>CAWUFW010001064.1:1200000-1932500 GCA_963921515.1 Calotriton arnoldi
GCCCAAGGTTAGGTGATTAATCTACAGGAAGGTCTGTAGGGAAGTGAAAGTACTTACAGGAATGGTGCCTAATCATTATGCCTGCTTTAATCACTGTTTAGGCCTGATGCCTATGCCTAGAAGGAAACGTCTTCGCCTAATGTGAAGGTGATTAATTGAATTGAGCTGAAGTGTACACCGCCAAGAGTTGAAGTGTTTTATGTTGCAGGTGTACCGGAGTTGCAAAGCCCACTACTAAGTGTGGGTGCGCCTAGATTAATGCAGGCCCGGTTTGAAATGTATTAAGATGCCCTGTGTAAGTAATTGTATATTCCTGAAAGTGAACTGCATGTTTAGGCCCATGTGTTATTAATGCACCTTGTGATCATTATCGGTGCTACGGTTAGGAAATGCTTCCTGTGGCCTCTTAGTGGCCTACAATGTTGATGAGCTATATTGCTTTAGTAAGAATGTGCGCCAGTTGAGTAATGCAATGATTTTCAATGTAGAGCTGAATTAATCTGCCTCATCTGATGCAACCTTGATTTATATAAAAGATCTTGATTTTAAATACACAAGCCTGGTGTGGTGTCATGTTATTGCGTTCGCATTTCTGAGTCAAAGTAAGAGTGTGCTGCACAACTGCCTTACACATTGCCTTCGCGTGCCTTCCCCGCTTTGCGCCATGCTACCGTGCCGGACTCGGTGACCCCGTTTCCAACATTGGTGTTCAGCGGTGGGATAAGGACTGGTGTTTGTGCAGCACCCTACAGTGACTCAGTGTGCGCCGCAATTAGACACCGATTGAAATGCAAGTGCTAGGAATTCTTTTGTGATTGCCGATTGTGTACATTCCTGCGTTAGACCTGCTACCTACAGTCTAGAACCCTTTCCCTAAATTGTCTGGGGCCCCACCTAGGAGGATGGAGTTTGAGTTAGCCAACCTAGAAAGGTATACGGTGACACAGCTCAAGGAGTTCTGCCTGGAAAGGGGGTGTCCGTCAAGTGAGGCGCCAGGAAGGAGGTGCTTCAGAAAGCTTTGAGGGCATGGGTAATGGCGCCACCCGGGGGAAGAGGGGACGAGGAGCAGGGGAGGCAGACAACCCAGGAGAACTGGACCTACTGCACATTGATGTTAGCGAGAATGTGTTGCCAGGAAGACGTTCCAGGGCAGGCAGTAGGGCGTCAGGGGGAGGTTGTCGGCAGAGGAATTTGAGGACAGAAGGAAGCAGAGGCGATTAACATTAGAACTTGCTAGGATGGAAAGGGAGCGAGAACAGGCAAGGCTAGCCATGGAGGAAAGGAAGCTTGCGCATGAGCTTAGCCTGAAGGAACTAGAGCTCCGAGCCTTGCAGATGGAGATGCAGGGCAAAGTGAATGGTGGCAGCGTACCTGCTGTGGTTCCACAGGAGCCCAAATTTTATCTACCAAGAGAGGTGATAGCCAGTTTGGGGAGTGATCCTGAAGGGAGTGGTGCAGGGATCTTCCAACCCAGCGAGGTGGGAGAGGTGGAGAATAGCCCAGCTAGGTCCCAGGATAGTGAGCGGGTTGTAGGGCCTCACATCCTATCTATAGGAAGGAGTGAGACGGGGAGGTGTCCGGAGGTGCCCCAACCGCAGTCTCAGGGCCTGGAGAGTTCCATAAGGGAACCCCAGGTTGGGAGCCTAGGCTGTCCCGATGGGCCATCCATGGTAGGGGATCCCCCAGTGACAGGAGAACCCAGGGCGTATGTATTCAGAGCTCCAGGGGTTCTGGGGTCTGCCCAGCCACAGGATTTAGATCCTGGGCTGGGGTGCCAGGTTCAGGGGCTGCCTGACCTGGCGGGAGGGACGCCTGTAAGCAGTGTCCCTCCGGAGCTGACTCCCAGGGGTGCTTCTCCAGGTGGGAGGGTGCTGAACTCTGGGAGGGGGTGCAGAGGAAGGGAGGACTCGCCTCTGGCACCGGGGCAACCTAAGGGTTTAGACCCTGGGTTGGTGGATCGGATGCAGGGTCACGGCACTGGAAGAGTGAGAGAGTGGTGGTCTGAGGGTGCCCCGCATAGGAGGAGAGGGCGGAACCCCAGAAGGAGAGGTAGGGGGAGGAGAGCCTCGCCCCTGACTGCTGGTCAGCCTGAGGGTGCGGACCCCAGGTGGGTGGACCAGTGGCAGTTTGGAACTGCAAGGAGGAGAAGGAGAGTGGCCAACGGGCCTGGGGCTACTGCCCCCGCTCTGTGAGACCGCAAGGGCCAGAGACATCTGGACGGCCTAGCGCCCGGTCCTGGCTGCAGCAAATTAGGGAGCGCCAGTGGGGTGGCTTCGTTGGTCCAGGGAGGTTTGAGAGAGGGAACCACCGGGTTCCAGAGTGGAGAAGGACCTGCAGGACCTTCCTGCAGCTGGGGAAAAGGCCCGCGTCCAAGTTTTCTCGCCCGAAGCAGGGAAGTCCATCAAGGCATTGATCGGTCTACCCTGGCTTTTGGCTGGGAGGGGGTTGTGTTGGACTTGGCCCTTTTTCCCAGAAATTTTTCGTTTTTCCCCTAGCCGTTTTACCATGTGTGAAACTCACTCAAGATGGCTGCCACAGGCCCCTGCTACTGCAGAGGGGCCTTACACGCATACACACTAGTAGCCAGGGTCAGGCTGGGACATAGGGATACAGTATCCATTCCGTCCCCGCCTCTGGGCCACATAGCCAGACATGTAGAAGGTTCTAGAACCTTCCGGGCTGTGGGAGGAGTTATGTTTTGCCGCCTTTGGGAGAGTCACCTGACCTAGGAGTATAAAAGGCTTGGAGGGAAAACTTTTAGTCAGTTGGAGTCAGTAGTTGGGGCACCACTGATCCTGGGAGAACCCCCGTTGGAGTACAGGCTGTCGGGCCTAGGAGAGAAACCTACACTACCGGTACTGACTGGGCCTAGGCACTGCTGCACTGAGATAGCTGAGGAACACTCTTCACCCACTGACCTTGCCCAGCGGGAGGGGACCCAGGGGAACCATCTCCAGTGAGCCTGCAGAGAGCTCAGAACCACCAACTCATTCCCCCCTCATAAGAAGAAACTCCTGACAAGAAACTCCTGACAAGAAACTCATGACAAGAAACTCATGACAAGTAACTGAAACCAAGTAACTGAAACCAAGTAACTGGAACCCAGAGACTGCCATCCAGTCACCACAAGCTGTACATTTAACTGGGGACCCCCAGGTAACGCGCGGGACGCTGTGCCCTCAAGAAGCGCCGTGTGTCAGACTGCCTGTCTCCCCCTACAAGCGCTGTGCCATTGGAGCGCTGTGACCCCTGAGAGCTGGGTGCGAGGAAGCGCTTACCGGGCCCTGTGTGCGTTGCCAGAAGCAGCGCTAGATGCGGAGCGGCGCTGGGGCCGTCAGGAATCCAACCCCCCTGAGACCACCGCCGCGGCCGGGGCCTGCTGTGAACGCTGAGGCCGGGAGAAAGCGCTACACGATCCCCTACGCCACCGCTGTGGCCCTGGTACCTGTACCCCGTAGGAGGGGCGACGACGTGCTGCCCGCTCCGTGGGCACCGAGAGGTAGGAGCGCCATCACCCCAGTCACCGCTGCGGCCCGGGAGCCGAGGGAGGGCTGTCGCGAGCTCAACGAAGGCCGCGCTGGGCCTAGAGAGAGGCGGGAGGCGTTGCCAAGCAACAGGGGCACCGGCCGCGTCAGAGGCCGCGCCCCTAGAGACGCCGCGACGCTATTGGTCCCCGGGTCCGGAGGCCGAAGGAGGCTCGGAACCCGGAGGGGAACAACTACACGGGGGCTCCACGGCCAGTGGGAGCCCCGGAGCCAGGCGCCAAACCCCCAAAAGGAGCAACGCAGCCCCGCAGACCGCGCCGCCTCCCCGGTCGAGGCCTAGAGAGCAACCAGAAGCAGGCCGGCCAGGGAGAGGGCGCCCGGTGCTGCGAGTGTCCCGCCAGGAAGGACGTTAAGGTGAGCCTGGGAGGGGAGTCCCTACCATCGTAAAGGCCTCCGGCCAGAGGCATTTCCCCGCGCACTGTCCCGAGTCCGCTAGGGAGGGCAGGAGCCCCCATGAGACTGCGCTGACAGCGCCCCTTCACCTGGGACAAGCCCCGTACACCAGTTGAGCTGGGGCCCTATAACTCAACCCTCTTGCGAGGAACTAGCGCCGTTGAGGCCACCGTGTTCACGGCCTACATCAAGTCCCTGATTGAGGGAAGGTGCCCAAGGATAGGTGATTAATCTACAGGAAGGTCTGTAGGGAAGTGAAAGTACTTACAGGAATGGTGCCTAATCATTATGCCTGCTTTAATCACTGTTTAGGCCTGATGCCTATGCCTAGAAGGAAACGTCTTCGCCTAATGTGAAGGTGATTAATTGAATTGAGCTGAAGTGTACACCGCCAAGAATTGAAGTGTTTTATGTTGCAGGTGTACCGGAGTTGCGACGCCCACTACTGAGTGTGGGTGCGCCTAGATTAATGCAGGCCCGGTTTGAAATGTATTAAGATGCCCTGTGTAAGTAATTGTATATTCCTGAAAGTGAACTGCATGTTTAGGCCCATGTGTTATTAATGCACCTTGTGATCATTATCGGTGCTACGGTTAGGAAATGCTTCCTGTGGCCTCTTAGTGGCCTACAATGTTGATGAGCTATATTGCTTTAGTAAGAATGTGCGCCAGTTGAGTAATGCAATGATTTTCAATGTAGAGCTGAATTAATCTGCCTCATCTGATGCGACCTTGATTTATATAAAAGATCTTGATTTTAAATACACAAGCCTGGTGTGGTGTCATGTTATTGCGTTCGCATTTCTGAGTCAAAGTAAGAGTGTGCTGCACAACTGCCTTACACATTGCCTTCGCGTGCCTTCCCCGCTTTGCGCCATGCTACCGTGCCGGACTCGGTGACCCCGTTTCCAACATTGGTGTTCAGCGGTGGGATAAGGACTGGTGTTTGTGCAGCACCCTACAGTGACTCAGTGTGCGCCGCAATTAGACACCGATTGAAATGCAAGTGCTAGGAATTCTTTTGTGATTGCCGATTGTGTACATTCCTGCGTTAGACCTGCTACCTACAGTCTAGAACCCTTTCCCTAAATTGTCTGGGGCCCCACCTAGGAGGATGGAGTTTGAGTTAGCCAACCTAGAAAGGTATACGGTGACACAGCTCAAGGAGTTCTGCCTGGAAAGGGGGGTGTCCGTCAAGTGAGGCGCCAGGAAGGAGGTGCTTCAGAAAGCTTTGAGGGCATGGGTAATGGCCCACCCGGGGGGAAGAGGGGACGAGGAGCAGGGGGAGGCAGACAACCCAGGAGAACTGGACCTACTGCACATTGATGTTAGCGAGAATGTGTTGCCAGGAAGACGTTCCAGGGCAGGCAGTAGGGCGTCAGGGGGGAGGTTGTCGGCAGAGGAATTTGAGGACAGAAGGAAGCAGAGGCGATTAACATTAGAACTTGCTAGGATGGAAAGGGAGCGAGAACAGGCAAGGCTAGCCATGGAGGAAAGGAAGCTTGCGCATGAGCTTAGCCTGAAGGAACTAGAGCTCCGAGCCTTGCAGATGGAGATGCAGGGCAAAGTGAATGGTGGCAGCGTACCTGCTGTGGTTCCACAGGAGCCCAAATTTTATCTACCAAGAGAGGTGATAGCCAGTTTGGGGAGTGATCCTGAAGGGAGTGGTGCAGGGATCTTCCAACCCAGCGAGGTGGGAGAGGTGGAGAATAGCCCAGCTAGGTCCCAGGATAGTGAGCGGGTTGTAGGGCCTCACATCCTATCTATAGGAAGGAGTGAGACGGGGAGGTGTCCGGAGGTGCCCCAACCGCAGTCTCAGGGCCTGGAGAGTTCCATAAGGGAACCCCAGGTTGGGAGCCTAGGCTGTCCCGATGGGCCATCCATGGTAGGGGATCCCCCAGTGACAGGAGAACCCGGGCGTATGTATTCAGAGCTCCAGGGGTTCTGGGGTCTGCCCAGCCACAGGATTTAGATCCTGGGCTGGGGTGCCAGGTTCAGGGGCTGCCTGACCTGGCGGGAGGGACGTCTGTAAGCAGTGTCCCTCCGGAGCTGACTCCCAGGGGTGCTTCTCCAGGTGGGAGGGTGCTGAACTCTGGGAGGGGGTGCAGAGGAAGGGAGGACTCGCCTCTGGCACCGGGGCAACCTAAGGGTTTAGACCCTGGGTTGGTGGATCGGATGCAGGGTCACGGCACTGGAAGAGTGAGAGAGTGGTGGTCTGAGGGTGCCCCGCATAGGAGGAGAGGGCGGAACCCCAGAAGGAGAGGTAGGGGGAGGAGAGCCTCGCCCCTGACTGCTGGTCAGCCTGAGGGTGCGGACCCCAGGTGGGTGGACCAGTGGCAGTTTGGAACTGCAAGGAGAAGGAGAGTGGCCAACGGGCCTGGGGCTACTGCCCCCCGCTCTGTGAGACCGCAAGGGCCAGAGACATCTGGACGGCCTAGCGCCCGGTCCTGGCTGCAGCAAATTAGGGAGCGCCAGTGGGGTGGCTTCGTTGGTCCAGGGAGGTTTGAGAGAGGGAACCACCGGGTTCCAGAGTGGAGAAGGACCTGCAGGACCTTCCTGCAGCTGGGGAAAAGGCCCGCGTCCAAGTTTTCTCGCCCGAAGCAGGGAAGTCCATCAAGGCATTGATCGGTCTACCCTGGCTTTTGGCTGGGAGGGGGTTGTGTTGGACTTGGCCCTTTTTCCCAGAAATTTTTCGTTTTTCCCCTAGCCGTTTTACCATGTGTGAAACTCACTCAAGATGGCTGCCACAGGCCCCTGCTACTGCAGAGGGGCCTTACACGCATACACACTAGTAGCCAGGGTCAGGCTGGGACATAGGGATACAGTATCCATTCCGTCCCCGCCTCTGGGCCACATAGCCAGACATGTAGAAGGTTCTAGAACCTTCCGGGCTGTGGGAGGAGTTATGTTTTGCCGCCTTTGGGAGAGTCACCTGACCTAGGAGTATAAAAGGCTTGGAGGGAAAACTTTTAGTCAGTTGGAGTCAGTAGTTGGGGCACCACTGATCCTGGGAGAACCCCCGTTGGAGTACAGGCTGTCGGGCCTAGGAGAGAAACCTACACTACCGGTACTGACTGGGCCTAGGCACTGCTGCACTGAGATAGCTGAGGAACACTCTTCACCCACTGACCTTGCCCAGCGGGAGGGGACCCAGGGGAACCATCTCCAGTGAGCCTGCAGAGAGCTCAGAACCACCAACTCATTCCCCCCTCATAAGAAGAAACTCCTGACAAGAAACTCCTGACAAGAAACTCATGACAAGAAACTCATGACAAGTAACTGAAACCAAGTAACTGAAACCAAGTAACTGGAACCCAGAGACTGCCATCCAGTCACCACAAGCTGTACATTTAACTGGGGACCCCCAGGTAACGCGCGGGACGCTGTGCCCTCAAGAAGCGCCGTGTGTCAGACTGCCTGTCTCCCCCCTACAAGCGCTGTGCCATTGGAGCGCTGTGACCCCTGAGAGCTGGGTGCGAGGAAGCGCTTACCGGGCCCTGTGTGCGTTGCCAGAAGCAGCGCTAGATGCGGAGCGGCGCTGGGGCCGTCAGGAATCCAACCCCCCCCCTGAGACCACCGCCGCGGCCGGGGGCCTGCTGTGAACGCTGAGGCCGGGAGAAAGCGCTACACGATCCCCTACGCCACCGCTGTGGCCCTGGTACCTGTACCCCGTAGGAGGGGCGACGACGTGCTGCCCGCTCCGTGGGCACCGAGAGGTAGGAGCGCCATCACCCCAGTCACCGCTGCGGCCCGGGAGCCGAGGGAGGGCTGTCGCGAGCTCAACGAAGGCCGCGCTGGGCCTAGAGAGAGGCGGGAGGCGTTGCCAAGCAACAGGGGCACCGGCCGCGTCAGAGGCCGCGCCCCTAGAGACGCCGCGACGCTATTGGTCCCCGGGTCCGGAGGCCGAAGGAGGCTCGGAACCCGGAGGGGAACAACTACACGGGGGCTCCACGGCCAGTGGGAGCCCCGGAGCCAGGCGCCAAACCCCCAAAAGGAGCAACGCAGCCCCGCAGACCGCGCCGCCTCCCCGGTCGAGGCCTAGAGAGCAACCAGAAGCAGGCCGGCCAGGGAGAGGGCGCCCGGTGCTGCGAGTGTCCCGCCAGGAAGGACGTTAAGGTGAGCCTGGGAGGGGAGTCCCTACCATCGTAGAGGCCTCCGGCCGGAGGCATTTCCCCGCGCACTGTCCCGAGTCCGCTAGGGAGGGCAGGAGCCCCCATGAGACTGCGCTGACAGCGCCCCTTCACCTGGGACAAGCCCCGTACACCAGTTGAGCTGGGGCCCTATAACTCAACCCTCTTGCGAGGAACTAGCGCCGTTGAGGCCACCGTGTTCACGGCCTACATCAAGTCCCTGATTGAGGGGAAGGTGCCCAAGGATAGGTGATTAATCTACAGGAAGGTCTGTAGGGAAGTGAAAGTACTTACAGGAATGGTGCCTAATCATTATGCCTGCTTTAATCACTGTTTAGGCCTGATGCCTATGCCTAGAAGGAAACGTCTTCGCCTAATGTGAAGGTGATTAATTGAATTGAGCTGAAGTGTACACCGCCAAGAATTGAAGTGTTTTATGTTGCAGGTGTACCGGAGTTGCGACGCCCACTACTGAGTGTGGGTGCGCCTAGATTAATGCAGGCCCGGTTTGAAATGTATTAAGATGCCCTGTGTAAGTAATTGTATATTCCTGAAAGTGAACTGCATGTTTAGGCCCATGTGTTATTAATGCACCTTGTGATCATTATCGGTGCTACGGTTAGGAAATGCTTCCTGTGGCCTCTTAGTGGCCTACAATGTTGATGAGCTATATTGCTTTAGTAAGAATGTGCGCCAGTTGAGTAATGCAATGATTTTCAATGTAGAGCTGAATTAATCTGCCTCATCTGATGCGACCTTGATTTATATAAAAGATCTTGATTTTAAATACACAAGCCTGGTGTGGTGTCATGTTATTGCGTTCGCATTTCTGAGTCAAAGTAAGAGTGTGCTGCACAACTGCCTTACACATTGCCTTCGCGTGCCTTCCCCGCTTTGCGCCATGCTACCGTGCCGGACTCGGTGACCCCGTTTCCAACAGTGTCTGCGCCAGAGTAGGCTAGAATCCTTTTTTTAAAGATGTACCCTTACCCCACAATGGATCTCCTACTGAAGGATTTGCACATGACAAACATTCCTTCCTGCAGAAAGGGATCTCTCCTATACCCACCCGGTCTAATATCAGTGTAGGCAAGGACACGCCACCTCTTGGGGAATGTCTTTTTAAAAGAATTGTTACAGATAAAGGTGAACGGAGAACATGAACATGAGTCCACCAGGGCTACTAATGCCCTACCATTTAACGTTAGATCACAATTTGGTAAGATTATGTTCCCACTATTACTTTTACTTTAAATACCATTACACTCAAGCTTTCTTCTAAGGGTTCAGTTTAAATCACTCACTTGGTAGTGTTCTCCTTAGACACAGAACAAAAATGTCCTTTTCTACCACACTTCCTACAGGTAGCAATTCTTTCCAAACAAAAGACATTGTTGGCAATTTGTCCAGAATTATCAAGGACAACATTCAGGTTTCAGGTTATTGTTAGTTGCCCTGGTTTTAGTCAAGGGTCCTTCATAAGTATGTGCTATTAGTTCTCCCTTGGTATCAACCTTAATCACATAATGAATGATTGAATGAATGAATGAATAAAAGTCAATTCATAAAGCATGAACAGAGCCCCAGACGGCATCCCAGAGCTGGTATATAGGAGTAAAGTGGACCTAAACTTATACAGACGTAAGGTTCAGGGGTTAGCCTATGATGGAGTGAGGTTTGTAAAATACATCCTCATGAAATTAAGTAACTCCATAATAATGTATTAACTGCATGAACTAATCAACTCCGGATGCATACATTTACACAGGGGGCAAACGCAATTTACATAATACACTAAATTATGTTGGCATGAGTACGTATTAACTGTTTGCGCTTTGAAAAACTGTATTAATACATGTTTATGCTGTGTTGTACATTGCACATTTTGCATGTTGTGCACAAATAATGAAAAGGTTGCTTTAAATTAATAGCTTTCGCTAGGATTTATTTAACACAGGGCATTAGTATGGTGGGAGGTAAACATAATGGGTTTTATTTCATGAATTAATATTCTTTTGTGTTTGTTTATTTTAGTACGGGATTGGGCCTGCATGAAAATGGCCTCTTGTTCAAGCCAGCATGTGGTTGGCCTGGTCGGTATGAAGTGTGCATGTGCCAGGAGGGGTTGCCTGCTCGCAGACTGCAGAGTGTACCAGATGATGCAATCCGTGTGAAGGCCATGTTGACCTGTGTCCTATTGTTTATGTGCCAAGATGCGACAACGACTCTGGGAACAGCCATCACTACGTGCAATTCGAATGTGAAAGCGGATATCATAATGAATACTGTAACAAAATGTATAACTATGAATGCTAGTAGTATACGAATGTAATGGTCTTAAATCCTTCCTTTGTTAGAACCGGTATAGGATGGATTTGTGGGGATAACTGGATGAGGCGACCCTAGTATGATTTATGACAACCAATCACAGTCCGAGTTTCTACCGATACTGCAACATTGTAAGATAGTGTATTAGGCAGAAAGGTATAATTGATATCCCAATTAGGGGTGTGTCAGAGACGCAGTTGAGACGATACGCAGATCAGAAGAGAGGGTTCAGAGAGAAGAGCGGAGAAGAGACGAGACAGAGGCGAGGCAGTGTGGCAAGGTAGAGCGGTCCAGTATAGCAGTACAGTCCGGTGCAGCAGATCAGAGAGAAGAAATGATCAGAACGCACAAGAGAAGATCCAAGACAGAGAGAGCAGACCTGCACAGAGACAGAGAACCTTTAGGTACGAGAACGTTGCGGGAGTGCTTGGGAGAAGACTGCGACCGAGGAGGTAGATTAATTGGGAGATTAATTCTAGTTGTTAGTTATAGCAAACTTTGCTGCATCTGTCCTGTTTAACTTTGTCCTCCGAGCCTATCTCTGGGGACCTCTTGCCACAACCTCGGCCAAGGAAGTGGTTTTCCTGTTTCTTTGGTGGGTATCACCCTCCTTGATTGCTTAAATTTGCAAATATATTTTCTGCAAGTATTTATGCTGTACCTTGTTTCCCCATTCCTTTGCATGCTTTGATATCGACGCAAATGATTCATTTTGATTACATTGCTTGATAATTTGTTCTCTTATATGTAATCTTGTATGTGCACTGATAATCTAATCACGAGCAATAATAAGATAAAATCATTAATTGAAGAAATGACTCTGTGGTTATTTAGTTAAAGGTTAAACTGTTTAGTTAATCATAGTCACCATCAACTCTTCAACTAATGGTCCATTGGCCAGAAGAAGAAGTTGAAATTACTAATAGTTAGAAATAGATACAAAAGTTATTAATGTGAAGTATAGAATTTAATAAAACTGACAAATTAAACCCCCCAAATCCAGCGCCAGTCCTCAGGGATCATTTATGGGTAATGTGTGATGGGCCCCGTTGCTTGATAGAACAATTTATGCATGACGAGATTTTCTTTGGTCCCTGGCTCAGGAATTTAGGGGTTGCGCTGGATCACCTAATTTCTTTAACACAGTTTGCCATGTATCCAACTCCTTCAGCTACATCACTGGCCTCTTTTATACTAGGATTTTTTACTAAGAGTTGCTCCAGGATGTGAGAATTATTAGAAGTCCTCTGTTTAGAGATTCACAAAACTCGCCAGTGATGGAGAACCATTTAAAACAATCATATAACGTAGAACCTTTCCATTTTTAGCCAATTGCCTCCCAAAAAAAACACATTCATTCTTCCATTTTTTTTAAGGTTGTCTGAAACACATCAGTAGCTTCTATCTCCGCCCAATAATCTCTGGTGGCCCTTGCAGCTCTTATGCACTTTCCTACCCTCCACACCCATATTATGAAGTAAAATGTGCGGCTTCATTTGCGTGGGACATTTCTCCCCACCAACTGCAAACAAATATGGTTCAAAAAGCTTGACCCAATGTCTCCAAGGCATGTTTAGCTCACAAGCCTCATTCAGAAAAGGTGGTGCTAGGGCCATTGTCGCAGCAGGGATGTCAAAATAACTAAAAGAAGCCCTCTTTAGGAAATGCAGAAAAGTTCAATGAACTACAAGGAGGAGAGATTAGTAATACAATATTGGTGATATGAGTAATAAATGTATCACATTAGAGTTCATAAAATGGATTGTACTGAAATCAATGAAGCTGCCTTCATTTTAAATGGCACTTCTCACAGCAAGGTTACCAGTATAAATGGCAAAATATGTCAATAAAACTGTCTTATTTGTTGTATGACCGTCTCCCTCATTGGTCATTCCCTACCAGAAGGAAAGGGGAGCAGGAACTTCATTGGGTATGTAAGGATCTTCCAACGAAACAGACTACAAAGACGTGAGTGCCACTGGGGTCAGAGAATGAATAGGCAGCACTGACCCGCTGCCCCGGAAGAACATCGAACCGATCTTAGAATGGAAACGATTGTGGAACAGATGCTCTCACAGACTTCCTTGAAGTAGTTCACTGCTTGCCACTCCAGCAAGGCTGGACTGGCCGTACCGGGAACTGGGCGATTCCCCGGGAGAATGGAAGGGTGGGGCGCTTTTGTTACTGAGGGCTGGGTTTGCCTCAGTTTTGAAAGCACTGCAGAGTTCCTTGTATATCCAACAGTTTTCAGCAACAATAAAAGTGCCAAAATAACTGGTGGTTAATGTACCTGCTGGCAAGAGATCGGAGTTTTGTCTAGTGGCAGTTTTGACTCATTTAAGGTAGCGCAGATGGTTAATGTGCCTGCTGCAAAAAGAGTGCACTGTGCAGATCACAGTACAGTATTTTATGTGCATAGCTCAGTGGGTTACAGCTTTTGTCACAGAGATCCTTTTGTTACTGAACAGTTCATAAGTTACAATCGAAATCTAGGTTAAGAAGTTATGTTTTTCCCCATCTTTCATTATCATAATGTTGCTAAAATGGGTTTGTTCGGGCAGAAATACATTCTTATTAGTAAATCCAACCACTGTGTTACGTTTTGAATCCTGTGTTTGTGCTTCTCCCGACCAAGCACTCTTAAAAAATGCCTACCAGTATGAATGACATGTGAATCCTAAACCTTGTAGTCCCCTTTGTCTTATGTAATATTTTCTCTACACTGATTTACGCATGAATGCTTCATTGTCTCTGTATGTGTGTATGATGTATAATGCTTCGACACGCAAGATGGGTATGAGAGACACTGTAAAACAAATGAAATACATATGAGAGAGGGGCTGTGGAGAGATGAGAGGCACTGTTGCAGGGTGATAGTGAGGGAATTATTGAAGAGCCCTAATAAAGATTGCCGTATCCTGGTGCACTGTAAGGTCATCATTTACTATGCTTTAAAAACTAACACAATTGAATATATAATGAAAAATGTGTTGTAGAATGCACAATTTTTGCCATTATTTCCCAAATTTTCTTGGGGGGAAAACTCCCACAAGCCACTTTGTAGTGGTCAGGCTCGCTGGCTGTGCTCGCTTGCTATGCACTGTATGGGGGCTGGTCTGATAAAATTTGCCAGGGCTGCTTTGGGTTCCCAGTCCGGCCCTGCACTCCAGTCTGGGAATGTGCAGCTGTGAAGCTGGGAAAGGTGACTGTGCAGGAGCACAAGGCAGCCCTCCCTCTTCTTAAATAAACAATGCCACACTGCTGTTTGATAAAACGTCTTAAACAAACATCAAATAGACGCTTTGCATTACAGCACACAGTTTGAAAACCTTCACCCCAAAAAACGATATGGCATCCATGATGATGAGTCTCAAGTGAGAACTTTATTTCCTCAAAGGCAATGGCAGTAAAAAATTTGGACAAGAAATGAACTATATTTAAATCTTTCTAGCACTTTTTTTGTTTCTCTTTTTCTTGTTTCTTCTCTCTTTCTTTCTCGCTGTTTTTTCTTCTCCTGTGTTTTCTCTTTTGTTTTCTTTCTTTTTCTCCCACTTTCACCCTCTTTATTTTGTTCTATCTTTACACTTTCATCTTTCGCTAAACTCAGATCATTCTGTCCTTTCTGTCTCCTGATCAATCTTTCATTTTCCCCTTCTCTCCTTTATCGATTTCTTCTCTGATTTGTTCAGTTTTTCCTTTTCTTCGCTCCTTTTTTCCTTCCTTCCTCTCCTTTCTTCATCCTTTCTTTACCTTCCATCTTTTCTTCCAATCCTTCCCTCCTCCCAGTCTTCTACTGTTCATTCCTCCTGCACCTCTTCCCTCTCTTCCTTTCCTTAGTTCCCTTTTCACTTTCCTTCTTCCTTTCCTTCTTTCTCCCCTTTCTGTCTTTTTCTTTTTTCTTTCTTTCCTTCTTCCTCTTCTCTGTTTTGTTCTTTAATATTATTTGACATCCTAAAACAATCTCTTCAGTCATTAATTTGTGTTTCATCTTTGGCTCAGATGTACTCACAGATGTCGTTATGGCCACAAAGGTATGTTCAGCTGCACAGCACTATGAAACCTGCATATATCTATTATTAATCTTGAATCATGAAGGCAGTCAGTTTCTAGACATCAACCAATGGACCTTAGGGCAATTAGCCACATAATGAAAGTCTTTTGGGCTATAATGACAGAAGTGCTGCCCCATGTACTGCATGATAAAGAAACTTTAAACTCAATCTGACACTCAATTCTCACAGGTGATTCTAAAAGAAGAGTAAGGGGACAAAACTGGTCTATGAGAACCACACAGTCAAACCTTCCCCAATTCATCTCTTCTATCGTTAATGATGTGTGCTAGCTGCAGCAGGAGTGGGTGCTCTATGGGTAGCATTTAAGGGACTTGGATTTTTTGTGTCGTTATCAGATCCATATGTTAGGCAGTGGTTGAAGATGGTTTTCATAGGTTAGAAGTCGCTCTCTCTACTGAAAAGGTTGGAGACCCCTGCAGATGCAGCCTGGGTTCCCACACATCAGTCAAGCAGTATAAGGTAGCGGCAATACAGCTGGGCACAATGTGCAATCATTCAGGCTTATGCAACAGTGCCTATATGGTGAGCAGCTGAGAAAATACCCAACCGCAGCAGTGACCATCACCACAGGGACAGATGTCACACACAACAAAGCCAGGTGAAATAGTGAGGGTGATTGTGCAGACTTCTGTCCTCTCACTGCATTAAGTCCTTAACTCTTTGTCACAGATAAGGCAAGGCTTCT
Source organism: Calotriton arnoldi (assembly GCA_963921515.1). Classification (NCBI taxonomy): domain Eukaryota; kingdom Metazoa; phylum Chordata; class Amphibia; order Caudata; family Salamandridae; genus Calotriton; species Calotriton arnoldi. Next base: position 1,215,154 of record CAWUFW010001064.1, read on the forward strand.
TGAGGTAAGTGCATTCTTTATTTAGAGTAAGAGTGCACATCACCAACAAAACGCCACCGCTCACGCGCCTTAGAGCTGGCCCAGCTGTCATTTCTCACCCTCCATCAGCAGAGTTACGCCTGTTCAGAACAGGGAGCGGCGAACATTTGAAAAGAAGAGCCTAGAAAAACCTGGAAGTATGAGGGACAGGGAGAGAAAGGGGAGGGTGAGGCGCTGGAAAGAAAGGGAATAAAGAACAACAAATTATAACAGTACTTTTCATTAAAATGATACTGTTTAGGCGACGGCCCTCATCTTGAAGTAGGTTATAACGGAGAGATTTCCCATGAGACAGTGAGACCAATCATGGATAAACTTCTGCATTATCTGAAGATCCTTGGGCGGGGTGGAAAGCAGAGAGTATAAGGGCCAGATTCATCAATATTTCACACAACGCAGCAAGACAACTTACTGCACTGCGCTGCGTGAAAGGGAGAGAGCAGGAATGTGCCATATTTACCCGTGTATGGCACATTCCTGCTCTCTGCCTGTGCACAATCTACCACCTATCACCAACGCAGGCACACTTGCTCCATGGTGCAAGGGTGCCTGCGTTTCAGGAAGAATATTTTTTGTTCAGGAAGAGAAACCATCTTGCACAAAAACAATCCTCTAAGGTTTATTCCTCTTTCTGCAGCTCAGAGCAAGAGGAAACAACGAGAGAAAATTGGATGGTTCTCCTCGTTGCTCCTCTAATGGGAAGGCGGATGATTTTGATGCATTCCTAGGTTTACCAGTCTTGGTAAATCTCGGAGTGTGCCAAAAAGCATGGCTAGATGCGTGGGAACACCCACGTTGCACCCATGGAACGCCTTCCCAGGGCAGAGTAACGAAGGGCAGCGGCTTGTGTTGCCTTGCGTTACTCCAGATTTACCAAGCAACGCAGGGCCACGCAAGGCGGCCGTGTGTTGCTTGGTAAATCTGACTTGAGGATTGCGCTGCCCTTGCAACACCATGCGTGTCGCTAGGCAACTCAATACTATGATAAATCTGGTCCTCAATCTCTCTTGTCTTTGAGCCTCTCTTGCCAAAGTCATGCTGAGAATACGCCACCGGGCACTAGTCAGACCGGACACAAACAGCAATCCTGCAGACAAACCAAGTTGTGGCAATTAACCTAACAATGTATATTTGTAAAGCACACTTTCACCCTTTGAGGCATCATGGTGCTGAATACAGATGTTTATTGTTACCCACTCAACAGTACTCTTTTTTTATTGAGCTCAGAAGGATAAAACGCTGAATTTGCCCACCTGGATTCAAACATGTTACCATTAGCCCAAACACAGATTCCTGGAGTGGGTGAATTAGTGCACTGGTCACCAGGTCCCAGTTAGGTAGGAATGTGTGCTATGCCTGTCGATCAGCTGCCTGCGCCGAAAAGCTGACCGAAATTGAAGATATAAGGCTACCACATTCATTACTTTTACTGCCATAAGTCAACAGTGTTATACTGTACCTCCACATTGATACATAGTTTCCTTGCTCTCGTTAACATGAGGAACTACGGCAAGGGGATGGTAAATCACAAAAAAATCTTTAGCTTTGCGCAGTGGCAGTATCGTAGCCAATGAGGTCTAACCGAGGCGCGATTATTGCTTATTGAAAACTTTACCCAATACCCCGCTGTGGCGATTTGAAATATAGTCGCCATTGCAATTTTTGACAGTCTCTAAGGAGACTGAATACTTTTGTAAAAAAAATATAAATTGAAATTTTGTTGTGTGTGTGAGCGTGCATCGATCAGGGATTAAATGGTGATCTTTATGTCTATAAATTACTTATAGCTTTAACAGTTTCCATATTTCTTAGTCTTTGTTCTCACCTTCGCCCCCGGATCTCTTCTTACCGCAGAGTGTTCCAAAACTCACCAGCCAGGGGGGCATTCCCCCCCCTCACTGAATTTCAAGCCCCTGTCGCTAAAGTGACCTTTGACGCGGCACAGCGGTGGCCGGAACCATTTGAAAATGGCAGGGTAGAAAGAGCCACCCACGTTAAAATGCACCGAGTGAGCAAGTGAAACACGTGACCGCAACTCTCGAAAGGAAGGTTTTTGCGAGCGAAGACAGGGATTGTTTCTCCCACAAAACGCACTATTGTGCTGTGTGTAGTCTATTCCCAGCCCAGTATAGGGAATAAGCAAACAATGCACAGCACACTGCTTACGCATGTTTGCCACCCATGCTTGTAAAAATACTGTGGAAACATTGCACTTCCTCTCATGCTGTAACACCAATTTGATGGAAGTTGATGACAAACATGCATGCACTTAATTATATTTTGATACAATAAAAAAACAGTTGTAGCCGACCAGAAGGAGGCGCTGTTTGATGGCAGCACTTCACAACTGCATCACCGATCTTACTTAACCTGTAAATAAAGTACCTGTTGTAATGGCATTTAGGGAGGTTTCTGAGCGCCCTGAATGATCAGCTGCGCCACGACCCAGCCAATGTATACATGTTCGAAAAATGGAAGAGGGACTGCGGCATAACGGATATCACTCACTGAACCAGTGACGTACAGCATGACTTCATGACGTTGGGCTTCAACGTACAACGGCCTGTGAGAATTTTATCCACTTGATGGCGTCACTCCTGCAGCATCTTTTTCATGAAAACCAAGGGCTGTATATCTGTAAGCACTAAGGGGCGATTCCCTTACATTACAATGGTTATCTCATTATTGCTCGGCTGTCTGACAATCAGGGTCACTGGAATTATGCGGCAGTGGAGGGCGTGATTATGCATCAGGGTTGAGTAAATTATGCGGCAAGAAAAGTCAAATTATGAGGCGTGATGCAGCACATTTTAGGATAATATTAGTTCATTATTTTGTCATTTTACATTTGTAACACTGGGCATTGGTTGCACTTCATTAGTATTAGTTCAGCCTCCAAATATAACAATAACCAACAGAAAGGTGATCAGTCAAGCTTTGTAAAGGGCCTTCCAGTGCGCCATAACACTTGCTACGTTGGGGCAGATTTACAAGCCCCTTGCGCCACTTTTGCGTCACTTTTCCCATGTTAAAAGTGACGCAAGAGTGGCGCAAGGGGCTTGTAAATCTGCCCCTGTGTTTTTAGTAACTTTTGAATTGTTTGAGCGAGGAACAACATTTTTTTGTTTGTTAAAATCAACATATTATGTAGCAGATGATGGACTATATGGAAAATGCAGCAAGTCTATAATTATGTGGAAAATGCTGCAGCTGAACAATCGCATAATTCCATTGGCCCTGCTGATCATGCTCAGATGAGAGGTGCGGCAACCTGGCTCTTATTCACTGTGAAAATGAGGGAAACATTTTTCAGGCATGAAAATCAGAGGTGTGGAGCCCCAAAACCTAATACGGAAGCAGCCACGGCACAGTATGATATATGTATGAGAAAAGATTTGTGTAACAGGACAGCTCTATATTTTCCCCTAGAATGTTAGTTGTAAGCGATGTATAAGATGTTAAAATTAAATAAAAATGATATGTGAAAATAAAATAATGCTTTGTCCGCCTCCTAACTTATGCCGTCCAACACCGATTTCAAATGAACTAGCTCCAAGCCTGAGAGGTTGTGTGGGCCAGTGCTTAATTTGTAAAAAAAATAAGTGCCAGGACCCTCGTCAGTAGCCCACTGCAGTTTGTACAACCCATTGCCCCCCGCCCTCAACTGCACTCCTCTCCCTCGGCCTACTCTGTCTCTTGTTAACCCCTAATCCCACACACCCCGTCTCTCTTTTTTTTCTTTGCATTTTTTGTATATGCCCCAACCTACCCAGCCACTCGCCCTCCCCTTCCCCCAGCCCCTGCTGCCCTGCACACAGCAAGGAACGCAGGTTGTCTGATGACAGAAAGAGCAGGTTTCATATTGTAATCTATTCTCTTTGGCATCAGACATCCTCCAATTCGAGTCACTATGCTGCTGGAGACTCTGCAAGGTTACAGACTGGGACATAGCACAGTCTCCAGCAGTGACAGAGCACAGGCCTTGCAGTATTTTTGTGGCAGACACATTTTTGGCCACCTCAAAAATGCAGTGAATTTTGAGGTTTTGGGACACACATATTTTGCTTTTTATGGCTGCAAAATTTGCCACCTAAAGCCGCAAAGTATATTAAATGAATAAACAACTATTGCATTCATCCGGAAAGCAGACAAACAGTGCTAACATGTTGCAGACTGTCATAAGTGCTGGTGCCGAGAACCGGAAACCACCTGCTCAAATTGAGCACTGCAGTGGACCCTGCAAGTAGTGAGTTAAGACACGGTGAGCCAGGAGATGGGTGCTAGTCCTGCTAGAGAGCTAGCTCCAAATCGCTGCGTCGCCTTACTGTGAGCAAGTGAGGCGTTCCATGGGTGGTGCGTGGATGACACCCATAGGTTTTGACGCATTCCTAGATTTACAAGGGCTTGTAAACCTGGGAATGCATCAAAGCCTTATGCTTCCCCAGGGCAGGTGTAACGAGGAGATGTATCTTTATTTCCTCTGTGTAGCACGCATAGAAAGAGGAAACCACCTCTATAGATTGTTTTTGTGTAGGAAGGTGCCCCTTCCTGCACAAAAACAAGCCTGCCTACAACACAGGCACCCCTGCACCATGGTGCAACGGGGCCTGCGTTTGCACTCGGCTGCCGAAAGGGCACCAGCGCAGGGGGAACGGACAGGAATGCACCGTATTGGATAAATACAGCGCATTTCTCCTTTTCACTTTGACGTGGGGCAGTGCAGCAAAGTGACTTGCTGCGCTCCCCTACGCCAAAACCACATAAATGAGACTCTAGATGCAGATTGTCCTGCGTTATATTTTTTCCAGGGGGTGCCCCTCCTACCACCCTACCAACTGCCATTTTCCCACCTGCATCTGCGGCCTTGTCTGTTTACACTGTGCAGTGCAAGCGGCAACATGCCCGTCAGCAAGAAAGACGTGGCACAAAAATTGCATGCACACACTTGCTGGCTGACAGCACTCGGGGAAGTATTTGCTACAAAACAGAGGCGAGATTAGGCAGGAAAGGGCATGTGTAAAATGTATTTGAAGCGCTTAATAACAGTTTGATCACCTAGGTCAGGGGCACTTATTTAATCAAACTCGGAAGGATGAAAGTCGAACTTGACCAACCAAACCTGCTGCCTGCACATCTCTCAAGTTTCCCAGTGTCATGTGTGAGCAGCCTATCCAGGCCAGGATTTTTCTTGCATTTCCAGATCTGTAGTCTTGCAGACTCTATTGTATGGCCCAAAATGCAAAGAACAAACCTGGATCAGATGAGTTTCTCATGCATGGACTTGAGAACAATTAGAGCGCTGTAGCTGTTCGTTGCAAACAGATTTCAGGATCAGCAACAAGCATTTAACTCACTGAGCTATCTTACCAGGCACGATAATGATTTTACTCACCTGTCTAGCGCATCGAGTGGAGTCCCTTCCCCTCCCAGGCCGCAGTAACAGCCGTAGTCGTTGTAGTCCAGTAGAGGGTCGCTGGAAGGGATGGCGCACTTTATCATGGACCTGAAATTCCATAGCGCCTTCATGTCTGGGGCGCCATATTCGGCAGCGGCCACTGCAGAGGAAGAAGAGGGCCCCTGTCAGGTATCGTGCTGTAATCACCAGTAGAAGGGAAGAAAACGGTGGCTGCATGCAGTATGAGGAAGGACTCCGGAGTGTGGCATGAGGAAAGGGACGATGGAGACCCGAGGGGGCGGCATGAGGGAAAGGAGGATGGAGGCCTCATAACGCGTCTTGATCAAAGGGATGTTGGGCGTAATACAGTGCGCCATGACGACATGGAGCACGTGGGCCTCAAAGTGCAGCCAGAGAAAATGGATGACGGAAGTCTCAAGGTGCAGCTTGAGGAAACGGAAAATGGAGGCCAGCCTCTAAGTGCAGTATGGGTAATGGGAGCATGGAGGCATGTGATCATAGCATGATCACCTCACAGTATTGGACGAAGAAAGGGATGCTAGAGGAATTACATTGAAGCAAGAAGAAAGGTAAGATGAAGGCCTGTGATTGCAGCAGGCCCTGCCCTGGCAGACGTACACTGGCCTACAGAGGAATATTGGGGATTTCACAAGAGGCACCTCCTGCGCATGGCCATCAGAGCTATGGGAGAGTCATTTGCATGTGAAATAGCGTCTGACGTTTGACAGACTCTCCCCCAACCATACTGGCTTGAGACATAGACTTTCAGGAAATAACCTGATAACGCAATAATAGAGTGCCCCTGAGGGACCATGCCAGTTAACCAAGCAAACCCCTTCCAGGTTACACTGTGTTAGTGAACTAAGAGATCATCTCCCTGGAGAGACTGAACTAATAGAGCACTTCTCTGGTGTTAATGCACTGATAAGATGAAAGGGTGAGCTCCTGATGAGACTGTGACAATGAATTAAACGAGTGCCCTCCCCAGTGAGGAAGCTGACCTCTAGCAGCAAACCCCGCTGATTGGCTAGAACAGCCTCTTACTCCTGGACAGCAGGTTTACCAGATAACTTCATGTCATCAAGGGCATTGTATGCTAGTCCAGCTTCTCCCTCTAAGAACCATTGTAATCTAGCAATCTAGTCCATTGGATTCAATGGTCAGTCCAGGACTGCTCCTGCCAGCATGCATTAGGTTGTAGGATGGATGCCCAGACTGGACCATGTTGTCCCTGATGCCACGGAGTCACGTGTCACCTGACCTGTGGGTGCCCCTGGCTATCCCTGTAGTTCAGTGCTCTGCGTAATGGTGGAGTTGATATACTCAACCTACGAGAAGTCTACGAGTGGGATTTTGCCATATGCATGAGAGCGGTGTTTACCCATAGTCACTGAGCCACCCACAGAAGGCTGGTGCTAATAGGCGTCTTGCGGATAACCCCTTAATAACTCCCAACATCATGCCATGGAATGGAGGGTCCTTTTAAACAGGAGGGAACAATAAAGTGCAGCAGTATCACCCCTTCCCCCCCACCCCCATAGAGACAGTGTGGCCAGGAAGAAGGCCCCTGTGCCAGGAGCAGAGCCGGGGGTCTGTGTTACCTGTCAGGAGGAGAGCAGCTAGGAACAGCCTCATGGTGATGGTGTGTTGGGCAGCTCCAGCAGAGAGCTTGTCTATTTATTCCCTGGCATTGACCTTCATTCCAGCAGCAGATGATCGTGTTCGCAGTGTTTTTCCACTCCTCTCCTGGCCCGCCCTATCTGCCTGTGGGGGTGCTGTGTACACAGCTCCAAGGCTTGGCCTTCACGACTTGGAAAAATCTTTGCTCTTGGGGGAGTGACTGTCGCTTTTATAAAAACAGCTGCTCACCAGGGCTGGGCTTAGTGCATCCTGGCACTACTAGAGGGTGCTGAAGGGGAGAGGCCCAATCGATCTGTTGGAAAGCCACTGAACGTTGATGTTGTACAGCTCTTGTATAGCACACAATTCCAATCACTTGGCGCTTGTCTGCAGTTGCGGGTTTGCTCAAGGGCAGGGGCTTCGCTGTAGTGGGGGATATCCATGGACATGGTTGTACGTTGAAATATCGACTACAGAAACATCGCACTACCAAAATATCGGGCCAAAATAGCGAGAAGGTAAATGCATGTAGGTAAGTATAGATTTACTATTCTTAACTCCACATCTACATACAGGGAAGATATGTAAGTTAGGAGGAGATGTGGCGTAATGGCTAGAGCTACTGACTTTTGAGTTGGGGAACCAGGTTCAGGTCCTGGCGTCAGCTCAACATCCTGTGATTCTGGACAAATCACTTAATCTCTCTGTGCCTAAAAATAATAATAAAAAAGAAATGAATCTTACCTTGGGTAATGCAATCTGGTGCTGATGTAAAGTGCTCCAATGCCCTCAGGCCATGTTTGCGCTGCAAAAAAAGGTACATATATGTGGAGTTAAGTAAAGTAAACCTATACTGACTTCAGCAACATTTTGTCCACAATATTGTGGAAGCACTTTGTTCTAGTGTCAATATTAAGGTGAAATATCCATGTACATGCCTGTCCCAATGAGTAGCTGTAGGGTGGTATGAGTGTAGAGTGTCCCTCCAGATATGGTTCATCAGTGGGCTGGTCTTCCAAACCACTGACCAAATTACAGTGGAGTTTTCACTACCTTTGGCGTGCATCACAGTGGGTTTCGCGGTCTTTGCACTGTTTGGTGAACCCCAGTCAGCAGTGAAGTGTAGCACAAAGCTCTGGAGACTCACCCGTCCTGCTATTGGATGTTACTGCCTTTCCTATGCTTTGGAGGGTGACAGTGCTTAATTTGTAACAAAGTAAGTGCCAGGACTGTCGTCAGGAGGCCACTGCAGCTTGCACCACCAATTGCCCCTGCCAGTGCTGCCAATGGCAGTACCAACATAACTACTAACCGTCGCACTCCTGCAAGTGTGACAATTCAGGCTATTCCAGGCCCCCAAAGCTATAAGAATGGCTTGATCCGCTGGTATTAGTCCTTTTTAATGCATATTGAACTAATGAACAACTGTTGTTGTGCTCATTTCTAAATTAGACAAACTGGGCTACCTTGTGACAGACTATCTTAAGTGCTGGTGTTGACAATTAAGTGCCGGTGCTGAGCACCAGAAACCACTGGCTCAAATTATTACTAGAGGGCGATTAGCTTCTGCTGAGGTCCTGAACAGCATTCTGCATGCTTCCCAGAAGTCCCATGATCAATCTTCCATCCCTAATTCATTATTTCATTTGATTTGGTTTATTTGAGGGCTCACTCTCTGTAGCATCTTCCGATACACTCCATAATCTAGGTCTGCCAGTCTCCATTCTTATTCAAGCTACAAAGAAGGACCCCATATAAGAAACAGAAAACACACAACTAATGCTCTGCAGCAGAACCTTCATATCTCTGTGAACAGAGGACAATCATTGGTAAGGGCCAGCACTATTCATAGCCATCCCCAGAAGTTATGATAAGAGGAGATAAAATACCTCACCTGCTCTTAAACTTGCTGTGATGCTGGCATTTCTGAGATTCTGTATACTAATGGAGAGCTGATGAGGGTGGTGTGTAGACCTTTCTACAACAAGGTATTTGTCTAAATCTATGGTAAGTTAGTTTGCTAAAGGTTTGCAACAGGTAATTATAGAAAGCAAACAGAAAGTGACACTAATTTCCTTTGATAAGAATCTGCACAGGAATTTTAGCAATTTGACATCAAATCAACAAAATCTGGCTTCTTCCAGTCTGAACATTCCTTAAAAACACTCTGGGCCTCTTTAACGAGGAAATGACACAGCGTGGCGCCACGAGCCAATTTGCTGCGCCAAGCGGTGTCATTTTAAAAGCACAGGGATGCGCCGTGTTTACAAGTATACGGCGCATCCCTGTGCTCTCCCCGGCGCCGGTGCTAAAACAGCAACAATGCGCCAACGCAGGCACCCTTGCACCATGGTGCAAGGGTGTTTGCGTTGCAGGGATGATTGTTGTGCAGGAAGAGAAACCTTCCTGCACAAAAACATTAATTGATGGCATTCTCCTCTCTCTATGTGTGCTGCAGAATGCATCACACTGGAGAAAGAAGAAAAAACAAGGAGAAATAAAGTATTTCTGTTAGTTGCGCCACTCTTACACCGCCCCTGAGGAGGTGTAGGATTCTGCCGCATTTCCAGGTTTACGAAACATTGTAAATCTGGGAATGTGTCAGATTCCAGGGGTGCTGCGTCGGAACGCCCACAGCAACACCCATGGAACGCCACTTTCACGCAAAATAATGCATGAAAAGCGGCCATATTTACAATGCCATGAAAAGCCACGCAGGGTGGCTTTATGTGGACTTGTAAATATGGGTCGGCACACTGCACCGCCGGTGCGTCAAAAGAAGTGATGCACCAGTGGCGTAAGTGGCTTGTAAATAAGCCCCTCTGTACCCAATTATCGAAGCTTTTTAAGCATGCAAGTCAAACTTACAAGTGAGAATAACTTAATGTATTGGTCGAAAAAACACTTTCCCAATTCGGAACTGTTGATTCTACACACGTAAATGGATTTACTCACATGAACATATTTGTGTGAGTCAATCTATGAGCAGGAGTGAGGAGCAGGCATCAGCGCTTAGCGTGTAAAAAAAAAAGTAAGTGCCAGGGCTCAACCTATTTCTCAAGAGGCCCCTACAGCTTGTGCCAGCCGCTGCCTCTGCCAATGCTGCTAAATTCCAGAACTACTAATCATCACACGCCTACAACTGCTACAACTTAGACTGCCTCAGGCCACTCAAAACTGCAAGAATGCTTTGGACGTACTGGTATTATTCATGTTTGTGTATAGTTGTAAAACACTGCTGTTGTGTTTACTTCAAAACTAGACAAACAGTGCCACCATGTGGTACACTGCCATAAGTGCTAGTGTTGAGAATTATGGGCCAGAATTATCATTATTTAACGCAGCGCAGTGCTGCAAGACAACTGGCTGAGCTGCGCTGCGTCAAATGGAGAGGGTAGAAATGCGCCATATCTACCAAGATATGGCACATTCCTGCTCTTTCCCTGTGCTGGCGAACTATGGGGCATATTAGCAAGGGCACTATCGCCGCTTTAGCGGCACTTTTTGCCGCTAAAGCGGCGATATTCTTATCGCCCTATCAGCAAACTGTCTCTAACAGCAGTTAGCGACAGTTTTCGGGCATTAGCGCCCGTGTTTTTACCGCTTTGCATGTCAGCGATATTTATCGCTAATGACATGCAAAGTGGGCGTTCCTGACGAACAAACCTGGGAAACACCCGCTAACAGGCCTATCGCCTATTAGCAAGGTGGCCATGGCCCCAGTTAGCGACGTGAAAAGTCGCGCTAACCGGAGTCATCGCCATTTATTTAACACCTGCAATTAGCAGGTGTTAGCCATATCTAACATGGGGGGGGTGGATTATGCTGATACGACCACAGGGTCGTATCAGCAAGGTTATCGCCATTTTCCATGAAACATTGCTGGAAAACCAGCGATGTTTCATGGAAAACACCGCTATGGCTGGAATAATTATCGCCATAGCGCTAAATGTCGCTAATACAGCGTTAGCATGGCAAATTATTCCGACGATAGCCGGCGATAAAAAAATGCTCGCTAAACACGCTTTGCGATGTTTAGCGCACTTTTTAGATAATATGCCCCCATGTGCTTCTTAATGCCAATGCAGGCACCCGTGCACCATGGTGCACGGGTGCCTGCGTTGCAGACAGAATTGTTTTTGTACAGGAATAGAAACCTTCCTGCACAAAAACAATCCATAGAGGTACAGCACAATTAAAAAAAAAAAGGAAACAATGATGAGAAATAAACTTATTTCGCATTGTTGCACCTCTGTCGGGAAGGCGTACAACTTTGATGCATTCCCAAGTTTTACCTGTCTTGGCAAATCTGGGACTGTGCCAATAAGCATGGCTGGATGCACAGTAACAGCCACACTCTACCCTTGTAATGCCTTCCGAGTACAGAGTAACACAAGGCAGCGGTTTCGATTTCCGAAGCCACACAGATTTATCACAGAAGGTGGCCTTGCGTAGCTTTGTAAATCTGGCTCAAAGATTTCGTTGCCCTTGCATTGCCTTGCGCGCAATCCTTTGCTAAATCTAGGCCTAAATGTCAATGCCTCACATCAGCAAACAGCGGCTCAATTTAAGCACTTCTATACATAAATGGTGGGTATACTCTTTGAATCCCCACAAACATACAGGTTTGAGGCTATGCCCCTACTCCGCTCTGGCACCTTTCCACCCTGATAATTGTCAGACAATTGCCTCTGTGACACCAGGAGTACGTCCCTTTCCTAGGTGCAAAAGGAAAGGGAACACCTTCAAAAATTATTTCCCCATAGGGAAAAAAAGGTATCAAGTGGATGTTTGCTGCAGATTTTCTTATGCAAAAATGTAAGCGTACATACTTTCTCATGAATAAATTGAATCAATAAAAGTTTTCGCAGGTTTACAGATGTAACCTGGAAAAAGTTTTGTTAATTCTTTAAAGTGTGAAATCAGCACCCAATGTAATGTCTGAAACCCGGGGTTGCAGAATTGTAATGTTTTATGACTCTGGCACATTAGAACCATATCTCCAGGGGCAATGTTCAAAGTGTCAGCTTCCATGCTCTGATATGAATAGCCCTTCATCTTTGGTTTGTCCATTCGATCTGTCTAAGCAGTGGCTTCAACCCTCTGAGTTGGATCGAGCTTCATCTGTGAAAGGTGGGATTGCGATGTTCACACAAAAATTAATTTCACTGTGCACATTCCAGTGCAGTTTTATGAACTTTTCTGGTGCTCTCTAAGCATCTCGCTTAGGTCCAGACTTAACATAGGATTGTGTTGCCCTTGTATCACGCAAGGTGGCGCAAGAGCAACACAATCCTTAAGTCAGATTTACCAAGCTGTGCAAGGCCGCCTTATATCGCCCTGCCTGGCTGTGTAAATCTGGAGTAACGCAATGCAGAGCAGTACTCTGTGCCAGGAAAGCGTTACATGAGTGGAGAGTGGGTGTTCCCACGCATCCACATATGTATTATGGCGCATTACTAGATTTGTAAAAACAACAGTTGATGGACAGAATGCAGCACAATGTCATACATTCACCCCAGTACAGAGATCTGGGCCTAAATCCATCTTATTTTGCTCACCATGCCATTCCAGTTTGAACCCAGCCATATGCAAATCAGTCTTGACCCTGTGCCTCATGGGAACAGTCCAGCCCGAACTGCCAAACCAGGTCCTCCCTGGACTGGAAACAAACATCCTAGGACCAGTTTCGGGGTTTCACCCCTCTTCAGCCAGGATAGCTTGATTCCAGGGGCATGGAGAGCACAGGCCCCACGTCTGGGCATACCCGTCCCACTCGGGGTGACAAATGCAAAAACAACAGTTGATGGACAGAATGCAGAACAATGTCATACATTCACCCCAGTACAGAGATCTGGGCCTAAATCCATCGTTTTTTTGCTCACCATGCCATTCCAGTTTGAATCCAGCCATATGCAAATCAGTCTTGACCCTGTGCCTCATGGGAACAGTCCAGCCCGAACTGCCAAGCCAGGTCCTCCCTGGACTGGAAACAAGCATCCTAGTACCGGTTTCACCCCTCTTCAGCCAGGATAGCTTGATTCCAGGGGCATGGAGAGCACGGGACCCACGTCTGGGCATACCCGTCCCACTCGGGGTGACAAATGCAAAAACAACAGTTGATGGACAGAATGCAGAACAATGTCATACATTCACCCCAGTACAGAGATCTGGGCCTAAATCCATCGTTTTTGCTCACCATGCCATTCCAGTTTGAACCCAGCCATATGCAAATCAGTCTTGACCCTGTGCCTCATGGGAACAGTCCAGCCCGAACTGCCAAGCCATGTCCTTCCTGGACTGGAAACAAGCATCCTAGGACCGGTTTCTGGGTTTCACCCCTCTTCAGCCAGGATAGCTTGATTCCAGGGGCATGGAGAGCACGGGACCCACGTCTGGGCATACCCGTCCCACTCGGGATGGACAGAATGCAGAACAATGTCATACATTCACCCCAGTACAGAGATCTGGGCCTAAATCCATGTTCAACACTCCGTCCATCAACCCCTTTGGTTTTGCTTTGTTCGCCCTAAGTTGGCAGGGTATGCCCAGACGTGGGCCCCTTGCTCACTTTGCCACTGGATTCAAGATAGTCTGGCTGTGAGCCGAAACCAGTCCCAGGATGCTTGTTTCCGGTCCAGGGAAGACATGGCCTGGCAGTTAGGGCTGGACTGTTCCCATGAGGCACAGGGTCAGACTGATTAGCATATGGCCATGTCTGAACTGGGGTGGCAGAGTGAGCTAAAGAATGATGATGGATTAAACCCAGATCAGTTGACTGGGGGTGAGTGCTTGCAATGTTCAACACTCCGTCCATCATCCCCTTTGGTTTTGCTTTGTTCGCCCTAAGTTGGCAGGGTATGCCCAGACGTGGGTTCCTTGCTCACTTTGCCACTGGATTCAAGATAGCCTGGCTGATGAGGGCTGTGAGCCAGAAACTGGTCCCAGGATGCTTGTTTCCGGTCCAGGGAAGACATGGCATGGCATGGCATGGCAGTTCGGGCTGGACTGTTCCCATGAGGCACAGGGTCAGACTGATTTGCATATGGCCATGTCTGAACTGGGGTGGCGGAGTGAGCTAAAGAATGATGATGGATTAAACCCAGATCAGTTGACTGGGGGTGAGTGCTTGCAATGTTCAACGCTCCTTCCATCATCCCCTTTGGTTTTGCTTTGTTCGCCCTAAGTTGGCAGGGTATGCCTAGACGTGGGTCCTTTTCTCACTTTGCCACTGGATTCAAGATAGCCTGGCTGATGAGGGTTGTGACCCTGAAACCGGTCCCAGGATGCTTGTTTCCGGTCCAGGGAAGACATGGCAGTTCGGGCTGGACTGTTCCCATGAGGCACAGGGTCAGACTGATTTGCATATGGCCATGTCTGAACTGGGGTGGCGGAGTGAGCTAAAGAATGATGATGGATTAAACCCAGATCAGTTGACTGGGGGTGAGTGCTTGCAATGTTCAACACTCCGTCCATCATCCCCTTTGGTTTTGCTTTGTTCGCCCTAAGTTGGCAGGGTATGCCCAGACGTGGGTCCCTTGCTCACTTTGCCACTGGATTCAAAATTGCCTGGCTGATGAGTGCTGTGAGCCCGAAACCGGTCCTAGGATGCTTGTTTATGGTCCAGGGAAGACATGGCATGGCAGTTCGGGCTGGACTGTTCCCATGAGTCACAGGATCAGACTGATTTGCATATGGCCGTGTCTGAACTGGGGTGGCGGAGTGAGCTAAAGAATGATGATGGATTAAACCCAGATCTGTTGACTGGGGGGTGAGTGCTTGCAATGTTCAACACTCCGTCCATCATCCCCTTTGGTTTTGCATTACCAGATTTACCGTGACAAATAAACCTGGGAATGCATAAAAATTTTATGCCATCGCGATAGAGGCGCAAGAAGAAGAAATATCTTTATTTCTCCTCGTTTTGTCCTCTTTCGATGTGTGGTGCATTCTGCAGCTCACTTATAAAGAGGAAAATGCCTCTGAGGATTTTTTTGTGCAGGAAGGTGTCCCTTTCTGCACAAAAACGATCCTGCATGCAACATAGTCACACTTTCACCATGGCGCAAGGGAGCCTGCGTTGGCACTAAGCAGCACAGTGAAAGAGTGTCATATATTAGTAAATATGGCACATTCCTGGCCTCTCTATTTGACACAGCGCAGCAAGTTGTCTTGCAGTGTGCTGTGTCAAATATTGATAAATCTGGGCCTTAGTGATAGGCTAACCAAGATCTTGATGGCGTTGACCCTCTAAATGATCTTTTTCAGGGTTAACATGAACCGCCCCACCTTGTGATTTTCTTGTGGTCACCAATAGATATATTTCCTTATGGGTTATAGTCAGGACCACTGGAATAAGGCGATTCTGAAGCCACTGTGTTTTCCTTATAATTATAGATTTGCCACATTTGCTACATAATCCACCATCTGCTGAATAAGTTGCAGATTTTAACAAAAAAACTGACCAAAAGCTACTAAAGTTACTAAAAACATGTTGCTGAGCAATGGAAGGTCTGTTGCAAAGGTTGACTGGTCACCTGTCAGTTGCTTATTGTTGTATGTGGGTCTTAAATGGTTACTAATGAGGTGAAACCTTTTCTCAGACAGTGTTAACATGTGTAAAAATGCCAAAATAATGAAGTAATACTATGACAAAATTTGCTACATTATTCTGCATAATCTGCCTTTTCTTGCTGCATATTTAAGCCACCCTACCACATAATATGGTCTTCCCCTGTTGCACAACTCACATTTTCTGGCTTTCTATTTGCTGGCTTTATTTGCTTTAGGCTCTCTAGGTTCAGTTCGCCCTTCCTGTTGCCTAAGCCATGTTTATTGTATTCTTCCACAAACCCGCTTTCTGTAAAGAGGCCTTTAAATCTTCTTCTTATCTTGTCACATTTGCTGTGAATTCAAAGCCAGGGGTCAAATGTCAAGCTCTGTCTTCGAGGGAGCTTGGTGTTTACTTTGCTTTCACCTGACTTCAAAGTGAGAGCGTTTATAGGAAAGAGGAATGCAGATTACTCTCCCCATGGAGCCCACTCGTGCCCCTCCTATACTCCATTTACGAGGTTGTATCATAACCCTTAAATAGCATATCATGTAACATAGGATGGCAGATTTTGTTTTTGCTCGATAGGTAATATGTATGTTATGTAAAGTGGTCCGACACCCTGCACTGGGATTAGTAGTGCTATAAAATAAATGAAATAGTGGTATTTACACGGTTATTTGTGCAGATACTGGGACAGACCAACACATCTGACATTCTTACAGTGCACTCTATGCCACTCTACGATATGCTGTACCCCTCTACGCCACTCTATGCTACTGCACTCTATGCCAGTCTACTCTAAACTAGGCGTGGGTGGTAAACTCCGCGGCGCCGGTGGAGTTTTGCCACTCTGCGCTCCGCTTGGAGTGCGGAGTTTGACAAAAACTGGTGGAGCGGAGTTTACCAGCGTGCTCACCCTGTCTGACAGGGTTCCACCCCTGTCTCATTTCAGCGCATCCGCACAGCACTCCAAAAGCAACCGCAGATGGCGGACGTTAAGGTCACTCAACAAGGAGCCGGCTCTAAGTGACAGAATTCCACTAATTCCTAATTTGCCTTCAAGCACTTGGATGGTATTGCCCCCTGGGTTCATAACGGGGAGACCGTTTATTCCAGTGATGGAGGTGAGCGGAGGCCGTGTTGCGGTGGCTATCTAGGGGGCATTCATTCACCCGCAGCCGTGGGAGGCAGGGACTGCTACAGCCCCCTGTGCCATGTTCACAGTACTTTCCTACAGCAGGTTGGTGGCCTGTGCAGTTTTCGGCTGCCTTTCCCAGACAGACACAAGGGATTACAGGCTGTGGCTTCGGCAAGGACTTCCGCAAGGGGATCTTGATTGAAGAAGGGCATGTCTTACAGCGGTGACACCTGCTTTATCACCCGCACCGATCAGCTTATGTTCTCCGTGAGTCGCAAAACACATAAAGCCTGTTTGCTATCAGAACAAACCAAGTACATGGTTGATGGGCACAAGGGTCAATGGCGATCTTTTCAAAATGATACATTGGAAGCTACTGTAGGGTTTGGGACCTTCAGCTGCCATGACCTCCCCCTAGCGTACCAAATCGAGAATTCCTCATGCAGACTTCGTCTTTTTACTTGAAGCTTGCCTACTGTATAGCTTTGCTGTTTGTGTGAGTGCGAGTCCTTGCTCCTTTTGTGCTCGTTTACCCTCTGAAGGCCCAGTTGTGCAAGGTTAGTTAGCTAGGTTCACTTCTTTTATTTATGTGCCACTGTCCAGCGAGAGTGGGAGGGGGTGGTCTGTGTGTGTTGATGTGTGGGTATAGGTATTCCTTTCAAACACTTGCAAAAAGTGCAAAAAATTACCGCTCTTCGTTTTTAGGAGAGGCACCAGAAAACGGATTATGTAAATAATTCCTGGCAGGCAACAATGAAAAGACAGACACGCATTTTAGCAGAAATCGTGTGTGTGGTTCCCAAATGGTTTTTCGCTCCGGTGTGGGCCCTTGTCAATCTTTGGCATGGATGGACTGGGCCATCCACCACGGATACTTTTCGCACCTCTGCCCCGGGTCAATGGTGAATATCTTGACTTCAGTAGCTTTGTTTAGAAAGAGGTTGCTCGTCCCTCTAAACAAACATCTGCTCCAAATATAAGTACAGAGGTGCACGTGCTCATGGATGCCAGTGTATTTTTTTTTTTTTGGCAGCACAATGCTTTTATTTCATTGATGAAGCTTGTACATGCATCTTATACTGTGCTACACGCTGTTAAACTGACAGCCAGCAGTTTGGCAGCATCTCACGGGGGTTTTGCATGTGCGTGTTGATTAAATTATATTGGTATGTTTATTCTGCCTGCTTGCGGGACTCCGCGGAATGTCGCAGAGTTTTTCGTAACTCCATGGAATTCTGCGGAGTGAAAATCAGTGAGCTCCGCCCAGGCCTACTCTAAACCACTGCACTCTACCCACTGTACTCTACACCACTTTACTCAAAACCAATGCACTCTACGTCACTTCACTCCATGCCAACGTCTCGGCACTACTGCACTCTACACCACTATACTCTACTCTGCAACACTTTATGCCACTGCACTCTACGCCAATGCACGCTATGCAACTCAAGACCATTGTACACTACCTCACTGCACTCTATGCCACTCTATTCTACTCTGCACCACTGTACTCTGTACCACTGCACTCTGCGCCACTGCACTCTACGATACTCTGCAGGATTGCACTCTCCGCCACTGAACTCAACGCCACTCTACACCATTGTACTCTACGTCACTGCACTCTATGCCACTCTAT
Source organism: Calotriton arnoldi (assembly GCA_963921515.1). NCBI lineage: Eukaryota > Metazoa > Chordata > Amphibia > Caudata > Salamandridae > Calotriton > Calotriton arnoldi. The sequence goes on from CAWUFW010001064.1 coordinate 1,233,557, forward strand.
TGTACTCTGCACCGTTGTACTGTATACCACTGATCTCTACAGCGTTCTACTTTGCAACACTCTACGCCACAGCAGTCTACGCCATTGCACTCTATGCCATTGCACTCTATGCCAATGCACTCTACACCACTGCACTGTAAGACATCTACTTTGCAAGACTGCACTCTCCGCCACTGAACTCTATGCTACTCTGCACCACTGCACTCTATGCCATTTCACTCTACTCCGCACCACTAATTTCCACTGCAATGCACTCTACACCACTACACTCTACCCCGCTGTAATTTACTCTGCACCACTGCACTCAATGCCACTGCACTCTACGCTATACTTCTGCACTCTATACTGCAACACTCCTTTATACCCTGCACAACTTCACTGTACTCTGAAACAATCTACTCTACACTACTGCACTCTACGCCTTCAATCTACGCCACTCTACTCCCTTCTGCACCACTCCACCCTGTACCAGTCCACTCTACGTCATTGCACTCTACACCAATCCAATCTACTCTACTCTGCACCACTACTTTACGCCACTCTATTTTACGCCATTGCACTGTACGCCAATGCACTCTACAGCACTTTGCTAAAATCCAATGCACTCTAAGCCACTGCACTCTATGCCAATCTACCCTGCACCACTGTACTTTACGCCACTTTACTCATGGCTATACTACTCCGCTCTACAACACTCCACTCTATGACTCTCTACTCCATTAAACTCTATTTCACTCTATGACACTCTGCTCTACTCTCTGCCACTCCACTCTACTCCGCTCTGCAACACTACTCCACTCTACGATGCTCTGTGCATCTCCCTCTACGCCACTCCATGCCACTTTACTCCACTCTATTCAACAACACACTACTCCACTCTACTCCACTGCACTCCTCTCCACAACTCCACTCTACGCCAGTCCACTCCATGCCAATCCATGCCACTCCAGTCTGACACTCTATGCCGCTCCACTCTACGACACTGTACTCCACTGTATGCCACTCTATGCCATTCCACTCTACTCCACTACTCCACGCTGTGCCACTCCACTCCATGACAATCTACTCTGCTCTACACCACTCTACTCTACAGCACTCTACTCCACTCTATGCAACACTCTCTATGCCACTCCACTCTGCTCTATACCACTCAGCAACACTCAATGCCACTCCACTCTATGACACCCTACTCCACTTTGACACTCTACTCCACTCTATACCACTCAACTCTACAACACTCTACGGCCTTCCACTCTAAGACACTCTACTTCCTCCACAGCACTCCACAACACTATGCCACTCCAGTCTATGCCACTCCACACCACTCCACTCTACGCTACTCAACTCTACTCTACACCACTCCACGCCTCTCTACGCCACTCCATAACACCCCACTCTACTCTATGATACTCTACTTTACGACACTCCACTGCACGTCACTCTCCTTTACGCCACTTTTAGTCAGGCTGAACAGCTACCAAGCTGGTGTAAAACATGGCTAAATCATATTGGCAAAGTCAATAGCTCTTGCATAGGTGAGACCTATTGGCTCTGCCAATGCTTGTTTTAGTGTAGCGAGAATGCCCCAGATGGCAAATGTGATCTAGGGCCAGAGATACTGCAGTCGCATCAGTGGATCTGGGCCACTAGAAGGGAACTGTAAGATTCTTCAGTGTCAACGAGCAGACATTGTGCAGAGTCCAACCACCCCTCGAAATCTGCTGCTGGTACCGTCCACTCAGCATCTAGGAAGTTTGACATTTAGAACTTTGCTGGGAGCAGCAGCTTGTTTGTACAGAGCACAACTCCCGAGTCTATCTTCAGGAATCATACCTTTTCTCTAAGTAATTTCTCTGTGTGCACCATTACTCAGTGTCTTTAACCTGCTTCTGTAAAAAATGTGGAATATCTATACGGGCTCCTCAAAGCTCCTTCAGCTACCAGTCTGAGGGGCATATTCACAAGGACTTATCGCCGAGTTATCGGCACTTTAGCGCATCAAAAGAGTAGATAGATTTATCGCCCCATTCACAAGCGGGTGCAAACTGCAGACATCGCCAGTATTCCCGTGATAACTGCCGCAAAATTTATCTCCACGGGTGACACCACCAACTAACCCTAATGAGATTCAGAGTAGGCGTTCCAGTGCAAAAACTCACGAAAATACCACTACACCACTTTCACAACGAACTGCCCGATCTGCGATGCAAATCAAAAACAGGCGATAAGCCGCGGTAGCAGCAGGGATTTAACACCTGCCTTTTGCTGGTGTTAAGCAGGACAACTACCTGCAGTATGAAAGGGAGCCCAGCCCAGAGCCACATCTGAAGACCCACAGATGCTATGGAGACAATGATCATGCAGCTCGGAGACCCATGAGGGCCACAACACCCACCGCCACCACCCCCAGGCCCACCACCATCCCCAGGACCCGCCCCGCCCCCCCCCCCCCGGACCACCACAGAGGCAGCGTAGACAAAGACAGCGGACCCACCGTAAATACACAAGCCGCACAGACCTAACGCCAGAGGAGGCCATTGCCCACTACAGGCCCAAAAGGACAACCATCCTCCGCATCCTGACCCACATCGCCCACAGGCTGATGGTACCAACACAGCGGCCAACCAACATCCCTCTGCAGACAAAGCTGCTGGCTGTGCTGCACATGTTGGCCTCTGGTACCTCCCAACCCACAACTGCCAGAGTCGGAGGAGTCTCCCAGCCAGCCCTATCCAAGTTCATCACACCTGTCCTGGATGCCATCATCAGCCTGGTCCCCCAGCACCTCCACTTCACCCACACTGCGCAGGAGCAGCTGGAGACCAAGCAAGGCTTCTACGCCATAGCTGGATTCCCTCACGTGTTGGGGGCAATCGACTGCACACATGTACTCCTCGTGCCCCCTGCCGACACTGCACACAACTACCTCAACAGAAAGCACACGCATTCCATCAATGTGCAGGCAATAGTGGACCACCGGGGACTCCTCAACAATGTTGTGGCCAACTACCCAGGCAGTGTGCATAATTCATACATCTTCCGACAGTCCATCATCAACCGCGCTTCCAGGATGGCACCTATGGAAATGCATTGCTCGTTGGTAAGTACCAAATGAACACACCACACACCTCCACTCCACAGTCATGCAACTCACGACACTGGCAATGGGCACGCAACAAAACTACATGCAACATGCCACACAACATGCCAACCGACCAGACACGACAACACGACTCCATTGGGAACCTGGGCTTGCCATGCACACAACCCAGCCACGGCATGGCACCACAGCCACACAATAGCAGAATGTGAGGAGAGGCTTGGAGCAGGCATGTGCGAGAGTGGCAAGTGACTAATGAATGAGAACCTACCCAATGCCAAGTGTGGCGTGGATGTGCCGGACAGACTTCAGTGTGCAAACCACGGAAATGGCCATGTGGACATTAACTGCTGGTGCATGGAGTGTAGTGGCCATTGGACGCTACCATGTCACCACAGGCTGTGGGGCAGAACGCGGAAATGTTGCTCGTTACGTCCCCCCCTGTAGGCGCGGGTGGAGTGGGTTGGCCCTGCGTACGCCAGGCCTGCGTAGGGGTGTGAATAAAAACCCCGTCGCACTGGGTGTGGTTCTCTTTCGGAATGGCCAACGTGTCTGCCAGGGCTATGCCTCTCAGCCCGCCACGAGGCCGACGCCGTGAGCGGCGGGGCCTGCGACCCTGTGCGCCTGCTGCACCCCAGGCCGCTGGTCCCCAGACCCATCTTGCCTGCCCCAGCGCACCAAGGGAGGCTCCGCTCACCTGCCGACACTGGCGTGTGTCAAAGAGGGCCCACCACGTGCCGGTGCAAGCTCCAAGCCCCTGTCCCGCGACCTTTGCAGCCTCCGCAGACCATCGCTGGCCTCCACGACCCTGGCCCACAGTACTCCTTTTTCGTTTACATACCCCACTGGCGTACTCTTTGGCCCAGTTGTTGGCACATGTTGTACTGAGTCGTGAGTTTTGAATGGCAGTGACCAAAAGTCTGTGGCAGCGTCCGCATCACTATACTCCCTCCGATCAGTGAAGCCAAAGTCTGCATCGTAAGCACACGACACGTGGTGCCACTAACCCTGTTCAACGCAAGCCGGCGACACGTGGTGCCACTAACCCTGTTCAACGCAAGCCGGCGACACGTGGTGCCACTAACCCTGTTCAACGCAAGCTGACGACACTTGGATGAGGGCTCAGGCCTACACTGCGGTCCAGTAGGTCCCACATGTGGAACTGTGTCTTGAGTTTAGAATGGCAGTGACCAAATGTTAATTGCCGCGTTTATATCACTGAACTCCCTTCGATCAGTGTCCCAAACTCTGCATTGCAAGCACACGACACGTGTCTGTGGGCCCGTGCTGACCGCTGCCCCCGGCCTACACTGTGGTCCAGTAGGTCCCACATCCAGCACTTAGTCGTGATTCATGAATGGCAGAGTCCATACCAGTGAACGCACGGAGAGGAGTAAGAGGAAGATGCGGTTCAGTCCGGAGGAAAGCCGGATCCCTCGTCACGGAGGTGACCGAACACTAGCAACAACTGACCTGGTGCCACTAACCCTGTTCACCGCAAGTCCGCGTCCCGTGGTGCCAAAGAACCTGAACTACGCAGGCCGGTGGGACCATCCAACGTAAGCCGGCGACACTTGGATGAGGGCCCCTGCTGACCGCTGCCTCAGGCCTACACTGCGGTCAAGTAGGTCCCACATGTGGAACTGTATCTTGGGTAACTTATGGAGGAGTTCACACCATTGGACACCAGGGCCGGACTGGCAACTGAAACCGGCCCTGGCAAACTGCTCGGCCGGCCCCCCCTGGGGTAAGGGGGGACCAGCCGAGCAGTTTGCGAGCGCCAGTTTCGGCGGATTTTATTACAGGGGGCCTATATTGCTGACCCCCGGTAACAAAAACGGCTCCCCAGGGGCCCAAAACCGGCCCCCACCCTAGCGGCCCACCGGGGAAACGCCCGGTGCCCGCTACGGCCAGTCCGGCCCTGTTGGACACGCCTCATCGCAGGCGGCATCCCCTATCAGCACCCGTGCCACTAACTCTGTGCGCAATGAGTCATGGGCACTGTGTGGTTGAACTTTGGTGGCGTCTGAGTCCATGGCCTGGGGGTTGTCTGCATCATCATCTGGCTGGCACGGACTTGGTGTTCGACATGTGTCTGTTCCATTCATCTCCACCATAGTGACTGTTTCTGCGTGGTTCTGCCCTCTGCATCATGCCCTGGGGGTACACCTTCCACTGTCCACCGAGACACTCCGCGACAACCCCCTTTGACATCTACGAGAACCTGCTCTGCTCTCGTGACCCTGCACCAGTGCAACGCAAGTCAGCGGCCTGTGGCGGTAGGCCCGTGCAGGACGCTGTGCATCCGGGGCCACTAACTCTGTGCAGCTCAAGTCATGGAGCCTTTATGGTTGAATGGTTGTGTCCTTTACGATGTACACTGTTGTCGTTTTTTGACTGCACCAGGCACTCCATGATGGCTGGTGTACACACACCCCACACACACCCAACACAGGTGTCACTCGACATGTGAGCCTGCTAATAAAAGTGGCCGGGGGCACGTGCCCGTAGCCATTCACACCATCTAAGCAAGTGTGCCCGTGTGGTCCTTATGTCAGCATGATGAGCCAGAGCCCTGAAACATCACAGTGTGCTGTCTTCAGCGGACGATACCATGTCACCTCAGCAGTGGCTAAGACCTTGGACATGTAGCTTCGTCCGCCCCCCCCTGTGCTGGTCCGGCGTATGTCAGGTCAGCGCCGGGGTGTGCTGATTCGGCAGGGGGATAAGGGCGTGGCTCTGGTCTGGCCTTGAGCAGGAAGTGCGGTAAGCGTTTCTCTGTGTTGGAGTGTTGTCGCCACCAGGGCCACAGTAGTCGATGTTGCAATGTAGCATGCACCCGGAGTGCAGGCCCGCACGTACGGGGAAATGTAGGAGCGCAAGACCGCTCGGGGTCTTGGCTCATACATGCCAAGTGTTGTGTGTATCAGTCCTGCGGCTGCATGAGTCAGATGCCTAGCCTCAATCGCAGCGCGATCACAGCCAGCCATGGACTGTACACCTGTGTCCACCCTGTCCAGACCATTGGCCTACACTCACGTGGCTGCACACCCTCAACGGCCAGCATCACGGTGTTGTTGGCATGCCACTGGACATGCACAGACAGGCATGACAATGGTGTGCCGTAGGAGTGCACGTGATGCAACCGCGCAGCGCACACAAGTGTGAGGGCTCGTGGGCGGGAGGAGCAGCTGTGAGGCAATGTAACACACAGTGAGGCCGCTCATGTGCCACCTGCTCGGCATATCATCCATGATTCCCTGGGTCGCAGACATCCCACCCCACCCACGACAGGCCTCTGCACATCTCCTGTATGCAAGCAGATGGCAAACTGACTGTGGGGATGAAAGGTCCTTTGTATGGACTATCAGGCGGAAGCACATCTGCAGCTCCGAGCTGGGACTTGCATGTGACCAGCACCCCCTGACAGATACGATAGCATTTGCTGATGACTCCCACACTACGCACTGCCCGACATGAGACCAACGTGTACACATCCCACACACAGAAGTCCTTGGTCGTAGTTAGCGTGCGTGAAATGGCCTTCACACGTACTCCCACTCCATCCCAGGCCTGCACCCGTTGCACACAGACACTGCTCATTGATCCGAGATGTGGCATTTCATCCACAGGACTGGCGCAGGTCAGCACAGTGCCGCTTCAGGCAGAGCCACTGACGCAATGGCAGACCATCGCGGACACATGCACAACCCCAGTCACGTGGACCTGAACCGTGCATGTCTGCTGCATGTACTGGGGGCACTGCCATTGGCAGTGCTGCGGATCAGTTACCGGCTAAGCTTCCGCCTTGCCAACGTCACCTGCGTTCAGCCTGTGTTGCATTGTCGCTCGTGCATATTCGAGTGGACCATGGATGTCTGCCTCTCCAACGTAACGGTAGCTGAACTGGATTTCGACGTGTGTGTGCGCCCCCTGTTGGCCCACGACCAGGAGTGTCACCGTGATGCCCGTTTATGGCATGCCTGGATGATTGGCATGCATGCTGGCAACTGGACCTGGGAGATTGCACGACTCGTCGTGTGCGGTGACCACATTGAGCCGCTCCCCTATTGGGCTTTGGTGCCAATTGGGGCCAGGGGTTGGAGTCAGCACATCTGTCCGGGACAGCTGATGGGTTACGTCGCCGACATGTTAGATGTAGTCGACAACGAGCTCATATTGGAAATGTTGGCCTACGCTGCTGCACTCGCGTTCATGGCGAGTGACGACGTACCTGCAGCCACAACTGAATGTGACCCATTGCACGTGTCCCGACGCCTGGTTGCATGTTGGGGATCTGGTCACATGTCCCAAGACGACTGTGGACATGGCTGCATTGGCCTGGACTCCGGATACATGCGCGGACAACCAACGCGGGTTGGCACTCACTTGGTTGGGTGCTGGACTCCCCCGGGGTGGACATGGGCGCTTTCCAACGTTCCTCATTCAGACATGCTGCTGCATTGGTCTGCATGTTGTGGCACTTCTCTTGGCCGTACTGACACGCAATTGTTGATGAAGTTTCCGCACCTTCACTTCTCTCCAACTGTGATGAGTGTTCATTTGTATGCCAATGTGTGTGTCACGGCCTATCTGGGTCCCTGCCATACATGCATTGCTATCCCATCAGGGCTGTGGGTTTGTACTTGTGCATTATCATGTCCCTGTTTCGTGCTTTGCCAGATGCGTATGGCCATTTACCAGCCACAAGCGGGTGCACTTGTGTCCTGTGTTCGGTTGTGCAAATGTTGCTGTTTGTACCACATTGTGTCCGATGTTGGGGTACTCTGCTTCCTATGTGTGTGTGCTGCATTGTGTGTGAGTTGGCCCTTCAGCTCTGATTTGGCTCACCCTTCTCCCTTTCAGGCACTGTGGTTTTCACTTCTGTGCTTGTTCAGTGGTGTGGTATTGCCGACTTGTGTGACTTGTGCTCTTGGTTGGTGTTGTTACTCTTGGGCATGGTTTGTCTGCAGTTGCGCTGTGCTTAATTGTGCATGTGTGCCATTGTGCCCATCTCCCCCCGTCCCCCCTGTCCCTGGTCGTTCCTCTCCCTGTTGCTGTTGTGTCTGTTGATTTTGAGCAGTTTCCGGTCCCCGACTCCTGCCATCATCTCCAGACTGATGTGGTGGACACCATTTCCTCCATGTCATCCAGCTCCTGGTGTGGCGCTGGACTCCCACCTCCGGTGTGCATTTCTGCCTTCTGGTTGTTGCCGTGTTTCTGCTTGTTTTAGCGTTTTGCATAATTCCTGCTGTTCTGGTTGTCTTCCATTGTCCTCCTCCGCACTCCGGCTGCATTCACCTTGTCCATGATGGACTGCCATGTACAATGTTTTGTTGCCAATGGTGCTTGTGGGTTTGTGTACTAGCTCCGACTGCCTCCATTGTGCTTCGCTGTTGTTTTGTGTTTGGTTTGTCTTTCTTTTTCCTTCTTTTGTTGTGCTTATTCCCGCCTGCCGTGTGTGTATCGCGGGCCTGGCGCTGCTTATCGCTGCTTTCCTCATCGCGAATGGGCTCATCGCACGTTTTTTTTGCATTGGGGTTTGTGTTTTTATCTCCGTCGCAGTGGTTGTATCGCGGACATTGGCCGCGTTTTCGGGAATCTATCGCATGGTACCGCCGTGTTGTGAGTTCCACGTTAACACAGGGTTATTTTCCCGCGATAGACTGCGATGTGTAAAGTTGCGTTAAGCTTTTTTGGAGATGTTTAGTGCACGTTCTTGTGAATATACCCCTGAATGTCTTCAGATCTTCAAGGTAAATGTTCAACAGACACCTCCTTGCATCCTTAACTTTCTTTCACCTTTTGAGCTCGAGTACCTAGTGCACTTCACATAGGGTCAAATCCTTCACAATTTACTGTACAATTTCTGGTAATAAAATTCGCAACAAACATATTCTTCTGCCATTCTGGACAGAGCACGTAATGATCTTAGGTAAGGGGTGTGTGTAAATGTAATCAATCAGGTTGTATTTTTGAAGCCATTTTCCATTGAACCCTCCAATCTCCTGATGCATGTTGGAATGCTAACTCTTGGGTTCCTGTAGAACATCAATAGAACCTGCTATTCATTACAATGGTGAAAGGGTTGAATGTAAAAACATGTTGATAACAGACCCAAACCACCACCAGGGTCTCTACTTTTAGGTCTCGCCTGTAACAGCGCATGCGCTGCTTGTGCATATGCTCTCGCTTGCAAGGTGTATTGTGTACATTAAGGAGCTTGCAGCCCACCCATTGCTTACCATTCGTTCAGTTAATTGTCACTCTACTTTGCTGCCTCCTAATTGGCCAGCGTGTGCCTCAACGCCAATTCCTGCTTCTTTTGTGGCACATGGACAAAACACAGATTGATTCAGCCTAACTAGTGTCCCTCTGCTAATCGCGCTGTGATTCAGGTACTGTTTCCATTGTCCGTGTTTCTTTATCCCCTCCCCACACGCTGTTAGTTTCCTTATTGCTGATGATGCTTCTTTATTGCTGTTCATGTTTTTCTCCCAAACCCGCCCGTTGTTCACGTCTTTATAATTCTTCATGTAGGTTTATCGCTCCCCATAGTTGCCAACTGTCCAATTTTTGCAGGGACAGTCCCGGCAAGTTGGAGACTGTCCTGGGTAATATTGTTGCAGAAACTGTTCCTCTTGCTCTGTCTGTTTTTCACAACCTCTGTCTTATGCCCTGTCAGACTAGGGGCAATCCAAACTGAGTCCCACTGATAACAGTATACATAGAGGCTCATAACCATTATGGAACCCTTCTGTCATACACGTACATGAAAATGAACTTGACATTCATACAGGAATGTGCAAGGTCTGGGCATGACATCTCAGGGAAACTTTATTCGGGCAGATCTGTGGGCATTGCATGTGTTGGAAAGGGCCATCTTTTGCATGGTGTACCCCCAGATGTTTGCCTTGACTGTTTGTGGTGACTGTAGAACTCTGTGCACTGTACCCCTCTTAACCTGAGGTAAAGTGCCTGTGCTCCTTTAAACCTGTTGAAATTGGCATCTCCCTTATTGGCATATTGAACTTACCTATAATTCCCTAGTATATAATACCACAGTGTAATCATGGCCTGCTAGTTAAATGTCACAGACTGCAGCACTCATTGTGCCATCCACTATAGTGGTAATGCAAGTAAACCTGATTTCAGGCCTGCCACCAGTAGCCTGGTCATGCAGGTTTAAAGTGCAAATTTGACTTGTCAAAATAACCCCTTCTAACTGGCCTAAACCCTCCTTTTCAGGATTAATATGTCTCCACTAAGTTGGTCTTACATGTCCATAAGGCAGGGTGCTTGGTATATAAAAGTAGGACATGTAAAGGCTTAATGTTAAACATATCTTTACCTGAAAAAGTCCCCAGAGCTATTTTCACTGAAGCAGGGGTAGCTGTTCCATTGGAAAGCACTAGGATAAAATATTAAGGGGCAGATGTACAAGAACTGACGCATCTCTGCATATCGGCAGAGATGCGTCAATTAATTTGCGTCACGCAAAAAACCCTTGCACCACCATGGATGCGTCGCATTTACAATGCGGCGCACCGTGGCGCAATGATTGACAGATGCGTGACGCATCTGTCGGCGTAAAGGTAACGCATTGCTGGAGTTGTGTCACAAGCATGACGCAACTCCAGCAATGCTCAGGGGCGGCCTATACTTATTGTGCTGCGTCACTCCTTACACCTGCTTCAAGCAGGCGTAAGGTTTTGACGCAGTGGCGTTGTAAAAGTGACTCAGTGAAATCTTGTAGATTTCACTGCTCCACTTTTACGAGGCTTTCTTGCATGGGAATGCCCACCCTGCATACATTATACCTGACGCAGGTATAATGTGATGCAGGGCTTTACAATGTGACGCATCTCCCTAGATGCGTCACGTTGTAAATGTGTCGCAACGTGGCGCATTGTTTACGACGCCGCTGCGTCACAAAAGTGACACAACAACGGCGTAAAAGTGTTGCAAGGGGCTTGTAAATCTGCCCCTAAATTTAATATTGGCTAGCTCCACTTAGGAAACAGGTACAGTATTTATATTTGAACTTTTTATACTAATTATTATTAGCCTAAATTATTGATAAGGTGGATTTGTAATACATATTTTTGAACAGGTACTTTTAGAAAAGTTACTTGCCTAAAGCCTCTAGAACATGAGCTATACCTTTTAGGCAGGAATTGAATAGCTCTAGTGAGATGTGAACTTGCTCCCAGAGCTGAGACAGAGGTATTGGGTGTGGGGAGGTGTTTTTTTCTCTGGATGATCATCTGGGCTGTTCACAGGAACTTAATTAACTTCCAGAGGGCCTACCCTGTCACTGGCAGATGTGGCTAACACCTGGGCCTTCCCCTTCTTTTGTCTACCTAGTCAGTCAGGGACCAGGCCCAGGGGAAGAGGAGCTGCCCTCAGAATGGTTTTGAGTGACCACAGGGAAAGGGTTGCTCATTTCCCTGACCACGCCTCAAGAGTGGGCACAGGAGCTCTGCAAAGGGGAAGAAAGATTCTTTCATGTTGGTTTTGGGGAGAGGGGGGCACTGTGGGATTGACTACAGTAAAGCAGACAGGAAGTTTTGCAAACGTGGTTCCAGCCACCCCTGAGAACTTTCACCCCATTAGTTAAGGAGAAGCCATGAGTTTTCCTCACCCACAGGCGACCTTAGAAGAGGCTTGAAGACTGTACGTGCATTCCATCTTGTACCCAGGACAAAGAAATGGACTCACAGGGCCAAAAGGCTGACCTTCTGTTTGAGCTACAGGGACACAACAATCTTTGAGAGGCCTTTTCCTGAATTTCCAGTTGACCAATTCCATCTGGACAAGCCATAGCACTCTGCTGCCTGCCTCTGCTGAAGTGAGTCTTGACCCCAAAGCGCTGTCCTCAAGACCCTGGACCCTTGGCTGGCGTAAAAGTGTACTCCTCCTAAAGTTTCCTAAAACCTGGGACTTGAAAACCCTTTGTCAACTTTTTGCTCTGAGAACCCACAGGCGACCGATTCTAACCTGCCAAGCCGATCCGACAAAGGTGCTTTGTTGTTGGGCCAAAGATTCAGGTTGCACCAGCGACACTCTTCTGTGCAGCGGCAAATATGATTTAGCAGGACCTCGCAGAGAAGGTATTTGGTCTTGCAGAGCCCTCCAAAAAAATGACTAAGTCCGAAGGTCGAAATCTTCACTGGACGAAAGGCACAAAAAGTATCTGGTCGAAGAGGGACCTTCTCACCATGTGAAATTCAATTTTCTCCCACTTGGAGCTTTTCCCGCCAAAGTCAATGCCCTCACTGAGAACTCGTCTGGCGGCTATCAGCCACAGATTCTGCCTTGCTGCTCTGAGGATTCTTGACTTCCATTGCAGAGAATAAGCCTGAAGGTAAACCTGGTCCTTGTGTCTGACCCGCCCTCTACCGCGGTCAGCCTTTAACCTTACCCTTGTCCTGGTCAAGTGCAACCAGATGACCATGGCACTTAACTGGCACTGTTTTGAACTTTAAAAAATCATAACTCCGGATCAGCCTATTGGATTTTTGGCATTTTCGCATCATCTTATTCATGAAATTTCACTCTATTGTTACAAATAGTTTTGAGATTTGTTTTGTGTTTTAACTTTATTACTGCTTGAGTAGTGAATAAATACTTTAAACATGCCTCTAAGTTAAGGCTGCCTGCTCGGTACTACGGCCATCAGGAGGTTGAGCTCAGGTTAATATAGTGACTTTATTGGTTCACAATGACAAGGATTGTGGTTATCATTTGAGATGGGTTCTCACCCCACTCGAATAATACCCCAATTCCTTACATCGCGCATATCCTAGAACCAGAAAAATGGCCTGTTTAACTGCTTATCACTAAACCACTGTATGGTGCCTCTATCATTCACTGTACATGGGCAGAGACACAAACCATAGCCTCATGCCCAGCAGATTGGTACACTCTTGATGCCTTTCCATGACTTGTCAATTTCAGGCCCAAACCTGACACACTCACAGGAATTCGTGTGTGCTGGGGCCAAAATGAAGTCAGGGTACTAGATTTACTTGCAGTTGGGTCATTCAAGTCATGGGTACATGTCTTTTACCATGCAGGGCACCATTCCCCTCCCAACAGATGGTGTGTGGTATTTAAGGTAATTGAGAGGTCTTGTGGGACTTGGGGTCAAAGACAGAGGTCCTGCCTACTTGGAAAACGGTGTGAGTCACTACTGTAATGCTTGTGAGTGCGTCTCAGTGAAGGGTTTCATGATGGTGGATGGTAGAATGCTATGTCTTGTGTAGTGGATTTGAGGTTGCGGAGTTTGGTACCAAAGTCTATATGAGAAGGTAATTTTCAGGAGGTACACTTCCAGGTATTTTATAAATTGAGGAGAGAGACGGTAGCTTGGTTTGTGCTATTCAGTCAGGCTAGCTCTGGCCTAGTTTAGCTGAATAATTAATTGCATTGCAATTGTCAATTGAGTTGGGGGTCTACGATCAAACTGAGGCAGTCTTTGATGGCTTTGATGATGGCCCTAATGGCTTTGGAGATGCAGCATAATTGTTGGATTCTTGGTCGCACCATGATGCGAAAATATTTGGTTTCATACAGCACTCCTTAATTGTGGGATGAGTATTAATGTTGGTTTTCTGGATAAGGTAGCCTACGTACACGAAGGAGGCAACATCAGCCTTGCAGTCAGTTGTGATTTACAAGGTGATGAGTTCTTGCTTGAGTTTTCAGGTGCAGCTTCATGAAAGAAGAGTACTGTAGGTTGATGGGTTTTGATTGTCAGTGGTAAGTGGCTGGCATTGAAGGTATAGTGATCGAGATGTTAGTGTGATTTGATCAAACCAGTGTGATCTGGGAGACTTCATGGTTGTGAAGTCCAGGTTGACGATGTTGACTCTGGTCCGGTTCAATGGGTTTTTTGATGTTTGTGGTAGCATGGAGATTGTAAAGTGCTACTCTCAAAGTCTGGAGGAATTGCATGTGAGTGTCCAAGAGAAATAACTGTAGTGGTTTCCTAGAGTACTTGGCCAGTGTGATGCATGTATGTCCGCCGGGTGAGCCGTGTTAGCTGCCACGGAATAGTACGGGTGGGGCGGAGCAGGCGAGGGAGGAAAAAAGATAAAATGTCACTTACCTGGCTGCCAGCCGCCACCTCTCCTCCGTCCTCTTCTGTTCCTCCCTGAAGCAGGAAGCACAAAGGCTCCCCTAAGCCAATCATGACCCTGCTGTCACCAGCATGACAGCAGTGCTGTGATGGGTCTGAGCGCCCTGGTTCGGTGCTCAGACAGGGGGTGGGAGGCTGTGCATGTTCTCCACCCAGGCTGTGCAATACAGCCTGGTGGAGAACATGCTAAGTGCACATGAATGTTTGGCCGGCCCAAGACAGTCTGCCAAACCGTCATGCGCACTTAAGTGCGCCAATCACTCCTCCCCCTGCTGGCTGTGACTATAGCCCAGCCCCGTGTTGTCCCGTAAAACTGCCTCAGTATGGAAAAATAAAATTATGCCATTGTGGTATTATCATTTTATTTTTCCTTCCCCCTCCCCCCTTGTTAGCAGTGGTGCGGCACTCCTCCACCTTAGCTGGAGCAGCTGCTGCTGAGGGTAAGTGACTGTCGTTTGAAGAGTGTGCAATGTGTGCATTAGCGTATGTGCGTGCATTTGTGTGTGTTTGTGCGTGTGTGCATGGACACTGTCCGTGAATTCCACAATCTAGAAGCAAGTAGAGGGGGAGCTTCTGTTACATGACATCTCCTACATCGTCCCATCCCATCCCCCCTGCAGCGACTATTAATAAATGCCACTCTCCTCAAATTACATTGACATTTTTTTTCTTTGGCAACAAGCTAAAAGCGAAATCGAAAAACAGATAAGATTAGTTATTCCACCGAATAGGTAATAGGCAAAATTCTGTACGTCACAGTCTAAAAAATGCCTCACCTTGTACATTGTTTAAAGTGCATACACTGTTCTATCTCTTCTGTGTAAGTAAATACATTTAAAGGGAGTCCCTATCAACTTTATCCAAGCGCCAGCTGCTGAGGACACACATTACAAGGGTCTCTGCCAAATGGCATTTTGCTGCCTATTTCCCGGAAATGTGGAAACAAGTGAACTTTTAAAGTGAGATTTGAAATTCAGCGTGGAAAGGTTGAGTGTGTTCCTGTACAAAGTTCTGAACTGGTTGTGATCAGTCCAGAACTTTATAATTTATTCTTTTAACTTTAAAGGGAAGATGGACCCATTCAGCTACGATACTTTTAGAAGAGTGACCCTTCTGTTCTATCTGGCCAGCTACACCAGTCCTGGACAGTTGTGTTATTCATCATATATATTTCGTTATCTATTTCATGTGTGCAAAAGTAGTGGTGAAACCAAAAGACGGCACCAAAGTGCCAGAGACAGCTATTGGGAAGATCAGCAGATGTAGTGACTCAAAAGACAACACCCAATAGGACTCAGGATCCACTCTATGGAATGGGCCCCCATCAGTGGACCCAACTGCAACTTAAATGTACGTCTAGAACGTGAAGAATCAGACCCATAAGGTGATTTGCAAGTCACGAACAAACAGAACCATGAAGCTGATTCTACAACATGAAATGTAAGGCAGGTTTAGCACGCCTTTCTGTCTTTTTCAAAATCTTGGGGCCATATGTACAAGGACTGGCGATATCTAACGCTAACGTTAGTTAGCGGCAATTTTTTTACCGCCGCGTACCGCTGAAAACTATCGCCATGGTACCGACGTATGTACAACACGTCGCTACATGGCGATAGTTTCTCATCACAGCGGTATTTGTCCACGTAAACCACAACGTTATGGCGATAAAAATCTTGCCGCTAAAGTGAAAAAAGTGGCGGCAGGCCAGTCAGCGGCCAGGAACCGCACGCTAATCAGCGTGACACCACTTTTTTTCACGTTAGCGGCAAGATTCAGCTACAAAACGCCCGCGAAGCATCCCAAACACCAAAAAACAAAAAATAGAACCATGGAGGAAGCTGGACCCAGTACTGCAGGAGAGAACAACCCCCCTAACACCACAAATAGCCAAGAGGACCAGCCAGAGACCCAGGGGAAAGGGAAGAGGAAAACCAGGTTCAGCCAGCAGGAAAATCAGATCCTGATTGCGGAGGTGACAGAGAAACAACACCAGCTCTTTGTCAGCTCCACTGTGTCATTGGGGACCAAAAATGCAATATGACAGTCCATCGCAGCCAAGGTGAATGCTGTCGCAGAGGTGAGGAGGACAGTGACCGACTGCAGAAGTGCTGGCATGATGCTAAGCGCCAGACCAAGCAGAAACTGGCCAACAATCGCCAGGCAGCACTGCAGACCGGAGGTGGGAGTCCAGCGCCACAGGAGGAGTGTCCGCAGTCATCTGTGAGGAGTCGGTGGTTGGAGTCCAGGGACAGGATAGTGCTGAACAAGACCATCTACATCAGCAACAGGGTGAGTACCAACCAGGGACTGGGGGGACAGGGGTGGATGGAACCAATGTCACTCATGCCCAAATAAATATCACTCAGTGCACACCCACACTGATTGCAGATCTTGTCCCAGATACTCCTGTCCCTGGAGGTATAGCCACATATCACCCTAGTCAATGAACATATTGCAATACACATATTGGTGGTGTCACAGACTTGGAAATCAGCACAGAAAAGTAATCCAAAATTCAGACAAGAAAATATTTACATCAGACCACAAAATAAGGCAAACATGAACAAGCAAAGGGGCACATTGCCTGGAGATGCGGCAGGGTGTCAAAATGGCCCCCTTGCCTCAACACCACGCACATACAAATTGTCTGCACAGGGCTGCATCTCTGTGACAACAATATGATGATGCACCGTGTACGAGACTGGTCATGGGCAGAAGTGAGCATGTAACCACTAATGGCAGCACACATGCACCATTGTGCAAGGGTGTCTGAGTAGTGTGCAAGAATGTGTATGTACAGTAAGGTCTTCCTTCATGCACATGTGCAATCTTCAAACCAACTCAGACACCCTTGCACAATGGTGCATGTGTGCTGCCATCAGTGGTGGCATGCTCACTTCTGCCCATGATCAGTCTCGGACACGGTGCATCATTGTATTGTTGTCACAGAGATGCAGCCCTGTGCAGACAATTTGTATGTGCGTGGTGTCTAGGCAAGGGGGCCATTTTGACACCCTGCCGCATCTCCAGGCAATGTGCCCCTTTGCTTGTTCATGAGTCGCTGCCCTGTGTCCACCAAGTGAGGAAGCATGTAGTGAGTCTGGTGAGCAGTCAAAATATCGAAATTTAAATGTCGACATACCAAAATATCGATAGTGAAATATCTATGGTATAAAATATCGATGTTTACTATATCGACATCAAAAATGTCGATATTGGAATGTGTAGTAAAATCTCGAAGTATAATATATCGAATGTCATAATATCGTTGTATTAAAATATCGATTAAGTGTAGTATTGTGTAAATTTTTGTATGTTTTGTAATATTTTGTATATAAGTGTTTTAGGGGCCCATTACGATACCCGGCGTAAATAAATCCGCCAGGCATGGAATCGGCAAAATACCGCCCGCACACACCGTCTGAACACCGACCACGCCATTACGATAACACAAACCGAAAACCGCCATCGGCGGAAAAATCACACAAAATACCGCCCGCCATCGTCCGAGTCGGAGTCAAACCGCCCGCCACGGACGGAAACACGCCCGACAACACAAAACCGCCCGCCCTCACGGCCGACACACCGCACGTGAAATTACGATCGCACCGCCACGAGCGCGGAAAACCACAAATATACCGCCCGCCAGCGCAAAACAACGCCGATGCCAATCGACACGGCAGAAACCATGGCGCCCACGTCCCTGCACAGAAACCATCCGCACACAAAACCAATAGCACACAACATGGCCAATAAGTCCACACAGCAAGGCACGCACAAATACACAAGCACAGTACACATCCCGAAAACACCCCCCGGACAAACTAAAAAACAAAGGCCAGAACCCCAGACACAACACACCTGAAAACAACAGACCATGAGGACACACCCACATAGGTGAGTACAAAAGCAGCACTCCCACAGACCACAACCCCTTGCTACATTGCAAACCAGAGAGGAGAGGAGAGGACACAGTGACACAGCAAGGACAGCAGCACACCACAGAAACGCACACATCACAACCACCACCACCACCACCAAACACCGGCACCACAAACCCCTGCACATTACACAACACACACCGCACCAGCACCACAAACACCATGGCACCACAAAGAATGCCCAAGTTCACGCCCATGGAGCTGACGGTCATGGTCGACGAGATCATCAAGGTGCACCCACAAATCTATGGGAACATGGTCCAACACACACCACTAGCCACCAGAAACAGAATGTGGAACAGGATCGTAGACCAGGTCAATGCAGTCGGGACCCTGCCCAGGAACAGAGGAGAAATTAACAAACGGTGGAATGACGTCAAGAGCCTGGTCAAGAAGAAGGAGGGCAAAAACAGAGAGCTGGCTGCCGTCACTGGCGGAGGGAATCCCGCGCTCTTCAAGACCTTCAAAGCGTGGGAGGAGAAGGTGCGAGTCATCATACATCCCGAGATCCTCGCCGGATTAGCAGGGGGAGTGGAGGCTGGTAAGTACAAACTAATGTATACCAGCACACCGCTAGGTACTCACATGCACTACCACCATGCCACAGCTCCCAGGGACAAACACCCCCATGTCCAGCACACAATACACAACACACACATGCAACAGACACCACCACACACAGCCCAAACAGAACAACTGTAAGATGCGTGGGGACATGTGTACACTCAGCCAGCCACGTAACCACCAACAGGTCCCCAAATATGCCAGAAGCGCCACAACGAGCACCCACCACACCCATGTGTCCGCCATAGCTGCACTAACCGACAAGTAACAGGTAAGTGGCAGGAACACAAAGTGCAGTGGGTGGGACGGTGGACAGCCCAAGTACAAAACACACCAGGCCCCTAGTCCCACAGTACAGCAAGGAGGAGCATCCCCCACACCCCACAGCCACGTGTCAGCCACCGCAGTGCACAACGACAGCCGAAAGGTAGACATCACGGTCCACAGCAATCGGTGTCAGTGGGTGTCCAGCCACCACTACGACCCACAACACCCCCCCACCCCCACAGACCTGCAACATGGAGCACCCCCGCTTAGAACCATGTGGCATCCAGTACAGTGCACGCCCGAACAACTTGCAGGTGGGAAACTGGACAGGGCTGGATCACTGGAGGCATGAGGGCCGTAACACGACCAACACATGGGACATGTCACGTAGCAGACGAACACGCAGCACCGCCCACCGTCACGAACAAGTGAACAATGTGCACACGGACATGAACCACAGACTCACACCCCACATGACCCATCACAAACACAGCAACACCCAAGGAGCCACGTCTGCATGCACAAGCCACACTGAACATAGTACCACACGGCAGCCACTGTGCAACCCATCACACACAACCGAAACACCATTGAAGTCCAGTTCATGTAGCCCCTACTGCCTGTCAACCACACACCCCACAACTACGCCTATGTAAGACAAACAACACTAGACGCAACAGAGCGGAACAACAGAAATGCACACGAACACCACTGAACCCATCAAACACACAGACACACCATGCACATACAACATACCATCCATCCCATCCGTCAGCCCCAGTCTCATGAAAGGCATGTCATCCGCACAGCTGCCACACATACAGCAGTCACGCCAAGACACATGCCCATGACCAACCATGTGCCAGAAGTCAATGAAGCGCACGACACACTGTGAGCAACAACACACAACATGGGCCACACCCCCGAGCACTGCAGTGATGCACATGGCACAGGGCAGCACGCACACCAAGGAGATGGGACAACTGCAATACATTGGCTGGCACACAACCAACACTCACTCATAACGATGCGTCCAATGCCATGCCCAGTAATCACACCAGACAGCAAATATGCAGGCCATGTCAAGCATGCACACACCTCAAACCATGCACTGTCATGCTGCCACAACACATGTCACGTTCGGCAACCATGGCTTACAGCATGTACCCCAAAAGCATATCCCCTCCCAAATGTGAATCTGGGGCATGGCCCCCATGTTGCCATATGCGTTCCTAAGCGTTCCATATGAACCCCAAAAGCAAAGAACAAACCAGACCCAGGATGGGCCAGGAGCCCGCATACACCAGAGTCACAATGAGTAGGGGCACAGCAACACACCCATCGGCATGGCCAATCCGTCCCATGCCACATGTGCACAGCACACAGTCCCATTGCCTAGCACACGCAACTACAGATGCCACAGCCACACACTCGCCTCCGGGAAACCCATGTACGAGATTGCACGAACTGCCAATGTCAGACGACAAATACATACTGTGCCAGGTGCAACACAATGACAAATCCCATTCTCTCCACAGGTGACGAACTCACGGATGCTGGGGATGGAGACAGCAGCCAGCACAGCCAGCCCACAAGCCCCCAACGAGGACACACGGATCTGGAGGATCTGACCTCCTCTTCGGACACGGACCATCAAGCAGGCCCATCTGGTGGGGCAGGGCCCAGCCGCTCCCCAGGACCCTCCTACCCACCAACCCATCATCCAGGGCTGCTGAACAGTCCCAGCCCCCTGCTGCCACTGCCGTTGCGGCCACTCCCACGGTCATTGCGGCCACTACCACTGCCGCAACCGCCACCATCGCCGCACCGACCACCACCGCCACCACCACCACCACGTCTTCGCTGGCACCAGCCCCAGCGCAGGTGGTGGCCCGGCCGACTGGATCCACCCTGGGAGCCACAGCGAGGACCGCGGTATGCAATGTGGCTAGTGGGCAGGCCGGTGGCAGCAGGACTGGTAGGAGGAGCAGGGTCAGGGAAACGCCAGCCTCCCCTGGGAGCCATGCCCTGCCTCAAATGGCCAGAGTCCTTGGGGCCTATGAGGAGGCCCAAGAACAATGGGTCAGGTCTGCTTCAGACACGCGGGAGGTGCTGGGGGTGCTGAGGTCCATGGACGCCCGTATAGGTCAACTCGTGGACCTCATGGGCCAGCTGGTGGTGGCGGTGAGGTCACAGCCAGGGACAGCATCTCCCCCTCCGCCACCACCTGCCGGGGCGCAGGGTCGGGCAGCAGTGTCCACTTCCCCTGCGACCACAGCCAGTGAGCACACCTCACCCACCACCAGCAGGTCGCCACCACACACCCCCCCTCCCAAACGTGGAAGGGGCCGTCCGAAGAGGAAACAGGTCTCCCGGGAGGACTTCGCACGCACCAGTCGCAAGTGAGGCAGCCAGCCAGCCTTCCGCCAGCCTGCCTTGACCAGCCACTGCATTGACTTGCTCTACGATCCCACTCCACACAGCCAGCTGGATGGCATGTGTGTGTTGGACCATGGACATAGAACCAGTGGGTACACCCTGAGCTTCACGCAGCCATGACCGACAGCTCATTGACACTGCACGCACCACTTTTGTCATCACCTCACGCACAATCACATGTCACAGTATGTAATAAATGCACCTTTTTCACTAACTGCTGTTTGTGCCCTGTGTTTTATTTGTACGGAATACAACGGCCACCTTGGGCGGAAAGGCACCTGATGCGTGGCATGGCAATGGAATCCGGACGGCCTGTAGGGACCTAGGGGTGGGAGACAGAACAGGAGCACATTCAATGAGTGTGTCACACACCCATCACACAGTACATGTCAACAACTACAAGCAATGTACACACATCGCACAGAGCAATAGGGCACAATGCCACAGTCACCAACAGTGGCATACTACCCTGGCCATGGAGCGTTGACACACAGCACGTAGTGAACAAACGGCCACCCTGACACAGCACACACACACCTGCACAGATACAGCCACATCAGCCGTCGTACATGGACACTCACCGTCAAGTGAAGTAGCGGGCGATGAGCTGCTGCCGCACATTCCCAGCTTCCTCCTCTCCGCTGTCCTCCTCACTCGAGCTGTCCTGGTCTGCGGGCTGGGGCCCTGGTTGATCTCCGTCATCCACAATGAGGGGGATCTGCTTACGAATGGCCAGATTGTGCAGCAGGCAGCACGCCACCACTATCTGGCACACCTTCTGTGGGGAGTACGCCAGTGCACCCTCGGTGCGGTCCAGGCACCTGAACCTGGACTTGAGGAGGCCAAAGGTACGCTCGACCACACGTCTGGTCCTCCCATGTGCCTCATTGTAGCGATCGTCTGCTGGGGTGCGAGGATTCCTCAATGGACTGAGCAGCCATGCCCCATTCGGATACGCAGAGTCACCTGGGTGTGAGGGACACAGAGAACCGTTGCTATTCCAACTGGACAGGGGACAGCATCGCACAACAAGCACGCTACACCACTCCACATACTCACCGACAATACAGCCACGATCCTGTTGCAGATTGGCCATCAGTCGTGGCAAGATGCTGTTGCGCATAATGTGTGCGTCATGGGCCGAGCCTGGAAACTTTGCACACACGTGGGTGATCACCATGTCCGCAAGGCACACCACTTGCACATTCAGGGAGTGCGTGTGCTTCCTGTTGCGGTACAGGTGCTCAGTGGCCTGTGGTGGAACAAGGCCAACATGTGTGCAGTCAATGGCTCCCACGACATGTGGGATTCTGCCAAGGGCATAGAATGCACCCTTCACTGCCGCCAATTCACGAGCCCTGGGGAAGCGGATGTACCTGTTCCGGTAAAGCATCATGGCTGCCAGTACATCCCTCAGCACCTTGCTGAACATGGGCTGGGACATCCCACCTCCACTGCCCACTGTGTGCTGGAATGACCCAGTGGCGAAGAAATGCATGGCGGCCATCACCTTAGCCGTGGGGGTGACAGCAGTCGGATACACCCTGCGGGGACGGAGATGGGGCTCTAACATGGCACACAGTCGATGCAGGGTTGGCCTGTCCAGCCGAAACTTCCTGATAACCTCTGTATCGTCCATGTCCGCCAGCAATTGGTATGGGCGGTCAATGTTCGGTCTCCGCCTGGGGAAAATGGCAGAGGACACATGTCAAAGCAACACGACACATAGCAATTTCGCATACACATCACTGACATGACTGAGCAAGCACATGTGCCACAGCCCAGCTGTCAAGCTGGGACGGCACGGCCACAATACACTTACACAGGTCTCCCAACAATGGCAATGGCAAGTGAGACATACCACTGCCATGGTCATGCACATGGGGATCTAGGCCCCAATGACTTGCGGGGCGTGCTGATGGGGACTGACTGCATATTCGTCAAGCGGCAACGCCACGGCGACATGAGTGTCTGCTGAGCATGGAACTGCTTCCGAGGCTGGATGAGTATGGCACACGACGACGACGATGTGGGCACGGGCTGAGCGGCCAATACAAGTGGGACCTGTGGCACGAGGGGAAATGAGACAGTAGTAGGTGTCAGCACTGCACCCTATGTACAGCACTGTACGGATCACACCTCCCGAAACATTGACAGGTGTCCACATTGACAGCCCCATGCCAAGACGGCTGTGTGCTTGCAGTCACACGTCACAGGTGAGAGGTTACATTGCACGTGCCAGGTGGCAGACGTACATAGTGGGAGCTGGCATGTGTGTGCATGTGTCTCCTGTTCAGGATCCACCAGATGGGCGCTGACTCTGTACTGACCATTGGACACAGCATGTTCCGTGGAAGGCTTGTGTGTGTGGGATGGTGGCACTGGATGTGCCTCCGTTGGGTGGGGGGCCATGCACAGGGCGGGTACGTCGATGATTGCGCATTGTTGGTCACGGTGGGTGCACCTACTAAGATGTGTTGCCCTGTGTTCAGTTCCTATGTCCGCATGATGATGGACTGTGGATGTGGGCAGACTACACATTGGTCGATGTGCTGACTATATGCATGTGCCTTCACACCAGGCACCGCTGCCCCTGCACATGTGACCCCTGCTGGACTCGCTGCTGAGTCTGTGGAGCTGATGCACCTTCTGCGCGTGGGGCGGGCAGCTCTCCTCACTTCCCTCATTGCGCATGTCATGTCTTTGCCGCAGGTGACATGGATCATGGAGGGCCCACATGTACGCGTGGGTAGGCTACACATGTTTGTTCACTGGTCGCCACCCCAGTCAGTGTATCGAATGGGCGGGTTGTCGTGCTGGTGGTATGTTCGATGTGGCGGATGGGCGGGCCTAGGTGCGGGCTTACATTCCGGACATGGGGGGGTAGTTGGATTTGCGACTAGTTGCAGTGCACACGGAACACGTCTCTTCCTTTCCACATCTGGGACATCCCTTGTACTACTTGACAGTGATACGGTCATCTTCGCCCCAGCCCTCATGTCCTCCCCTCGCCCCCCAATATGCATGCTCACCTGCGAGGCTAGCGCTTGCACAGGCAGCCCCAAGCTCGCACCAGGGAGGGCAAGGAGTGTATGTGTGGGTCCAGTTGCACGAGTGGGCTGTCTCAGGGTATGATGTGTGGCGGGACGCCGTCCACCTGCGTGGTGCCCCCAATGGGGACCCGGCCTGCATGGACTATGCATCACAGTCTTCGCCTTCCGGATCCGCCACCTGCGACACCCAGTGGCTGTGGCTGCCCTTGCGGCCAGGCCGCGTCCGTCTGTGACTGGTGGCCCACACATTCACTCTTTGGCCTCTCTGGGGAGGGCTCGGGGGTGGTGGCGCACGCGCTTGCACATAGTCGCAATGGCATGTGGCGTGGTTGGTATGATGGGCAATGGATGGGATGGTGCGAGCCACCTCCCGTGACGTCAGTGCTGCTCGTGCTGTGGTGCGTCCCCCTACACCTCCATTTGACTTTTTGCCATGCTAGATGTTGAGGTTCTATTGCCTGCGTGATATGACCAGGAGGAGCGCGAGGAGACCTCTCACACACCATGCTCCACTGCCATCCCGTGCCCTGTATCGCCTGTGCGGATTGACTATGTTGGGGTTACACCTGGTCGACTGGGGCTGTGTGTGCCTTGTCAAGGGGCATGGCGGGCGCACAACAGGATCCTGCTTGTCCACGGAGGGTGGGCTGACGTGTGCGCCTGGTACCGCTATGTACGTGTGCCCGGCTGCTGTGCACACACGTGTTCACTCCCCCCGACAGGTGTCCTCTCACTATGGCCAGGGAAGCGGTGGTGTACTGTTCATGACCCCTCCCAACACGGCGTGCTCCAACTTGGCATGTGCGCATCTACCCGTCACACCCACCCACCTGTGCACTGCGTCCATACGACTTCACACGGCACATGTGTGTCTTCCACAGTTGTGCTACTCATTTGCATTGTCATCCAATACCAGTGGACTACATGGTCATGTCACGACTGCCGTGTACTTCACATACTCTCATCCTCTCTCATTCGTACTTGTGAAATGAGTCAGCGGAGACAGTTTTGGTTTCAAACATTATATTGAGTCTTCTGTCCTCTGTGATGCAGTATAGTGGACACTACTGGCAGCGGAATACATGTAGAGGATATACTGAGCATGATTGCAAATGGGATAGGGTGTGGGGTTACATGTGATTGGCTGTTGCATGTGGGATGTGGGCTTCAGAGTGGCATCTGCTTGGCCAAGGCTGTGCTAATGTACATTTGCGTATAGCTGCGGAGCTGCGGACTTTGACACAGACGGTATACATGTAGCCTACCAGACCGCTTGGCATCATGGGCACAGTCCATCTCAGTTCCATGTGACAGGTTTGCTGCGGTTGTTCCTCATGCACGCGTGCATGTGAGATGACATCAGGACATGTGCTTGCGTGCATGCAGCGGCGTGCCACTTGTTGTTGCACTGTGGTGGTTACTGGACATGTCACAGTCACTGGGGTCGTGTTGTTGTTGTATGCACTTGTCGTCCATGCAAAGGTCCTGGTATGGGATTCCCGGGGTGGGGGTGGGAGGGGTGCAGCACCCACAGACTCCAGGCGACCTATTCATGTCCACTGAGCGGTGTGTGTGTCCATGTGCGCTGGATCCATGTCGTGTCCTGGTTGTTCGTGCAGTTCCGTCCATGTGGGTGCGATACACAGAGCCCATGCCACTGCCTCCCACGATGCATGCGGTGTTCCTGGATGTGATGGGGAACAGTGTGCATGTCCCGGTCATATCCGATGTCATGGCGATGTCGTTGATGGTGTGGTTACAGTTGCCGGTCGTTTGGTATGGCTGTTGTGGTGGTGACTGGCCAGTCCGTGCGGAAGCTAAGCATGTGTGCGGGGTTGGACATCATAGGTCACTCGGGGAACCTGCGTTGTGGTCCGACGTATTTACAGGTTGTCAGGTATGCGATGCCGTCCAGCAGGGCTTCCATGTCATTGGTGGTGTACATGTTTGCCAGCCAATGTAGCGGATGGTGGCTGTCAAGGTGTTGTTCGTAGGTTGTCCCTTGGAGGACCATGATGGGGCATGCTGGGTGGCATTCGATGTAGCTGTTCTCGATGATCCGTCGTGTGGAGGCACAGTGGTCCCATTTCAGTGCGGGTGCGATGTTGGCCACATACGCCATGCCCCCATAGGCAGAGCAGGCCCTGTCGTGTGCGTCCAGAGGGAGGAGTAGTGGTAGCAGGTCCGCCTTCAGACATGCCGGGTTGGAGAGGCATATCTCGACGGGATGCTGGTAGGTACACCTCCGACAGTAGAAGACGGGCATGACGCAGCTGAACAATGTGATGCGGTAAGTCAGTCGGTAAGTTACGTTCAGCAGGGACAGGAGATCGCATCCCAATGTATGGAACAGGTTGGTTTTGTACAGCTTGAGCTGTTCGTCGTAGTTGGGTAGGTGTGTTGCGGTTGCCATTTCGCAGCGGTTCGTTGAGGTGGCGTGCTCCGGCTGTGTGTGCAGTCTGCAATGTGCACGCTCCGAGGTTGCTGTGAGCTCTGTGTAGTCGTGGGGAGACAGGACTTGTGTTCTGTTGGCTTGTTTGGAGGACACGGGCCCTCTTCCCACATGCTTCTCAGACAGTTCAAGGTCAGTGCTGTGTGACTCCTTCCAATTAACTTGCATGTGGCCGACATGGGGGAGTGTTTTCTTGTTTCTTCCCCGTCCGTTGTGTGCTTCTGTGATATGCGCTATCTGCCCTGTGGTCGGTCTCCTCGGCATGCCTGTGTTGGTCTATTCTTGGACAATGGCTGTATTCACCGGCTTCTGTCGTGGGGCTGTGGTTTCGGTGTTGGAATGGAAGGTCATTCAGTGCTGTCTGCTCTCCCTTGTGTGGGCGGCAGGCTGCCTTTCCGCTCTGCGTTGGGCCTTGTGTGTGAATGTTATTCTTGGGCCACCTGTTGTCGGTCCCCGTGCTCTTTGGTGTTCCGTTTTATATGTCTTGTTCATATGTGCAGGGTGGTATGGGTTTTTGGGTGTGGTACTGGCGTTCCTCTTCCCGAAGGGGCCCTGCTTCTCCTAGTTGGTGTTGCCGCCGCTGTGTGCTACGCCATGTTTGTTACACTGGGGTGTGTCCTGCTGTTGCGTGTCTTCACTGACATGTGTGCGTCGGTTCTGTGGCGTTGGGTGTTGTCCGTGAATTTGGCGTTGGGGACATGTCTGTGGCCGGCCTGTCACGTGTCATGTGCGTTCGGGGTGGGGCTGATGTGTGTGCTGCTTGGTTGTGTCCCTGTGCCTGTGGGCGACGCATGCATGGCGCTGCGGTTGGCCTCTGCGTTGTGCGCATGTGTGGCGGCGTCATCGGCGCTTTGGGGCCGTGACGGGGTGGTTGGTTCCTGGTCCCAGGTGGTGTGTACACATGTGTTCCGCGAAGTTACGATTTGGCCTGTGTGTCATATGTGGATGCAATGGTGGATGTGTAGTGTACACGCGCGTGGTTGTCCGCTTTTTCCGCCCTTGCACTGTGTGCGCTGTTTGCGTGCACTTGTTGTGTGTGTGCCTACCTGCGTCTCCGCGGTGCGTTGCGTCCTTGGTGGTGCATCAGCAGAAGCATGGGGAGGGCCTGCAGTGCTGGATTCATGCTCGGGATGCCGCTTCTTCGTTTTCCGTGCTCTGCGTCCGTGTTACCGCCTCTCTTTCACGTGCGGTGTCTCTTAGCCGTGGGAGCCGTTTGTTTGCGGCATCGTAATTTATACGCCGGGCGGGACGTGTTTCGTCGGACGGTGTGTGTCAGTTGTGCTGCGCCGCTACGTGTACGGGCGCACTTTGATGGCGGACGGTGTTGCTGGCTTGCCGGCGGTGTTTGGCCTACTTTACGCATCGTAATTGGACGGGCGTGTGGACTGCTGCGTGCCGGCGGTAACTGGTGGTTTTTGCATCCGCCAGCACGGCGGTTGTGCTTCCGCCCGCCATCGTAATGAGCCCCTTAATATGTTATTTGTAATGTATTAAAAAAATATTATTTATATTTTAAATAATTGTAAAATGAAAAGGAAATTTCATATATAATTTTAGGAGCGGGATGTTGGGGTTATAGGGGATAAGGGTGGGGAGTGTTTTAAAAATATTTATTTAAAAATAAATATTATGTAAATTTTTTACAAATTTATAATTTATTTATAAAAATAGGAAATTTATATTTAAATTTAAATTTTATATATAATTTTAGGAGCGGGATGTTGGGTTTATAGGGGATAAGGGTGGGTAGTGTTTTTAAAATAATTATTTAAAAATAAATATTATGTACATTTTTACAAATTTATAATTTATTTATAAAAAATAGGAAATTTATATTTAAATTTAAATTTGATAATTAATTTTAGGAGCGGGATGTTGGGTTTATAGGGGATAAGGGTGGGTAGTGTTTTAAAAAAATTTTTAAAATTAAATATTATGTACATTTCTTCAAATTTATAATTTATTTATAAAAAATATAAAATTTATATTTAAATTTAAATTTGATCATTAATTTTAGAAGTGTGATGTTGGGTTTGTAGGGGATAAGGGTGGGGAGTATTTTATAAATATATATTTTATATTAAATAATTTAAAAAATATTAAAAAAATTGAGAATTTAGGGGCACATTACGATACCCGGCGTAAATAAATCCGCCAGGCATGGAAGCGGCAAAAATCCGCCCGCACACACCGCCTGAACACCGACCACGCCATTATGAGTACACAAACTGAAAACCGCCATCGGCGGAAAAATCATACAAAATACCGCCCGCCATCGTCCGAGTCGGAGTCAAACCGCCCGCCACGGACGGAAACACGCACGACAACACAAAACCGCCCGCCCTCACGGCCGACACACCGCACGTGAAATTACGATCGCACCGCCATGAGCGCGGAAAAACAACAAAAATACCGCCCGCCAGCGCAAACAACGCCGATGAGAATCGACACGGCAGAAGCCATGGCGCCCACGTACCTGCACAGAAACCATCCGCACACAAAACCAATAGCACACAACATGGCCAACAAGTCCACACAGCAAGGCACGTACAAATACACAAGCACAGTACACATCCCGAAAACACCCCCGGACAAACAAAAAATACAAAGGCCAGAACCCCAGACACAACACACCTGAAAACAACAGACCATGAGGACACACCCACATAGGTGAGTACAAAAGCAGCACTCCCACAGACCACAACCCCTTGCTACATTGCAAACCAGAGAGGAGAGGAGAGGACACAGTGACACAGCAAGGACAGCAGCACACCACAGAAACGCACACATCACAACCACCACCACCACCACCACCACCAAACACCGGCACCACAAACCCCCTGCACATTACACAACACACACCGCACCAGCACCACAAACACCATGGCACCACAAAGGATGCCCAAGTTCACGCCCATGGAGCTGACGGTCATGGTCGACGAGATCATCAAGGTGTACCCACAAATCTATGGGAACATGGTCCAGCACACACCACTAGCCACCAGAAACAGAATGTGGACCCGGATCGTAGACCAGGTCAATGCAGTCGGGACCCTGCCCAGGAACAGAACCGAGATAAACAAACGTTGGAATGACGTAAAGAGCCTGGTCAAGAAGAAGGAGGGCAAAAACAGAGAGCTGGCTGCCGTCACTGGCGGAGGGAATCCCGCGCTCTTTAAGACCTTCAAAGCGTGGGAGGAGAAGGTGCGAGTCGTAATCCATCCGGAGATCCTCGCCGGATTAGCAGGGGAGTGGAGGCTGGTAAGTACAAACTAATGTATACCAGCACACCGCTATGTACTCACATGCACTACCACCATGCCACAGCTCCCAGGGACAAACACCCCCATGTCCAGCACACAATACACCGACACACACATGCAACAGACACCACCACACACAGCCCAAACAGAACAACTGTAAGATGCGTGGGGACATGTGTACACTAAGCCAGCCACGTAACCACCAACAGGTCCACAAATATGCCAGAAGCGCCACAACGAGCACCCGCCACACCCATGTGTCCGCCACAGCTGCACCAACTGACAAGTAACAGGTAAGTGGCAGGAACACAAAGTGCAGTGGGTCGGAGGGGGACAGCTGAAGTACAACACCCACCAGGCCCCCACTCCCACAGACCAGCAAGGTGGAGCACTCCCCACACCCATGTGTCAGGCACAGCTGCACCAACTGACAAGTAACAGGTAAGTGGCAGGAACACAAAGTGCAGTGGGTGGGACGGTGGACAGCCCAAGTACAACACACACCAGGCCCCAGTCCCACAGCACAGCAAGGAGGAGCATCCCCCACACCCCACACCCACGTGTCAGCCACCGCAGTGCACAACGACAGCCGAAAGGCAGACATCACGGTCCACAGCAATCGGTGTCAGTGGGTGTACAGCCACCCCCACGACCCACTACACCCCCCCACCCCCACAGACCTGCAACATGGAGCACCCCCGCTAAGAGCCATGTGGCATCCAGTACAGTGCACGCACGAACAACTTGCAGGTGGGAAACTGGACAGGGCTGGATTACTGGAGGCATGAGGACCATAACACCACCAACACATGGGACATGTCACGTAGCACACGAACACGCAGCACCGCCCACCGTCACGAACAAGTGAACAATGTGCACACGGACATGAACAGCAGACTCACACCCCACATGACCCATCACAGACATAGCAACACCCAAGGAGCCACGTCTGCATGCACAAGCCACACTGAATATAGTCCCACACGGCAGCCACTGTGCAACTCATCACACACAACCGAAACACCATTGAAGTCCTGTCCATGTAGCCCCTACTGCCTGTCAACCACACACCCCACAACTACGCCTATGTAAGACAAACAACACTAGACGCAACAGAGCGGAACAACAGAAATGCACACGAACACCACTGAACCCATCAAACACACAGACACACCATGCACATACAACATACCATCCATCCTATCCGTCAGCCCCAGTCTCATGAAAGGCATGTCATCCGCACAGCTGCCACACATACAGCAGTCACGCTAAGACACATGCCCATGACCAACCATGTGCCAGAAGTCAATTAAGCGCACGACACACTGTGAGCAACAACACACAACATGGGCCACACCCCCCCGAGCACTGCAGTGATGCACATGGCACAGGGCAGCACGCACACCAAGGAGATGGGACAACTGCAATACGTTGGCTGGCACACAACTATCACTCACTCATAACGATGCGTCCAATGCCATGTCCAGTAACCACAACAGACAGCAAATATGCAGGGCATGTCAGGCATGCACACACCTCAGACCATGCACTGTCATGCTGCCACAACACATGTCACGTTCGGCACCCATGGCTCACAGCATGTACCCCAAAAGCATATACCCTCCCAAATGCGAATCTGGGGCATAGCCCCCATGTTGCCATATGCGTTCCTAAGCGTTCCATTTGAACCCCAAAAGCATATTCCATCCCAAATGCGAATCTGGGGCATGGCCCCCATGTTGCCATATGCGTTCCTAAGCGTTCCATTTGAACCCCAAAAGCATATTCCATCCCAAATGCGAATCTGGGGCATGGCCCCCATGTTGCCATATGCGTTCCTAAGCGTTCCATTTGAACTCCAAAAGCAAAGTACAAACCAGACCCAGGACGGGCCAGGAGCCCGCATACACCAGAGTCACAATGAGTAGGGGCAAAGCAACACACCCATCGGCATGGCCAATCCGTCCCATGCCACATGTGCACAGCACACAGTCCCATTGCCTAGCACACACACCTACAGATGCCACAGCCACACACTCGCCTCCGGGAAACCCATGTACGAGATTGCACGAACTGCCAATGTCAGACGACTAATACATACTTCGCCAGGTGCAACACAATAACAAATCTCATTCTCTCCACAGGTGACGAACTGCTGGACGCTGGGGATGGAGACAGCAGCCAGCACAGCCAGCCTACAAGCCCCCAACGAGGACACACGGATCTGGAGGATCTGTCCACCTCTTCGGACACGGACCACCAAGCTGGCCCATCTGGCGTGGCAGGGCCCAGCCGCTCCCCAGGACCCCTCCTACCCACCAACCCATCATCCAGGGATGCTGAACAGTCCCAGTCCCCTGCTGCCACTGTCGTTGCGGCCACACCCACGGTCATTGCGGCCACTACCACTGCCGCAACCGCCACCATCGCCGCACCGACCACCACCGCCTCCACCACCACCACGTCTTCGCTGGCACCAGCCCCAGCGCAGGTGGTGGCCCGGCCGACTGGATCCACCCTGGGAGCCACAGCGAGGACCGTGGTGAGCAATGTGGCTAGTGGGCAGGCCGGTGGCAGCAGGACTGGTAGGAGGAGCAGGGTCAGGGAAACGCCAGCCTCCCCTGGGAGCCATGCCCTGCCTCAAATGGACAGAGTCCTTGGGGCCTATGAAGAGGCCCAAGGACAATGGGCCAGGTCTGCTACTGACACGCGGGAGGTGCTGGGGGTGCTGAGGTCCATGGACGCCCATATGGGCCAATTCGTGTCCCGTATGGACCAACTCGTGGACCTCATGGGCCAGCTGGTGGTGGCGGTGGGGTCACAGGCAAGGCCAGCAACACCACCTCCGCCACCACCTGCTAGGGCGCAGGCTCGGGCAGCAGTGTCCACTTCCCCTGCGTCCACAGCCAGTGAGCACACCTCACCCACCACCAGCAGGTCGCCACCACACACCCCCTCCCAAACGTGGAAGGGGCCGTCCGAAGAGGAAACAGATCTCCCGGGAGGACTTCGCACGCTCCAGTCGCAAGTGAGGCAGCCGGCCAGCCTTCCGCCAGCCTTCCTTGACCAGCCACTGCATTGACTTGCTCTACGATCCCACTCCACACAGCCATCTGGATGGCATGTGTGTGTTGGACTATGGACATAGAACCAGTGGGTACACCCTGATCATCACGCAGCCATGACCGACAGCTCATTGTCACTGCACGCACCACTTTTGTCATCACCTTACACACAATCACATGTCACAGTTTGTAATAAATGCACCTTTTTCACTAACTGCTGTTTGTGCACTGTGTCTTTATTGTACGGAATACAACGGCCACCTTGGGCGGAAAGGCACCTGATGCGTGGCATGGAAATGGAATCCGGAGGGCCTGTAGGGACCTAGGGGTGGGAGACAGAACAGGAGCACATTCAATGAGTGTGTCACACACCCATCACACAGTACATGTCAACAACTACAAGCAATGTACACACATCGCACAGAGCAATAGGGCACAATGCCACAGCCACCAACAGTGGCATACTACCCTGGCCATGGAGCGTTGACACACTGCACGCAGTGAACATACGGCCACCCTGACACAGCACACACACACCTGCATAGATACAGACACATCATCCGTCGTACATGGACACTCACCGTCAAGTGAAGTAGCGGGCGATGAGCTGCTGGCGCACATTCCCAGCTTCCTCCTCTCCGCTGTCCACCTCACTCGAGCTGTCCTGGTCTGCGGGCTGGGGCCCTGGTTGATCTCCGTCATCCACAATGAGGGGATCTGCTTCCGAATGGCCAGATTGTGCAGCATGCAGCACGCCACCACTATCTGGCACACCTTCTGTGGGGAGTACGCCAGTGCACCCTCGGTGCGGTCCAGGCACCTGAACCTGGACTTGAGGAGGCCAAAGGTACGCTCGACCACACGTCTGGTCCTCCCATGTGCCTCATTGTATCGATCGTCTGCTGGGGTGCGAGGATTCCTCAATGGACTGAGCAGCCATGCCCCATTCGGATACGCAGAGTCACCTGGGTGTGAGGGACACAGAGAACCGTTGCTATTCCAACTGGACAGGGGACAGCATCGCACAACCAGCACGCTACACCACTCCACATACTCACCGACAATACAGCCACGATCCTGTTGCAGATTGGCCATCAGTCGTGGCAAGATGCTGTTGCGCATTATGTGTGCGTCATGGGCCGAGCCTGGAAACTTTGCACACACGTGGGTGATCACCATGTCCGCAAGGCACACCACTTGCACATTCAGGGAGTGCGTGTGCTTCCTGTTGCGGTACAGGTGCTCAGTGGCCTGTGGTGGAACAAGGCCAACATGAGTGCAGTCAATGGCTCCCACGACGTGTGGGATTCTGCCAAGGGCATAGAATGCACCCTTCACTGCCGCCAATTCACGAGCCCTGGGGAATCTGATGTACCTGTTCCGGTACAGCATCATGGCTGCCAGTACATCCCTCAGCACCTTGCTGAACATGGGCTGGGACATCCCTCCTCCACTGCCCACTGTGTGCTGGAATGACCCAGTGGCGAAGAAATGCATGGCGGCCATCACCTTAGCCGTGGGGGTGACAGCAGTCGGATACACCCTGCGGGGACGGAGATGGGGCTCTAACATGGCACACAGTCGATGCAGAGTTGGCCTGTCCAGCCGAAACTTCCTGATTACCTCTGTATCGTCCATGTCCGCCAGCAATTGGTATGGGCGGTCAATGTTCGGTCTCCGCCTGGGTTAAATGGCAGAGGACACATGTCAAAGCAACACGGCACATAGCAATTTCGCATACACATCACTGACATGACTGAGCAAGCACATGAGCCACAGCCCAGCTGTCAAGCTGGGACGGCACGGCCACAATACACTTACACAGGTCTCCCAACAATGGCAATGGCAAGTGAGACATACCACTGCCATGTGCATGCACATGGGGATCTAGGCCCCAATGACTTGCGGGGCGTGCTGATGGGGACTGACTGCATATTCGTCAAGCGGCAACGCCACGGCAACATGAGTGTCTGCTGTGCATGGTACTGCTTCCGAGGCTGGATGAGTATGGCACACGACGACGACGATGTGGGCACGGGCTGAGCGGCCAATACAAGTGGGACCTGTGGCACGAGGGGATATGAGACAGTAGTAGGTGTCAGCACTGCACCCTATGTACAGCACTGTACGGATCACAGCTCCCGAAACATTGACTGGTGTCCACATTGACAGCCCCATGCCAAGACGGCTGTGTGCTTGCAGTCACACGTCACAGGTGAGAGGTTACATTGCACGTGCCAGGTGGCAGTCGTACATAGTGGGAGCTGGCATGTGTGTGCATGTGTCTCCTGTTCAGGATCCACCAGATGGGCGCTGACTCTGTACTGACCATTGGACACAGCATGTTCCGTGGAAGGCTTGTGTGTGTGGGATGGTGGCACTGGATGTGCCTCCGTTGGGTGGGGGGCCATGCACAGGGCGGGTACGTCGATGATTGCGCATTGTTGGTCACGGTGGGTGCACCAGCTAAGATGTGTTGCCCTGTGTTCAATTCCTATGTCCGCATGATGATGGACTGTGGATGTGGGCAGACTACACATTGGTCGATGTGCTGTCTATATGCATGTGCCTTCACACCAGGCACAGCTGCCCCTGCACATGTGACCCCTGCTGGACTCGCTGCTGGGTCTGTGGAGCTGATGCACCTTCTGCGCGTGGGGCGGACAGCTCTCCTCACTTCCCTCATTGCGCATGTCATGTCTTTGCCGCAGGTGACATGGATCATGGAGGGCCCACATGTACGCGTGGGTAGGCTACACATGATTGTTCACTGGTCGCCACCCCCAGTCAGTGTTTCGAATGGGAAGGTTGTCGTGCTGGTGGTATGTTCGATGTGGCGGATGGGCGGGCCTAGGTGCGGGCTTACATTCCGGACATGGGGGGTAGTTGGATTGGCGACTAGTTGCAGTACACACGGGACACGTCTCTTCCTTTCCACATCTGGGTCATCCCTTGTACTAACTGACAGTGATACAGTCATCTTCGCCCCAGCCCTCATGTCCTCCCCTCGCCCCCCAATATGCATGCTCACCTGCGAGGCTAGCGCTTGCACAGGCAGCCCCAAGCTTGC
This sequence comes from Calotriton arnoldi, assembly GCA_963921515.1. Classification (NCBI taxonomy): domain Eukaryota; kingdom Metazoa; phylum Chordata; class Amphibia; order Caudata; family Salamandridae; genus Calotriton; species Calotriton arnoldi. The sequence continues at coordinate 1,269,914 of CAWUFW010001064.1, forward strand.
ACCAGAGAGGGCAAGGAGTGTATTGTGTGGGTCCAGTTGCACGAGTGGGCTGTCTCAGGGTATGATGTGTGGCGGGACGCCGTCCACCTGCGTGGTGCCCCAAATGGAGACCCGGCCTGCATGGACTATGCATCACAGTCTTCGCCTTCCGGATCCGCCACCTGCGACACCCAGTGGCTGTGGCTGCCCTTGCGGCCATGCCGCGTCCGTCTGTGGCTGATGGCCCACACATTCACTCTTTGGCCTCTCTGGGGAGGGCTCAGGGGTGGTGGCGCACGCGCTTGCACTTAGTCGCAATGGCATGTGTCGTGGTTGGTATGATGGGCAATGGATGGGATGGTGCGAGCCACCTCCCGTGACGTCAGTGCTGCTCGTGCTGTGGTGCGTCCCCCTACACTTCCATTTGACCTTTTGCCATGCTGGACGTTGAGGTTCTATTGCCTGCGTGATATGACCAGGAGGAGCGCGAGGAGACCTCTCACACACCATGCTCCACTGCCATCCCGTGCCCTGTATCGCCTGTGCGGATTGACTATGTTGGGGTTACACCTGGTCGACTGGGGCTGTGTGTGCCTTGTCAAGGGGCATGGCGGGCGCACAACAGGATCCAGCTCGTCCACAGAGGGTGGGCTGAGGTGCGCCTGGTACCGCTTTGTACGTGTGCCCGGCTGCTGTGCACACACGTGTTCACTCCCCCGACAGGTGTCCTCTCACAATGCCCAGGGAAGCGGTGGTGTACTGTTCATGAGCCCTCCCAACACGGCGTGCTCCAACTTGGCATGTGCGCATCTACCCGTCGCACCCACCCACCTGAGCACTGCGTCCATACGACTTCACACGACACATGTGTGTCTTCCACAGTAGTGCTACTCATTTGCGTTGACATCCAATACCAGTGGACTACATGGTCATGTCACGACTGCCGTGTACTTCACATACTCTCATCCTCTCTCATTCGTACTTGTGAAATGAGTCAGCGGAGACAGTTCTGGTTTCAAACATTATATTGAGTCTTCTGTCCTCTGTGATGCAGTATAGTGGACACTACTGGCAGCGGAATACATATTGAGGATATACTGAGCATGATTACAAATGGGATAGGGTGTGGGGTTACATCTGCTTGGCCAAGGCTGTGCTAATGTACATTTACGTATAGCTGCGGAGCTGCGGACTTTGACACAGACGGTATACATGTAGCCTACCAGACCGCTCGGCATCATGGGCACAGTCCATCTCAGTTCCATGTGACAGGTTTGCTGCGGTTGTTCCTCATGCACGCGTGCATGTGAGATGACATCAGGGCATGTGCTTGCGTGCATGCAGCGGCGTGCCACTTGTTGTTGCACTGTGGTGGTTACTGGACATGTCACAGTCACTGGGGTCGTGTTGTTGTTGTATGCACTTGTCGTCCATGCAAAGGTCCTGGTATGGGATTCCCGGGCGGGGGTGGGAGGGGTGCAGCACCCACAGACTCCAGGCGACCTATTCATGTCCACTGAGCGGTGTGTGTGTCCATGTGCGCTGGATCCATGTCGTGTCCTGGTTGTTCGTGCAGTTCCGTCCATGTGGGTGCGATGCACAGAGCCCATGCCACTGCCTCCCACGATGCATGCGGTGTTCCTGGATGTGATGGGGAACAGTGTGCATGTCCCGGTCATATCCGATGTCATGGCGATGTCGTTGATGGTGTGGTTACAGTTGCCGGTCGTTTGGTATGGCTGTTGTGGTGGTGACTGTCCAGTCCGTGCGGAAGCTGAGCATGGGTGCGGGGTTGGACTTCATAGGTCACTCGGGGAACCTGCGTTGTGGTCCGACGTATTTACAGGTTGTCAGGTATGCGATGCCGTCCAGCAGGGCTTCCATGTCATTGGTGGTGTACATGTTTGCCAGCCAATGAAGCGGATGGTGGCTGTCAAGGTGTTGTTCGTAGGTTGTCCCTTGGAGGACCATGATGGGGCATGCTGGGTGACATTCGATGTAGCTGTTCTCGATGATCCGTCGTGTGGAGGCACAGTGGTTCCATTTCAGTGCGCGTGCGATGTTGGCCACATACGCCATGCCCCCATAGGCAGAGCAGGCCCTGTCGTGTGCGTCCAGAGGGAGGAGTAGTGGTAGCAGGTCCGCCTTCAGACATGCCGGGTTGGAGAGGCATATCTCGACGGGATGCTGGTAGGGACACCTCCGACAGTAGAAGACGGGCATGACGCAGCTGAACAATGTGATGCGGTAAGTCAGTCGGTAACTTACGTTCAGCAGGGACAGGAGATCGCATCCCAATGTATGTATCGTGCTGGTTTGGTACAGCTTGAGCTCTTCGGCGTAGTTGGGTAGGTGTGTTGCGGTTGCCATTTCGCAGCGGTGCGTTGTGGTGGCGTGCTCCGGCTGTGTGTGCAGTCTGCAATGTGCACACTCCGGGGTTGCTGTGAGCTCTGTGTAGTCGTGGGGAGACAGGACTTGTGTTCTGTTGGCTTGTTTGGAGGACACGGGCCCTCTTCCCACATGCTTCTCAGACAGTTCAAGGTCAGTGCTGTGTGACTCCTTCCAATTAACTTGCATGTGGCCGACATGGGGGAGTGTTTTCTTCTTTCTTCCCCGTCCGTTGTGTGCTTCTGTGATATGCGCTATCTGCCCTGTGGTCGGTCTCCTCGGCAAGCCTGTGTTGGTCTATTCTTGGACAATGGCTGTATTCACCGGCTTCTGTCGTAGGGCTGTGGTTTCGGTGTTGGAATGGAAGGTCATTCAGTGCTGTCTGCTCTCCCTTGTGTGGGCGGCAGCCTGCCTTTCCGCTCTGCGTTGGGCCTTGTGTGTGGATGTAATTCTTGGGCCACCTGTTGTCGGTCACCGGGCTCTTTGGTGTTCCGTTTCATGTGTCTTGTTCATATGTGCAGGGTGGTATGGGTTTTTCAGTGTGGTACTGGCGTTCCTCTTCCCGAAGGGGCCCTGCTTCTCCTAGTTGGTGTTGCCGCCGCTGTGTGCTTCGCCATGTTTGTTACACTGGGGTGTGTCCTGCTGTTGCGTGACTTCACTGACATGTGTGCGTCGGTTGTGTGGCGTTGGGTGTTGTCCGTGAATTGGGCGTTGGGGACATGTCTGTGGCCGGCCTGTCACGTGTCATGTGCGTTCGGGGTGGGGCTGATGTGTGTGCTGCTTGGTTGTGTCCCTGTCCCTGTGTGCGACGCATGCATGGCGCTGCGGTTGGCCTCTGCGTTGTGCGCATGTGTGGCGGCGTCATCGGCGCTTTGGGGCCGTGACGGGGTGGTTGGTTCCTAGTCCCAGGTGGTGTGTACACATGTGTTCTGCGATGTTAGGATTTGGCCTGTGTGTCATATGTGGATGCAATGGTGGATGTGTAGTGTGCACGCGCTGGTGGGGGTTGTCCGCTTTTTCCGCCCTTGCACTGTGTGCGCTGTTTGCGTGCACTTGTTGTGTGTGTGCCTACCTGCGTCTCCGCGGTACGTTGCGTCCTTGGTGGTGCATCAGCAGAAGCATGGGAAGGGCCTGCAGTGCTGGATTCATGCCCGGGGTGCCGCTTCTTCGTTGTCCGTGCTCTGCGTCCGTGTTTCCGCCTCTCTTTCACGTGCGGTGTCTCTTTGCCGTGGGAGCCGTTTGTTTGCGGCATCGTAATTTATGCGCCGGGCGGGACGTGTTTCGTCGGACGGTGTGTGTCAGTTGTGCTGCGCCGCTACGTGTGCGGGCGCACTTTGATGGCGGACGGTGTTGCTGGCTTGCCGGCGGTGTTTGGCCTGCTTTTCGCATCGTAATTTGGCGGGCGTGTGGGCTGCGGCATGCGGGCGGTAACTGGTGGTTTTTGCATCCGCCAGCACGGCGGTAGTGCTTCCGCCCGCCATCGTAATGGGCCCCTTATTTATTAAAACAAAAAGTACATTTTAAATTTTAAATAGAAATTTATTTTTAGTAGTGAATTTTTCGTTTTATAGGGTATAAGGGTGGGTAGTTTTAACAAAAATTAAAGGGCCCATTAGGATGGCGGGCGGAAGCACCACCGCCGTGCTGGCGGATGCAAAAAACAAGAGTTACCGTCCGCCCGCCGCAGCCCACACACCCGCCCAATTAGGATGTGAAAAGACAGCCAAACACCGCCCGTAAGCCAGTGACGCCGTCCGCCATCAAAGTGCGCCCGTTCACGTAGCGGCGCCGCCCAATGGAGACACACCGCCCGACGAAACACGTACCGCCCGGCGTACAAATTATGATGCCACAACCAAACAGTTCCCCGGCTAAGAGACACCGCACGTGAAAGCAAGGCGGAAACCCGAGCGCACAGTACGGATACCAAAGAGGCGGACCCCCGAGCATGAATCCAGCACTGCAGGCCCTCCCCATGCTCTACCTGATGCAGAACCTAGGAGTCAACGCACCGCGGAGACGCAGGTAGGCAGACACACAACAAGGGCACGCAAACACCTCACGCAGTGCAAGTGCGGTAAAACTGTACATGGCCCCCAGACACCCCTGCGTGGACGCGACACATCCACCACTGCACCCACAAATGTCACACCGGGCAAATTGTAACAACTCGCAACAACCGGGGACACACCACCTGGGACCAGGAACTAACGTCCCCGTCACGGCCCCGCAGCGCAGCGGCGATGACGCAGCCACACATGCGCACAACGCATAGGCCAACGGCAGCGCCAAGTATGCGCCGCACACAAACAACACAGGGTCACAACCAAACACCACACACACCAGCCCCACCCAGAACGCACATGTCACGTGACAGTCCTGCCACAGCCATGTCGCCAACCGTCAATTCACTGTTGCCAACCTGACGTCACACAACTGACCCGAACATGTCAGTGATGTCACGCCAAATTAGGACACACCCCTGTGTGCAAAACATGGCGAAGCACACAGCGGCAGCAACATCAGCCAGCAGAATATGGACCCCGTCGGAAAAAGGTACGCCAGTACCACACAGAAACACCGATACCACCCTGCACCCAATACCAAGACATGCAATACGTAACATCAAAGATCCCGGGGGACCGACAACAGGTGGCTCCAATTACAACACCCACACACAAGGCCCAACGTATAGCGGAAACGCAGCGTGCCGCCCACACACGGGAGAGGAGATAGCACTGAATGGCCTTCCATACCCACACCAAAACCACAGCTCAACTATCCAAGCAGGACAACACATTCATGATACCAAAAAAAGCCAAACACAGGCATGCAGAGGGAACCGTCCACTGGGCAGATAGCGCATAACACGAAAGAACATTCCGAAGGGAAAAAGAAATGATACCACTCCCCATGTGGTTCACATGCAAGTTATCGGGAAGGAGTCAGACACCACTGACCTTGACCATTCATAGAAGCATGTGGGATGAGGGCCCGTGTCCTTCGCACAAGCCACTATAACCCAAGCCTTGCCTCCCTACGACCATAACAGAATTCCCAGCAACGTTGGAGGTTGCACACTGCAGACTGCACAGACAGCCGGAGCACGCCATCACATCGCCCTTCAGCAAAATGGCACTTGCACCACACCTACCCAACTACGCCGGACAGATGAAGCTGTACAAACATTACCTGATACAGATATTGGGATGTGAAAATCTGGCCTTGCTGAACGTAAGTTACCGACTAACTTACCGCATCGCATTGTTCAGCTGCGTCATCCCCATCTTCTACTGTCGGAGGTGTCCTTTCCACTATCCTGTGGATTTATGTCTCTCCAACCCTGCATGTCCAATGGCGGACCTGGTACAACTGTTCAACCCCTGGACGTCCACGACAGGGTCTGTTCAGCCTATGGGGGCATGGCGTATGTGGCTGCAATCGGACCCACACTGCAATGGGACCACTGTGCCTCCACACGACGGATTCTGGATCACAGTTTCATCGAATGTCATCCAACATGTCCCATCATGCTCCTACAAGGGACAACTTACGACCAACACCTTGACAGCCACCATCCGCTAAATTTGATGGCATCCATGTTTACCACCAATGCCATGGAAGCCCTGCTGGAAGGTATCGCATACCTGACAACCTGTCAATTCGTCGGGCCCCGACGCAACACCCCAATTGAACAATGATGTCCCACACCGTACCCATGCTTGGCATCCGCACGGACTGAGCAGTTACCAGTACAACAACTATACCACACAACCTGCAACTAACACCACACCATCAACTACACTGCCATGACATTGGATATTTTCGGGACATGCACTCTTTACCTCATCACATCCAGTAACTCTGCATGAACAGGGGGAGGCAGAGGCATGGGAAATGTGTATGGCAACCACATGGACATAACTGCACGTACAACTATGCCATAATATGTATCCTGCGCCCATCAACATATGCACCGGTCAGTGGACAGTAATTGTTCGGCTGTAGTATGTGAGAGCTGTCACCTCACCTCCCTCTGAACTTCCGTGCCAGGACCTTTGCATGGACAACAAGTGCATCCCCCAACAACATGACCCCAGTGACTGTGTCATGTCCAGTAGCCACCACATTGCAACAACAAGTGGGACGCCGTTGCATGCACGTAAGCCCATGCCCTGATGTCACCTCCACGCACGTGTGTATGAGTAACCATAGCAGCAAACCTGTAACATGGAACTGAGATGTACTGTGCCCATGATGTCAAGCGGTCTGGTAGGCGAAATGTATACTGTCTGTGTCAAAGTTAGCAGCTCCACAGTAATTAGCAAATGTACATTAGCAGAGCAACGGCTAAGCAGTTGTAACTCTGAAGCACACATCCCCTACACCCTATGCTATGTGTAATCATGCTCAGTATATCCTCCACATGCATTTCGCTGCCAGTAGTGTCCGCTATACTGCATCACAGAGGACATAAGTCCCAATACATGGCTTGAAGCAAAAATGTGTCTCTGCTGATTCATTTCACAAGTACGAATGAGAGAGGATGAGAGTGTGCGAAGTACACGGCAGTCGTGAGATGACCATGTAGTCCACTGTCATTGGATGTCAACGCAAATGAGTAGCCGCAACAGTGTCCACAGGGAAATACCACAGCTCGTGGAGCAGGACTTGTCACACTCTGAAGTCGCCCGAATGATCATCACATCAACACTGACGTCCTGCTCACTACAAAGCACAGTCCTACACATGTTTACAATGACCCACACAGTCTGACCACACACTCAGCAACAAAAAGTGGGAGCCACGCTAAAGCATGCCACAGCAATGCCTGACAGAACACACACACGACATCAGAGTGGGTGGGCAGCACTGCACAGTGAGCAAGAACTGCTGAAATGCTGACATGCACAATTGGACTAGACACAATCTTGACAGTCACACACCCTGCACACACACAACGTCTGAACCAGAACAAGTAGGAGTCAGCCTGAACTCCAAGGACACACCCACACACCGCATACTGTGCAACATACAACACACCCATCACATCATATTCAAAGACCTCAGCACGGTAACAAACATCCACCATGTCCCGGGGTGACATATGTGTGCAGTCGACAGGGACACGACACACACATACACACCAACGCTACCACAATCACACACCACACACCACCACCTCCCAAATGCACACATTGAAAGTAAGCCATGTGCCCAGTCACAATATCCATCACAGCTACCACTGTCTCAGAAGGAGATGGGTTAGTGTGCCCACCAATCTAACAGGATGCCAGTACGAATCGGTGCTGTGTGTGTGCTACGGGACAGTTGCAGGTCCGGCCCTGAGAGAGTAGCACAACTGTGGACGACACACATGTGTCATGTGAAGCGGGAGTTACGCTTGGCTCAGGTGGGTGGGTGTGACGGGTAGGTGCGCACATGCAATGTTGAAACACACTGTGTTGGTGTACCCACTGTGACCAACACTGCGCAACAACCAACGTACTCGGCCTGCGCATGGTCCACCCCGCAACGGTGGTCACATTCAGTGGCACTATCTCACACACACATCCATTTCACGAGGCATGGTGTGACCAATGTACAGGGCTGAGTTTGCGCTCATCCGGAGAGTGCTGAACAGGTGACACATGTAACCCACTAGTCATTCTGTGTTGTCACCTACTGGCATTGTGCAGTCAATGTGCAGGCCAGGCCTGCTGGGACTGAGAAGGGCAGCATGGCCCCAGCCTGACATTCATACGAGCAACAAGTGCACTGAGACCTGCATTGCCAATTGTCTGTGTCACTGGATGTCTGACATGAAGTTGCCATGTACCACCACTCGGGAGGGACAGACATGTCAAAGCGCCCGAGAGCTCACATACCACTGCCACCTGCAGTTAGCATGGTGAGCAGTGCATGTCTGATCACCACAGGCTCTGACTCATAGTGCTGCGGATCAACGACATGTGTCCCCCCCACATGCACTCACACACACACTGCAGTTGTCTCTCACACACAACTTACGCAAGGAATAGCCATGTGCAGTGTGCGTGGAGCTCGGAATCCAGGATCTCCAGCTCCTCGCTGGTGAGTGGACCTGGACATATCCTCAGAGTCATCCACGTGTAGGTGGAGAGGTGGCAGCAGCAGGTGTTGTTGAGGGGTGCCAGGCTGCAGTCCCAGGTAGCTGTGGTAATGCCGGTCTCACTCACACACTCACATAGCCCCCTGGGGCAGTTTCAGTGGGTCCAAGCTGCTGCAATTTGTGTACCATGTCTGCCAGCTTCAATTGCAGACGATGGCCTGCTCCCAGCTGGCCCGGGACGCTTACCTCCATAGTGGAACACGCAGGGTGCAACCGCGAGGGTCATTGGAGTTGGCCGTAAGGGCCTGGCCCATGGCGGGTACAGTCCGCTGATGCCATGTGCACCACACAGTTTAATGTGCGCAATGCATCTGCAGGTGTGGCCATGATTTGTGTGTGGGTGCAGGTCCACAATGGACGGGGCCAGAACATGCTGTGTGCATAGGCAGGGACGGCCAGTGGGCAGCCTCCACATGTCTGTTGGCATATCATCATGTACACATTGGCATGGGAGCATGGGATATGCATATGCACACACATGCCATCTTTCACTATGTACATCTGCCACGTGGCACGTGCAACGTTACGTGTCACTTGTGATGTGTATGTGCAATCACACAGCCGTGTTGGCATGGAGCTGTCAATGTGTACACCTGTCAATGTTTCTGGAGGTGTGATCCGTACAGTGCTGTACATAGGGTGCAGTAGGGACATCAATGACTGTCTCATATCCCTCGTGCCACAGGTCCCACTTGTTTTGGCCGCTCAGCCTGTGTCCATAGCGTTGTTGGTGTGTGCCCTACACACCCAGCCTCGGAAGCAGTGTGATGCACAGCAGCTAGTCATGTTGCCGTGGTGTTGCAGCTTACCGAATATGCAGTCTGTTACCATCAGCATGCCTTACAAGTTGTTAAGGCCTAACTCCCCATGTGCATGCTCATAGCAATGGTGTGTGTCACTGCCCATTGCTATTGGTAGGGGACCTGTGTAAGTGTATTGTGGCTGTGCTGTCCCTACTTGTCAGCTGTTCTGTGATTCAATTGCTTGGTCAGTCATTTTTGTCATGTGTATGTGAAACTGCCATGTGGCGTGTTGCTTTGACATGTGTCCACTTCCATCTTTCCTAGGCGGAGACCAAACATACATCGCCCCTACCAATTGCTGTCAGACATGGAGGATGTGGAGGTCATCCGTAAATATCGTCTGGACCGACCCACCCTGCATCGCCTATGTGCCTTGTTGGAACCCCACCTCCGTCCTCGCAGGGTGTATCCAACAGCATTCACCCCCACGGCTAAGGTGATGGCTGCACTGCACTTCTTCGCCACTGGGTCATTCCAACACACAGTGGGCAGTGGAGGTGGGATGTCCCAGCCCATGTTCAGCATGGTGCTGAGGGATGTACTGTCAGCTATGATGCTGTACAGGAACAGGTACATCAGATTCCCCAGGGCTCGTGAATTGGCGGCAGTGAAGGGTGATTTCTATGCCCTTGGACGGATCCCCCACGTTGTTGGTGCAATAGATTGCACCCATGTTGGCCTTGTTGCACCACAGGCCACTGAGCACCTCTACCGCAACCGGAAGCACACACACTCCCTGAATGTGCAAGTGGTGTGCCTTGCGGACATGGTAATATCACACGTGTGTGCGAAGTTTCCAGGATCGGCACATGACGCGCACATCATGCGCAACAGCATCCTACCACGACTGATGACCAATCTGCAACATGACCGTGGCTGGATTGTTGGTGAGTATGTGGAGTAGTGTAGCGTGCTGGCTGTGCGATGCTGTCTTGTGTCCAGTTGGAATAGCAACGATTCTCTGTGTCCCTCACACCCAGGTGACTCTGCTTACCCGAATGGGCCCTGGCTGCTCAGCCCATTACGACATCCTCTGAGCCCAGCTGATGTCCGTTACAATGAGGCACATGGGAGGACCAGACGTGTGGTTGAGCGGACCTTTGGCCTCCTCAAGTCCAGGTTCAGATGCCTGGACCGCACCGGGGCGCACTGGCGTACTCCCCACAGAAGGTGTGCCAGATAGTAGTGGCTTGCTGCATGCTGCACAATCTGGCTATTCGCAAGCAGATCCCCCTAATTGTGGATGACGGAGATCAACCAGGGCCCCAGCCTGCAGACCAGGACGGGTCAAGTGAAGAGGACAGTGGAGAGGAGGAAGCTGTGAATGTGCGTCAGCAGCTCATCGCCCGCTACTTCACTTGACGGTGAGTGTCCATGTACGACGGCTAATGTAGCTGTAGTTGTGCAGGTGTATGTGTGCTCTGTCACGGGGGCCTTTTGTTCACTGAGTGCTGTGTGTCAATGGTCCATGTCCAGGTTGGTATGCCACTGACAGTGGCTGTAGCATTGTGCCCTGTTGCTCTGTGAGATGTGTGTACATTGCTTGTAGTTGGTGACAAGTACTGTGTGATGAGTGTGTGACACACTCATTGAATGCACTCTTGTTCTGTTTTTCACCCCTAGGTCCCTACAGCCTCTCCTGTCCCATCGACATCCCACACAGCAGATGCATTTCTGCTCATGGTGGCGATTGCACATCGTTCAATAAACCCAGGACACATTAAGCAGATTGTGATCAAGGTGTATTTATTTACAGCGGTGACATGTGATTGTGTGCAAGGTGATGTCAAATGTGGTGCATGCTGTGACAATGGATAGACGGTCATGGCTGCGTGATGGTCAAGGTGTACCCATGAAGTTCTATGTCCACAGTCCAACAGACACATGCCATTCACATGGCAGTGTGGGGTAGGATCGTATTCCAAGTCAATGCAGTAGGTGGTCAAGGTGGCTAGCTGACTCACTGGCGTTTGTCACGTGCGAAGTCCTCTCTGGACACCTGTTTCCTCTTCGGACGGCCCCTTCCACGTTTGGGAGGGGGTTGTGTTGGTGGGCTGCTGGTGGTGGCTGAGGAGTGCTCACTCGCTGTGGACGCAGGGGAACGCGATGCTGCACGACCCAGCGCCACAGCAGGTGGTGGCGGAGGTGGTGTTGCTGGCCTTGCTTGTGCCCTCACCACCACCACCAGCTGGCCCATGAGGTCCACGAGTTGGTCCATACGGGTCACAAATTGGCCCATATGGGCGTCCATGGACCTCAACACCCCAAGGACCTCCCGCGTGTCGGTAGCCGACCTGGCCCATTCTCCTTGGGCCTCTTCATAGGCCCCAAGGACTCTGTCGATTTGCGGCAGGGCTTGGCTCCCAGGCACAGATGGCGTTGGCCTGACCCTGCTCCTCCTACCAGTACTGCTGCCACCGACCTGCCCACTAGCCACATTGCTCACCACGGTCCTCGCTCTGGCTCCCAGGGTGGACCCAGACGGCCGGGCCACCCCTTGCGCTGGTTGAGTGGTCAGGGATGGCGTGGTGGTGGTGGTGGTGGCCGCAATGACCGTGGCCGCAATGACCGTGGCAGTGGCCGCAACGACCGTGGCAGTGGCCGCAACGGCCGTGGTAGTGGCCGCAACGACCGTGGCAGCAGGGGTCTGTGACTGGTCAGCATCCCTGGATGATGGGTTGGTGGGTAGGAGGGGCCCTGGGGAGCGGGTGTGCCCTGCCACTCCAGATGGGCTTGCTGGGTGGTCCATGTCCGGAGAGGTGTCCAGCTCCTCTACATCCGTGAGTCCGGGTCGGGGGCTTGCGGACTGGCTGTGCTGGCTGCTGTCTCCCTCTCCGGCATCCAGCAGTTCGCCACCTGTGGGGAGAATGAGATGGGTCATTGTGTTGCACCTAGCAAAGTATGTATTGGTTGTCTGACATTCACAGTTCGTGCACTGTCGTGCACAGGTTTCCCAGAGGCGTGTGTGGATGTACGATGTGTGTATGCGTGGGCTAGGCAATGGAACTGTGTGATGTGGACATGTGGCATGGGACGGATTAGCAATGCCGATGGGTGTGTGTTGCTATGCTCCTACATTTTGTGGCTCGGGTGTATGCGGGCTCCAGAACCATCGACGATGTTGGGTTGAACTATGGTTTTGGGGTACAGATGGAACGCTTAGAAACGCAGATGGCACAAGGGGGTACAGCCCCCTGGACGCTTTTGGCTTGGAATATGCTTTTGGGGTACGTACTGTGGGTGATGGGTGCAGAACGTGACATGTGTTCTGGCAACATGACAGTGCATAGACTAAGGTGTGTGTCTGTCTAACATGCCCGGCATATCTGCTGCCTGTTATCATTCATGGACATTACATTGGTAGCATTGTTGTGAGTTCGTGCTTGTTGTGTGCCACACGACGTTTTGCAGATGGGCCAATTCCTTGGTGTGCGTGCTGCACTCGTACATGTGCATCAATGCAGTGCTCTTGGGGTGTTGACTATATTATGTGTGTTGTTACTCGCAGTGTGACGTGCGCTTCAGTCACTGCAGGCACATGATTTGTCATGGGCAGGTATCTTTGCATGACTACTGTATGAGGGACAGCTGTTCGGATGGCATACTTCTCATGACACTGGGGCTGACAGATGCGATGGATGATATGTTGAATGTGCATTGTGTACCTGTGTGTTTCATGGGTCCAGTTGTTTTTGTGTGCAATATTGTGGTTCCACGCTGTTACTTCTAGTAAGGTTTGTCTTACATGGGCGTTGTTGTACGATGTGTGAGTGACAGGCAGTAAGGACTACATGGACAAGACTTAGATGGTGTTGCTGATGTGTGTGATGGGTGGCACAGTGCCTGCCGTGTGGGTCTGTACTCCAGTGGGACTTGTGCATGCAGACGTGGCTCCTTAGGTGTTGCTGTATCTGTGATGGGTAATGTGGGGTATGACTCTGTAATACATGTCCGTGTGCACATTGGTCACATGATTGTGACAGGGAGCAGTGCTGCGTGTTCCTCTGCTACGTGACATGTCCCATGTGTCAGTCGTAGTACATACCTCATGCCTACAGACACCCCGCCCTATACAGTTTCCCACCTACAGGTTGTTTTTGAGTGCGCAATGCAATGGATGCCACATGGTTTTGGGCGGGAGGGGTGCTCCATGTTGCTGGTCTGTGGGAGTGGGGGTGGTGTTGTGAGTTGTGGTGATGGCTTGACACCCACAGACACCCCTGCATGTGGGGTGAGATGTCTACCTGTCGGCTGCAGGTGTGCACTGCAGTGGCTGTCACATGGGTGTGGGGGTGCTCCACCTTGCTGCGCTGTGGGACTGGGGGCCTGGTAGGTGTTGTACTTCAGCTGTCCCCCACCGACCCACTGCCTTTGTGTTGTAGCTACTTACCTGTTACTTGTCGGTTAGTGCAGCTATGGCTGACACATGGGTGTGGGGAGTGCTCCACCTTGCTGCGCTGTGGGACTGGGGGCCTGGTAGGTGTTGTACTTCAGCTGTCCCCCACCGACCCACTGCCTTTGTGTTGCGGCTACTTACCTGTTACTTGTCGGTTAGTGCAGCTATGGCTGACACATGGGTGTGGGGAGTGCTCCTTCTGGCGCTTCTGGAGTACAAGGGGACCTGGTGGGAGTTGCGGTGCTGGCTAACTGTACACATGCCCCCATGGTTTTGTTAGTTGGTAGGTTTGGGCTGAGTGTGTGGTTGTGTCTGTTGCATGTGTGAGTGTTGTCTTGTGTATTGTGTACTGGACATGGGGGTGTTTGTCCCTAGGAGCTATGGCATTGTGGTAGTGCATGTGAGTACATAGCGGTTTGCTGGTATACGTTTGTTTGTACTTACCAGCCTCCACTCCCCTGGTAATCCGGTGAGGATCTCCGGATGTATGATGACTCGCACCTTCTCCTCCCACGTCTTGAAGGTCTTGAATAGCACGGGATTACCTCCGCCAGTCCTGGCAGCCAGCTCACGATTCTTGGTCTCCTTCTTCTTGACCACGCTTTTCAGGTCGTTCCACCTTTTGTTGATTTCGCCTCTGTTGCGTGGCACGTTCCCGACTGCATTGACCTGGTCTACGATCCTGTTCCACATTCTGTTTCTGGTGGCTGGTGGTGTCTGTTGGACCTGGTTGCCATAGATTTGTGGGTGCACCTTGACGATCTCGTCGACCATGACCGTCAGCTCGGTGGAAGTGAACTTGGGCATTCTGTGTGGTGCCATGGTGTGTGTTTTGGTGTTTGTGGTGCTGGTGCGGTGTGTGGTGTGTGATGTGCAGGGGGTTTGTGTGGCCGGTGTATGGTGGTGGTGGTGGCGGTGATGGGTGTGATAGGTGCGTGTCTGTGGTGTGCTGCTGTCCTTTCTGTCTCGCTGTGTTGTGTGCTCTCGTCCTCAGTTTGTAATGTTGCAAGGGGTTGTGGTCTGTGAAGGGGCTGGTTTTGTACTTACCTATGTGGGTGTGTCATGGTGGTCTGTTTTCAGGTGTGTTGTGGCTGGTGTTCTGGGATTTGTAGTTGATTTGTTTGTCCAGGGGGGGGGTGTTTCCGAGATGTGTACTGTGTTTGGGTATTTGTGCGTGGGTTGCTGTGTGGACTTGTTGGCCATGTTGTGTGTGTTTGTTTTTGTCCGTGGATGATTTCTGTGCAGGGCCGTGGCCGCCAGAGCTTCCGCCGTGTACATTTTCGTCACTGTTGTTTACGCTGGCGGGCGGTGTTTTTGTGTATTTTCCGCGCTCATGTCTGTGCGATCCTAATTTCACGGCCGGTGTCTCGGTCGTCAGTGCGGGCGGTTTTGGGTTGTCGTGCATCTTTCCGTCCGTGGAGGGCGGATGGACTTAGACTCGGACATGGGCGGGCGCTATTTTTTGTTTATTTTCCGCCGCCTGCGGTTTTCGGCTTGCGGCATCGTGATTGCTCGGTCGGTATTCAGACGGTGTAGGCGGGTGGAATTTTACCGCTATGGTAGATGGGGGATTTTTTACCGTCCGACATCGTAATGGACACCTAAGATTTTTAAATAAATATAATGACAATTTTTAATAAATTTAGAAATAATATAAAAATAAAACATTTTTTAAATGTAAATTACATTTTATTTTTTGGAGTGGGATGTTGTGTTTATAGGTGATGATGGTGGGGAGTGTGTTAAAAATATATAATTAAAACTAAATATTAATAATATATTTAAAAATTTATTACAAATGTAAAAAATTTATAAATATATGGAAATTTAAAATTGAAATTATATTTTGGAGCAGTGGCTTGTTTTGTTTATATGGGATAATGTTGGGTAGTGTTTTAAAAATATATATTTTAAATTAAATATTATCAAAGTTTAGAATAAATTTGGAATTATTTTTTAAAAGAAAATAAAGTATTGAAATATAAATTTGATAAATATGTTTATCAGTGAGTTGTTGGGTTTTAGGGGATAAGGGTGGTGAGTGTATTACAAATTATATATTTATAATTAAATCTTATTAAAAATAATGAAAATTTTAGATTTTATTTAAAATTAAATAGATTTATAGAATTATAAATTTGAAAATTATTTTTAGTAGTGTGTATTTGCGTTTATAAGGTATAATGGGGTCGATTACGATGTCGGGCGGATCGCCACCACCCGCATGGCGGTGGCGATCCGCCCGCCATTTTCGTCCGTCCGCCACCAAATTCCCCCTTGCCATATTACCATGGCGGAGGGGACCCCGGAGGACGGAAAGACCGTCCGCATGTTTTCCGCCCGGCCGATCAGTCGACCGGGCGGAAAAGGGATTAATATGGTGGCGGTGTCTGCAAGACACCGCCATCCACATTATGATGCCGGCGGTGATGAGCCTTCCATGGCGGCGTCGCCACCATGGAAAGGCTCGCGGTCCCTGACATGGGGGCCCGCACCGGGCCCCCAGGTATTTTGGGGGTGGGGGGTGCACATGGGGGGTCATTTGCATATACAACATGGCAGGCACCGCGCGGTGCCTGTCACATTGTGCATACAGATGCACAACATGCATTTCAGCACTGTGGCGGGCGGTGTTGTGAGCACCGCCCGCCACAATGCTGGAAATGGGATGCCACCGCCACCGTGGCGGTGGCATCCTAATCACATGTGCGGGACCGCCGCACACATAGCGGGCGGTCCCATTTACCGGGGCGATGGCGGGCGGACAAAGTCCGCCCGCCATCATAATTGGCCCCAATGTTTGGGAGTTATTATGAAAAAATATTTTTTTAGGGATGTAATTGGTAATGTTTAGTTATTAGTATATAGTTTATTTAAATTTATATTGCAGTGTGAATAGTTAATTATTTATGTTTACTGTCCAGCACCTACTCTAATTTAATATAGACTGGAGTGGGAATAGTAAATTATTTATGTTTAGTCTCCAGCACCTACTCTAATTTAATATAGACTGGAGTGGGAATAGTAAATTATTTAGGTTTACTGTTAAGCATCTACCCCAATTTAATATAGACTGGATTGGGAATAGTAAATTATTTATGTTTAGTGTCCAGCACCTACTGTAATTTAATATAAAGTGGAGTGGGAATAGTAAATTATTTATGTTTAGTGTCCAGCACCTACTCTAATTTAATATAGACTGGAGTGGGAATAGTAAATTATTTATGTTTAGTGTCCAGCACCTACTCTAATTTAATATAGACTGGAGTGGGAATAGTAAATTATTTAGGTTTACTGTTAAGCACCTACCCCAATTTAATATAGACTGGAGTGGGAATAGTAAATTATTTAGGTTTACTGTTAAGCACCTACCCCAATTTAATATAGACTGGAGTGGGAATAGTAAATTATTTATGTTTAGTGTCCAGCACCTACTCTAATTTAATATAGACTGGAGTGGGAATAGTAAATTATTTATGTTTAGTGTCCAGCACCTACTCTAATTTAATATAGACCGGAGTGGGAATAGTAAATTATTTAGGTTTACTGTTAAGCACCTACCCCAATTTAATATAGACTGGAGTGGGAATAGTAAATTATTTATGTTTAGTGTCCAGCACCTACTCTAATTTAATATAGATTGGAGTGGGAATATACATTATTTAGGTTTACTGTTAAGCACCTACCCCAATTTAATATAGACTGGAGTGGGAATAGTAAATTATTTATGTTTAGTATCCAGCACCTACTATAATTTAATATAGACTGGAGTGGGAATAGTAAATTATTTAGGTTTACTGTTAAGCACCTACCCCAATTTAATATAGACTGGAGTGGGAATAGTAAATTATTTATGTTTAGTGTCCAGCACCTACTGTAATTTAATATAGACTGTAGTGGGAATAGTACATTATTTAGGTTTACTGTTAAGCACCTACCCCAATTTAATATAGACTGAAGTGGGAATAGTAAATTATTTATGTTTAGTGTCCAGCACCTACTCTAATTTAATATAGACTGTAGTGGGAATAGTAAATTATTTAGGTTTACTGTTAAGCACCTACCCCAATTTAATATAGACAGGAGTGGGAATAGTACATTATTTAGATTTACTGTTAAGCACCTACCCCAATTTGATATAGAGTGTAGTGGAAATAGTAAATTATTTATGTTAGTGTCCAGCACTTACCTTAATTAATTTATATTAAGTTGGGAATATTAAAATATTTAATTTTAGTGTTCAACATTTACTTTATTTAATGTGTATTGGAGTTGTTATAGTAAATTAATTATGTTCACTGTGCAGCATTTGCTGAAATTAATTTATATTGTGGTAGGAATAGTATATAAAAATATGTTAGTGTACAGTAACTGTATTTAATTATTATATATTGGAGTTGTAATAGTTTATTAATTAATTATAGTGTAGGATAATAAATAATATTCTATTTTTATGTAATATTTTTATTAATATATTAAAATTTAGTATTAGAAAAATATATAAGATAATTATGCATTAAAAAAATGGGTAATGTTAATTAATAAATTGACAGTATTTATTTAATATAATATTTGTAAAAAAAATTGCATTAACATATGTAAAATATAGATAAAATAAGTAAAATCAACATAAATAGAAAACACACTATTTTTATTGTAGTTGTTATATTTTTTTATTGTTTATTAATATGAGTAGGATAATACAGTAAAATATTTTATTACATTATAATTCAATAGAAACATATTAGTGCATATATTTCAGAAAATATGTTATGTTCATTTCCTATATTTTTTACATTTTTGTTTAAGTACATATTAATTATTAACAAAACAGTAGAATTTTGTGTTTTAAATTATATTTAATACAGTAATAGGTATTGTATATATTTATACATAGAAAGTGCAAATTGTTTACATATAATATAAATGTTTAACATTTTTCTATTTTTCTTACATACATTTTACAATTTTTAAATTAATATTAATATTAAAAATATTAATATTAATTATTTTTACAATGTTTTTAACTTAAAACAAGTTTTTAACAGAAATATATTTGTATAATGCATGAAAAATATTTATAACAATTTTTTGTACATTGTTTTATTGTATTTATTATTTTATGTAATTATAATAATAAATAATATATTTATTATATTATTTATTTTTATAATTTTACAAATTAGGTACATTATATCACAATTTTTTCTTACATCAAAAAAAATTGAACAGTTTTATTTAAACAGTTGTACATTTTTTGTATGTAAAGTAACATTTTACTGTATTAAATGAGTTAAATTTTATATGGTTACACTTTTTATTATGTTTTGGGCGTGTTATTTTGTAACCGGGTAATGTCGTTTTGTGTCATTTTGGTTGAAGAGAAGCTCGCGGTTGGGAGATACTTCACGTCGCTGAAGGTAAGGTTTGTTTTCTTTGTTTTAACTAAGTTTTAAATATATTTTGAACCTAGTTAGATACTGTTTAGTGTAGTTAGATGTTTATTAGTTATATTCGGAAATGTTATATGTTATAGTTACGTGTGGTGTTTTTACGTATTGATAATGTTGTGTAGGCCTGTTTAGAGAGTTAGGATTTCGGTGTTTAATGTATATTTTTATCAAATTTAGAGCTAGTAGTAATGTTAGTAACTGTTTATGTGTTATTTTATGTGGGTGGGAATGTATGTGCTTTAGTTTTCACACTCTTTTATTTTCAGAAGTTCTTCGTATCGGAAGGAGTCGTTTTTTTTTTAAACAAGTGTTTGTTAGTTTTATTGACTAATATATTTGTAACACTTCTTTAAATTTTTCGGTTTTCCTGGAGCGTTTTTTACTATTTTATACATTTTCGGGTTTTTTATGGTTTTCCTATGGACATTTGCTACATGGATTATTATTTTTTGCTACAGTTGTATTTTTTCATTTTTTTGGGAAACTGTATTTTTTAATCTTTGGATTGTGTTAGTGGAAAATGGATTTTATAGCATTTGGGAAAAAACTGGTAAGTTTATTTATTATTATTTATTGTGGGTGGGTAATGTTTTTTATTATTGTTGTTGTATTTTATTTTATTCCAAATATTATTAATGTGTGTTAATATATTTTTTAAAATCTAAAAATATGTTACACACAGTAATTATTTTTGTGATAGAATAAATAAATTTTACTTTTATGGTATGTTTGATAGATGAGTAATTTGTTATTTATTTGTATTAATGGTTTAAAGAAGAGTTTTGGATATTATGTTTAGGTATTCCAGGCCTTTTGTACTAGGATACAATTTTACTTGTTGTTCTAGATATTTATGCATTTGTTTAGTTTGTTTTGATGTTTTTGGAGTTAATTGAGTTATGGATTGTTCCATTCGGAACTCTTGATAACTCTGTTCTTTTTGTAGGCATGATATAAATTTTTCTAGTGTTGGTTTTGTTCTGCCTGTTGATTGAAGAAAGGCATTATGCCATCCTTCGACTGCGTTATTAGTTTTGGATTCCCCATTTAATGTGCTTCTGTATACGTTCCACCAGGGTATTAAGAATTTAGGGTTTCTTCTGTGGCCAGATCTGTGTAGTCTCCCGACCCATGTATCTTCAAAATAGTCTAATAGTGGACTTAGTTTTGCTTCATTTTCTTTGTAGAAGGCGCTGTCTATTAAGATGTTGTAATGTTCTGTGACGTCTGTATCAGGTACATAAGCTAGGGCTGTTAATTTTTTTATTTGATATGCAAAAGAAGAGTTAGTTGCATATTCTATGCTTAGTGCAGATTTTTGCATGTGTCTCCATAAGCACTGATTAAAATGATAGTAACAGCCTTGGATGCAGGTATGGGGGTGTGTTTTTAATATAGTATTAATCATTGACTGTTCAAAATCTAGGATTATTTTTTGTGGAGAAAAGTCATTAGTTTTTTGTTTTATTGTATTTAATAGTTCCATGTATGTGGAGTTCTGTTTGTTTGGTAATAATGCGTAAATTAATGGTATATTGCAATTGTGATGTAGCCCATGTATTGTGTACAGTTGGAAAAAGGGCTTGGGACATATAGTAAAAGTCCCATCCATCATCCAGTATTGACATTCTTGTAGTTTTAATAGATTAGTTGCAGTTCCAAAAATTATTAATCTTTTGTCATTGCTTTTATTATCAAAAATGACAAATGGTTCTTTGTTTAAAGTGATACTTTGTTTAGGACTTATAATAACTTCACTGTATGTTTTAGGAATTGGGGTGGAAGTAGTAGTAATTTTTTTAGTGCGTGCTATAGTTCTCTTTAGTGAAGCTACAGATGGCATTTGTGTAGTAGCAGTTTTAGGAATTTTGGGAAGCTGTTCTTTTAAAATTACACTTGTAGGTTTTTGAGAACTTGTACTAGCTTCCTTTATTGTTTCTAATGCAGATCTGACTTCTATTTCTGTTATGTTTGGTGGGTGGTTATGTTCTCTAGTATACAGTACTGTTGTTTCCCTAGTTGTAGCACGCCCATAACATTTATCAGAGTAGTATTTACAGCATTTCCAGTTCACTTTTAATCCAAATTGTTTTTCTTGTGTGTAAGTGTATCCCATATAGCATAGTAACATTTTCCCTTTCTGGCTTGTTATAAATTCAGCTCCTTCAGTCATTTTGATGTATGTTTATCTATGAAAAATATATATTATTGTTATTAACTATGTTGTTCTATGTATTTCAATTTAAGTAAATAAGCATTTGTTTACAATATACTTACAAAGTTGGTCTTTATGTATTTTAGTTTGATGACTTTTCTTGTTTAGTTGTGGAATGTTCTTTCTGTATTTTGTTTGTCTGGAAAAAAAATACATTTGTTTTATTATTTGTTTCTATAATTTTTTATACGGTGTGGGTAGGGGATTTGGAATTGATTTTGACTTTCTGTTGTTGTTTAATAAATTTGTTTAAAATTTGTTGGTAAATACTTACTTTGTTACGTGTATATTTATTTTGGTGTTTTCTGTAGTTTGTTAGTTTCCTGTAGAGTTCCCTGTAGTGGTAATATAAAATAGAAAGAAGACATTCATTAATTTATAGGTTATGTATATTATATTTGAATTTGCAGTTTTTCTATTGGTTAATTTGTATTTTTTTTTAAATCATTTAGGGGCTCATTACGATGGCGGGCGGAAGCACAACCGCCGTGCTGGCGGATGCAAAAACCACCAGTTACCGCCGGCACGCAGCAGTCCACACGCCCGTCCAATTACGATGCGTAAAGTAGGCCAAACACCGCCGGCAAGCCAGCAACACCGTCCGCCATCAAAGTGCGCCCGTACACGTAGCGGCGCAGCACAACTGACACACACCGTCCGACGAAACACGTCCCGCCCGGCGTATAAATTACGATGCCGCAAACAAACGGCTCCCACGGCTAAGAGACACCGCACGTGAAAGAGAGGCGGTAACACGGACGCAGAGCACGGAAAACGAAGAAGCGGCATCCCGAGCATGAATCCAGCACAGCAGGCCCTCCCCATGCTTCTGCTGATGCACCACCAAGGACGCAACGTACCGCGGAGACGCAGGTAGGCACACACACAACAAGTGCACGCAAACAGCGCACACAGTGCAAGGGCGGAAAAGCGGACAACCCCCCACCAGCGCGTGTACACCACACATCCACCATTGCATCCACATATGACACACAGGCCAAATCCTAACATCGCGGAACACATGTGTACACACCACCTGGGACTAGGAACCAACCACCCCGTCACGGCCACAAAGCGCCGATGACGCCGCCACACATGCGCACAACGCAGAGGCCAACCGCAGCGCCATGCATGCGTCGCACACAGACACAGGGACACAACCAAGCAGCACACACATCAGCCCCACCCCGAACGCACATGACACGTGACAGGCCTGCCACAGACATGTCCCCAACGCCCAAATCACGGACAACACCCAACGCCACACAACCGACGCACACATGTCAGTGAAGTCACGCAACAGCAGGACAC
Source organism: Calotriton arnoldi (assembly GCA_963921515.1). Lineage (NCBI taxonomy): Eukaryota > Metazoa > Chordata > Amphibia > Caudata > Salamandridae > Calotriton > Calotriton arnoldi. The sequence goes on from CAWUFW010001064.1 coordinate 1,292,610, forward strand.
ACCCCAGTGTAACAAACATGGCGTAGCACACAGCGGCGGCAACACCAACTAGGAGAAGCAGGGCCCCTTCGGGAAGAGGAACGCCAGTACCACACTGAAAAACCCATACCACCCTGCACATATGAACAAGACATATAAAACGGAACACCAAAGAGCACGGGGACCGACAACAGGTGGCCCAAGAATTACATCCACACACAAGGCCCAACGCAGAGCGGAAAGGCAGCCTGCCGCCCACACAAGGGAGAGCAGACAGCACTGAATGACCTTCCATTCCAACACCGAAACCACAGCCCTACGACAGAAGCCGGTGAATACAGCCATTGTCCAAGAATAGACCAACACAGGCATGCCGAGGAGACCGACCACAGGGCAGATAGCGCATATCACAGAAGCACACAACGGACGGGGAAGAAAGAAGAAAACACTCCCCCATGTCGGCCACATGCAAGTTAATTGGAAGGAGTCACACAGCACCGACCTTGAACTGTCTGAGAAGCATGTGGGAAGAGGGCCCGTGTCCTCCAAACAAGCCAACAGAACACAAGTCCTGTCTCCCCACGACTACACAGAGCTCACAGCAACCCCGGAGCGTGCACATTGCAGACTGCACACACAGCCGGAGCACGCCACCTCTACGAACCGCTGCGAAATGGCAACCGCAACACACCTACCCAACTACGCCGAACAGCTCAAGCTGTACCAAACCAACACGATACATACATTGGGATGCGATCTCCTGTCCCTGCTGAACGTAAGTTACCGACTGACTTACCGCATCACATTGTTCAGCTGCGTCATGCCCGTCTTCTACTGTCGGAGGTGTCCCTACCAGCATCCCGTCGAGATATGCCTCTCCAACCCGGCATGTCTGAAGGCGGACCTGCTACCACTACTCCTCCCTCTGGACGCACACGACAGGGCCTGCTCTGCCTATGGGGGCATGGCGTATGTGGCCAACATCGCACGCGCACTGAAATGGAACCACTGTGCCTCCACACGACGGATCATCGAGAACAGCTACATCGAATGTCACCCAGCATGCCCCATCATGGTCCTCCAAGGGACAACCTACGAACAACACCTTGACAGCCACCATCCGCTTCATTGGCTGGCAAACATGTACACCACCAATGACATGGAAGCCCTGCTGGACGGCATCGCATACCTGACAACCTGTAAATACGTCGGACCACAACGCAGGTTCCCCGAGTGACCTATGAAGTCCAACCCCGCACCCATGCTCAGCTTCCGCACGGACTGGCCAGTCACCACCACAGCAGCCATACCAAACGACCGGCAACTGTAACCACACCATCAACGACATCGCCATGACATCGGATATGACCGGGACATGCACACTGTTCCCCATCACATCCAGGAACACCGCATGCATCGTGGGAGGCAGTGGCATGGGCTCTGTGCATCGCACCCACATGGACGGAACTGCACGAACAACCAGGACACGACATGGATCCAGCGCACATGGACACACACACCGCTCAGTGGACATGAATAGGTCGCCTGGAGTCTGTGGGTGCTGCACCCCTCCCACCCCCGCCCCGGGAATCCCATACCAGGACCTTTGCATGGACGACAAGTGCATACAACAACAACACGACCCCAGTGACTGTGACATGTCCAGTAACCACCACAGTGCAACAACAAGTGGCACGCCGCTGCATGCACGCAAGCACATGCCCTGATGTCATCTCACATGCACGCGTGCATGAGGAACAACCGCAGCAAACCTGTCACATGGAACTGAGATGGACTGTGCCCATGATGCCGAGCGGTCTGGTAGGCTACATGTATACCGTCTGTGTCAAAGTCCGCAGCTCCGCAGCTATACGTAAATGTACATTAGCACAGCCTTGGCCAAGCAGATGTAACCCCACACCCTATCCCATTTGTTATCATGCTCAGTATATCCTCAACATGTATTCCGCTGCCAGTAGTGTCCACTATACTGCATCACAGAGGACAGAAGACTCAATATAATGTTTGAAACCAGAACTGTCTCCGCTGACTCATTTCACAAGTACGAATGAGAGAGGATGAGAGTATGTGAAGTACACGGCAGTCGTGACATGACCATGTAGTCCACTGGTATTGGATGTCAACGCAAATGAGTAGCACTACTGTGGAAGACACACATGTGTCGTGTGAAGTCGTATGGACGCAGTGCCCAGGTGGGTGGGTGCGACGGGTAGATGCGCACATGCCAAGTTGGAGCACGCCGTGTTGGGAGGGGTCATGAACAGTACACCACCGCTTCCCTGGGCATTGTGAGAGGACACCTGTCGGGGGGAGTGAACACGTGTGTGCACAGCAGCCGGGCACACGTACAAAGCGGTACCAGGCGCACCTCAGCCCACCCTCTGTGGACAAGCTGGATCCTGTTGTGCGCCCGCCATGCCCCTTGACAAGGCACACACAGCCCCAGTCGACCAGGTGTAACCCCAACATAGTCAATCCGCACAGGCGATACAGGGCACGGGATGGCAGTGGAGCATGGTGTGTGAGAGGTCTCCTCGCGCTCCTCCTGGTCATATCACGCAGGCAATAGAACCTCAACGTCTAGCATGGCACAAGTCAAATGGAAGTGTAGGGGGACGCACCACAGCACGAGCAGCACTGACGTCACGGGAGGTGGCTCGCACCATCCCATCCATTGCCCATCATACCAACCACGCCACATGCCATTGCGACTAAGTGCAAGCGCGTGCGCCACCACCCCCGAGCCCTCCCCAGAGAGGCCAAAGAGTGAATGTGTGGGCCACCAGTCACAGACGGACGCGGCCTGGCCGCAAGGGCAGCCACAGCCACTGGGTGTCGCAGGTGGCGGATCCGGAAGGCGAAGACTGTGATGCATAGTCCATGCAGGCCGGGTCTCCATTGGGGGCACCACGCAGGTGGACGGCGTCCCGCCACACATCATACCCTGAGACAGCCCACTCGTGCAACTGGACCCACACATACACTCCTTGCCCTCCCTGGTGCGAGCTTGGGGCTGCCTGTGCAAGCGCTAGCCTCGCAGGTGAGCATGCATATTGGGGGGCGAGGGGAGGACATGAGGGCTGGGGCGAAGATGACCGTATCACTGTCAAGTAGTACAAGGGATGTCCCAGATGTGGAAAGGAAGAGACGTGTTCCGTGTGCACTGCAACTAGTCGCCAATCCAACTACCCCCCATGTCCGGAATGTAAGCCCGCACCTAGGCCCGCCCATCCGCCACATCGAATATACCACCAGCACAACAACCTTCCCATTCGAAACACTGACTGGGGGTGGCGACCAGTGAACAATCATGTGTAGCCTACCCACGCGTACATGTGGGCCCTCCATGATCCATGTCACCTGCGGCAAAGACATGACATGCGCAATGAGGGAAGTGAGGAGAGCTGTCCGCCCCACGCACAGAAGGTGCATCAGCTCCACAGACTCAGCAGCGAGTCCAGCAGGGGTCACATGTGCAGGGGCAGCGGTGCCTGGTGTGAAGGCACATGCATATAGTCAGCACATCGACCAATGTGTAGTCTGCCCACATCCACAGTCCATCATCATGCGGACATAGGAATTGAACACAGGGCAACACATCTTAGTAGGTGCACCCACCGTGACCAACAATGCGCAATCATCGACGTACCCGCCCTGTGCATGGCCCCCCACCCAACGGAGGCACATCCAGTGCCACCATCCCACACACAAGCCTTCCACGGAACATGCTGTGTCCAATGCTCAGTACAGAGTCAGCGCCCATCTGGTGGATCCTGAACAGGAGACACATGCACACACATGCCAGCTCCCACTATGTACGTCTGCCACCTGGCACGTGCAATGTAACCTCTCACCTGTGACGTGTGACTGCAAGCACACAGCCGTCTTGGCATGGGGCTGTCAATGTGGACACCTGTCAATGTTTCGGGAGCTGTGATCCATACAGTGCTGTACATAGGGTGCAGTGCTGACACCTACTACTGTCTCATTTCCCCTCGTGCCACAGGTCCCACTTGTATTGGCCGCTCAGCCCGTGCCCACATCGTCGTCGTCGTGTGCCATACTCATCCAGCCTCGGAAGCAGTTCCATGCTCAGCAGACACTCATGTCGCCGTGGCGTTGCCGCTTGACGAATATGCAGTCAGTCCCTATCAGCACGCCCCGCAAGTCATTGGGGCCTAGATCCCCATGTGCATGACCATGGCAGTGGTATGTCTCACTTGCCATTGCCATTGTTGGGAGACCTGTGTAAGTGCATTGTGGCCGTGCCGTCCCAGCTTGACAGCTGGGCTGTGGCTCATGTGCCTGCTCAGTCATGTCAGGGATGTGTATGCGAAATTGCTATGTGTCGTGTTGCTTTGACATGTGTCCTCTGCCATTTTCCCCAGGCGGAGACCGAACATTGACCGCCCATACCAATTGCTGGCGGACATGGACGATACAGAGGTTATCAGGAAGTTTCGGCTGGACAGGCCAACCCTGCATCGACTGTGTGCCATGTTAGAGCCCCATCTCCGTCCCCGCAGGGTGTATCCGACTGCTGTCACCCCCACGGCTAAGGTGATGGCCGCCATGCATTTCTTCGCCACTGGGTCATTCCAGCACACAGTGGGCAGTGGAGGTGGGATGTCCCAGCCCATGTTCAGCAAGGTGCTGAGGGATGTACTGGCAGCCATGATGCTTTACCGGAACAGGTACATCCGCTTCCCCAGGGCTCGTGAATTGGCGGCAGTGAAGGGTGCATTCTATGCCCTTGGCAGAATCCCACACGTCGTGGGAGCCATTGACTGCACACATGTTGGCCTTGTCCCACCACAGGCCACTGAGCACCTGTACCGCAACAGGAAGCACACGCACTCCCTGAATGTGCAAGTGGTGTGCCTTGCGGACATGGTGATCACCCACGTGTGTGCCAAGTTTCCAGGCTCGGCCCATGACGCACACATAATGTGCAACAGCATCTTGCCACGACTGATGGCCAATCTGCAACAGGATCGTGGCTGTATTGTCGGTGAGTATGTGGAGTGGTGTAGCGTGCTTGTTGTGCGATGCTGTCCCCTGTCCAGTTGGAATAGCAACGGTTCTCTGTGTCCCTCACACCCAGGTGACTCTGCGTATCCGAATGGGGCATGGCTGCTCAGTCCATTGAGGAATCCTCGCACCCCAGCAGACGATCGATACAATGAAGCACATGGGAGGACCAGACGTGTGGTCGAGCGTACCTTTGGCCTCCTCAAGTCCAGGTTCAGGTGCCTGGACCGCACCGAGGGTGCACTGGCGTACTCCCCACAGAAGGTGTGCCAGATAGTGGTGGCGTGCTGCATGCTGCACAATCTGGCCATTCGTAAGCAGATCCCCCTCATTGTGGATGACGGAGATCAACCAGGGCCCCAGCCCGCAGACCAGGACAGCTCGAGTGAGGAGGACAGCGGAGAGGAGGAAGCTGGTAATGTGCGGCAGCAGCTCATCGCCCGCTACTTCACTTGACGGTGAGTGTCCATGTACGACGGCTGATGTGGCTGTATCTGTGCAGGTGTGTGTGTGCTGTGTCAGGGTGGCCGTTTGTTCACTACGTGCTGTGTGTCAACGCTCCATGGCCAGGGTAGTATGCCACTGTTGGTGACTGTGGCATTGTGCCCTATTGCTCTGTGCGATGTGTGTACATTGCTTGTAGTTGTTGACATGTACTGTGTGATGGGTGTGTGACACACTCATTGAATGTGCTCCTGTTCTGTCTCCCACCCCTAGGTCCCTACAGGCCCTCCGGATTCCATTGCCATGCCACGCATCAGGTGCCTTTCCGCCCAAGGTGGCCGTTGTATTCCGTACAAATAAAACACAGGGCACAAACAGCAGTTAGTGAAAAAGGTGCATTTATTACAAACTGTGACATGTGATTGTGTGTAAGGTGATGACAAAAGTGGTGCGTGCAGTGACAATGAGCTGTCGGTCATGGCTGCGTGAAGCTCAGGGTGTACCCACTGGTTCTATGTCCATGGTCCAACACACACATGCCATCCAGCTGGCTGTGTGGAGTGGGATCGTAGAGCAAGTCAATGCAGTGGCTGGTCAAGGAAGGCTGGCGGAAGGCTGGCTGGCTGCCTCACTTGCGACTGGTGCGTGCGAAGTCCTCCCGGGAGACCTGTTTCCTCTTCGGACGGCCCCTTCCACGTTTGGGAGGGGGGGTGTGTGGTGGCGACCTGCTGGTGGTGGGTGAGGTGTGCTCACTGGCTGTGGTCGCAGGGGAAGTGGACACTGCTGGCCGACCCTGCGCCCTAGCAGGTGGTGGCGGAGGTGGTGTTGCTGGCCTTGCCTGTGACCCCACCGCCACCACCAGCTGGCCCATGAGGTTCACGAGTTGGTCCATACGGGACACGAATTGGCCCATATGGGCGTCCATGGACCTCAGCACCCCCAGCACCTCCCGCGTGTCTGTGGCAGACCTGACCCATTGTTCTTGGGCCTCCTCATAGGCCCCAAGGACTCTGGCCATTTGAGGCAGGGCATGGCTCCCAGGGGAGGCTGGCGTTTCCCTGACCCTGCTCCTCCTACCAGTCCTGCTGCCACCGGCCTGCCCACTAGCCACATTGCATACCGCGGTCCTCGCTGTGGCTCCCAGGGTGGATCCAGTCGGCCGGGCCACCACCTGCGCTGGGGCTGATGCCAGCGAAGACGTGGTGGTGGTGGCGGTGGTGGTCGGTGCGGCGATGGTGGCGGTTGCGGCAGTGGTAGTGGCCGCAATGACCGTGGGTGTGGCCGCAATGACCGTGGGAGTGGCCGCAACGACAGTGGCAGCAGGGGGCTGGGACTGTTCAGCAGCCCTGGATGATGGGTTGGTGGGTAGGAGGGGTCCTGGGGAGCGGCTGGGCCCTGCCACACCAGATGGGCCTGCTTGATGGTCCGTGTCCGAAGAGGAGGTCAGATCCTCCAGATCCGTGTGTCCTCGTTGGGGGCTTGTGGGCTGGCTGTGCTGGCTGCTGTCTCCATCCCCAGCATCCGGGAGTTCGTCACCTGTGGAGAGAATGGGATTTGTCATTGTGTTGCACCTGGCACAGTATGTATTTGTCGTCTGACATTGGCAGTTCGAGCAATCTCGTACATGGGTTTCCCGGAGGCGAGTGTGTGGCTGTGGCATCTGTAGTTGCGTGTGCTAGGCAATGGGACTGTGTGCTGTGCACATGTGGCATGGGACGGATTGGCCATGCCGATGGGTGTGTTGCTGTGCCCCTACTCATTGTGACTCTGGTGTATGCGGGCTCCTGGCCCATCCTGGGTCTGGTTTGTACTTTGCTTTTGGGGTTCATATGGAACGCTTAGGAACGCATATGGCAACATGGGGGCCATGCCCCAGATTCACATTTGGGAGGGGATATGCTTTTGGGGTACATGCTGTAAGCCATGGGTGCCGAACGTGACATGTGTTGTGGCAGCATGACAGTGCATGGTTTGAGGTGTGTGCATGCTTGACATGGCCTGCATATTTGCTGTCTGGTGTGATTACTGGGCATGGCATTGGACGCATCGTTATGAGTGAGTGTTGGTTGTGTGCCAGCCAACGTATTGCAGTTGTCCCATCTCCTTGGTGTGCGTGCTGCCCTGTGCCATGTGCATCACTGCAGTGCTCGGGGGGGTGTGTCCCATGTTGTGTGTTGTTGCTCACAGTGTGTCGTGCGCTTCATTGACTTCTGGCACATGGTTGGTCATGGGCATGTGTCTTAGCGTGACTGCTGTATGTGTGGCAGCTGTGCGGATGACACGCCTTTCATGAGACTGGGGCTGACGGATGGGATGGATGGTATGTTGTATGTGCATGGTGTGTCTGTGTGTTTGATGGGTTCAGTGGTGTTCGTGTGCATTTCTGTTGTTCCGCTCTGTTGCGTCTAGTGTTGTTTGTCTTACATAGGCGTAGTTGTGGGGTGTGTGGTTGACAGGCAGTAGGGGCTACATGAACTGGACTTCAATGGTGTTTCGGTTGTGTGTGATGGGTTGCACAGTGGCTGCCGTGTGGTACTATGTTCAGTGTGGCTTGTGCATGCAGACGTGGCTCCTTGGGTGTTGCTGTGTTTGTGATGGGTCATGTGGGGTGTGAGTCTGTGGTTCATGTCCGTGTGCACATTGTTCACTTGTTCGTGACGGTGGGCGGTGCTGCGTGTTCGTCTGCTACGTGACATGTCCCATGTGTTGGTCGTGTTACGGCCCTCATGCCTCCAGTGATCCAGCCCTGTCCAGTTTCCCACCTGCAAGTTGTTCGGGCGTGCACTGTACTGGATGCCACATGGTTCTAAGCGGGGGTGCTCCATGTTGCAGGTCTGTGGGGGTGGGGGGTGTTGTGGGTCGTAGTGGTGGCTGGACACCCACTGACACCGATTGCTGTGGACCGTGATGTCTACCTTTCGGCTGTCGTTGTGCACTGCGGTGGCTGACACGTGGCTGTGGGGTGTGGGGGATGCTCCTCCTTGCTGTACTGTGGGACTAGGGGCCTGGTGTGTTTTGTACTTGGGCTGTCCACCCTCCCACCCACTGCACTTTGTGTTCCTGCCACTTAACTGTTACTTGTCGGTTAGTGCAGCTATGGCGGACACATGGGTGTGGTGGGTGCTCGTTGTGGCGCTTCTGGCATATTTGGGGACCTGTTGGTGGTTACGTGGCTGGCTGAGTGTACACATGTCCCCACGCATCTTACAGTTGTTCGGTTTGGGCTGTGTGTGGTGGTGTCTGTTGCATGTGTGTGATGTGTTGTGTATTGTGTGCTGGACATGGGGGTGTTTGTCCCTGGGAGCTGTGGCATGGTGGTAGTGCATGTGAGTACATAGCGGTGTGCTGGTATACATTAGTTTGTACTTACCAGCCTCCACTCCCCCTGCTAATCCGGCGAGGATCTCGGGATGTATGATGACTCGCACCTTCTCCTCCCACGCTTTGAAGGTCTTGAAGAGCGCGGGATTCCCTCCGCCAGTGACTGCAGCCAGCTCTCTGTTTTTGCCCTCCTTCTTCTTGACCAGGCTCTTGACGTCATTCCACCGTTTGTTTATTTCGACTCTGTTCCTGGGCAGGGTCCCGACTGCATTGACCTGGTCTACGATCCGGTTCCACATTCTGTTTCTGGTGGCTAGTGGTGTGTGCTGGACCATGTTCCCATAGATTTGTGGGTGCACCTTGATGATCTCGTCGACCATGACCGTCAGCTCCATGGGCGTGAACTTGGGCATTCTTTGTGGTGCCATGGTGTTTGTGGTGCTGGTGCGGTGTGTGTTGTGTAATGTGCAGGGGGTTTGTGGTGCCGGTGTTTGGTGGTGGTGGTGGTTGTGATGTGTGCGTTTCTGTGGTGTGCTGCTGTCCTTGCTGTGTCACTGTGTCCTCTCCTCTCCTCTCTGGTTTGCAATGTTGCAAGGGGTTGTGGTCTGTGGGAGTTCTGCTTATGTACTTACCTATGTGGGTGTGTCCTCATGGTCTGTTGTTTTCAGGTGTGTTGTGTCTGGTGTTCTGGCCTTTGTAGTTTTTGTTTGTCCGGGGGGTGTTTTCGGGATGTGTACTGTGCTTGTGTATTTGTGCGTGCCTTGCTGTGTGGACTTATTGGCCATGTTGTGTGCTATTGGTTTTGTGAGCGGATGGTTTCTGTGCAGGGACGTGGGCGCCATGGTTTCTGCCGTGTCGATTGGCATCGGCGTTGTTTGCGCTGGCGGGCGGTATATTTGTAGTTTTCCCGCGCTCATGGCGGTGCGATCGTAATTTCACGTGCGGTGTGTCGGCCGTGAGGGCGGGCGGTTTTGTGTTGTCGGGCGTGTTTCCGTCCGTGACGGGCGGTTTGACTCCGACTCGGACGATGGCGGGCGGTATTTAGTGTGATTTTTCCGCCGATGGCGGTTTTCGGTTTGTGTTATCGTAATGGCGTGGTCGGTGTTCAGACGGTGTATGCGGGCGGTATTTTGCCGATTCCATGCCTGGCGGATTTATTTACGCCGGGTATCGTAATGGGCCCCTTAGTTGTTAGTTTCCAAATAAGGAAAACGCTAATTAGTAGTAAGTTATGTATAAATTTGTATATATTTTTAACTAGCTTTTGTTATGTATTATATATTATATAATTGAATTGTAATAGTAATATTTTATATTATTAATGTTTAATGTATTAGTATTTTTCATAATATTTTAGTAATGTTATTGCTGTGTTAATTGATTTTTAAATTTAGTAAAATAGTTATTGTGCTTTATTAATTTAGTATTGTGTTTTTATTAAATTAATCATTTGTATGTCGTTTAATTTTTATATTTATTAGAGTTTAATATAGTCGATATATTTAATGTTACGATATTAGTGTTGTCGATATTTTTGTGTACGATATTTTTAACCTATTTAATGTATTTTAATGAAGGTCGATATTTTTTAATTTCGATAAGTATGTTAGCGATATTTGTGAAATAGATATTTATGTACTTCGATATTTTATCCTCGATATTTTTGTAATGTTTTAAATAGGTATATGATGTCGATATTAATGTTGTCGATAATTTTGTATCGATATAATTGTAGCTCGATAATATGTCTTTCGAGATTTTGTCAGTGATTCGTGAGTCTGCATACCATGAACACATGCATTGTCACAACATAGTGATCATGCAGCCTTCTGTCTAAAAGGTGCATATCCCACAATGCACACATTCAGCACAGTTGAGTCATAATGTGATGTCATACTGTGAGCAGGGGCGATATGCCTACAACAGTACAGTGCATGGACTATGCATATCAGGATTGTGTCACCATAAAATGTACTACATGTCTTGTCTGTGTACCATACCCACAGAACTAAAATGTCCCTGTAACGAAATATGACAGGTTAAGTATGACACCAAGCAAGAATAGCAATTTAGCACTAAAGCATGTCTACTTGCAAAATGGCACCATCACCCCTCAGGTCAAAATGCACTCCTCTACTCTCAAGTGCACACATGTGCCATACAGAAAACAGTATCCCACATTAGTCCTGGTGTGAGTTGCCCATCACACCTTGATGTGCATGGAAACAAGTATTTTGGGAAAGTCAACAGTGTCAGTGAACAGATATGCAGTCTTGTCTGTTAACATCCGCACACATACACCGGCATCCAATCATCTTTGACATAACAGCATGTATCATCCATGTGACCATCTGCGTGGCATATTCCCAAACACACATCACCCTGCCAATCGCACCTGATGTGAAGTTGGGGGGGTGATAGGGCCTGAGCACCACTAATAAGCCCTTGTTGATATCCACAGCCATGAAACCTAGGCCCACTTACACACTGCACGTGGTGTCAACGTTGAGGGTAATGGGTGTTGTTTCTGTCTGTTCACCCTGCAACAATCATAGAAATTCACGCTGCACTATACTCACAACGGTTAAGCCAACAGGAGGGCAGTAATCAATGCATGCAAGGAAAAACATGACAGACAACATGCATACAAGAGAACTCACAATAGCCAAAGCAATTTTGATGTACATGTGTACTGCATTGGCAGCACACATACAAACAGCAATTAATCCATCATTGACAATGTGCCTGAAGGGGTCCCTCCTCACACATAAACATTCTCGCCACAAACCCATCCACATGTGCACTACCCAGCAAAGCTGCCTGTCTGTGTGCCACACTGACAAGGCAAGTGACAGTGCATGATGAAACGCATGCCAGCACCATTAACATGTTAACATGGTGCAGGCCCCGGTCCCTGAAGTGGCTGAGTGTGGAGTTCATCTTTAAAGGAGCAGGTCTCACTCTGTCATTTCCTCATGTTCATACAACCCCTGATGTAAGAAAGACATCTGCTGGCCAACAATGCACAAGTGTCCCAACTGTGACAAAGACCCATATTTCCTCCAAACTTGCAACTTCTCACCATTGGAAATGCACATAAGTGAAAGGGTCACTGTGTGAAAGGGATAAGGGGCAGTAAAACCAAAGCTGCACCATACCTGCAGATCAACATGCATCCATTAAGATGTCCTTACTCCCCTTGACTTAACAAAATAAACAAGTATCTACACTGTGTGTATCATGGCAAATCAAGCGTACCTCCCTGCCCATATCATGTGGCACATCACATCAAACCAGATCACAACAGTGGGATAGCCCTAATCATGGCACAACAACAATCATGTTGCATTGCCAACAGCAAGGTGTGGCACCATGCAATCCACTCCTCCTAAAAATATCAATCTTTAAAAATATCAGGCTGTACTGAGTAGGGGTGACTCTCCCACAATGCAGTGCCCAGACACATTAATCTTAGCTAATCAACATTGACAACAATGTTGTGCAAACGGCATCACTGTCACTACTGAACAGAGGACACAACTGGTTCTGCATGTGTGTTGAAATTGCCCACTCACATTTGGCATACCTGTAAACTGTGAGATGATAATGTACAACTAAAATGTCACATCTGTGATGTTGTACAATGAATCACTATCCAGCATGTAATAGGCATCTCCTCCTAAACATTCTGAATGGACATTGTCATGCAGTCTGCTTGTAAACTTATCCAATGCATGATCATACTTGATACATACATACAACTGCATCTCCCCTTTACATTGCAGAGGGAGAAACATCACCTCCTGTACAGCAGCCTGTCCCACTCTTCAATGATGAAGATGATGACATCGCAACCATCGACCAGGACACCCTCCAAGAGCTGCTCAACTCCATTGGCAGCCCATCTCCAGAAGCAGGGCCATCCAGCATCGTCGTGGAAACTCCACCCCTTGCACAAAACAACCAGCAGCAAGCACCTACCACCACAGCTGTCTCCCAGGACCTTGAGGACCCACTTCTGACATTTCAACGTCGTGTGGTAGAGGTCCAGCAGGAGATGGCTGGTCAGGTGCGGGTGGGGTGTGACAGCCTGGCGGCAAAATTAGATGGGGTACGTGGGTGTCTCAGTCCCATTCGGGACCACCTACAGACCATCACAGACACCCACTGTCCGCTCCATGCTCTTCAGCATTCCTTGGCTGACATCGCTGGAGTACTGACTCAGAGACAAGAACAACTGTCCAGTCAGAGTGGCTCCAGCGATGTCCCCAGGGAGTTGCATCACATGCGAATGATCATGGAGTACATGGAGGGGATGCAAGTCTCACACTTGGCTGCCACGGCTGCACACCACAGAGATGTTGCTGGAATCTTCCAGGCCCTGCAGCTGCTCACCACAGCAGTGCTGCCTCAAGGTTTGGCACAGATGAATGCTGCTGCAGCTTCAACATCCACATCTCAGCCCCCTGATGTGTCAGTGCCTCACAGTGCCCCAGACAATCTAACATCACGCACATGGGAGGCACATGACACATCAGAGGATGACGATGTGGATGATTCAACATTCTTGAAAAGAAGAAAGCGGTAGCATTCATCTATGCCAAATGTACTGTTTCTGCTTGGAGCTGTGCTTAGCATCATGCCCTGGAACATCAGCTTCCACTGTCCCGTGATCCACTCTGCAACACTCACCTTGGACATCGATATGGACTGCCATAATTTGTGTTGTTCCCAATGACACTGCAATCAGCCTGCTGACTGAACTCTGCCTCTTCCTCAACATGTCTCTGGACATGTTACCCCCAAAGGACTCTGTCCGGCCCTCCACTGGGCATCTATAGAATGTGGGGGTTGTTTGACCAAGTACTGGCCCTGTCTTCTACCAATGTCAATGCACATGCCAATAAAACAAGTTAAGTCACTCAGATGTGTGTTGCCAATGGCCATTCAACTATAGTAGTCATAAAAAATGTTGGGCCAGTGATTCCATCAAAACGTACCCCGAGGGACATATGATAGATGGTCATGTTGAATCTGTGTCCCACATAGGCAGTGAGCTGACCGGGTATGTGTGAACTAGCTGTGCCCTCATTGCTCAAATACTACATTCTTGCAAGATACCAACATAGCCCTACGTACATGATGGGAATAGGCATGTGCGGAAATATGTCAAAATCAATCTCATGATACAAGTAGTGTCTTCATTTAGCATTGCTAACAAGTCTCACTTGGCAGATCTACTCGCACTCAATGGGGTGGACAAAGCTTGTTGTGATGAGGGTCATGGCATGTCACTTTTCAAGATAGAGCACACACCAGATTCACATAGATGAAGAATCATAATGGCACATATCTACCACCTGCTATTGGAAACCCAATGTCTGTTTCAGTGAAGTAGTGTTGGCAATAGGGATTTATTCTAAAGTGACAATAAACAAAAAGACCTGATTGAAGAGGGCAAAGTCCAATTTCCTTTGTAAAACTGGTGGTGGGGAGCTACAACCTCAACCCACTTGCTGGTTACAAACAATTACCAGTCTTATCCAGTCCCAAATGCCCAAAGAAATTATATTTATATATTTATAAACATATGTTTATCAGTACATTCCCTACAAACATACCCCCTACTGAAAAGGTGTATATAAACAAACAAAAAAGTGTGAGAAGGCGAGAGAGTACCTCACGTGCGCTTCACCAGAGGAGCTGCTGGTAGGTTCTCACCAGTTTGCCCACGTTTCTCATCATCGTTAACTCTCTCACCAGTGAAAAGAGGAAAAAAGGAGGAAAAAGTGTCCAGTCTAAGAAAAGGAGGTGCAGACAATAATATGTGTATGTGTAAAAAAGACCCCGTAATGTACATAAGGATAATGTATTTCTCCAGATAAAATTGAGTTAGGACTCACCTGTACCAGGTTCCAATTTTATTCAAGACTGTGAGCCTACTCAAAGTTTAAAAACAAACTGCACGTTGCAAACCACTTAAAGATGGGCCAACTTGTTTCATTGCCTGTCTTCTGTTGCGGCAATTTCGTCTGGGCTCGAGGTCGAAAATCACCTCACTGGACTCCAACTTTTATACGAAGAGTGACTGATAAACATAAAAAAACACTAGTTAAAACTCCCAACCAGTTAGGACATCCTCCATAACATCTACTAGATGTTAAAGTCAAAAATTACTTATACGGCACCATTATTAGTATATATTTACCAAGTGGTAACCAAGGGCAATCATACCAGCTTCCCACCGTGTCAAGGGGTGTTGTCTTCAACCATAAGTCCCCCACCGGCACATTCAGTTGCCGTTAATATACCTGCGAAAACATGCATCAAATATTCAGTCAATTCTAATGGGAAAGACCGGTTGACCAGTGCGAATCATTACAGTATATCAGAGCACGTTGTGTTTCCCCGCATCACTTATTTGATGTTTCGTTGTGGGACTTATGCCCGCACTGTTCCTGCACCTAGTGCTGGGGCTTAAGAAGATGGTCAGGGACATGTCCTGTGATTATCCCGACGTACTGCCATTTCTCTTGCCTTACCCGCTACTGTTGCGATGAGATGAGATCACTATTTGTGTTTGGTCAATACAGTAATTTTTGAGGTTTGACACTCCCCCATCTGTTGTTTTTCCTCACGGTCAACAGACATCATATTATAGATGTCATTGAATAGTGCTGTAACAGATGGGGCGAAACTTTGAAGCTTACTAGGTGGGTTTGAGAATGCTTAGTTCACCATTCCTCACCTAAGCACCAACGATGGCATACACTAGATACCACCTGATCACCATGATACTTGTTGAATGCTGCCTATCTATCTCTAATTGTGTGTTACTACTCATGTAATTTTTACTTGTAAAGTTTACTCTTTATTTTCGAAATAATAATTTTCCTGACCGCATTACTAATAAATTGTAAGAGGGTTTCTACCCATTTTGATTTACAATGCGGCTTGTACCTTATTAGACAATCGACTCTTGGATACTTAACTGAGTGTTGTTTTTCACAACCCTTACATGCAGGTTCGTCCTAGAAATAGCGGGTAGTATCCCGTTCATCCTTGCAGTGTTAGGTAATATCCTCCACACCATTCTATTACATATTTTAACTACGGGGCATGTTGCACACCCCATTCACTGTAGATAGTCACTTCTTACGGTCCTGAAGAAACGCCACCTGATCCTTAGGACTAATTGGCGTGAAACATGTCGACCATCAAGGAGTAGAGCGCCTCTTGACCCTTGGTAGCTTGTTAGTCGCCTCTCCTCACTATTTTTAATCAAGTGGGGTTCCACCTAGAATAAAATTTGCTCTTAAGGATCCCCCCCTTGTTTTATTTTCACTTTTAGAACATCTACACTTACACTAGGTCCCTCACACCCACGGCACCCATACGGCAGGAACAAAAGATCTCCGGTAAAGAGCCCCTTTATGGGTGCCCGTCGGGTATTGCAGCGCTGACCCGACGAGGAGCAGACCCATATGATGAAGCATGACACCTAGCTTGCTGGGTGTGTGAGGGCCTTAGTTCCGAAAGGAGGATTTCTCCTCCTTTCTGGGTGCCTGGGACACTACCTGCATGTTGAGGAACTGCGTACCTCTTTTTTATATATACTTTGATGGGGCAAGTACGCTGGACCTCTTGATTAAGCCCTTTGTTTTCCCCCCCCCTTTTTTTGTAACGCCGTAATCTAGGGA
Organism: Calotriton arnoldi; assembly: GCA_963921515.1. Taxonomy (NCBI): domain Eukaryota; kingdom Metazoa; phylum Chordata; class Amphibia; order Caudata; family Salamandridae; genus Calotriton; species Calotriton arnoldi. The sequence continues at coordinate 1,309,106 of CAWUFW010001064.1, forward strand.
ACACAGCACATACATCTATTTTTATGATGGATAAGAGTTGCAATGTCAATGTTTTCTCAAGACCATGTCCCTACATTGCGTTGTAAATGTGCAACAATGTGTTGTACAACTCTGTGAGTCACACATAAGATGTAAAAATGTTCCAACGATTGTCCCTAGCCTAGGGCATAACTCCTATTTGCCATCCTGTAATCCATGCCGGTTTCCTGTGCACAAATCAACTGGATCCCGACACTATCCGTCCAGCTAAAGTACATGTCATGACACCACGTATACATTCAAATGATTGTTCTGTGATTGAAGAAGTTGTATACAAGTCAAAAAGCACCACTCCACCAATGCACGTCTGACATAAGTGCAACCACAATTCAAATACAGTAAAAATGTATTATAACTTGACAAAATTAGCTACCCTATACTAACACTAAGCACTACTACAACTCAACTAATCTTAACTAACTGGAACTAAGTGAATGCTACTCTAAACTATCTACCTTAACTAATCCTAAACACACAACAACATATCTGAGACATCAACCACCCTCCCACCCTTAAAGCACATCAGCAGACAGGACAAATACATCTTAGCTAAACATAAACTAACTACACATTCATCCTACACAAATATATATATTTTTTGTTTTTATTATTTTTTTAATAACAACAAATACATCAACACCCCACCCAAAGGAAAAGGAAACTTAGCCCAGAATACTACATCAAGAGAATAAAAAATCTAAAATATTGTTAACATCTTACACTACCTATTCCTACCCTACAACTACACTACCTAACACTTAAATACCTACACAATTACTAATTAGAAATATGAAAACACATTGAGGGACTGGCAAAATGGGGGATGGGTCACTACTGTCAAAATGGGAGACCCAGGGCAGCCTTGATGTCCTGGAGGTGGATGCTCTGCTCCTAAATTTCCCTTTCTGTCCGGGCCAGTCTGACATTCATGTCCATCATGCACCGACGGTCCCTTATTGTGAATCCCACAGCATGTGTCGGTGCTGCAGATGGCAGTGCGGCAGTCCCCTGTCCGCTTGGCTGTGAGGGGGCACCTGCCTGTGTGCCGGATCCTTTAGCAGCAGGTTGGCTGTGTGGTGTCTGTGTCTGCTGGGCAGATCTTTGGCCATGTCTGGACCCAGCCGGTCGTCCAAAGGGCCAGGTATGGCCTGTGTGTCCCTCTGCAAACTTTGTAGTGCAACTTGGGGCAGAGACTTCCATCTCCCAGCTGCCCGGTCAGCTCTGTACCTCCTAGCCATGGTACGATAGCCCTTGGCCACCCAGCGTATGTGCAGGTATTGTTATTTCCGGACCTGAAATGCGTGGGCCTCCTCTGGCGACATGTTGTCTGTAAGATAAGAGCAATGACAATATGTGAGTCCTGATGACTATGTCAATGTTCTCCATTTAACTCAGAAACACTAGGTCAGTAAAACATGTGAGCCTACACTCTAACAAAAGATTGTGAAGTTCATAAGTGACATGGACAATGCAATGTTGAATTAAGGATCAGTTACAACATGATGGTGACACTGACATGACAGTGCATGGCATGTGACATGTAGTGTCACTACACAATGAGACTGTCATTGTCAAATGAGGTGCTGTCACATACCCTGACTGAGGGGGACATGTACAAGCAAGTGGAGGAGAGCGGCGTTAGCCCTCCGGGTGTGGCACCTCGCTCCTCCACTTCTGAAACACAAGGCTGCAACATATGTACAATAATGTGGTGCAGCCCTGCATGTCCCCCTGCCATGGCGCTGAGTTTATCAGCTCTGTGCCAAAACAGGCACCCTTGCACAAGAGTGCAAGGGTGTCTGTATGCAGGGGAGGATTGTTCATGTGCAGGAAGGTGTCCCTTCCTGCACATGAACAATCCTGGAAAAGCTCTTATGTCACTTTCATGCGTGCTGCATCATGCAACACACATGGAAGCAACAAAATTGCCTTTTCCCTATTAATTGTACATGCACAGGAATGGACACCTTCCTGTACAGAAAGAAGTAATGCAATTGGTCTTTTTCAATGTGTTCTGCACAAGGCAGCACACATGAAAAAACAACGTTAGGTGGCTGAACACTGATTTGTACATGAGGCACAGCCCCTCTCGCCACCACAACTTCACAATAGGTAATGTGGTGGCGAGAGGGCCTTGTACATTTTCCCCTGAGTCTACTATGAGAATGAGCCCAAGGAGACAGCTTGACAACACCATTGCAGACCCAAAACATGGCAATTAGATACATATGGCCATCTTTGCTAGGTTGTTGGTGAGTGTGCCATTGGTATCCTTGGCTTAACACTACGCCCTGCAACTTCTGGAAAGCTGGTATGCAGCAGACCTACAATAGTACTGTGCAGACCTGTGTCTGACCCCGCACGGCCTGAAAAACACTACCTCCTTGGGCATTATCTGGCCCACTTGCACAATGCTGCAAGTGTCTCTGCGTTGATGTGAAAGATTAGAAAGGTCCACAGAGTGGCCCTTCCTGCACATGACCATTCCTTACAATATGTACAGACAAATCAATGTGTGCTGCCTCATGCAGCACATCTTGTATTCACATGATGTCATTCTCAGCACTGATTGTTCATGTGATGTAAGTTGCACCTTCATGCACTTGAACAATCAATGGTGTCCTGTCCTCTCTCCAGGTGTACCGCACAACACAGAACACTTTCGACCAGCATGTTTGTGAACCAAATCAAGAAATCTCATCACTGTGCAGAAACTGATCCAATATGCCAAGGGTATCACACATTACGCACTCCAAAACATTCTAGCTGGCCTTGGAGAGAGTGTCCAGACCTCCAAAGGTTTGTTTATGCATGTATTCAGCGCCCAACTTTGGCACACAATATATGATGTGAAAAGATGGTGTAGAGCCTTTTTGTGCTTCATTCTCAGGCAGCCAGCTAAACGCTGCATTGTGACTCAGGCTAAGGCAATCGTGCACCCACAATGCTGTACAATGTGACGTTGATGATTAAATGTTGTGCTTGTGATAGGCACCAACATGGCAAAGATATGACACATCAGATGAAAAACAATCACTATTGCCAGCAAATCCTAGCTTGTGACCTAACTTTACATTACGATGATGTCAACACATGCAAAGTAGGTGTGACTCAGGATCCTGCTGCAATAAAGTTATCACTGACCCAAGCTTACATATTGTGGCTGTGACGGACTCTTTGTAGTGGTTTCTGTGAATGACACCTGGTGCAACAAAGATTTGAACATCACTGACAGGCATCTCAGTCAAGGATGTACACGCATTCCATGACTGTCATCACCAAAACCACTGACATGTCTCCTCTCCTGTTTGTACGCTGTGTAATCCACATGCATGTGCTGGAGTGACATTACCCATTGATATTTCTTGCATGGGTATCACAGACTGGGGATGTGCAAAGTTACATCCGGAAGACATATGCAATGCTCCATCTCCACTTACTGATTTGTTCACACTTCACACTTCTTTGAAACATCATCACACTGGAGGCAAGGTACATGTGATACACACCCATACTGCATACTACCACGTACAGGAATTTACCCAGGCATTCATCACATCTCACAATGACAATGTTTAAAGGATGAACTCACCAGTGGCGTGTGGGTCCCGGAAGGCGTTGATGTCCCCCGATGTGTGGTCTGCCAGCTGTGAGACGTGAAAAGAAACGTGTGTTGGTATCAGACGTAAATTCATACGTGTCCAATTCATCATCAGATACATCTACATCAATGACAATGCGCTATAACTGTACTGTTGCAGTTCAGGTTGCATACATGATTGTGTCTACTTTGCCTGTTGTTCCCACAAGGCATGACCAATGCTGAGATTGGCAACACAAGACAATCCTGCTTGCAAATTGGCACATTTTGCACACACTGCTCGTGTGACACATTCCCAAGGCCACGTTTCTCCCAACAACATCATGTTCTCCATGGTCTGTAGACAATTTTATCGGTGCAGATCTCACAAGGGTGTATCACAACAATTGATGGTGTATGATAACACCTTCTGTATGTGGCAGACTGACACTCTGGAGATGGCCTATTTACAACTACCAGTTTTACCTACATCATCATACGTTACACAAAACCTATGTACAAGGGCAGCGTACATAGGAGGTTGCGCCAAAAGTTAAGTTCATGGAAAACCTGATCTTGACTTTGCGGAACGAGGAGAAATACATTATTTCTCCTAGTTTTTCCTTTTTCCATGTGTGCTGCCTTGTGCAGCACACATTGAAAAAGCTAAATGCGTTTGATTGTTTATGTACAGGAAGGTCACCCTTCCTGTACATATACAATCTTTCCCCTGCACGCAGACACCCTTACCCTATGGTGCAAGGGTGTCTGAGTTGGCACTACACTGCTAAGAGTAGCGCCAGCGCAGGGGGGAACGCAAGGCTGCACCATATCGTTGTGAATTTGGTGCAGCCTTGTATTTCTGAAGTGGCAAAGTGAGGCCTTAAGCCATGACGGCTAACGCATCACTCCGCCACTTTCTTGAACATATGCCCCATTGTGTTACAGACTGCATTTTAGAATATGTTACAAAAGTGTTCATTTAACAATTATGAGGTTGTACATACCACCTTGTAGGACAATGATGAGTCCCAGGTGGTCCAACATGTCACCCTCACGGCCCACGCAATCCTGCCATCGGTGCTTCCATTGTCGGACAGTCCTGTCCACACCGAGGATCCTCAGCATCTGACTCCTTACATGCTCCCACCACACCTTCCGCACACGTATGGAATATCCCTGCAGGATCCTACCCCCACTCTCAACCATCAAGGGCAGGTAGAATTCTACCAGCCAGAGGAAGCCCCCAATGCCCCTTCAGACATCCTGCCCTCCCTACCCACACCCACCATCTCCCAGAACACACCTAAACCCATAAGAAAGAAAATTAAGCCCAAATATATACCTCAGAAACTATTAATAATGTAAATTTACCCCTTGGACAGACACCCGACAAGATTTGGTACAAGACGCAAAAAACACGTAAGGACAGGTACACAAGACTTCACAGAGACACTAGGGACAGTTCACAGGACACAACAACACTCTCTACTTCCAAAAACACCAGCACACAACTCCAAACACCTCCAACACTCTCCACATTCACTAGCTGTGTGCTCAAAAGAGAAAGTGAAAGTGTACAGTACTCCTCCAATACACAGGATGCATGCTGACATCACTTCCTGTGTGTTTGCGGCCCGTTTTTTGACTATGCAGTCAGAATCTGCACGCAAATTGGCTTTAGCGGTAATATTCCGTCTTGTTACATGTATTTTGCGATTATTTTCCATAGCGGTTATGAAAAATAATATTGCTTTTAAGCGGTAAACATTTGGACGCTAAGTGGAAGTTGTTCCTCAGATGAACATGATTTCATGGAATTCATCACTGACCCCCAAACACACCCTAAAATTCATCACTGACCCCCAAACACACCCTAAAATTCATCACTGACACCCAAACACACCCTAAAATTCATCTCAGACCCCCTATACACACCATAAAACTTAAAAAGCTCCATTACTAACCTCACAATGTTTACCTTTCACGTGTCAGATATATGAACTTATGCAGAGAATAAACATGCACACAAGATTTTTGTGTGGGGATATTTTATTGCACAAAATGGGCTTATGTGCTTTTTATAAACAAATGTACACGTGCATTTTTGGACATTGTGATTAGGTGAAGAAATTTGTGATTATTAGATCCCTCCGTGCTGTTCCAGCAGCAGAAGCTGTGGTGTGTGCAGCATCTGCCTCTTCTTCCTGGTCATCCTCTGGATTGTCCGGATCCTCCGGCTCATCAGCCCATGGCATGTTTGTGCGTACACATATGTTGTGCAAAATGCAACATGCCATGATGATTTTGCAGAGAAGGTCAGGGCTGTACAGCAGTCTGCCACCTGATACATCGATGCAAAACCAAAGGGGATGATGGACGGAGTGTTGAACATTGCAAGCACTCACCCCCAGTCAACTGATCTGGGTTTAATCCATCATCATTCTTTAGCTCACTCCACCACCCCAGTTCAGACATGGCCATATGCAAATAAGTCTGACCCTGTGCCTCATGGGAACAGTCCAGCCCGAACTGCCAAGCCATGTCTTCCCTGGAACGGAAACAAGCATCCTGGGACCGGTTTCGGGCTCACAGCCCTCATCAGCCAGGCTATCTTGAATCCAGTGGCAAAGTGAGCAAGGGACCCACGTCTGGGCATACCCTGCCAACTTAGGGCGAACAATGCAAAACCAAAGGGGATGATGGATGGAGTGTTGAACATTGCAAGCACTCACCCCCAGTCAACTGATCTGGGTTTAATCCATCATCATTCTTTATCTCACTCCGCCACCCCAGTTCAGACATGGCCATATGCAAATCAGTCTGACCCTGTGCCTCATGGGAACAGTCCAGCCCGAACTGCCAAGCCATGTCTTCCCTGGACCGGAAACAAGCATCCTGGGACCGGTTTCGGGCTCACAGGCCTCATCAGCCAGGCTATTTTGAATCCAGTGGCAAAGTGAGCATATGGCTGGGTTCAAACTGGAATGGCATGGTGAGCAAAAAAACGATGGATTTAGGCCCAGATCTCTGTACTGGGGTGAATGTATGACATTGTTCTGCATTCTGTCCATCAATTGTTGTTTTTGCATTTGTCACCCCGAGTGGGACGCGTATGCCCAGACGTGGGTCCCGTGCTCTCCATGCCACTGGAATCAAGCTATCATGTCTGAAGAGAGGTGAAACCCCAAAACCGGTCCTAGGATGCTTGTTTCCAGTCCAGGGAGGACTGGTAGTGTTTTATGTGCGCATTATTCAGGCGGGTTTAATGTGTCTCAAGGGACTGCGGTTAGTGGGGGTAGTCTTGTATTCACACTTTCCTCAAAGGTCCTGACCCTTAGTCACACCTACTTGGTTCCCACCTCTCCCGGCATTTGCAAATGTGTGACGGAGGGGCAGGACCTTTGAGGAAAGTTTGACTACAAGGCTACCCCCACTAACCGCAGTCCCTTGAGACACATTAAATCCACCTGAATTGGTAGTCATATGCATGCAGAACATGTAGTGAGATTGTGATTTGCATTGTTTGCATGCTCTTCCGTTGCATGCTCTATTCTGCAACGACAGTGATGTTTAATATACTTAGGAGAATATTTGTGTGCAGTTGGTGCTCCCCTCATGCAGCACTACTTGCAATCCCATGATGCAGGAACACATGATGCATGGTGCATGGCTGACTCTGTTTTTGTATGTCAGCTAATTGTGCACCATCACATGTGAGTGCAGGGGATCTGTCATCTTCTTGTGCATATGGCACATGTGTTTATTTCAACATGCATGTAGCACAGCAGGAGCACATGTTCTGTGTCATGTGCTGCATATATTTTTAAGACAAATTATCAGGTGAGTTCTGCTAAATCTATATTCCATGTGTGCCATACTGGTTTGTGTAGGAGTTTGTAGGCTACTCCCTTGTTGTGCTGTCTGACATATGTCTTGATCATTTGGCATTGTGTGCTTGTGCATAGTAGGTGGACCTGTTACAGGGCATGTTGTATTACATTTGCTACATCTGCATTATCACATCTTTGAGCTACATGATTGGGGACTTGAGATGTGTGGTGTGTTCAGTTAGTAGTTACCAACAAGCAGTCCATTTCCATATGTGCCATTCTCAAACCGCTGATTGATGATGCATTGTCGAAAGATGTATGAGTCATGCACACTCCCTGGAAACTTTGCAACAACATTAATGAACAAGCCCCGGTGGTCCACGATTGCCTGCACGTTCATTGAGTGTATGTGCTTCCTGTAGATATGTGCAGTGTCCGCAGGAGGCACAAGTAGAACATGGGTGCAGTCAATTGCCCTCAACACGTGCGGAAATCCAGCAATGTCATAGAATCGTTGTTTGTTCACAAGTTGTTCCTGTGCAGTGTTGGGGAAGCGTAGGTGCTGTGGCATCAGGATGATAATGGCATCCAAGACAGTTGGGAGGAACCTTGAGAAGGATGACTGTGAGACTCCACCAACTCTGGCAGTGGTTGGTTGGAAGGTACCAGAGGCCAACATGTGCAGCACTGATAGTAGCTTTGTCTGCGGAGGGATGTTGGTGCTACGCTGTGATGGTGCCTGCAGCCTGGGGGCTATCTGGGTCAGTATGCGTAGGATGGAGGCCCTTTTCAGCCTGTAGTGGGCTATCACATCCCCTGGCGTGAGGTCTATCAGGGTGATGCGTTGGCAGTAGACCCGCTCTCTTCTTTGCCGCTGCCTCTGTGGTGGTCCTGGTGGCGGTGGTGGTTGTGGTGTTCTTGGGGCTCCAAGCTGCAAGAGTAGTACCTCCATGGCATCAGTAGGTGAGCAAATTAGGGTCTGGTGTAGTCTGCCTTATGTACTGGTCTTTTTAGCACGATTTTTTAGACCAGCTATTTTCTGGTCTTAAAAACCAGCCGCTAATGGGCCTTAGCGGCTGTTTTTGGAAGGCATAGCCGGACCGGGAAATCATTGTACATATCCCGAAGTGGGGATAGCGGATGTTTTTGCACGGGAGCGCCTACCTTGCATCTCATTTTCGTTAGCTATCGCTAACAGAAGTGGGGATCGTGGAAATTAACGTTTTTGCCAGGAAACTGTCGCTAACTGCGGTTAGCGGCAACTTGTACATATGGCGATAAAAAAAAGCTGCCGTAACCTCAAAAAAGTGACGCTACGGCGGCGTTAAGTCCTTGTACATATGCCCCTTGGTCTCACAAACATTGAGAGATTAAGGGAAGTAAAAATTCCTTTTGTTAAAAACATTTGTATTCTTTAAATGCTCCGTGGGCAGGAGAAACCCTAGAAGCAATTGTGTTTGCATTTATTTCTGTTTCTTAAAGTCTGTGGGGGGTGTCATGCCTCTGCACAATAAACGGAGTCAACCTACTGGTCTTGCCCAAGCGCCAAGAAAGACATTTGTGCTGTTCCCATGCCTTGGGGAGTTCACGGTTTAAACTAGTCGTTTTTGATAGGTTAATTGACAGCTGTTCTTGTGTCCTTTCTGCAGTTGTGTGCAGGTCACCAGGGCGTCAGTGAAGGACAGAGGACAGCTTTCATGTGCCCTAGTGTTCTGTTCACTCTTCCAAACAGGCCACCGGAGCAGCTGTCTTCTGTCCTCGATCTCCACTGCTTTGGTTTTAAAAGTGAAAGAAGCCTGGGTTAGCTGACAAGTGTCCTGGGGCCTCATTTACGACAAAATGATGCAGAGCGGCGCCTCAAGCCATTTTGCTGCTCTGAGCTGCGTCATTTTAAAAGCACAGGGATGTGTCGTATTAACTACAATACAACGCTTCCCTGTGCTTTCCCCAGCGCTGGTGCACAATTGGCTGCCATGCGCCAGCGCAGGCACCCTTCCGTCATGTTGCAAGGGTGTCTGCGTTGTGGGGATGATTGTTTTCGTGCAGGAAGGGACACTTCCCTGCACAAAAACAATCATTGATGGCATTTTCCTCTTTCTATGAGTGCTGCAGAATGCCGCACACATAGAAAACCTAGGAGAAATAAAAGTATTTCTCGCTGCGCCACTCCTAAGCCTCCCCTAGGAAGGCGTAGGATTCTGATGCATTTCTAGCTTTACAAAACATTGCAAATCTGGGAATGTGTCAGGTTCCATGGATGTTGCTTGGGAACACCCACAGCAACACCCATGGATCCCCCCTTTCATGCAGAGTAATGCGTGAAAGGGGCCCATATTTAGAAGGCCATGAACAGTCACACAGGGTGACTTTACGTGGCCTTCTAAATTTGGGCAAGCCCATTGCGCCGCCAGTGCGTCAAAAAATGTAAATGAGGCCCTCGGTGGTGTCTTGTTGTGAACATGGCACAGCGGCATGTATGAGCTGTCCCGTCCTCCTTCACTGGCATGTTTTTGAGGGACAGTTGACAGCCACCCACTGCTCTGTTCACAATTGCAAATAGGACGTTGCGGTTGACAGTTCAGCTGCCCCAGTCCTTCTTGCTCCGCAAAAACTCGTATGCCAAGTAAGACCCAGACAGCTAACAGCTGCTCCCCTACCTGGGGACCTGCACGTGGGCATGGTGCAGCTCCTAGCTGCCCAGGTGTAATAATGTTCTGGAACTCACTCCCTCCCCTGTTCTTCCACAAAACAAGGAGGTTGTTATGGGGGATCTTGGAGCATGGAGGCCGAAGGAGCGCAGTGACACCCACCATGGCTCTTGAGCATGACCGAATGGGATATTGGAGTGTAGCGGGTTCCTATCTCACACTAGGAAAAGACCTGAGAGGAGCATTAGAATGGGTTGGGCAGCACCTCCAGCGAGAACCCTCTCTAGCCCTTGAGCAAGGCTGGGGGTGGATGGGAGTAGGCTGAACTACACTGAAATGCATTCCTTAAGGGGTAACAACTCACACCTGTTATGGATGATGACAGGGGGTCAGTTAACGAGGCGTGGGTGGAAAGACTGTGCCTGGGGGCAGGTGAGTACCACTGGCATTTATGCCTGGGCCTGAGACTCTCTGCCACCACTTGCACGGTCCAGTCCTTGATTGTCTTCTGCTTGCTACTCGCAATTTGCAACAAGTATTAAGTGGACTGAAATAAGTGTGGGGGCTTAAAATGTGCGTGGCCTATATAATTAAGGGTGTGGCTTAAACATGTAAACTAAAATCCCCCCAAAGTCCTGTTCTATCCACACATTTCCATAGAATCGCCCTGCATTCAACCACATTATAAACACCTGGCTGCGACTTAAAGTATGCACTATATAAGAGCAATATGCCACATGAAAAAACCCAGAAACACAACAGACTGAAAAAAGCTCACACTCTTAGGGGATGCGAAATTAAGTTAAGAATGTGAAATATTCACAGGAATAGCATGGATTACCAGAATGGTGTTTACACTCACTGTTCAGCACTAGATCAGTGAATGGCTTGACTGTAATGTTAAGGACATGAATGCAGAGCTCAAAATTGACCCATTTTAATGTCCATTTTAAATTACTACCAGGACAGAGACCTGGAGGGCCCCAGCCCACTTAAAGCCCTGCCCTTACTTACTCAAATGCTTTTTTCACATGCTCCACCTCTATTGCTAATTGCCTGTCCCTTTAAAGGTTTAGAATAGAGAGTCTAGTAAGAGGGGATAGGAATAGAAAGTAAAAGGAAGGCAGAGAGGAGGAGGAGGGGAGAAAGGGGGGCAAGTAGGAAGGAGAAGGTAGGAAGCAGGAGAGAGAAGTTCAATCAATCAAGATTTGTATAGCACGGCTAATCACCCTATAGGGTATTCAGACGCTTACATGCCCCGGAGGCTTATTCGAACAGCCAGGTTCTGAGGGCCCTTCTGAATTCCGGAAGTGAGGTGATGGTCCGGAGTTGTGTAGGGAGGATGTTCCAAGTCTTTGCTGTGATGTAGGAGAAGGAGCGTCCTCCACTTCTACTTCAGCGGATGCGGGGAGTGTGGGCAAGTGCAAGGGAGGCAGAGCGTAATCTTCTAGAAGGTTGGTGGAAGTTCAGGCGGTTGTTGATGTAGGTGGCTCCTTGGTTGTGTAGGGACTGGTGTAAGTGGGTTAGCAGCTTGAATTAGCATCTCTTCTGTATTGGGAGCCAGTGGAGTTGTCCGAGGTGGGGTGTGATGTGGGTCCATCGGGGGAGGTCGAGGATGAGTCCCCCTGTGGCATTGTGTATGGTTTGGAGTCTTTGTAGGAGGTGTGCGTCGATTCCTGAATAGAGAATGTTGCCATAGTCCAATCGACTAGTAATGAGGGCTTGTGTTACGGTACGTCTCGTGTGCAGTGGTAGCCACTTGAAGAACTGACGTAGCATCTGCAGGGTGAGGAAGAGACTGATGAGACAGCGTTGATCTGTGATTTCATGGTCAGCTTGTTATCAATGATGGTTCCAAGATTTCTGGCGTGGTCGGTGGGTGTGGGTGCGGCTCATAGGTCTGGTGGCCAACAGGAGTTGTTTCATGGGTTCCTGTTGGTGCCGAAGATCAGTACTTCAGCCTTGTAAGTGTTCAGTTTCAGGCAGTTGTTCTCCATCCAGTAGGCGATGCTTGTCATGCATTTGTGGAAGTTAGTCCTGCTGGTGGTGGGCTCATCAGTGAGTTGGGTGTCGTCTGTGTAGGATATTATGTTGACACCGTATTTATTTATTTGAGATTTGTAGAGTGCCTGGTTACTCCAAAGAGTGTCCCCGCGTGAAGCAGTAGCACCGAGTCATAGTCAAAAAAGTCAGAAAACAGATAAGGCCCACTAGTTCTACTCATTCTCTCTCAAGAGCCAGGTCTTAAGGTCTTTCTGGAACCTTGCCTCTGAAGGTTCGAGTCTCAGGTTCAGTGGCATGGAGTTCCACAACTTGGCTGCCCATAACCTGAAGGAGCTGCCCCCCAATCGCAGTCTGCACACTCTAGGAATCACTGCCAGAGCTGCTTCACTGGATCTAAGATGTCTGGAGGGGATATAAGATTGAATCAGGGGAAAAAGATAACTAGGACCCCGTCCGATTCAGTATCCTGTGCGTAAGACACTGGGGTATATGTACAAGCCCCTATCGCCACAGGAATGTCACTTTTTAGGACGTTCCTGTGGTGATAGGGGCTTTGCCTTATTTACAAGGCAGCGTTAAGCCACTCAACGTGGCTTAACGCTGCCTTGTAAATAAGGCCCCCTTTCACGCTATGCTTAGCGTGAAAGGGGTGGGCAGTGGGTGTTGCGGTGAGCATTCCACCGCAACACCCATTGATTTCGATGCTGCCCCCTATTTACAAGGGCAGCGTACATAGGAGGCAGCTTTAAAATTAAGACCAGGGAAAACCTGGTCTTAACTTGGCGAAACGAGGAGAAATGCTTTATTTCTCCTCATTTTTACTTTTTCCATGTGTGCTGCCTTGTGCAGCACACATGGAAAAAGCAAAACACCTTGGATTGTTTATGTGTAGGAAGGTGTCCCTTCCTGCACATAAAAAATCTTTTAAAAAAATGACATTTTGTAACTTCCATGTGTGCTGCATTAAGAAGCACACATAGATGTGACAAAACGGCATTTAAAGATTGTTTATGTGCAGGAAGGGACACCTTCCTACATATAAACAATCTTCCCCTGCACGCAGACACCCTTGCACTATAGTGCAAGGTTGCCTGTGCTGGCGCTAGGCAGCTAAGTGCAGCACCAGCGCAAGGGGAAACGCAAGGCTGCACCATATTCTTGTAAATATGGTGCAGCCTTGTGTTTCTGAAGTGGCGGAGTGAGGCGTTAAGCCATGACGGCTAATGCCTCACTCCGCCACTTCTTTGTACATATGCCCCAAAGAGCTTTAAAAGACACTCTGGGGCTTATTTACAAGCCCCTTGCGCCGCCGGTATGCCACTTTCTCCTATATTAAAAGTGACGCACTGGCGGCGCAAGGGGCTTGTAATTAAGCCCCTCTGTGTTTAATGGGGAGCCAGTGTAGTTCAGCAAGACCAGGACTGATGGTAAGCCATTTCGGAATTCGTAATAACTTCTGAGCTGCTGCATTCTGTATTCTTTGACGCATTCCCAGTCTGCCTTTGGAAACCCCCAAATAGAGCACATTGCAATAGTCAAGCCAGGACACTAAAAGAGCTTGTATTACCGCTTTTTTTTGCTGCATCTGGGATGAGCCCTAGAATCTTCTGCAGCAGCCTCAGCACACCAAAACAAGTGCCTACCGTGGCCTTGATCTGACTCTCAAAGGATAACTGTGCATCAAAAAGTATGCCAAGATTTTTCACTTTGGGTTTGGGGATCGACAGAGGGCCCAGTACACAAGGCCACCATGCGGTAGACCAAATTGAGAGTTGCCTCCCCGCCGCCATAACCTCTTTCTTGTCTGCATTTAATTTCAGACAGCTAGCCTTCATCCAAGCCCCAAGGTCAACCAGACAAGATTTAAAATTTACTGCAGCACTGCAATCATCTTGTGCCAGTGTGATAATTAGCTGAGTGTCATCAGCATATGACACCCTTCTCACGCCATAGCGTTCGATTACATCCGCCAGAGGACGGAGATACAGATTGAAAAGAGTAGGACTCAGTGCAGAACCTTGTGGCACTCCCTGCTGAAGGGGGATAATGTCAGAGGTATAAGGCTTCTGAATCACGTGGAAAGAGCGTTTATGAAGGAAATCTGCAAACCAGTCAAAAGCTCTTCCTCCAATGCCCTGTGCCCACAGCCGTTCCAGCAGCACAGCATGCGAGACAGTGTCAAACGCTGCACTTAGGTCCAGCATAATGAGAGCAGCCGTTTTCCCTTTATCTGCCACCCTTCGCAGTGTCTCAAAGGCTAGAAGCAGGGCGGATTCCGTGCTATATTGAGGTCTGAATCCTGATTGAGAGTTGTTCTGCTTTGTCTAATCCTGCTAACATTTTGGGGGATATGTACAATGAAGTGGCGGAGCGTGTCGTTAGCCTCCTTGGCTTAACGACACGCTCCGCCACTTCGGAAATGCAAGGCTGCACCATATTCACAAGAATGTGGTGCAGCCTTGAGTTTCCCCCTGCGATGGCACTAAGTTTAACAACTTAGCACCAACGCAGGCACCCTTGCACCAGAGTGCAAGGGTGTCTGCGTGCAGGGGAGGATTGTTTATGTGTATAAAGGTGTCCCTTCCTGCACATAAACAATCTTAAAATGCATTTCTGTCACTTTCATGTGTGCTGCTTTATGCATTTTGCTTTTTCCATGTGTGCTGCACAAGGCAGCACACATGGAAAAAGCAAAACCGAGGAGAAATAATGCATTTCTCCTCATTTCGCCAACTTAAGACCAGGGTTTTCCTGGTCTTAATTTTGGCACCTCCTCCTATGTACGCCACCCTTGTACATAGGGGGCAGGGTCAAATACAATGGGTGTTGCGGTGGAACGCCGACCGCAACACCCATTGCACGCCCTTTTCACGCTAACCATAGCGTGAAAGGGTGCCTTATGTACAAGGCAGCGTTAAGCCACGTGGCTTAACGCTGCCTTTTACATAAGGCAAGGCCCCTATCGCCACGGGAACGTCACAAAAAGTGACGTTCCCATGGCGATAGGGGCTTGTACATATGCCCCTTTGTCTTCTATCCCAGCCACTGGCACTTGGAGTACACTTGTGGTACTTGTATACAGTTGTTGATCTTTGTTCAGCCCTTTTCCCATCCACCCAGACAGCCAGTACCTCTTCACATGCTCATTCTAAGGGGGCCAGCTGTTGTGGTGTCGACTCCACAAGGATTTTACTGAGTCACTCTCAATCTTCTTTCAAGTCCTCAAGAAGGTCCTGAATGCTCTTTTAGTCCTCGAAGGATCTACTCTGGCTCAATATGTGGATGAGTCGTTGGCTCAGTATGATTCCTTGGACCAGTGCAAGGCTGATCCCGATATCTCCATACTGAATTAGCTAGATAAAAGAATTAAGCTTCAATGGAAAAGATGCAATTCTGTCTTACTGGTGTTTGCTAGTTAGGTCACAACATCTTGGAAGAAGGGAGACACCTGTCTGCTTATTGCAAAAAGCTACTCTTAATTTATCAAGACTTGTCACCGCCTCTCAGTTGTTGAGAAAGAGGTGCTGTTGCAGCCAATGGATACTGGAAGATTATGCAAAGAGAGATGTCCCGTTGCCTTTTTATTCTGCCAGGCAAGCAGAACTAGCCTTTGTGACTTTAACGCAAGTGTTGTCTTCTGTCCCAGCATTAAGGTTACCTAGCTACACGAAGCCATTGGCTTTGTATTGTCATGAAAAAGATCGGTTTGCATCGGGGGTTTGGTGTAGAATCACAGATATCAAAATAAACCTGTTGGCTGCCACTCATCCACTCTTGAAGCAGTTGTGGCAGAACTTTAATGTTGTTTATGGGCTGTGGCAGCTGCTGCCCATCTTATAGAATTCTCAGAGAATACTGTTCTTGGTTCCATTCTTATAGTGTCCATGCCCGTGCTGTAGCTACCCTTCTCCCCACCACTAAGACTCAACATTTGTCCATGGCTAGGTTGACAATGTATGAAATTCTTCTCATGGTTTCTACCCACGGATCAAGATGGCGACCCCCATGATTCTCTAGAGGGCACATGGAGGGATTCAAATGGAGCTCTGCTGTAAAAGAGCTGTGCTTAGAAATGTGTACTTTCCACAAGATAGTAATGATTAGAATAAAAACTTCAAAAAAATGTTTTGGTTATTAAAATTGAAACATTGTTTAAGGATAGATGGAATTGGCACAGGACGTGTGGCTGTTAGAAAGTATTAAGAAACATGATAATTGGCTGAAATACTCTTGAGTTACTGCTAGTGTATGCTAAAAGAGTATTTGGAGGTCATATAGCTAAGATGTGGGCAATTCAGGACCTAAGGAAAGTTGTCATTCAGATACATTGCATGAACAGGTTTTCAAAGGGCGATAAGACTGTTCATAATTAATTCATCTTATGCCTAGTCTTTTCTCAGAACATATATTCACAAGTAAATCAGGTGTTTACAAGTCTTTACATAACCGTGAATTGGTACAAACATGATATATAGAGGATTTAACAAATAGCTGAAGGAGGTAGCCTTTCTTGTCATGTGAAACTCACTGTATTTACAGAGCATAAAACATAAAAGCAAAAAATAAAAACAATAAAGCTGCTGTTGTATTTGTATGTTTTATGTTATTTTACTGACTTTCACTTTTACCAAATAATTAGTATCATCCACATATAGTGAATAACATTGACTTGCCGGCGGTTTGGGAATCAATAACTTATGATCTCTTTACCATACTCAGGCAAAATGTCCCTACATCAAGTAGGAACTAATCTGTTAAATGCTTTACAGTTTATATTTATTTGTTCATGACTTCAGAAGAGATCAACAAATGTAAAGGTTTGACATGCCATATAAAGACTGAATCAATATAAGCTCAACATAACAATTGGCATTCGCAGTCGGAACCCTATTGTAAGACACGGCTTATTTTGCAGTCATGATTCTGTTATTAATAAAAATTGGACGTAATCATTTCCAGCAAAAATCTTATAAGACTGGACATATAAGTAAGCCATGTTTTAAATCCTGTATCATACAAATTCATAAAGGGCATTGTTCTGTATTCAGTCTTAGCCACTTCCCTCTGATGGATTTAAGTTTTAGACCCCCAGCCCTCAATAAAAATAAAAACCTCTGAATTTTGTTGTTGTTCAACATTCAAAAAGAATCTTGAGGTTTTTAGGGACTTGAGGATTGAAATATGATGCTAAAAGAGGATAGATTCAAGAAGTGTATATTGTCTGCTGAAAACCGTAGTGATATAGGGGCAGATTTACAAGTTCTGGCGCATCTCTGCAAATCAGCAGGGATGCGCCAGAATAGATGCGACACGCAATTCCCTCCTTGCGCCACCATGGATGCGTCGCATTTACAATGTGGCGCACCTTGGCGCAAGGACAGGCCGATGCGTGTTGCATCCTGTGGCGTAAGGGCGGCGCATTGCTGGAGTCGTGTCTCAAGCGCGACGCGGCTCCAGCAAGGCACAGGGGCCGCCCATACCTAATGTGGTGCGTCACTCCTTACGCCTGCTTCAAGCAGGCGTAAGGGTTTGACGCAGCAGCGTCGTAAAGGTGACACAGTGAAATCTTGTAGATTTCACTGCGTCACTTTTATGAGGCTTTCCTGCGACGGAACGCCCACCCTGCAATGGAACGCCCACATGAAACCTGACGCAGGTTTCATGTGGCGCAGGGCTTTACAACGTGACGCATCTCACTAGATGCGTCACGTTGTAAATACGTCGCATAGTGGCGCATTGTTTATGCCGCTGCTGCGTCACAAAAGTGACGCAACAGCGGCGTAAAAGTGTCGCAAGGGGCTTGTAAATCTGCCCCACAGTCTTTTTCCTCAGGATCCATTTCATCTGATTTGTAGAGTTCCAGGATAAGACAATGCATAAATACAAATCAAAGTGATGACAGGCAAAGAAAAAATGAATATGAAATTAAAAAATAATACCAGAGTTCTATATTATTACTTTCCTCACCAGTGTGCAATGAGTTACTTGGAGCATGTGAAAACCCTAACATGATATTTTCCTTAATGTCTTAATATACCAGCTGACTATCCTAGTTCAAAATGAGTTATAAAGCCTTTACAATGCTTTGCCCTCTATTTTATTAACAAAATTACATTTTGAAACATCTTACTACACAGTTGCATAAGAAAGAGTTGGTGGGATGTTCAAGCTGTAAACCAGTAGCAAATGTAGAATGTGACTTTTCCCCAGAAATGTCTATATAGTTGAATGTCCCTTCCATTAGGTAGTGCCTTGCGGTTAATTCCTCTATGTGTATAGAATGAGGCAGGTTCATGGAAAAGTTCATTTCCAGATATATTCGTAGCTGGACACTCTTTCTAAGGGCTCTTTGTACAGCTTCCAGATAAACAAGCATTGGCATAGCCAATAGGTCTCGCCTTTGGGGCGTTATAAGCTATGGGCTTTGTTAACGTTTTTAATATGGGTGGTGTACAGTAGTTCTTTTATTTGTGCATTTTTGGTGTGCTGTGCAGCCTCAAGGTGCTACGTGTTCCAAACTTTGCAAAACAGTAATCATTTTGAAGGGAGGACGACTTTCCGAGTGTGTGACCCCAATGCCTTTGCCATTTTCAAAGTTCCGGAAGATGGGTGGCAACTTGTCTGTTTTTCAGTCAGTGCTCCTTTTTCTAGGACTGAAGCGTCTAACATTAACAAAAGGAAAACTCGAAGGTCGTTAAATATAAAACTCATTTATTCCTCATGCGCATCTTTGGAAAAGAGGGGTTTAGGGCGAAGTATATGCCCTGCCAGTTGTGTAGCGCTCAAACTCTGGCAAAACAAGGTGCTAGGAGAAAGTGACAAAAATGGAATAGGTGCTGATTGGCATAAGCATCGATAAGTCTACAGCGAAGTGTTCTGGTGCACACGTCACACCTGCATCATCCAGCGAAGGCCTATGGAAATAAGCAAGCAGGTGTGTATACTGCACGTTGAGGACCGAACTGCTTCGAAGCGCTTGTGCGTTTTCCTGTAAAGACTGGACTCCCGAAATAAGACAAAATCAGAATTCCCAACATGGAAATTGGGATGGTTTCCTGGCAGGCCTTTAATTGTAAAAATGCAATAGGGCTGGGGAGAACAGCGACAACAGCACAGTACATCTCAGGGCAGGATATAAACCCCGAACTCTGACTTGCTCTGCCTCAGCCCCGTCAGCCTTTCAGAAGCAATGTCCTGTCCTGATTTGCCTAGATCCCCTGTATCCACCGACAGCTTTCACTGTGAAACAAAATGTGTTTTTGTACAGCAGCAGCAGCACGCTAGAGGTCTGATACTGGTGTTCATGCCTTTCCTCATTTTAAAACTCAGGATAAAAGTGTAAGCGAGCCTGTGGCGCGAGAGAGCTATATTTGGCCTCAGAGGCCCCCAACCTGAGGTGTGGGAGCACAGATCTAGAAAACAGGAGAGGACAAGCGAGAACAATACCTGGTATCTACAGAACTATATCTGAGGTCATAAGATCCCGGCTCGATAATAGGCGCAATGCTCTTTCATTAATGGAAATCGAGTTCCATTGATGAACGCGGTCTGCTGAGGCCAGTGCCCCGCGGGATGCTTGGTAATGCATACATGGGATGCAGATTAAAATACAAAACAAGCATGGGATTCTCGTTTAAATCCCCGGGAGTAAAAAGCGGGCATGCACTGTTGTGGAAGCGGTAAGGTGGTGTGGGCATGGGCACGGGGAGATTATGAGCGGCACAGCGGGCGCCGAAAAAGGCAGCGCCGATGAAGTTTTCGTGGCAGGGAAATGAGCAGAGACAGGCAAATGTAAACAAGCACGGCCACGCGGCTGCGAAAGTGAAAGCGACCGCGCTAATTTGAAACATGATCCACAACAGATGGCACCCTGCCCGCCGCTGCTCGCTCCCGCAAGCTGGATGCCGTGGGAGTAAACATTTACTGAAAAAGGTGGGACATGCACCCGCCTTTGGCCAATTGCGTGCTTTCATTTTTGAAAGCCACACGCAAAGGCCAATACAATGTGTGGAAAATCTAAAGCCACATGCACAAGTTTTCAGAAAGTCTGGAGTGATTCCAAGAGGCCCTCTCCTAGGGCAGCGCATGCGCGCTGCACTAGGCTCGACCTAAGAAAGGATAAGCTTCAGATTCTTTGAAAAAGTCTTGAATTTACTTGTAGAAATGTTTATTATTTTTAAATATAGCCTTTGTCATGTGGCATTAGAACATCTAGTCCTCTCTGATGACTCACTCGAGCGAAAACATAGACTATCACGTCGTCAGCACATAAGAATGAGTATAAAATGGTTTAATAAAACCTACCCGGGGGGGGGGGGGTAGGGAGGAGGTAATTTTCAGAAATTCTCAAAAATATGAGGAAAATTGTGCAGCTATAAAGGAAATAAAATAAAATAGGGTCCAAAAACCACCCTTGTCCTAACTCATTGCATGTTTCCAATCTATGTGTAAAACATTTTCAGCCCGTGTTAGTATACCCTGTACCAAGTTTTAGAATATAAAGAGATCAATACATTCTGGAGACCTTAGTATGTTTGTAAAAAAGCCAGGTATTTGGAAGTCTGTGGTATATAAATAGGTTCTCTGTGTCTCACTTACAGATACTGAGATATTAGTACTGGGCTCCAGATTGAAACCTTTCTTCTCTCCTCCAATGGAGAATGACGGGAAAGAAGTAGAATCAATAAGGTCCATATAGGATAGACATAAAGGTTTTGCTTTGAGGTTGCTTGATATATTCTATGCAGTTTATTTGATGTCCTTGTTATGAAGAGCTTTTTATGTGATGATCCTATTTAAAATTGGAGGGTGTCCTTAAATCTCCTTTTTCAAGACTTATGAAACATAGCTTTGAATAGGGTGTTTAGGAAGAACTAAAAGCCATGCTGATAAATCTTCGCTTGGTATCTTTACTTTCTTATATGGGGTTTACTGTATTAGGGTCACTATTACTACTGGTGGTGTTTTTTTCCCATACCAAATTTGTGTTGCCTATCAGGGATTATATGGATTATATGCTAAATACAAATGTGACACAGCCCAAATTATCTACCGTGAAGTGTATTCCCAAGAAGACACAACTCCACTGATGATGAGAACCTCCGCGGTGCGTCTGTTTCAGTGACCGCCTTGTCTCACGCATTTCCATTCTTGGAGAGCCACAAGGCGTCTGACCAGCCTCGAGAGCAGACGTTTTTCCATGTGGTGAAGCCAAGCCCTTGTGCCTGTCTACAACCCAGAAGATAGTGAAGGTCAGGGGAGCACTGGGAAAAGTTAAGAAATGATAATATTAACTGGTGCTTAACTAAAGGTCAGTTTCGGGGATAAATAGATGGGTTTTGCACGGCATTCACTCTACTGCTCGAGGTACTGAGCGCGCCATAAGTAGGAAGCCGCTCCTGTTTACTCTTCTCCTGGCAGGTTACAGGCAACCCCTGG
The DNA here is from genome assembly GCA_963921515.1 of Calotriton arnoldi. Taxonomy (NCBI): domain Eukaryota; kingdom Metazoa; phylum Chordata; class Amphibia; order Caudata; family Salamandridae; genus Calotriton; species Calotriton arnoldi. The sequence continues at coordinate 1,330,648 of CAWUFW010001064.1, forward strand.
CTTTTATACTGCCACTCAGCCCCGGTCCGTGCAGGTAACTGCGGTGGGGCGGTGGGGCCGCGCTGGGGGGATTTCGAGGGACGATGCTGAGAGAAAATTCATTATTTATTTAATTTTCCCTCGGCATCGTCACTTGAAATCCCCCCCTACGCTGCCCCACTGCCCCCGCTATTACCTACATGGCCTGCAGCTGCTGCCACTGGGGCCCTTATCCTGGGTATACTATCTCTGGGCTGGCATTTCTTCTCTACCTTTCTTGATCCTTCACTTCCCTCTACTTAAAGGTACCCTCTAGCACTTGGGGTGAGTTTTGGACTTTTTACCAGACTATCAGATCAGTCAAGCTGTGGTTACCCATGGTAATCTGTAGTGGCTTGTTTACAAGAGCCCTGGGTCCGTATTACATAGAAGGCCACAATATGTGTGTTTGACCATTTTCTGCACTGTTAGACCTGGCACCATTGGCGTGGGTCTCCCTTCCATTTTTCGCTGTTGTCTCCTCTGTTTTACTGGTGTTAGATGCTCTGGGCGCTGTGCCACTGCCATTCAGTGTCACAGCGCGAATGCTCCCTGTATAAATATGTCTATGTGAATTGGTATATCCCTGATTGGCTTATTTGGTTTACCTGTTAGTCCCTAGTAGTGTGGCCTATGTGTGCCCAGGGCTGGTAAACCAAATGCTGCTGGTGGGCCTGCAGCACTGATGTGTGCCACCCACAGAAGCAGCCTGTAAAGTATGTCTCAGACCTGCCACTGCAGTGTCTGTGTGCAGTCCAGAACTGCCATCTTGGCTGTGAAGTGCACTCACTTCCCAGCCCCTGAACCTTCCCTTGGCATCCTGTAAGTCACCCCTATGGTAGGGTGCCTTGTATGTGTAAGGCAGGACATGCCTTGGTGTGTGTAGCATGTCCTGGTAGTGAATTATGCCCCATTTCGTTTTTCACTACTGTAAGGCTACCTGTTCCTCATAGGCTAGAATGGGCAGTTTGACTATTACATTCTATAGTCCTAACTGACCCCAGGAACATGGTAGAAAAACGAATTTAGTATGCCTGAGCTCAGAATATTAAAATACATCTTTTAGTGAAGTTTATTTTTATATTCTGTGTTTGAAAATACCACTTTTAGAAAGTAGGTATTTTCTTGCCTCAGCCTTCCAGTGTGCTCTGCCGTTATGTGTATTGGCTGTCTGGTTTTAGAGGGGCAGGTCAGGCTGAGTCAGACCTAGGTTGAATAGAGAGATCTGCATTTAGAGTGTGGGGAGGGGTGGCTCCTTGACCTGAATAGGGCTGTGCCTGGCAAGGTGAATGCTGGCTCCACCTCCCACTGTGTGTCTGCTAGCAGACCCCTCTTTCTGAAAGGAAGGATGCAGCCTGGTAAACAAAGTGCTCCAGGCCTGAGCAGAACTGGTTCTGGCTAGGTTCAGTGACTGGTAGCTTCAAGGATCAAAGGCTTTTGGGGTATAAATATCTGTGCTCAAGCCCTTACATTTTGTATTGCTTTTGGATCTGGAGAGGAAACTCTGTCCGTGCCACTGGAGGAATCTGCAGGAAGTGACTGTCCCTGTGCTGTGTGTTGTTTCTTGCACTGGCCTGCAGCAGTGACCACTGGACTTTGAAGAAGAGGAAAAGGAACTCTTGAGAGAACTTTTATTTTTGTTACAGCAATTACCCAAGGGCTAGGAAAAGAGCTAGCCTCCTGCTGGAGTCTCAGGCACATCAGACTCCACCACCAACCTCCTGCTTCCTCCCTGCGAGGACTGCTATCTGCTGAGGAGGCTCCTGTGAGTTCCAGGGCCTCTAGTTTGCATCAGAGAAAAGAGGGTGAGAAATCGACGCTAACGCATCTTTGCGGGCCGCTGCAGTCGAGAGCGCTGGGAAAATCATCGCGCTACTGCCGCCGAGGGCCCGCAACCCGAAACCATCGCTGACGCCCCTTTGCGAGCCGCTGCAGCCGAGACGCGCTGGAAAGATCATCGCGCTGCTGTTGCCCCGCACTCGCAACCCTTAAAGAAATCATCGCTTCGAGACATCGCAGTGCGGACGCCGTGCGTCCGCCACTTTGATCGCATCGCACCGAATTTCGTCGCTCCCTCGCGGAGCGTCTTGTCTTCGCATCGCAACACGATCGCACAGCGCAACAGGATCACCGCATCAACTTCTCCCACGCGGCAAGAAAGTCATCGCATCGGCGGTCCAGCGTGCAGAAGTTTGTCGCATCGTCTCCGCACGCATCCCGCAGATCGGCGCATCATCTTCCCTTGCGGCAAGGATTTCAACGCATCGCTGGCCTCGCGTGCCGAGAATCATCGCTACAGCTTATTTGCGACACTTTGTTGGTTTTGCTACTAAACCCAGGTATTTTGTGAAAGAAACGGTCTCAGAGACCACTGCTTTGAACTTGAACCTTATTTTTGCAACCTTTGAACTATTTTTGACAGCCCTTCAACAGCTATCCTATTTTTGACAGTATTGGGGCTTTTACAGTTATTGGTCTTGTGATAAATCTGCCTTTATATAAAGATACTTATTTTTTTATAATAACTACTTGTGTGGTGTCCCTTTGTAGTGTTCCTCACTGTGTTACTGTGTATGATCATAAATGCTTCACACCCTGCCTCTGAGATAAGCCTACCTGCTCGTGCTACGTTACCACAGGGTTGAGCAGGGGTATTAAAGAGGGTAGCCCTCTCACTCCGACTTAGGAAGAAGGGTCCCTACTTGGACAGTGGCCAGCCATTGCCAACTAGAGACCCCCATTTCTAACATTGGTGGTCAGCGGTGAGGATCTGGACTTGCATTTATGATCGCATACAGTAATTATAGTGTACACTACTAGTGAGTGCAGACCATAACGTACCGCATACATTTTTGAGAGTTTTTTGGGATCCTATATTGTAATTGATATTGCCGGGGATTTTTCACCCGCGCACATTTTCTGAGAGTTTTTGGGATCCTATATTGTGATTGATATTGCCGGTGATTCTTCACCCGCGCCCATTTATTGAAAGTTTTTGATCCCCTATTGTAATTGATATTGCCGGTGATTTTTCACCCGCGCACATTTCTGAGAGTTTTTGGGATCCTATATTGTGATTGATATTGCCGGTGATTTTTCACCCGCGCCCATTTATTGAAAGTTTTTGATCCCCTATTGTGATTGATATTGCCGGTGATTTTTCACCCGCGCACATTTCTGAGAGTTTTAGGATCCTATATTGTGATTGATATTGCCGGTGATTTTTCACCTGCTTACATTTTTTGAGAAGTTTTCTTCTGTCCTTTATTGATATTGCCAGTTATTTCTACAATGGGCAAGCCCAGATCCAATGCCTCAGAGGACCTCTCCTGGGAAGAAGAGAAAATAGAAACCTACAATGCCAAGCAGCTCAAATATTTTTGCAAGCAATTCACAGTCCCTATCACAGGTCTCACTAGAAGAGAGGAGTATTACAAGGCGCTGAAGGCCTGGCTAGAAGCCAGGGATGCCCCTAACGATATAGCAGAGCTTGTGGAGGGAGGAGAGCAGCAGGGCGATGTAGTAGACTTAGTAGGAGATCCAGCCCTTTCCAACCCGGGCTCTAGTGTGTCCGTCTAAGGGTCTGTCCCCAGAAGAGCTGGAGGACAGGGAGAGAGATAGGCGGCATAATATGGAGATGGCTAAGCTTAAAATGGATGGTCACCGGGACCTAGAGAACAAGAAGTTAGAAATTGAGATTATGAGGATGAAGCTTGAGCATGAGAGAGTATTGAGGGAGTTGGAGATTAAAGCTAAGAGCATGGAAATCTCCCCCTCTGGTGGCAGCGTACCTGTAGTGCACCCTGAGAGTAGGGTGTATATACCCAAGGAGGTTATTAAAGATTTCCACAAAAGTGAAGATATTGGGCAATGGTTTGCCGCTTATGAATTAGCCATGGTGTCCCACCGGGTCCCTGAGAAGGATTGGGGAGCGGGGTTGTGGGGACGCTTTGTGAGTGAGGGGAGGGATACCTTGTTGGACCTGCCCCCAGAAAGTAGGATGGTTTATGCCCACATGAAGGAAGCGTTGATGACCCGCTATGGTTTGACCCCTGAGATGTATAGTCAGAGGTTTAGGGTTTGTAAGAAGCTAGAGGGTACCACGTGGGTTGAATATGTGTCTTTTTTTTGCAGAGCCATGGAACGCTGGGTAAAAGGTAGCAAAGTAGAAACTTTTGCACAGTTTTATGATTTGATTGCATGGGAGCATTTATCTAGTAATTGTTTTCCTGAGCTACGCCAGCACCTAATTGATTGCAAGCTGACTAACCCTAGAAAGCTTGCTGAGGAGGCGGACCGCTGGGTGAGCACCCGGGTCCGCAAGGGTCCAGTGGGAGACGTCGCCAAAGGTGGGCAGGGTCCCCAGCAGAGGAGTGGGGGGACAAGGGTCAACAGAGGGAGTTCCACCGAGGGCCCCAAAGTAATCCCCCAGGGAACCAAGCAGTGGTGTCCCAGCCCCCCAAGAAAGGAGGACAGGGCCCCCAACAGGTAGGCCTGTTCCCAGGGGGCCCCCACGTGTTACAACTGTGGTCAAGTGGGCCACAGATATTTTGATCCCCAGTGCCCCCAAAGGGGGCCAGTGCACCCCCCGTGCACCACCCCGCCAGATTGCTAGTGTAGCCCTGGGAGAGGAGGAGATGGGTGCCCAAGAGGGGTGGGATCCCGTAGAGTTGACCCTTGTCTCATTAGGGGACTTTGAGATGGTCCCCAAGCCTGCACTGCCTGCTAACACTAAAAAATACAGGCAGTGGGTGACCATCAATGGCCATAGGGTGGATGCTCTAAGAGACACAGGGGCCAGTGTAACTGCTGTCAGCTCCCGGTTGGTGTCCAAAGAGCAGGTTGTCCCCCATGCATTCTACCCAGTAGTGTCCGCAGACAACTCAGAGAGCCAATGTGAGGTGGCTCAGGTTCCCTTTGAGTGGGGGGGTCTCAGGAACTCTTCAGGTAGCTGTGAGGCCCGCCATGCCTGTAGACTGTCTGCTGGGCAATGATTTAGAGGACTCCCCGTGGGCTACGGTGGAGAGGAAGGCTCACTTAGAGATGTTGGGTCTGCCTGAGTGGGCGTGTGCTACCACTCGGTCCATGGCAGCCAAGGAGGGTGTTGAAAAGGATCTGGAGCCTGAGAGTAGGGCCCAGATCCCTGCCTTAGAGAGAAGGGGCAGGGGGCGCGGGAAGCCGGCCCCCTTGGTTCCCACGGCCCAGGAAGGAGCAGACCCTGAGGGGGATGCCCTGGAGCCTACCGGGAGCAGATCACCGAACTGGGGGACCTGCCTGAGCTGACCCATTGGCAGCAGGAAGGGGGACCCACCAGGGAGGAATTTTGTGAGCAGCAGAGAGTTTGCCCCTCTCTTGAGGGTATGCGGCGACAGGCTGCAGCCCAGGCAGAAGGTGACATGTCTGGTTCACATCTGATTTATTGGGAGAACAGTCTCCTGTATAGTGAGCCTAAGGTTGCTGAGCCAGGGACAGCCCGTGTGCTGGTGGTACCCGAGTGCTTCAGAACCTTCCTACTGGGGTTGGCTCATGACACTCCATTGGCAGGACATCTGGGGCAGACCAAGACCTTTGAGAGGCTGGCCGCCCACTTTTATTGGCCCCAGATGCACAAGAGTTCAGACACTCATTGCAGGACCTGTGAGACTTGCCAGGCAGTGGCGTAACGAAACTTGAGGGGGCCCCCCTGCAAACTACATGGAGGGGGCCCCCCTCCCATTCTCCGCGCCAGACAATAGCAATCTTGAGGCATTGCATTGCTTCATACACACTTTGACCCCAATTCCATCAGTCTCTCTCTCTGTCAGTCAGTCAGTCAGTCTCTCTCAGTCAGTCTCTCTCTCTCTCTGTCAGTCTCTCTCTCCGTCAGTCTCTCTCTGTCAGTCAGTCAGTGTCTCTCTCTCTCAGTCATTCAGTCTCTCTCAGTCAGTCAGTCTCTCTCAGTCAGTTTCTCTCTGTCAGTCTCTCTCAGTTAGTCAGTCAATCAGTCTCTCTCTTTCTGTCAGTCTCTCTCAGACACTCTATCTGTCAGTCTCTCTCTGTCAGTCAGTATCTCTCTCTCTGAGTCAGTCTCTCTCTCAATCAGTCTCTCTCTCAGTCAGTCTCTCTCAGGCTCTCTCTCTCTGTCAGTCTCTCTCTCTCTCAGTCAGTCTCTCTCTCTCAGTCAGTCTCTCTCTCTCTGCCAGTATTTCTCTCTGTCAGTCAGTCTCGCTCTGTCAGTTTCTCTCTCTCTCTTTCTCAGTCAGTCTCTCTCTCTCTCTCATTCAGTCTCTCTCTGTCAGTCTCTCTCTCTCTCTCTCTCTGTCAGTCAGTCTCTCTGTCAGTCAGTCTCTCTGTCAGTCAGTCTCTCTCTCAGTCAGTCTCTCACTCTCAATCAGTCAGTCAGTCTCTCTGTCAGTCTCTCTCTGTCAGTCTCTCTCTCAGTCAGTCTCTCTCTCTCTCTCTCAGTCAGTCTCTCTCTGTCAGTCAGTCAGTCTCTCTGTCAGTCAGTCAGTCTCTGTCAGTCAGTCAGTCTCTCTCTCAGTCAGTCAGTCAGTCTCTCTCTCAGTCAGTCAGTCTCTCTCTCAGTCAGTGTCTCTCTCTCAGTCAGTCAGTCTCAGTCAGTCAGTCTCTCTCTCAGTCAGTCTCTCTCTCAGTCAGTCAGTCTCTCTGTCAGTCAGTCTCTCTCTCAGTCAGTCAGTCTCTCTGTCAGTCAGTCTCTCTGTCAGTCAGTCTCTCTCTCAGTCAGTCTCTCTCTCTCTGTCAGTCTCTCTCTCTCTGTCAGTCTCGCAGTCAATCAGTCTCTCTCTGACAGTCTCTCTGTCAGTCTCTCTCTGTCAGTCAGTCTTTCTCTACCTCAGTCAGTCAGTCTCTCTCTCAATCTGTCTTTCTCTCTCTCTGTCAGTCTCTTTCTCTCTGTCTCGCTCTGTCAGTCTTCTTCTGTCAGTCAGTCTCTCTCTGTCAGTCAGTCTCTCTCTCTACCTCAGTCAGTCAGTCTCTCTCAGTCAGTCAGTCTCTCTCTCAGTCAGTCTCTCTCTCTCTCTGTCAGTCTCTCAGTCAGTCAGTCTCTCAGTCAGTCAGTCTCTCAGTCAGTCAGTCTCTCTCTCAGTCAGTCTCTCTCTCAGTCAGTCAGTCTCTCTGTCAGTCAGTCTCTCTCTCAGTCAGTCAGTCTCTCTGTCAGTCAGTCTCTCTGTCAGTCAGTCTCTCTCTCAGTCAGTCTCTCTCTCTCTGTCAGTCTCTCTCTCTCTGTCAGTCTCGCAGTCAATCAGTCTCTCTCTGACAGTCTCTCTGTCAGTCTCTCTCTGTCAGTCAGTCTTTCTCTACCTCAGTCAGTCAGTCTCTCTCTCAATCTGTCTTTCTCTCTCTCTGTCAGTCTCTTTCTCTCTGTCTCGCTCTGTCAGTCTCTCTCTGTCAGTCAGTCTCTCTCTGTCAGTCAGTCTCTCTCTCTACCTCAGTCAGTCAGTCTCTCTCAGTCAGTCAGTCTCTCTCTCAGTCAGTCTCTCTCTCTCTCTGTCAGTCTCTCAGTCAGTCAGTCTCTCAGTCAGTCAGTCTCTCAGTCAGTCAGTCTCTCTCGCAGTCAATCAGTCTCTCTCTAAGTCTCTCTCTCTCAGTCAGTCTCTCTCTCTGTCAGTCTCTCTCTCTCAGTCAGTCAGTCTCTCTCTACCTCAGTCAGTCTCTCTCTCAATCTGTCTCTCTCTCTGTCAGTGAGTCTCTCTCAGTCTCTCAGTCAGTCAGTCTCTCTCTCAGTCAGTCAGTCGCTCAGTCAGTCAGTCTCTCTTTCTACTCTCTCTCCACTCGCTCTCTCCTCTCTCTCTCTCCACTGTCTCTCCACTCTCTCTCTCTCCACTCTCTCTCTCTCTCCACTCTCTCTCTCTCTCTCTCTCTACGCTCTCTCTCTCCACTCTCTCTCTCTCTCCACTCTCTTTATTCGCTCTCTCTCTACTCTGTCTCTCTCCACTTTCTCTCTCTCCACTTTCTCTCTCTCTCTCCACTCTCTTTCTCTCTCCACTCTCTTTCTCTCTCCACTCTCTTTCTCTCTCCACTCTCTTTACGCTCTCTCTCTATGCTCTCTCTCTCTCTCCACTCTCTCTCTCTCCACTCTCTCTCTCCACTCTCTCTCTCCCTCCACTCTCTCTCCACTCTCTCTCCACTCTCTCTCACTACGCTCTCTCCACTCTCTCTCTCCACTGTCTCTCCACTCTCTCTCACTACGCTCTCTCCACTCTCTCTCTCCACTGTCTCTCCACTGTCTCTCCACTCTCTCTCTCTCTCTCTCTCTCTCTCTCCACTCTTTCTCTCTCCACGGTCTCCCTCTCCACACTCTCTTTCTCTCTCCACTCTTTCTCTCTACGCTCTCTCTCTACGCTCTCTCTCTCTCAAAGCTCTCTCTCTACGCTCTGTCTCCACGCTCTCCCTCTCTCCACTCTCTCTCTCTCTCCACTCTCTCTCTACTGTCTCTCTCTCTCCACTGTCTCTCTCTCTCCAGTCTCTCTCTCTCTCTCTCCAGTCTCTCTCTCTCTCCAGTCTCTCTCTCCCTCCACTCTCTCCACTCTCTATCTCTCCTCCCCACTCTCTCTCCACTCTCTCTCCTCTCTCTCTCTCCACTCTCTCCACTCTCTCTCCTCTCCTCTCTCTCCACTCTCTCCACTCTCTCTCCACTCTCTCTCCACTCTCTCTCCACTCTCTCTCTCCACTCTCTCTCTCTCTCCGCTCTCTCTCTCTCCACTCTCTCTCTCCACTCTCTCCACTGTCTCTCTCTCTACTGTCTCTCTCTCCACTCTCTCTCTCTACGCTCTCTCCACTCTCTCTCTCTCCACTATCTCTCTCTCCACTCTCTTTCTCTCTCCACTCTCTCTACGCTCTCTCTCTCCACTCTCTCTCTCTCTCCACTCTCTCTCTCTACGCTCTCTCCACTCTCTCTCTCTCTCCACTCTCTCTCTCTCCACTCTCTCTCCACTGTCTCTCTCTCTCCGCTCTCTCTCTCTCCACTCTCTCCACTGTCTCTCTCCACTGTCTCTCTCTCTCCACTGTCTCTCTCTCCACTGTCTCTCTCTACGCTCTCTCTCCAGTCTCTCTACGCTCTCTCTCTCCACTCTCTCTCTCTCTCCCCACTGTCTCTCTCCACTGTCTCTCTCTCTCTACGCTCTCTCTCCACTCTCTCCACTGTCTCTTTCCACTGTCTCTCTCTCTCCACTCTCTCTCTACGCTCTCTCTCCACTCTCTCTCTCCTCTCTCTCTCCACTGTCTCTCTATCTCCTCTCTCTCTCTCTCCACTCTCTCCACTGTCTCTCTCCACTCTCTCTCTCTCTCCACTCTCTCTCTACGCTCTCTCTCTCTCTCCACTCTCTCTCTACGCTCTCTCTACGCTCTCTCTCCACGCTCTCTCTCTCCACACTCTCTCTCTCTCCACTGTCTCTCTCTCTCCACTGTCTCTCTCTACGCTCTCTCTCTACTCTCTCTCTCTCTCTCCACTCTCTCCACTGTCTCTCTCCACTGTCTCTCTCCACTCTCTCTCCACTGTCTCTCTCTCTCCACTCTCTCTCTCTCTACGCTCTCTCTCTACGCTCTCTCTCTCCGCTCTCTCCACTGTCTCTCTCTCTACGCTCTCTCTCTCTCCACTGTCTCTCTCCACTGTCTCTCTCTCTCCACTGTCTCTCTCTACGCTCTCTCTCTACTCTCTCTCTCTCCACTGTCTCTCTCTCTCCACTCTCTCTCTACGCTCTCTCTCTCTCCACTCTCTAACTCCTCTCTCTCTCCACTGTCTCTCTCCACTGTCTCTACGCTCTCTCTCTCTACGCTCTCTCTCTATGCTCTCTCTCTACGCTCTCTCCACTCTCTCCACTGTCTCTCTCCACTGTCTCTCTCCACTGTCTCTACGCTCTCTCTCTCTACGCTCTCTCTCTACGCTCTCTCTCTACGCTCTCTCTCTCTCCACTGTCTCTCTCTCTCCACTGTCTCTCTCTACGCTCTCTCTCTACTCTCTCTCTCTCTCCACTGTCTCTCTCCACTGTCTCTCTCTCTCCACTGTCTCTCTCCACTCTCTCTCCACTGTCTCTCTCTCTACGCTCTCTCTCTCCACTCTCTCCACTGTCTCTCTCTCTACGCTCTCTCTCTCCACTCTCTCCACTGTCTCTCTCCACTGTCTCTCTCTCTCCACTCTCTCTCTCCACTCTCTCTCTCCACTCTCTCTCTCTCCACTCTCTCTACGCTCTCTCTCTCTGCGCTCTCACGCTCCACTCTCTCTCTCTCCACTGTCTCTCTCGCTCCACTGTCTCTCTCTCTCCACTGTCTCTCTCTACGCTCTCTCTCTACTCTCTCTCTCTCCACTGTCTCTCTCTCTCCACTATCTCTCCACTGTCTCTCTCTACTCTCTCTCTCTCTACGCTCTCTCTCTCTCCGCTCTCTCTCTCCGCTCTCTCTCCACTCTCTCTCTCTCTCCACTCTCTCTCTCTCTCCACTCTCTCTCTCTCTCCACTCTCTCTCCACTGTCTCTCTCTCCACTCTCTCTCCACTCTCGCTCTCCACTCTCTCTCTCTCTACGCTCTCTCTCTACGCTCTCTCTCTCCACTGTCTCTCTCTCTCTCTCTCCACTCTCTCTCTCTCTCTACGCTCTCTCTCTACTCTCTCTCTCTCCACTCTCTCCACTGTCTCTCTCTCCACTGTCTCTCTCCACTCTCTCTCCACTCTCTCTCCACTGTCTCTCTCTCCACTCTCTCTCTCTTCACTCTCTCTCTACGCTCTCTCTCTCTCCAATCTCTCTACGCTCTCTCTCTCTACGCTCTCTCGCTCCACTCTCTCTCTCTCTCCACTGTCTCTCTCGCTCCACTGTCTCTCTCGCTCCACTGTCTCTCTCTACGCTCTCTCTCTACTCTCTCTCTCTCCACTCTCTCCACTCTCTCTCTCTCTCTCCACTGTCTCTCTCCACTCTCTCTCCACTGACTCTCTCTCCACTCTCTCTCTCTACGCTCTCTCTCTCTCCACTCTCTCTCCACTCTCTCTCCACTCTCTCTCTACGCTCTCTCTCTCTCCGCTCTCTCTCCGCTCTCTCTCTCTCTCCACTCTCTCTCTCCCTCCACTCTCTCTCTCTCTCCACTCTCTCTCTACGCTGGATACCTGGACTGCACACCTTGATTATATGTTTTTCGTCTTAATATACAACAACAACAACAAAACAATGAGTTGTTAGCAAAACTGGAGAAACTTCGTTATTCCCCACAAAAATAGATTGGGTTGGCAGGCACCCTTCTCACCTGCTCCTGTCCACTCTTACCTCTTTGCTGCTGGCCCGCACCACCCCTGCCCAGAGCAGCAGCAGGAGGACGGTCCTTTGGCGGGACATCTCTGACAGGCAGGCAGGGTCCGGCCCTGCAGTAGGCAAAGGATGAATGCACAGCCTGCATGTCCCAGTGTCCCCAGCGACCCTGAGATTCACAATGCTCTCTCTGGGGCCCCCACCCCCATCCTTTTTCCGGCCTGGCGCGCTCTGACTGAAGAGAAACAATGTAACTTGTTACATTGTTTCTCTTCAGCCCTAGGACAGCAGCGCGAGGAGCTCAGACTAGAGCAGGCTGCAGCTGCTTTAGAGCAAGGGACAAACAGCTTTCTACCGATGAGCTGAGGGGGCCCCTTCATGTACTGAAGACTGGGGGCCCCCCGCACCGCGGGGGCTGCGGGGGTGTTTGTTACGCCCCTGTTGCCAGGCAAGTGGGAAGAGTGGGGGGAAGATCAGGCCCCACTCCAGCCCTTTCCAGTTGTGAGTACCCCATTCGAGCGAGTGGGCATTGACATTGTGGGGCCTCTGGACCCCAAGACAGCCATGGGCAACAGGTTCATCCTGGTCTTGGTGGACCATGCCACCCGGTACCCTGAAGCCATCCCGCTCAGGACAGTGACGGCCCCCGTGGTGGGACGGGCACTGATGGGGATATTCTCCCGTGTGGGATTCCCCAGAGAGGTGGTGTCTGACAGGGGGACCAACTTCATCTCCCAGTACATGAAGTCTCTGTGGAAGGAGTGTGGGGTAACGTATAAGTTCACCACTCCTTACCACCCCCAAGGTAATGGTCTGGTTGAAAGGTTCAACCGGACCTTGAAGGGCATGATCATGGGCCTAGAAGAGCCCCTGAGGCGTAAGTGGGACGTCCTCTTGCCATGCCTGTTGTTTGCCTACCGTGAGGTACCACAGAAGTCCTTAGGGTTCAGTCCCTTTGAACTCCTCTATGGCCACCCGGTTAGAGGACCTCTGAGTCTGGTCAAGGAAGGCTGGGAGCAATCTCCCAGGAAACCTCCCCAAGATGTATTTAGCTACATGTTGGCCTTCAGGAACCAAACTCGGCGTTTCAGAAAAATTGCTGAGGCAAATCTGGAAGCCAGCCAGGAAGAAATGAAACGTTGGCACGACCAGAATGCCACTCTGGTCGAATTTCAACCTGATCAGAAGGTTTGGGTACTGGCCCCAGTGGAGCCTTGTGCGCTCCAAGATAAGTGGACCGGTCCATTTGAGGTGGTGGAGCGCAAAAGTCCAGTTACCTACTTGGTGGACTTTCAGTCTCCCAGGAACCCCTTGCGGGTCCTGCATGTGAACCGCCTAAAGCCCCACTTTGAGAGGTCTGAAGTGGGCATGCTTCTTGCCACAGATGATGGGGTTGAGGAGGAGAGTGAGCCTCTCCCTGACCTCCTGTGTGCAGAAGAGAAGGATGGGTCAGTGGAGGGTGTGATCCTCTCCACCACACTGACCCCTGAGCAGCAGAGAGATTGTCACCACCTGTTGGGGCAATTTTCTGATTTGTTCTCCCTGGTACCTGGTGTCACTGATTGGTGCGTCCATGAGGTGGATACCGGGGACAGTTCTCCTGTCAAGCACAAGGCTTACAGGGTAACTGACAGGGTCAGGGCTTGCATTAAGGAGGAGGTCTCCAAAATGTTCGCCCTAGGGGTGGTTGAGTCCTCTAGCAGCCCCTGGTCCAGCCCTGTGGTCTTGGTACCAAAAGCTGCGACGCCTGGTGCCACTCCTGAACTTAGGTTCTGTGTGGACTACCGAGGTCTCAATTCGGTCACCAAGACCGACGCGCACCCCATCCCCAGAGCTGATGAGCTCATAGACCGGTTAGGGGCTGCCCGGTACCTCAGCACGTTTGATCTGACGTCTGGGTACTGGCAGATCGCCCTAACTGATGGGGCAAAGGAGAGGTCAGCATTCTCCACACCAGATGGGCACTACCAGTTCCGTGTGATGCCCTTTGGGATGAAGAATGCCCCTGCCACCTTCCAGAGATTGGTCAACCAGGTGTTGGTTGGGCTGGAGGCTTTCAGTGCCGCCTACCTGGATGACATTGCAGTGTTTAGTTCCTCCTGGGAGGACCACTTGCGCCACCTCTGGGAAGTGTTGATGGCGCTGCGCAGAGCAGGCCTCACAATCAAGGCCAGTAAGTGCCAGATTGGGCAGGGTTCTGTGGTGTACTTGGGACACCAGGTGGGGAGCGGCCAGGTGGCGCCCCTGCAGCCCAAGATTGAAACCATCCTGGCTTGGGAGCCCCCAAGGACCCAGACCCAGGTGAGGGCCTTCTTAGGACTCACGGGTTATTACAGGAGGTTTGTCAAGGGGTATGGCAACATTATTGCACCCTTGACTGAGCTGACTTCCAAGAAGCGGCCAAAGATTGTGAACTGGACTGACACCTGTCAGAAAGCCTTTGATGCCCTCAAAACTGCTATGTGTACAGCACCCGTACTCCAGGCGCCCAATTTTGCTAAGGAATTTGTTGTCCAGACAGACGCTTCAGAGCATGGGGTGGGGGCCGTTCTGTCACAGATAAATGAGGAGGGACTAGACCAACCTGTAGCCTTCATCAGTAGGAGGTTACTTCCACGGGAACAGAGGTGGAGTGCAATTGAGCGTGAGGCGTTTGCTGTGGTCTGAGCACTGAAGAAGCTGAGACCATACCTGTTTGGGACTCACTTCCGGGTTCAGACAGACCACAGGCCCCTCAGATGGTTGATGCAGATGAGGGGTGAGAATCCCAAGTTGTTGAGGTGGTCCATTTCCCTACAGGGTATGGACTTCACGGTGGAACACCGCCCTGGTACAGAACACGCCAATGCTGATGGTCTGTCCAGATTTTTCCGCCTTAGCGATGAGAACTTCCAAGGGGATGGGTAGTTCTCCCCACATTTCAGCTGGAGGGGATGTGTGTTAGACCTGGCACCATTGGCGTGGGTCTCCCTTCCATTTTTCGCTGTTGTCTCCTCTGTTTTACTGGTGTTAGATGCTCTGGGCGCTGTGCCACTACCATTCAGTGTCACAGCGCGAATGCTCCCTGTATAAATATGTCTATGTGAATTGGTATATCCCTGATTGGCTTATTTGGTTTACCTGTTAGTCCCTAGTAGTGTGGCCTGTGTGCGCCCAGGGCTGGTAAACCAAATGCTGCTGGTGGGCCTGCAGCACTGATGTGTGCCACCCACAGAAGCAGCCTGTAAAGTATGTCTCAGACCTGCCACTGCAGTGTCTGTGTGCAGTCCAGAACTGCCATCTTGGCTGTGAAGTGCACTCACTTCCCAGCCCCTGAACCTTCCCTTGGCATCCTGTAAGTCACCCCTATGGTAGGGTGCCTTGTATGTGTAAGGCAGGACATGCCTTGGTGTGTGTAGCATGTCCTGGTAGTGAATTATGCCCCATTTCGTTTTTCACTACTGTAAGGCTACCTGTTCCTCATAGGCTAGAATGGGCAGTTTGACTATTACATTCTATAGTCCTAACTGACCCCAGGAACATGGTAGAAAAACGAATTTAGTATGCCTGAGCTCAGAATATTAAAATACATCTTTTAGTGAAGTTTATTTTTATATTCTGTGTTTGAAAATACCACTTTTAAAAAGTAGGTATTTTCTTGCCTCAGCCTTCCAGTGTGCTCTGCCGTTATGTGTATTGGCTGTCTGGTTTTAGAGGGGCAGGACAGGCTGAGTCAGACCTAGGTTGAATAGAGATCTGCATTTAGAGTGTGGGGAGGGGTGGCTCCTTGACCTGAATAGGGCTGTGCCTGGCAAGGTGAATGCTGGCTCCACCTCCCACTGTGTGTCTGCTAGCAGACCCCTCTTTCTGAAAGGAAGGATGCAGCCTGGTAAACAAAGTGCTCCAGGCCTGAGCAGAACTGGTTCTGGCTAGGTTCAGTGACTGGTAGCTTCAAGGATCAAAGGCTTTTGGGGTATAAATATCTGTGCTCAAGCCCTTACATTTTGTATTGCTTTTGGATCTGGAGAGGAAACTCTGTCCGTGCCACTGGAGGAATCTGCTGGAAGTGACTGTCCCTGTGCTGTGTGTTGTTTCTTGCACTGGCCTGCAGCAGTGACCACTGGACTTTGAAGAAGAGGAAAAGGAACTCTTGAGAGAACTTTTATTTTTGTTACAGCAATTACCCAAGGGCTAGGAAAAGAGCTAGCCTCCTGCTGGAGTCTCAGGCACATCAGACTCCACCACCAACCTCCTGCTTCCTCCCTGCGAGGACTGCTATCTGCTGAGGAGGCTCCTGTGAGTTCCAGGGCCTCTAGTTTGCATCAGAGAAAAGAGGGTGAGAAATCGACGCTAACGCATCTTTGCGGGCCGCTGCAGTCGAGAGCGCTGGGAAAATCATCGCGCTACTGCCGCCGAGGGCCCGCAACCCGAAACCATCGCTGACGCCCCTTTGCGAGCCGCTGCAGCCGAGACGCGCTGGAAAGATCATTGCGCTGCTGTCGCCGCGCACTCGCAACCCTTAAAGAAATCATCGCTTCGAGACATCGCAGTGCGGACGCCGTGCGTCCGCCACTTTGATCGCATCGCACCGAATTTCGTCGCTCCCTCACGGAGCGTCTTGTCTTCGCATCGCAACACGATCGCACAGCGCAACAGGATCACCGCATCGACTTCTCCCACGCGGCAAGAAAGTCATCGCATCGGCGGTCCAGCGTGCAGAAGTTTGTCGCATCGTCTCCGCACGCATCCCGCAGATCGGCGCATCATCCTCCCTTGCGGCAAGGATTTCAACGCATCGCCGGCCTCGCGTGCCGAGAATCATCGCTACAGCTTATTTGCGACACTTTGTTGGTTTTGCTACTAAACCCAGGTACTTTGTGAAAGAAAGGGTCGCAGAGACCACTGCTTTGAACTTGAACCTTATTTTTGCAACCTTTGAACTATTTTTGACAGCCCTTCAACAGCTATCCTATTTTTGACAGTATTGGGGCTGTTACAGTTATTGGTCTTGTGATAAATCTGCCTTTATATAAAGATACTTATTTTTTTATAATAACTACTTGTGTGGTGTCCCTTTGTAGTGTTCCTCACTGTGTTACTGTGTATGATCATAAATGCTTCACACCCTGCCTCTGAGATAAGCCTACCTGCTCGTGCTACGTTACCACAGGGTTGAGCAGGGGTATTAAAGAGGGTAGCCCGCTCACTCTGACTTAGGAAGAAGGGTCCCTACTTGGACAGTGGCCAGCCATTGCCAACTAGAGACCCCCATTTCTAACATGCACCCTCCGGGCACTGTAGTATTACTGAAGGGGCCACAGATGCTTGTCCAGCTCCTTCTATGATACAGATAGTGCTGGTGCACATATAGTGCTGGTGCTATCTTAAAGGAGCGTTCTCTCAGCTGGACAGGAGTGCAGAGGCAAAGAAGCTGTCAGGAGGCTTACTCACAGTGCGCCACAAAGAGGTAGGGCAGAGTCAGTGCGCCTCCCGAGTGCGACCTTTGCAAGTGGAAAAATTAGGTCCCATGGATACCACAAACATCTTCCCGCAGGCGGGAGTAGTCACTTACTGCACCTGCCTCCTAGAGGACCTTTGACCCACTTTGAAGGACAAGTCGGGGTGCCACCTGAAATGTGAAAGGCAGAGCATCTACATCAAAGTAGATTTGGCTTACACTAATGTGCTGCCTCCACAGTGGGTGTAAAATTCATGGCTGCCCTAGGGGCAGCGCATTATGTGCAATAGGTTGCACTGCCCAGTTTTGCTCTGGCACACCTAGTTAAAGGTGCGCTGCGGCACAAACGGGACAGTGCACCCTATCTATAATGCAGTCCTTGGTGTCTAATCAAATCTGACACTGAGATGTTTATTATTTATTGAGTGTGATAATAATCACCTATTCACGTTTAGCTCTGAAAATGGGGCTTAACATCCAATAGGTATATTCACCTGTAACATTTTGGCAGGACTGACCTCCCAAATTTGAACAGGGGTGCAAACATTATCACATCTCGTAATTACCAGGTATTATACCCATTGCAGCACTTATAATTCTGATACCTGCACAGACAGGTGTTTGCTCAGGGATTCCAATTTAACGGGGTACTTGTGAGCAGGCCCTTTG
Source organism: Calotriton arnoldi (assembly GCA_963921515.1). Taxonomy (NCBI): domain Eukaryota; kingdom Metazoa; phylum Chordata; class Amphibia; order Caudata; family Salamandridae; genus Calotriton; species Calotriton arnoldi. The sequence goes on from CAWUFW010001064.1 coordinate 1,347,999, forward strand.
TGGATGAGTGTGCTTGCTTCTCATAGTGAATGGCAATGGGCACAGAACAGCCAAGGTGACCCAGGGCCTCCTCCACCACTGGTAGTCCCCCAGGCAGGGGCTGCACCAACCAGCGAGCAGCAGCAGACGTTCTTTCTCAACAGGGAGGCACAGATTCTCTCAAAGGCTCTCATAGATCATAGCACAGGCTCATCAGGAAGGTGCTTTTAACTCACACCACAGCCTCACAAGAGAGGTGCTCATAACTCATGACACAGCCTCACCAGAGAGATGTGCGCAGCACATGGCACATTCTCACTTCAGAGGTGCTTGTAGCTCATTTTACAGTCTCAGTGAGGAACTGCCCTTAGTTCTTGGCACAGTCTCACAGCTAACTTATTGTTGTGGCCTGGAGGATTGTGCTAAGGAGTTGGCAAAAGTGTGCTCCTATATAAAAGTGTAAGTTACACACGCTATTGGCGTCCATGTTTTAGTGCAGAGGACTCCTCTCATGTCCCATGCGCTAGGCTTTCGCTAATTTTGCATAGACGACTCATTTACTTGAAGGAAAATTAAGTTACAGTGGAAAGGGTCAATGCCCCCGGCTGCGGCAGTAACACTAACTTGGTCTCAGCCATAACTGGGGTCTTATTTATGAGCCCCTGCGTTACTTTTGCATTGCCGTTGCGGCACTTTTTGTGACGCATAGGCAGCGTAAATAATGCACCATGTGGTGCCATATTTACAAAGTGACCAATCTAGGCAGATGCGTCACTTCATAAACCCCTGCGCTACATTATACCTGCGTCAGGAAAAATGTATGCAGGGTGGGCGTTCCCCCGCAAGAAAGGGTCGTAGGAGTGGCGCAGTGAAATCTATAAGATTTCTCTGCACCACTTCTAGGATGCCAATTCGTCAAAACCTTACGCCTGCCTCATGGCAGGCGTAAGGGTGGGGTGACGCAGGCCCTTTCACATGGGGCTTGCCCCATGTAAAAGGACACATTGCTGGAGTTGCGTCTGTTTTCAGACACACATCCCAGCAATGCGCCACTTTTGCGCTGACAGATACATCAGTAATACCGACATCTGTCATTCCTTGAGACATGATGCGTCATACAATAAATATGATGCATCATTTGTGTCGCAAGGAGGGAGCACTGAGAAGTGTTGCATCGCTGCTTTCACGCAGCGATGCGACACTTCTTATAAATGAGGCCCCTGCACTTTCACAGTGCTGGTCTATGGCCAAATATCTCGATTTTTTTTCATCAGGCTTTTGCACCTGCCCTGTGCAGGGCCTAGCCCACTCTGAGCTTTCCATCTCCCCTTTCCATATGCTGCACTGGAAAGCCTCCATCTTCTTTTCTTAATGCCACACTGACAGAAAAACCATCTTCTTTTTCCGCCTGCCACTCTCCACTCCCTCCACCTTCCCTTCTCCTGTGCTCCATTCTGAGGCCTCCAACCTTATGTTCCTAATTCTGCACCCTGAGGCCTTCATCTTCCCTTTCTTCATTCTGGTGACTCCAAGAGGATACCTGACATGGACCCTCTTCTTCCTCTGCAGCGGCTGTTGCTAAAAATGGCTGCACTGACAAGAAGGCGCTATGGAATGTCAGGTCCATGATAAAGTGCGCCATCCCCTCCAGCGACCCTCTACTGGACTGTAACGACTACAGCTGATACTGCTGCCTGGGAGGCTATGGAACTCCACTCGATGCACTAGACAGGTGAGTAACATCTTCGCCTGCTCTGCTGGTGAGCACCCTCTGGCTAGCCTTTCCTCAGACCTCTTTTCTGCTTCACCTCTCTCTCCATCTCTCCTCTTTGTCATAAACGTTCTCGCTATTACTGGTTTTCCTCTGCCCTCTCTAGCTTCCGTCTCAGATATCATGATATCAAGCAGTGTGATCTGGTGGCCAATTTGCCAACTGCGGCTCCTGGAATCTTAGAGACAGTGCTTAATTTGTTCCAAAATAAGTGCCAGGGCCCTTGTCAGGAGGCTACTTCAGCTCGCATCACCCATTGCTCCTGCCAGAAGTGTCAATCGCAATAAAAACACAACTACTAACCATCACACTCCTACAAGAGTGACAATTCAGACTATTCCAGGCCCCCAAAGGTATAAGTATGGGATGGACAGCAGGTATGACTCCTTTTTAGTGTATATTGATTTAATAAACAACTGTGTGTTAATATCTAAATAAGACAAACAGCGCCTGCATGTGGCTGACTGTCATAGGTGCCGGTGTTGATAATTAACTGCCAGTGCCAAGCACCAGAAACCACCGATTCAAATTAATCACTGCATTAGGGGCCAATTCACAGAGGTATTTATGAGAATGTGAAGTACTACCTCATAATTTGAAGTATAAACGAGTGTGAGAAATGTTTTTCATGCTTGCCAAAAGAGTGATCAGTATAAAAAGATGGTGGCAATTGACATAGACATTTATGAGCACTTAGATACAGGCTGACAGTATTGCTGTAAAGGATAAACATTTACCTTTAGAAATACTATTTATTTTAGTTTGTTCGCTTAATACCATTGTTACCAATTAGTCTATAGCACGGGTACTCATAGTACGGCCCGCGGGCCGCCAGTGGCCCGGCAAGCCTTCCTTGGCGGCCCGCGGACCTTGCAGATATTCTACCTGTGTTTTTCTTTTTTTTTTTTAAGTGTCAGCAAACACCGCCGGTTGCCGCAGCGCTCTATGGGGGCCGGGCGATTATTTAAAAAACCATTCACTTGTTAATGAGGCTTTGTTGTATTTCACCTCTTCTTAGCGCCCCTGCATCTCCACTCAGAGTGGAGATGCAGGGGCGCTAAGAAGAGGTGAAATACAACAAAGCCTCATTAACAAGTGAATGGTCTTTTAAAGACCTGTGAAGTACTCGGGTGCGGCTGTGTGTGTGCCCGGGAAGCTGCCTCAGCCCGGGCTGACACACACGTGGGGTGAGGTGACAGAGAGAGGGAGACAGACAGAGAGGGGGAGACAGAGGGTGACAGAGAGAGGGAGACAGACAGAGGGAGGGAGACAGAGAGAGGGAGACAGAGGGAGACAGAGAGAGAGGGAAATAGAGGGAGGGAGACAGAGGGAGGCAGAGGGAGACAGAGGGAGGGAGTCAGGGGGAGACAGAGGGAGGGAGAGGGAGACAGAGAGAGGGAGACAGACAGAGGGAGACAGACAGAGGGAGACAGACAGGGAGACAGAGGGAGAGAGAGAGAGAGAGGGAGACAGAGGGAGGGAGACAGAGAGGGAAACAGAGGGAGAGAGAGGGAGACAGAGGGCAACAGACAGAGGGAGGGAGACAGACAGAGGGAGACAGAGGGAGGGAGACAGAGGGAGGGAGACAGAGGGAGGAAGACAGGGAGGAAGACAGAGGGAGACAGAGGGAGAGGGAGACATAGGGAGGGAGACGGAGGGAGATAGAGGGAGGCAGAGGGAGACAGAGGGAGACAGACAGAGGGAGGGAGACAGAGAGGGAAACAGAGAGGGAGACAGAGAGAGGGAGACAGAGAGAGGGAGACAGAGAGAGGGAGACAGAGAGGGAGACAGAGAGAGGGAGACAGAGAGAGAGGGAGACAGAGAGACAGAGAGAGGGAGACAGACAGAGGGAGACAGACAGAGGGAGACAGAGAGAGGGAGGAGGGTGACAGAGGGAGGGAGACAGACAGAGGGAGGAGGGCGACAGAGGGAGGGAGACAGATAGAGGGAGGAGGGCGACAGACAGAGGGAGACAGACAGAGGGAGGAGGGCGACAGACAGAGGGAGGGAGACAGATAGAGGAAGACAGAGGGAGGGAAACAGACAGAGGGAGACAGACAGAGGGAGACAGAGGGAGACAGAGGGAGGGAGACAGAGGGAGAGAGAGAGAGAGAGAGAGAGAGGGAGGGAGACGGAGAGAGAGAGAGGGAGGGAGAGATAGAGAGAGGGAGGGAGAAATAGAGAGAGGGAGGGAGACAGAGCGAGAGAGAGAGAGAGAGAGAGAGATAGATAGATAGAGAGAGAGAGATGTGTGTATGCCGGGTCTGGTGGCTCAGTGGACGAAGGCGTCCGCTGCAGGGGCCTGTGTTCAACCTCATGGTCATAGTTTTTTTTTGTTGCTCTAGCCCCGCCCACCTCCCCCACTGACCCCGCCACCACCGGTGCGGCCCTCTGCCACAAACCACACTGTAAATTTGGCCCCCGAGGGAAAGTTTGTGAGTACCCATGGTCTATAGCACGGCAGGATACCAGTGCAACCAACAGAGGCCCTAAGAACCATTTGGCCACTTTCAAGCAGTTTTTTCAATAATTGCTAACATATACCTTGCTCAAATGTTATCGGATCCATGAGTATATGTTCTCTTCATCAATTAGGCCTCATTACTAGTGGAGAAATTTTACTGCGAGAAACAACTCTTTTTAAAAAAAAATTTTTTATTGATTTTTAATAAACAATAATCATAGTAGAGTCAGTTGGTACAGAGGCATATACATATAAACAACAATTGTATGTATGCGACCCACATGAACAGCGTTCAGCATTTTGTAGATCTTACCATTACTGATGTACACATAATAGCATTGTACTGGAAATTGCATATGACTTACAGTTTTACTCTTTAACATTACTATAAACAGGTATCAAACATTGATCGCTCTTATAAATATCAGACAAACGAGATCACTTTATGTCACAGGATCAATCCTAACTCCAGCCTTCACACCCAACTATGGTATGGGGCCTATATACCACATAACGTGAGTGTCCTCCCAGTGAGGCTTCGGGCTCCATACAGCATTTTCCTCATTATCACATCGTAGTGTCAGCAACTAGTTCCACCGGGTGGGATACTAAATATGTTTTAAGAGGCTCCCATATGTTTTTAGGACTCAATGTTAGCGGTATCAGATCTGCGTAAGCGAGCATTTGTTCTTGGCAAAATATTAAATCTCTGATCCATTCCTTGAACTTAGGGGCTCTACCCCGTCCCCATCTTCACGCAATTCTGTGCTTGGCCATCAAAAGCCCAAGTGAGACATACCTGCGATAGCTTTTAGCAATTTGCTCAGTGTACCCCAATAAGGCCAGCAACAGAGACGCCTCCAATGTCAGTGATGTCATCTGTTCCAGTGCATCAAAGACCTGTCACCAGTATTCATGAATTCCAGAGCAGCTCCAAGCTAAATGAAAGAAGTCTGCGCCTTCCACCCCACACCTATCACACCGATCGTTATCCCTTAGCTTATATTTATACATCTTGACGGGTGTATAATAAATACGGTGCAAAAATTTCAAATGGATAATACGTAGACGGCTACTAGCCGACACTTGCTCTGTTTGTGAGCAACAGTATGCCCATTGACTGTCTGTTATTTCGCACCCTAATTCCTTGACCCAGTGTGTTCTAGCGATGCATTGGCCTGTAGCCTGTTGAGTGTGTACCGCATGATATAGGGCAGAGACAACGTGGTCAGGTGTCTTGGATTGTAATATCATATGAAGTGGGGGCAAAATCGGGGGTTCTGATGGATAGGATGGAGTGTTATCTTTAACGCCCTGTCTCAGTCTCACATACAAAAAAATGTCAAGGGGTGTGGGCGTAATAGCGCAGAATAACTGTTCTAGTGTAGGGAACTTCCCATCTCGGTATAGATCCCCCCAGCACGTTATACTTGCCCTCACCATGACTTTCCTAAAAGCAGCTTCCTGTATCACTTGTATGCAAGGATGATATGTCAGTGGGAGTAAAGGGGAGTATACCATTGGAGCGTGCAGCAATTCAGCTATACGTCGCCAAGCGATCAGAGTACAGGCAACGTCGTGGTGTCCCTCTCGCGGGGTTTGGGAGCGCTATGTATCATGCCTGTCAGAGGAATTGGGTCTGCGAGCCATTGCTCCACTGCTATCTGTGGCATATATCTGGGCGGATGGAACCAGTAGTGCGCATAATGGGCCTGGGCACAGGGATAATATAGTTCAAAATTGGGAACATCGAATCCTCCTTGAGAGTAAGGTCTAGTAATGACGTCCCACTGCAGCCTCGGTTGTTTACCTCCCCAGGTCAACCTGATCAGTTCAGAGCGTAATGCTGTGAAGAAGTGCTTACCAGGGTAATAGGGTATGTTCATGAATAAATACAGCAGCTGGGGGAGAATCACAATTTTAATAGGAGAAGTTCTGCCCGCCAGAGATAAGGGCAGTGAAATCTAGCGTGTGACACAACTCGTGATATTGTCCAAAGCTCGGCCATAGTTAAGGCACATTCGCTCCGCACGGTCCCCTGTAATACGTATCCCTAAGTATTTTACTTCTGAATAGCACCACTCTATCGGGAAATCAAGTGGAAACTGCGTTGCAGCGGATGTGAGCGAAAATATTTGTGATTTCCCCCAGTTGATGTGAATCCCTGAGAGTCGCCCAAAGACAATAAATTCACGTAGGATAGGATTTAAGTTCTGCTGTGGGTCTCTGACGTATAGGGTAATATCATCCGCATATAGAGAGATGAGGATCTGACGCATACGACATCTCAATGCTTTTTCCTGATGGTGTTGCCGCAGTTTGGCCGCAAGGGGTTCGATAGCTAGCACAAAAAGTGAAGGGGAAAGCGGACAGCCTTGTCTTGTGCCTCTTGTAATTGGAAAGGCTGTCGAAATCTGCCCGTTAACCAGTACTTTAGCTGTTGGGGAATTATACAGAAGGCTTATCCATGACAAAAATCCCGTTGGCATTCCCATACGTTGCTGTATTCCCAGCAAATAATCCCACTCCACTGAATCAAAAGCTTCGTAGCGTCTAAAAAGACAGCCGCAAACGCCAAATCGGGGTCTACATTTTGTAATATTGAAAAAAAGGTTCGAAGATTATGGGATGTTGCTCTTCCCGGTATGAATCCCGCCTGGTCAGGCAACGCCAATTTTTCCATCAGCAGATTGAGCCTGTTGAACAATATTTTAGCAAGGATTTTTGCATCGTTATTAATGAGGGACATCGGTCTATACGAATCGCATTGATTCGCAGGTTTCCCTGGCTTAAGTAGGGAAATAATAAGCGCCTCCCTCATCAAAGGCGGAAGGATGCCAGTTTCCTGGGCTTCCTCGTAGACGGCTTTCAATATGGGAATACGTTGTTCAATATATGCCTTATAGAAGTCTATCGGGAGCCCATCGAGGCCGGGTGCCTTACCGGATTGCATTTGCATTATTGCAGCCCGAATTTCGTCCTCCTCAAAGGGGGCCACCAAAAAGTCCCTCTGTGAGTTCCCCAACCAGCCCAAGGCCACATCGTCCAGGTACCCATCCAAGTCAAGTGGACACTGCCGACTAGTGGCGTATAGTGCAGCATAATGAGCAGAAAACATTAAGTATAGCTGTGCTATCCCTATGGCTATTGCCTTCCCTGACTGAGATTTCCTTATAGTCTAAGAGTTTCTCCCTAAAATCCTTTTGAAGTGTCCCATTCGTGCCACCACCCATCTCGCCTTCTAATCTCTTTAGTTCTCCTTCCAATTTCTGCAGGGTACGTGCGAAGCACCTTTGAACTCTTGGTGATGAAAAAAACACGAATCGTGACCTTAAAGGCCTCCCACACTGTCGCAACACACTCCATTGACCCTAAATTTCGTTGGAAGAAATCTGTGATCTCTTGCCCCAACTCAGCGTGGAAAACTGTGTCCAACAAGGTGAGAGGCGTAAGTCTCCAACTCCTGTGGGATACGCCAAGCACTGGAGAGGCTAATGACAGTCGGACCGGCGAGTGGTCGGAATATTTTCTCGCTAGATGTTCCACCGCATCTATCCAGGGGCCTATACCTCTAGATACCAAGCAATAATCCAACCTAGCCCATGTCGCATACAATGCAGTGTAATGTGTGCCTGCTTTCGTCTCCGAATGTACGTACCGCCACGTGTCTAACAGTCCATTATCTGATACTATACTTTGCTGTAGCTTATGTGATTTGGTGTAATGGTGCGGGAGAAGATTAGACCTAACATACGCTGGGTTCAAGGTGGTGTTAAAGTCCCCTCCCCATATTATATGAGTAGACCCTATCTCCAGGATTTTGCCCCAGAGCGTGGAAAAAATTCGGGGTCGTCCACATTGGGTCCGTAACAGCACACCAACGTGGTAGAGGTAGAGGTAGAGCCCAGTCTGCCCCACATAATGCAGTAACGCCCTAGTTGATCTTGTGTCATGCCACATGGGGTATATGGAGTATGTTTCTTTATCAGTATCGCTGTCCCTCTGGAATATGAGAAGAATACCCTATACTCTGCCCATTTACGAGCAAATGAGGGGGTACAGCGGGGGCCCAGGTGAGTTTCCTGAAGCATCGCAATTTGGATCTGGTGCCGATCCAGGTATGCCAAAACCTGTCTACATTTGCATGGCTCTCTTAACCCTCTAACATTCCATGTTAATATTTGCAATTTCTGTTCACCTTTAGTTTGAGCCATGTAAGCAGTTGTAGCAAAGTGTCAAAGAGTTTCCAAGGTCTACATCTGCTAATCCTGTACAGTCTGTCCAGCCTGTGTTCTTATCTATTCCAATGCTGTGGACGACGATCTCGACGAATGTTCCTGTGTGGTGCGGGACGTGCTGGGACGTTTGATTCGCTTCAAGAAGTCATCCACTTGCTGGGTATTGGTGAAGAAATACTGTTTGCCTTGATGCGTGACTTATAGGCGTGCTGGATACATTAATGCGTAGTCTATTTGCGCCTGGCAAAGTTTTTGCTTAGCCGGAATTAATTTGCGCTTCCTGGATGGCGTCTGTAAAGTCGGGGTAGATTGTGAATTTGTTTCCCTCAAACGTGAGGTGTCTCTTCTCCCGTGCCACTCTGAGGGCCACATCTCGATCACAGTAATTGAGCAGTCTTGCAATGATCGGTCGAGGTGGACTCCCCAGTGGTGGTCTGGGACCCAGGGAACGATGCACCCTCTCCACTATCAGTTGGGAGGAGAAGGAATCAACAAACTCCTCCATCCGGCCTGTGTTGGTGCTCTCCGGAACACCAATGACGTGTATATTGTTGCGCCTACTGCGCGCCTCCAGGTCTTCATTTTTGGCAGCGATAACCTTAAACAATTTATCCATCTGCGCCATTTGTGTCTGCATTTTTGACGTATTGCCCTCAGTGTCAGAGATCCGGCGCTCAGCTTCTTTTATTTGCTCGTCGTGCTTATCTAGTTTATGGACAATGGCATCCATTCGGGTATTCATAGAGTCCATTTTATTTTCAATAGAGGCAAGGCTTTGCTGCATAGCCAGTAGCAGTCCTTTTACATCATCCCCTTGCACTTGTGGTCGGTCTTGCGTCTGCTCCCCTCCCGCATGTTCAGGCTCGCCTGGCTGCGAGCGAGTGGTTTTCTCAGTCTCAAAAGGCTGCCGTGTCTGCTTCGTATCGGTCTTCCCCTTGTTGGAGACAATGGGTATCTGCTTCCTCGTCGATACACAAATTACTTGCACAATAAGAGCTCCTTACGGTTTGTACTGGGCAGAGGACGTTACATCACAAGCACCCCGTATGGCCACGAGGGGGACACTCCCAGTCCACAGTGCTGAGCGCTTGTACCCCCTGAGTATTGCCGGTCGCAGGCTCCGTCCTGTCACTCTTCGGTGGAGATGTGCCCTTCACCAACCACACACAATTATTTGCCCACCATCCGTAGTATCTTTAATAGCGAGGCTGGCTCATTTAAGAAATGCCGCTCAGGGCAAGGGTAGTATGTGCCCCCAATAGGTGTTGCATTAGAAGCCACTGTCCCCGCATTTGCGTGCCCGGTGCCTTGTAGTCAGGGGCTACTCTCGCCTCTTCCACCCGCTACAGCCGCGCCTTTCTGGGGCTGGAGTTATCTCTAAGTGCTGCCTCGGTGTTGGGAGCGTTGTTCCGGTCTCTCCGACACACACCTGCTCCTCAAAGGGGCGCTTACACCTGCACGACCGCCCCAAAAGTCCTCAAGTGGGTTTCAGCGGCGGCGTCAGGCCCCACTCCAGAATCTCCTCAGCGCGCCGTACACCCGGCCACAGCGTGACCTCCCGCAGCGGCGAGGAGAGAAAACAGCAAGAGGATCCAGGCCGCGTTCAACCACAGCCTAACTTCAAATGCCGCGGGAGGTAGCTGGATCCGCAGAGACGTGCCCAGCTCGCATCCGCTAGGACATCTCGATATCTGCCGCAGACTTTGTCCGAAAATTATGCGCGGCCTCGACACCACGTGGGCGGCGCGGTAGTCGTGTAGCGCTCACAGCCGCGACCAGTTCCAGCAGCGCAGCTCACCGGCTGGGGTCTGTATTGTCGGTCACGTTCCCGGCGACACCCAACGTCCTCCTCTGTAACGGCTGATACCATGGGACAGGCAGGCTCGTATACGCTCCGGCGCCACCGTAGAGCTTTCAATATATACTCCTGGGGAGGATAAAAAGTCAGATATGTGGCCCGAGCTGCAGGAGCCTCACAGCAGTGCGGCTATCTTGCTCGTGCGTCACCTAGCGCCCCCCACTGCGAGCAACAACTCTGGGTGTAATTATGCCATCCTCAATTCCAACCATCTCTGTGCTTGGAATTATTGGGTCTGCAAACTCCATACTTGATAATTCAACACCCTGGGACACTGAACCCTTGAGAGCAGCCGAAGGGGCAGAGGCTGTGGGCAGCAGAAGTCCCCACCCAAGCCCTGCAGTGTTTTCCAGGGGTGGCTCCTGCGTTTGAGCGGAGGAGTGTCGCCCCACCGGTTTAAATCCCTCCCATGCCCCAGAATTCAAAAATAAAATGATAACAAAGTTGATTCATAACCATTTTATTTTTCAATAACCCGAGTCCCGAGCCGAGAGTCAGGAGGGGGCGGGTCGTTGCTGAGTGGCAGTAGAATGGAGGAGTGGTGGACTGGCTGGGTCAGTTTAAATTGTGCATGTCTATTTGGCCGGCCGTCTTTCGATGGCCAGCCAGACAAGCGCATTTTAAACCTCTCTTAGACAGCTGGGTTGAGAGCAAGCAAAGGCTTCCAGTGCTCTTAGGAGCGCTGAGAAAGCTCGCTCTATCCGATCCTTGAGCTTTTCTCATGCTTGTCTATGGCATGAGAACAGCACCAGAACTGGCTTGGGGAGTTGGCTGGGGCTCGCTTGTAGGAGTAAAGGACACCGGAGAAAGGACGTGCCAGAGTGAGGACCTGCAGCAAGGTAATTTTTTTTTTTTTTAATGTGCATTTTATTTGTAATGTGCATTAAATCGCAGGCATGCATTACATTACCATTTTAAAATTAAAGTTTTAACTTTAAAATGATAATGTAATGCATATCGGCAATTTAATGTAATTTTGCGCCGCATGTGTTCCCCACTTTGCCCGCACCACCACTCTCGGTAGGTAGCAGACGCCCCCAGTATTTTCAGAGACAACAATGCGACCCCCCCATTCCCCATACTTCCCTCCCACCCCACTCCCCGACAAGCAGAGGCCAGGGCTCTCACTGCCCTCCCCCACAGCACACACCTACAGCCCTTCATGCTGACACTCGCCGTCTCCACAGAGCAGACGGAATATGTCAGTCAAGGCACAAGTCGGGGGTACACGTGGGCGGACGGCGTCCACCCACTTTTTTCACAGGGTGAACGCCGTCCACCCTGCCAAGAATTTGGGCCCCACTGAATAATGTGCTGATCTTGTCCCGGTGTAATTTCCAAACACCGGGACACTTTCAGCAGCGCCTGCACGTTGTCTGCTTTCCATCTGCAGCAAGCAACAACCTGCAGGCAGGGACCCGGCTTTCTTATTTAAGACTCCTGCTGGGCCCATAAGAAAGGCCGAATTTGAGGGATCATCAGGCCTCCTTTTGTTCAAGTCTCCTGGCTGGGAGCAGTCAGGAGCCTCACACCTTATGCAAATGAAGCTGAGGGGAATCAAAGGCTCACACCTTGTTAGCTCTTCACACTTACTTAAGAGAGGCAGCTTTTCACTGTTGTTCAGTCCCTGTTTAGGAGCTATGCATGCACTGTAAGAATGTCAGATGTGTTGGTCTTTCCCAGTATTTACACAAAGCAAATTGCATTTAAATAGAGCTTACTTTCCCTGAGGAGGCGTTGAAATAATTTAAGTACCACTATTTTTTCTTGTATAGCCCTACACATTCCAATGCAGGGTGTCAAAGCGCTTTACATAAACACGTGCATTTTACATGTACAATAAATTATTTAAGTTTGTAAATGAATGTACAGGATGTGTTACATAAAACTGAGGGATTGCAAGGTGTAGAAGTCACATATCATCTTCCATAGCTCACTGTGCTATTATCCTCGCAATGCGCTCAAACTTACTCATGATAGACCTGCTAAACATATATGTGAGGGCTTTAGATCTGATGTCACTTCTTGTGATGCCACTTCCTGTAAAGTCGTGGCTTGTGATGCCACTTTCTAGGATGTCAATTCCTGTGATGCCATGTGTGATGTCTTGCGCCGTGATGTTGCGTGCCGTGATGTCGCGCGCTGTGATGTCACTTGCATACTGCCTAACTAGGTTAGTCCCCCCACTTCTTTTTTTAGGACTTGTGCCCTGATGTCAGTCGATTTCACCCTAGAATTGGGAGATAACGTATGGAAAGGGGGCAGTTAAAGCCCAGTTTGAGGATACTTTGGTGTAGGGATACTGGCTGCATCTGGAGATTCTGCCCCCCTGGTACACATGCCCCAAGTTACGTGAATCTCATAATGAGGGCCTAAGTGGGCCCTCGAGAAGTGGCCCTTGGCTGAGAAACAGATGTTGGCTGGCTTGTTTCTTTAAAGCCTTCATTGTGGGTACGTTTACTCAGCTTGTGTTCCACTGATGTATGAATGCCAATGAAACAGACGGGTGCTTTATATGTGGACTTATGCGCTGCAGCTTATTTTATGTGACATCGCAGGTGCCTCCATTATTGTGTATTACATCTGTCAGGCGTGGTTTATTTGTTTGTTTGTTTCAAGCACTTTCGGCAGAGTTGCTTTTCGTGCACAAGAGATAACGCTTTCAAAAAAGGTGATTGTGTGCAGGTCTAAGGTATAACACATTATGTGTAGGGATATTTTCTTTTTATTATTTATTTATTTTACTACCCACCTGGCCCAACTCTTGACCGTTCTCCTTGTCTTTTGCTTTGTTACCATTTACAAGGCAAGGGGCATGTCTATGTTTCTAGGGATTTACGATGGTAGACACTCCCTTGGGTTGTCGTATTTTGATAGGTGGATGTTAGAAGGTGGTTCTGACACTATGGGCCGCCCGGATGTTTCGCTTTTTGAGCACCTAATTGTTGAGCTTTTACTGTGGGAGCGCCTCGTAAATTGGGACTCATCCACAGTGAACTGAAGATGGAAGAGACTGCATGTGGATTTTTACTGGTGTCCCCCTAGCTTGACTAGGCCGCTGCGCAGCAGCTGGAGTAAGGGGCACCGGGCTGGTTACATGCAGACACCTGTGTACATGCGTGTGCACACGTGTAGGGGCTGCGCAGGGGAGATTCTTGGCGTGCGCAGTCCGGGAGCAGCTACGAAGTGAATGGTGTGGCAGGACTTATGCAGAATTGGGTGGTGACACGGAATAGGCCTTATACACTAGGAAGGAACATGCCAGGGAAAGTCAGTGTGCTTTACTGTGTTTTTCACTTCATTATTCCCCTATGGGAATGTGGAGCCCATGTGTTAGATTAACTTCCATAAGGCCTACAGATTCCAGACACGCACTAAAGTCCACGGTAGCGGATGTGAAAAGAAGTATTCTGCAGAGTCCAAAGTCATATTTGTACTGCTTTTGGGTCATCCAGGAATGTCATATTTCTCTGAGTCCCTGGCTGGGGTCTGGCCCTGGCAGGTTAGATTAATGACCCTTCTTCCCAGAGCAAAGATCTTCCCTCCAAGGAGAGGAGATAGGTGGAGCTACAGGCTAATCCATCAGCAGCTGTCGCTGGGTGCCAGGCACCAAGCTGAACCAAGGTGAAGGCAGCCCTGGGGAAAGGGTCTTGTTTCAGAGACCATGTGGCCAGAGACCCTGGACGACGCCATTTTGAACAAGCCCAGAGGCTGGACCAGGAGGAGGGAGCAGGGGCAGGGAAGTGATGTGTCGCTGTTTGATAGGACAAACAGAGACTTCCTGCCAGCCCCTACTCAACTTTTAAAAAGTGTTTGCACAGGAAGGGAAGCTCTCTCTGGGTGTAGTCTGCGGAGGCGGAAGGTGCTGGAGCCTGGCAATGGGCAGTTGGAAGGAGGAACCCCTGACTGTCCCCCAGGGCCCTGCCAGCACCAGAAGAAGAGCCCAGGACCAGTGCGCAGAAGCAGAGGCCTCTGCGCAGGGAGAAGAGAGGCCCAGGAGGAGAGACCGGCGAAAGGCTGGCGCAGGGAGCCAGTGAAGACAGCTCCCTGCCGAATCCCCCTCTCAGAGACCCCGAGGGCGAAGGAGAGTGTTCCCAGTGGCTGGGGCTGGCCGCCAGGAGCGTAAGGACACGAAAATGGGGCAGATCGGTCCCCCAGGGGCCGAGCTATGGCCCCCAGAAGGTGAGCGACCATTGACCCCCCCACGAAGGGGAGGTTGGGGGCCCGGGAGCCCATCCCCGGGCCCCGAAGCAAAGCCGGGGAGCGCCGTCGCGCTCCCCGCGAAGATTGTGCCCTCCGGGGTGCCAGGAGCCCACCCTGGCCCCCGGCGAAGAAACGGAAGGCGGGGGAGCGCCGTCGTGCCCCCCGCGAAAATGAGCCTGGGGGCCCGGGAGCCCATCCCCGGGCCCCGAGCAAAGTCGGGAGCGCCGTCGCGCTCCCCGTGAAGCTATTCCCCGTGGGGGGGCCAGGAGCCCACCCTGGCCCCCGCCGACACAGATCCGCCGGGGAGCGCCGTCACGCTCCCCGTTGAGGGGAGGAGGGGGCCCGGGACCCCATCTCCGGGCCCCGAAATGGCGGAGTGAAGGAGGGGGCGCCGTCACGCCCCCCGAGGAGAGCCGGAGGAGGGGGAGTGCCATCGCGCTCCCCCGAAGACGTCCGGAGGCCCGAGAGCCCATCTCCGGGCCCCGAAGCCGGCGAGACGAGGACTGGGGTCTGCCCGCAGAAGCGGGCAGACAAGAAGACTCGGCCGGCTCCTGCGGTCGCACGCGAGTGTGCGGGCCGGGCAGGCAGCCAGAGGGGGCAGCCGGGGGTGGACTCCCCGCGCTGCCCTCCAACGGATTGGAGGCCAGACGGTGTCCCGGGTGGGACCGGGACCCCTAAGAAGACGTGATGCTGCACGGGGCCCGGGTGGGACCGGGCCCCCACCACGCACATGAGCGGCCGGGGGTGGGCTCCCCGAGCCGTAAGGCAGTTACCTGGGGGTCCGGGTGGGACCGGGCCCCCCACCCAGCGTGGACGACGGCGCGGAGCGCCAGATGGATCGCGGCTCTCCCCGGCACAGCGGGAGAGCCGCTCATCACATATTCAGGCAGAGGAGCACGAAGCGCCCCATAATGCCTTGCCAGGCATTTGGAAATCTGCCTTTTTCGGCCTGGTGGCCCCCAGAGGAGGGGGTCACCCTCAAGGGTGAAAAAGGGTGCTGGGGGAGCTGCTGGAGAAGCGCAGTCTCCCCCCAGCACGAAGTTAAGTCCCACCCTAAGTTTCCTAGGGATTGTAAAAGGATAACCCCTCAAGGGCTCAGCCAGCTTAATAACACCTTCTAGGCTGGAACTTTTGTTCTACAGCTGAGGGTGTCATGAGAAGTGTTTCCTGGAATGAAGGGCTGAGTTGGGGATGTCTGGAGAAGGGCATCTCCTGGAGGTGAAGAGGTGTAATTGCACCAGAACTGCATTTACTAACGGTTATTCCTTTTTAGAGGGACTGAAAGTCACATATGTAATGTGAAGTACCTGTGTAAGGTGTTGTCATAAGCCACGTGGGTTATGTTGCCAGACATTCTGGCTAGGGTGTTTGGCTGTATATGCGTAATCCTAAAATGTCATCTATGATGCCTTTAGGGGCTGTAATTGCAATGC
Source organism: Calotriton arnoldi (assembly GCA_963921515.1). Taxonomy (NCBI): domain Eukaryota; kingdom Metazoa; phylum Chordata; class Amphibia; order Caudata; family Salamandridae; genus Calotriton; species Calotriton arnoldi. The sequence continues at coordinate 1,363,945 of CAWUFW010001064.1, forward strand.
ATTCTAATGCTCCACAAACGTGCTGAGTACTGTCATTCCGTAAACATGTATTCTTGCCGCTGCGCTTAGGTGAAGAACCCAGACTGCCAGCCCTTAAGATATTATGGGGCATACTGTATGGTCAGTAGGAAAGGCTTTGTCAGGGTTGTGGGTCACCAACGCAGGTATACCCATTCTTTCAATGCTTGTTGAGGTAACGGGGTGGGACGCCACTGGCATGAGGCCAGTGCGCAGGGACCGCGCTCCAGGCTACGGTAAACTACTGCATTAGGGGGCAAGATGATGTATACACAGAAGAGCTGTGGTACTAGACCCCACCCCTCTGCGGGAGGGGTGGAGATGTTATGCAATGTCACAAAGTAATTCCAACAGCTTATGTATATTTGTAAATTGGGGCATAGTATTGAGTAGTGTGCGTGTTTAATAAATGTACTCTTACTTTTATAAAGCAAAGTACAGACTGGACAATCAATTATTGAGTGTTATTTCTGCGCACCTGCCAATGGCGATTACTAGCCCACACCACCTCCCTTGAGTAAAGCCTCAGACTGCTCTGCAACGCTACCCTCTGAGAGTCAGGCGCTACAATTGGGTGTTTGGTTCCCAGTGAAGGACAAATGTAGTCATGTTATTTGTGCAGGCCTCACAGATACTGCCTCGTTTTTCAACAGTGGAGATTATTCTATTGCAGGTGCAGCATCACCAATGATCAGGAGCGTGGCTTTAGGGGGGTTGTTTGGGGTGTGACACCCCCAAAATAAATGGATTCTTGGTTTGGTAGTTGGGTGTGGGAGGCCTGAGTTGGGTCTGCTATGTCTGTGCTGGCTTTTCTCATCATCCTCATTTCACTAAGAGAAGGTTTTAACTTGATCATTTTTTTATCGAAAATGTAAGGATCTAAGGAGTCATTTATGAGTTTTTTCCGTAGGGCAGCGCCGCAGGCCTTCCTGCAGCGCTGCCCGACGGCAAAAGAAAAGGACAGGAATGCACCGTATCTATCAGATAAGGCGCATTCCTGCGCCATATCTATCAGATACGGCGCATTCCTGTCTTTTTCCCGTGCGCCGCCGCACAATTAGCTGCCATGCGCGAACGCAGACACCCTTGCACCATGGTGCTATGGTGCCTGCGTTGCAGGGATGATTATTTTTGTGCACAAAAACAATCACAAGAGGCTTTTTCCTCTTTCTATGTGTGCTGCAGAATGTAGCACACATAGAAAAAGGAAAAACGAGGAGAAATAAAGATATTTCTCCTAGTTGCGCCTCCCTTATGCCTCTCCTGGGTACGCGTACGCTTTGGCGCTGCCTCAGATGTACGATTTCTCGTAAATCTGGGGCAGTGTCAAAAAGCAAGGATGTTGCTGGGAACGCCCCAACAATACCCATTGCACGCCCCTTTAATACAGAAAACTGCGTTAAAGAGAACGATATTTACAAGCCCGCATTAAGCCATGCAAAGTGGCTTAGTGCTGCCGGGTAAATATGGAGCAGACCCCTGCGCCACTGGAGCGACTCAAAAAGTGATGCTCTGGTGGTGCAGCCTCATTGTAAATGAGGCCCATACATTACCCGATATACAAATAAAAACAGTACATTAGCACTCGTAGAAGTGCTTCTTGAATGGGTGTAAATACACTACTTTTTGGAATTCACAAACGGCAGTACTAGGCTTAAAAAGCTGTGCAAGGCTTGGGTTTCCAGGCATACTACTAGCAATGTCATCAGGGCCGGACTGAGTACCAAAACCGGCCCTGGCAAACTGCTCGGCCGGGCCCCCCTGGGGGGGAGGGGGTGCAGCCGAGCGGTTTGCTAGGGCCGGTTTCGGCCGATTTTGTTACAGGGGCCCGATTTTTCTGACACCCGGTAACAAAAATGGCCCCCAGGGGCCTAAAACCAGCCCCCACCCTGATCCAGCGCTATCAATAAAATTTCTTCTCCTATATGCTTTGGACGTCAAGGTACAAATATCCCTTTTCCCACAACTTATATCCATATGACGGTGGGGCCCATAACACCGCATAAACATTCACTCTCTCATATATTCCCTGGATTTCATCCGTTTTACTTAGGAGAAAACAGTAAATGATTTGCTGGAAGGAGACGGGATACCTTTTAAAACGACATAATACTTCTCAAACCTTAAGGTATTCCGCTCATTGGTCGATGGACCAACTAGTAGGAATCAGTTGATGGTGATTAAGACCAGCTCAATCACTATAAACCTTTAAACATTTATATTTATCATTGAGCTAAAGAACCACAGACTCATTGTTTTAAAGATAATAAAGTTTATCTAATTTTTAGAAGCATGAATAAATTTCAAATTTATTATTCAGATTAATACATTTATCATCATTATAAGAATAAATTTAAGTTGCAATGCATACCTATTAGATGGAAAAACAAAGTTCGTCACAGCAATGAATTCAGATCACAGCATAGAACTCTTGAAAAACTGTCTATCTGTCCTGTAAAACAGGCCTTCTCGACGGATCACCTATATGGTGTTTCCCACCACAATCCAGTTCTTTTCCCTTATAGTATTTAAGAATAAAAAGGTCTAATAATATTAAAATGGGAAAATCTATTAAAAGCAAAAAGGTTTCTCCATCAGCAGCGGCGTCTCGTGCTCAACAAAAATATAAAACAGCAGCGATCCCCCCTCCCTCAGAGTAGGTCTTCTTATACCCTAATACTAGCTTACTAAGTGAAAATGTTACATCTTTGGGGGCGAGATTCTCTCTAATTGGTCCATTTGGGGTCAGTATACATCTCATTATGAATATCCTTGCTCCAACCAGTTCTTTGTGGAAAGTTCATACTTCTGTCGTTTCTCACGGGTTCATGACATTACCCATCCGCACATTGGTCTCAATCTGTATCCTTTTCTGATACTTTAAATTGAACAGTTCATTGTTCATTCACGTATTCACTGCAACTTCTCACGCTTTTCGCAATGTCCTTCTTTGGCACACGTTTGTATAATAAGGTCATCGCAGCCTTGACCAAGCTTCCATCCTAGGCTTTGGGACGGTCACATGATCCCTCTGTTCACAGCTTTTCTCATTCGCGGAAACCATTTTGCGCCTGCGTACTCTAGCTTGTTTGCCTCGGCAGCCATTTTTACATCGCAGCACAACAGGCCTAAGCAAACTATTTATAAGGATAAACAGAACATAGTTAAGAATAAAGAATATAAGCCTTTTCGTTTCCCTCCCATCATTTTACGTACCCCAATTAAGTGTTACCTAGCAAAAGCGACATATAAAGCTATTTCTTACTTACCAACCGCTTTACTTTGCCACCACACAGTTTATTTTCAAGCACAAATCTTGCAATTATTATTCTAATTAGTACTCAAATCATTAGATTTATGTTATCCACGTTAACAAATGTAAGTAAATTAGTTTGCACGGATATAGCGTGTTACCCATAACCCTTATCATGACACATACATGGTTGGTTATTTACTGAGACGAACCTGTGTGTTAATTATTCAACATAAATATTAGGAGGTTAAATTTTTTCGTTTATCCTGCTCCATCAACTCCCCCTTTGGTGATTTTTAATATCACCACAAAAACCCATGTTACACAATTCTGTCAGATAGCATATTTCTTGTCCAGTTTGTTTTTGTTAGTTTACACAACTGTATCCCTTTCATCTTGTCTCTTTGTTTTCTTATACATGTTTTCTTGTATTTCTTCTAGCTCTATTTCACCCATCTCTCTTTCTCTTTCTTTATTTATCTTATTCTCTTTTTCAATTTTATTCTGTCTTTTTCTTCTCTTTATACATACAATAATTAATTTTAATACTAGAACTATTAGTACTATTATGGTTGCTATTATTATGATTTTCCCTATTACTAATCTACTCATTCTAGTAAACCAATTTATTACTGAGGAAAAACTCTTACCAAGTTTTCCCAATGCATTTTCAACCTCCAGTGGAACAAGTTCTTTGTGCAAATTGGTAATATTCTTAATGTACTTTTGTATATTTTCACTTTTATCTGGAATGTAAGTGCAACAATGTTGGACTTTCAACATTCCACAGACTCCACCCTCTTTTGCCAAAAGAATGTCAAGGGCAAGTCGATTTTGCATCACCATAGCTCTCATGGCAACCATTTCGGTATTTACCATCAAGAACCCTCCAGCAGTATCTGTAGATAAACGATCTACTACTGTGGATAACTTCCGAATTTTAAATGCATTCAAAGATATTCCCACTGCTGGTATCAATGCTCCAAAAATATCACCTACTATTTCTGAAAAGCTCTCCCTTTTCCTACGTGTAAATGTCTTTACCATTTCGTGTGTTCCCTTTTCTGTTCTATCTACATGAAAAATCTTTGGAAAGACCAGGCCTAAGTAACATGATCCATACCAATGGTCCGGCAACCTGTAATAAGCTCTGTTACCGCAAATATAATAGATCCCAGGAAATATTGGATCTTTTCCCCCTTTGAATCCCCAACCTCCTAAAATGTTATAATTGTCTTGGCAATCACTGGAACCCACAAAATAGTTGTCATATCTTGTTCTATTTCTTCTAATGCACAACCTTCCCTGTTGGGGCCAATCCAGAGACATAGCTGCATTTGTCTTTTTCTTGTCATGATTTTCTTCCTCAAACACCCAAAGAGGTGTTTTTGTCTCTTCTATCACTTTTCTTTGAAATTTTACTCTTCTATCCTCGACCATTTCTAAAAACACCTTTTCTTCATTCCTTAACTCACAGGTAAGGTTGTTTTTAACTATATCATCTAATGTTAGAATTTTATTTTCTATGAAAAATTCACCAAACGTTCTTGCTTCTTTCACTTTGTTTAGTTCAGAAATTATAGGAATCTCTGCAAAAATCTTATCTATATCAGTATAATAATATTCTAATCTTCCTGTCTTGTAAAATAGACTTGCTAAAACACTACATGTTATTCCATACGTCAAAGGAAGGTGATGATAGGTCACACCTTCTGCAACAGACGCAGAGCAATTGCATACAAACATAACAATCTCTCACATCCATTGTTTCTACATACTCATATAATAATTTAGTAAAAACATTTTTTGAAAAATCTGTTATTGATTTGTCCTTATGTAACTCTGCACTACTTTTTAATATAGCTGTTTCCTGCATGTTAGCTCCCTTTTCTTTCTCTGTGTTATTCTTTAATATAGACGTTTCTTCTACAGCTAATCTAATTGGAATGGTGATTGCTAAAATAATCCATACGGTCATTAATAATCCTGTACAAAAGAAGCACATCTTACACCATCTACGTAAGAACTCACATCTACATGTTCTATTTTTAGTATCTACCATTTTGTTCTATTACCTATTTTATAATATGTACAGAAAATGTGTCACCACACCTCAGAAATGACCTCTTAGCCACCCTACGCTCTCACTTTGTCTCGTTTGGTACTTTCTTTAGTTCTTTTCAGAACTCTTTCTTGTCAAATCCAGTGTTTTGTCCAGTCCGGTAGAAATTTGTTCAAATTTCTTTAAATTTGTTGCACTTCACCTTCACCCATTAGGTTGTAGCTTTGTTCCGGGTTCTCGTGAGTGATCTCTTCTTCTTTGATATCAGTCAAAGCAATGTATAGCCATTCAGGCGATTTATACTTCAGATTAGCTTTCTTTACTCTTTTTGTTTTCTGCAAGTGTTTTCCACCTTGTTTTTCTTGTTCCTTTTGACTTGTTATTTTATTTACTTGTTCTGCATTCTTTCCATCTAACCTTATGATCTTGTATCTCAATCTCTTAACTTCGTGGGGCCAATTGTCTCCTTTTCTTGGCCTTTTTGGTTCACTTTCTTTTTCCTCTCTTTCTGTTCTCCAAGTTCTCTTTCTCGACTCTAGTTTCTGGTTTCTTTCTTCTCCACTTTCTTCTGACTCTGTTTCAGTCCTTTCTTTATTGTCTCTTATCTTAATTTTTAGAATTTCACTTCCTTCATCTGTTTTTGATTTTCCTCGTTTTTTCCTTTGATCACCTACTTCTGTCCCTCCTCGAGGTTCTTCCGAATTTGTGTCAATCTCTCTATCTGGTTCTGAATTTCCCTGTTTCTTTGTTCGCCGATCTGTCCCTACTGCTCCTCGGGGGTCTTCCGATTCTTCTACCTTTCTATTTGAAACTGTCCCTTCTTCGTCTATTAATATAATTTCTGAAGGATCTTCACCATAACTTGTACTTGGTTGCTCACTGTTACTATCTTTTTGCTCAGTTTCTTCTTTTATGCTATCAAATTTCCAATCTCTTTTCAGATTTTCATCACAGTCAGAATGCTCTGTATCAGATGCTGAACTAGTGTCTGATATTTCCAGATGTCGACTCACATGTCGATCTTCAGATTCTGGAACATTTGCTATTTCCTCCTCTCCTCCTGTCGTTACACTTGTACTTGGGTCTTCCAGATGTCGACTTACAGGTCGATCTTCAATTTCTGGAACCCTGTTCGTCTCTTCCTCTGCATCAGATGCTGAACTGGTATCTGATATTTCCAGATGTCGACTCACAGGTCGAGCTTCAGGATCTGGAACTCTGATGGTGTGGCTGGCATGTACCCAGTGCTTTACTCCTGCACATTTGACTGCAGTTGTTGTCACCAGGATCACTTGTCGTGGTTGGTCCCAGCGAGGAACCAAACAGTTTCTTCTTCGGTGGACTTTTATGCGGACCCAATCTCCTGGATTCAAGTCATGAGCTGGTTTTCTTTCAAGAGTGGTCGCATCCGGTCCAACCTGATGAAACACAGAACGTACCACATCAGCCAATCCTTTGCAATAATCCAACATGAGATCATCAGTTATAGTCAGTAGTTTGTTGACAGGTACATGTGCTTGCCTCATTGCTCGTCCCATTATTATTTTGTGGGGACTAAGTCCTGTCTTTCTTTCAGGTATGCTTCTGATAGTCATTAAGACCAATGGCAAGGCATCTGGCCATTTGAGTCCTGTGGCTTGACACATTTTCCCTAGCCTGTTCTTTATTGTTCCATTCACTTGCTCTACTATTCCAGAAGCCTCTGGTCTGTATGCACAGTGCAATTTCTGTTTAATACTAAGTGCTTCACAAATCAGTTGAATCAATTCGTTTTGAAAATGTGTTCCTCTATCTGTTTTAATCGTTACTGGAAAACCATGCCTTGGAATGAATTCTCGCAGCATTAGTTTAGCTACTGTAATTCCATCATTCCTTCTAGTCGGGTATGCTTCCACCCAACGGGAAAACAAACAGACGACTACAAGAACGTATCTCAGTCTATTGCTTGGGGGCATTTCTATAAAATCCATTTGCATTCTCGTGAAAGGACCTCCCTCTCGTCCTATTGTTCCTAGACTCATTACTGTCTTTCTTCCTGGATTTAGCTGTTGACAGATAAGACATCTTTGACAAAGACTCTCAGCTATGGCTCTGAATTTTGGATTATACCATGTTTGCCTAAAAAGTCTGATCATTGCATCTCTCCCAATATGAGCTTGTCCATGGTACATCCGTGCCATGTCAGAAATCATGCTATCAGGCATAACTGGTCTTTCATCTCTGTAAACCCAAACATCATTTTCCTCCCGTTTTCTGCATCTTGCTTTTATCCAGCTATCTTTTTCCTCATCATCTGCTGCTTCCTGTAATTGTCTCACCTCATCCCATGTCTCGACAGGGTTAGTAAAAAGCAACGGACATGAAATATGCTCTCTCTCTCGGTTTCTGTTTAACGAGACTACATTTTTGGCACAGTACTGAGCTATTTCATCAGCAAACTTATTGCCGACAGTTATGTAGTCTTCCCCATTTTTATGTGCATTGCACTTTACCACCGCAATCTGTTTAGGCAGCTGTATCGCCTCAAGCAACTTTTTCACAAATTCACCATTTCTTATTGGGGTTCCTGCAGACGTCAAGAAACCTCTCTGGGACCAGATCTGCCCAAAATCATGAACCACTCCAAAGCCATATTGGCTATCCGTGATTACTGTGACTCGGACATTCTTTCCCAATTTGCATGCTTGAATTAGAGCAATCAACTCCGCTACTTGAGCAGAACATATCCCTCTCAAACAAGATGCTTCCATTACAGCAGCTACTGTGCAAACTGCATATGCTGCACTCAGAACTCCATCATTCGTTCTCAAACATGAGCCATCCACGAACAGAATATAATCTGATTCCTTTAAAGGCTCATCCCGTATATCGGGTCTCGGTTTTGTACAATATTCAAGTACATTCAGACAATCATGATCAACTTCATCCATTTCAATCACACTCTCTTCATCTGGCAATGATGTTGAAGGATTCACATTTATGCATCTGTCAATGGTGACATTGTCTGCACTCAATATTACTTTTTCATACCTAGTCAGCCGACTATGTGTCATATATTGGGTTTTGGTTCTTGTCAAAAGAATTTCCACAGAATGAGGGACATATACTCTTAGTGGATATCCCATCACAATGCCTTCACTCTGCTCCAGACTAACACAAGTAGCAGGAACTGCTTTCAAACATCCAGGCAACGCTTTTGCTACTGGGTCTAAGACAGCTGAAAAATATGCAATGGGTCTTTTCATGTTTCCGTTTCTCTGCACTAGGACTGAAAACGCACACCCATCTCTTTCACTACAATACAACTCAAAATCTTTTTCATAATCAGGCATTCCTAATGCCGGGGCTTCACACAGCTTTGTTTTTAGTTCTCTGAATGCTTTCATTTCCTCATCATTCATTTCAAAAGGATCTTTAACATCCTTCTTTGTCAATCTCTGTAATGGTTTTGCAATCAATGAAAATCCACTTATCCATTGTGGACAATATCCAACCATTCCTAGGAACATTCTTACTTCTCTCTGTGTCATTGGAGCTCTCATTCCTTGAATTATTTTTATCCTTTCAGTCGTTACCTTTCGCACTCCTTTTTCAATCTTGTGTCCCAAATATTGGACCTCCTGTTGACAAAACTGTAATTTTGATGGGGACACCTTATGTCCTCCTTTTGCTAAATGATTCAGCAAAGCAATTGTGTCAGTAACACATGCTTCCTTTGTTTTTGATGCCACCAATAGGTCATCAATATACTGAACCATCACGGATTTCTCTGGCATTTTTAAATCTTCCAATGATTTCTTTAGAATCTGATTAAAGATCGAGGGGCTTTCTGTATACCCCTGAGGAATTCGGCACTATGCCCAAATACGCTCTCCGAACCTGAACGCAAATAATGGCTGGCTATCTGGATGTAATGGAATAGAGAAAAATGCATGGCACAAATCAATAACTGTGTACCATTCTGCTTCGCGTGGAATCTGGTATAGAATTACAGCAGAGTTTGGTACTATTGGGCAGCAAGGCACAACAATTTTGTTTACCTTTCTCAAATCCTGTACAATTCTATATGTTCCATTCGGCTTTTTCAGTCCCATTATAGGTGAATTACATGGGCTGCTCATTATTTCTCTCAGAATTCCTTGTTCAATCATTTTATTTATTACAGGTGTTATTCCTTCAATTATTTCTGGTGTCAATTTATACTGTGGCGTATTTGGGTAACTTGTTCCTTCTTTTACAGAGATTTTAACAGGGTCTACTCCTTTCATTAACCCTATATCTTCACCCGTAAAATCCCACACTTCCTGTTTCACCATTTCTTTCAGTTCAATTGGGATTTTCTCTACGTCAAACACAGGGAACAACTCACTCACTTCTGACTCTAAATTTACCAATGTCATTTTATAGAGTACATCTTCATCTGGGGTTTGAAATGCTATCCCATCTGGAGTACAATAGATGGTGCAGTTCATCTTGCAAAGTAGATCGCGTCCTAATAGGTTCACAGGACTGCAATCACACACCACAAATCGGTGCATATCACTGAATGGCCCAATCTTTACCTCTACTAATTTCGTAAGAGGCGCCCTAATTTGCTGATTCGAAACACCCACGACTTGGATATTTTCACCTGAGAGAGGAAGGTTTGGAATTTCCACTGATCTGACAGTAGAACGGGTAGCTCCAGTGTCCACAACGAATGTTACATTTGCACCATTCACTTCTCCATCCACAAATGGACCTGCTTGATCTACCTCTAGAGTTGCGCCAAGCATGCACTCTTCCTCCTCTCCTAGGCACCGTCATAAACTTTCATCCGACTCATTCCCATCCTGTCGTAACCAGTATTGAGATATGGCAGCTGCGCGCGGCAATTGTGTTACCTGCTCTCCTCCGTAGAATCCTGTTTCTGCACTGTATCTCTGTGGATTTACACTCTTGGGAAGTGGTGGTTGAGGCACCTGACTTTGCTGAGTAACTACCTGTGGTTGCTGCAGCTGTTGGTAACTCACCTCACTCTGCACCTGTGGATTCAATGATTGATTTTCCGCATTAGTTTTTGGAGAGAATTTACACTCGTTTCTCCAATGTCCTAATTTTCCGCAGTTGTGGCATGGCCACTTTTTCTTTGCTTCCTCTATACTCATTTGACCTTTTCCTTTACCTATATTTGGTCTGGATTTCGTCTGTCCTGCCTCATTAACTTGATTATTCAATTGAGCTTCTTGTTTTTCTGCAACTTTCACCTGTGCCCACATTGCTTTCTCTTTCAATTTACGCTGTCTACTCTCAATGTCATCACTGCAGTATTTAGCATATCTCAAAACCTCATCTACCGTGCTATTCTGCCAACAAATCATATGTTGCTTAATCATTTCACTTATCTCTGGTTTTAACCTATAAACAAACCTTTATACGAAATGGCTCATGTCCTTTTCATTTAGTGTCTCATATCCACTATACTGTTTAAAAACTAACAGTAGCCTTTCATAGTACGCATGTACAGATTCCTTACTCTCCTGTGTGGTTCTGTCAATCTTTACCCAATCCGTTTCTTTGGGTGGGATTTTATTTTTCAAAAAGGTAATAACTTGGTCATATTTCCTCATCACTTCTGGTCCTGGCGCTCCTGTTTTAGCGTCTCTTGGATATTCTACAGTTGGCCAATCAATAGTAATCTTACATTCTGACCACAAATCAGCTGGTACTACTATGTCAAATAATCCATCCAAATCTATCCATAACACTTTCGAAACCTTAACAAACCTCTCCACTTGTCTGTACCATTCTACTGGTTTTTCTCTTAATTTTGGGAAGTCATTTGTAAATGACAGTATATCTTGTCTAGACCATGGGACATGCACATAACTACCTCCTGGAGTTTCTCTCATCGGGTACTCCCTTACAATTGATTCCTTGTCTGTCACCGCAAAAGCCAAAGACGCCTTATCGGTCGTTTTCTCATTCCTTTTAGTCCACCTGCTTCTCCATCTATCCACATCACCCCATTTTCTCAGCAAAACAATTAATTCTTTTATTTGGGTTAACCGTCCTGATGTGTTCAAATTTTCTATATCTTTCTCGCAAAAATCTACTCTATATGGTTTCTGCAAACTTCTCACCTTTACAAATTCTACTCCTAGTTCATTTGCTGTTTCTTCTAATCTGTCATGTAAATTTCTAGCTCTCCATGTAATGCTCTTACATAAGAATATTATCTCATCATCCTGATACATTTTCAATTTTTCTGTACCAATTGTCCCTAAGATCAATTCTTTCATATCTATTTTTAACCTAATTACATCTAATGGTTTTGATTCTGTCTCTTTCGTTTTCAGGGTTTTCATCCATTCATTCAATTCATCCGGAGTCGGACCTACAGGTGTACTATTTAATTCTATCCAATTTTTACTTCTTTCTGGTGTCTCTGACGCAGACTCAGTTCCCATAGGAATCCTCCTAAACTCATTCTCATTTACCGTCAAATTAGTAGGTGGGCTTGGTCTATATGAACTAACCAGATTTCTTGCCCTTTCATTGTCTAATTCCATCCCTTCTTTTCTTCTTTGCAAATTTGAATTCATTGGAATGATTAAAGAATGCTCTTCTATCTTCTGATTCTCAAAAACTGGTATTACTGGACCTATTGTTACTGGTACAGTTACAGCTTCCATATTCATTGTCAATTCTCTTATCTTTTCAGTCAATTCTCTCGTGGTTTTTGCTAATTCAGTTGTATTGTCACTTTCAACTTTCTCGCTTTGTGGGGTTTTCAATTGATCTTGTGACCTATTTATCTCATCTCTCCGTTCGGGATTTTTATTCCTCCCAGTTTCCATTGGCGGTGCATTAGGTGTCACCACCGCAGAATTCTGTTGGTATGGAGGTGGGTTTCTGTTTAAAATATCTTCCAGCAATTCATCTTCCGTCTCACTACCACCATACCTGTACCTTTCTGTAACTAAATGCTTCTTTTTCTCTGTACATTTTCTCTTTGCTTCTTCCTCAACTGTAAAAGCTGGAAACAAACCTCCTGTCATATTAGCATATCTCCAACGCTTTATTCTGTCCTCATGATTCACTCCCCATAACCTTCCGGGTACAAACTCATGATTTCTTAATCCTCTGAATCTTTCTCGTTCATACATCTCATCTTCCCATTCACTTAAAGCTTCAAACTGTGATGGTCTAGGTTTAGGCTCAAGCATCGTCATCTTCTCCCTCAAATTCCGAAGTACCGCTACGCTAAATGAACCATTCTCAGGAAATGCTAATGTTCCATTATTTTGAGTATATTTAGTCCAATTTTCTAACCATATGCAGGTATGATATCCGTATTTCAGCATCATATGCGAAGCTGGTGATTTCGGCGTAGGAATTACTTGTCCCTCTCTAGTCACTACCTTTTTGTCTTTCTTAAAAAGTTCTTAACTTTCGCCATCCACGACGTTTTCTCTCTACCATACTCATAATAAGCCATAATTCACGATCTCTTTTCCTTTCTCAAAGTCCGCAATTCAACACTGTTCTCTATGCGTTATTCGGACCTATCACAGCGCGACTCACACCAACGCTCCAATTCAAAGCTTCTACGTCACAGCTTATTCAACCAATCCTAGCGCGTCTCACACCAACGCACCAATCAGAGCGTCTTCTGTATAACTAGTGCACTGTCCAATCCCAGCGCGGCTTTTGTCAACGTCAGTTCTGCTCCTGACCCCTCCTTTACAAAATTTATCGGCAATTTATTTTTCAACTGTTCTTGGTTAGTTACGACATAAAAAACACATTTCCATTGTCTGATTTCGCTAACAAAAGTGACAGTTTTATTCTATCTCGCAAGAATACAGTTTTGTTCGATAAGTATAGCACTTCCCTCTACCTTACCCTTCTTTCAAGCAAGGGGTAAACCCGTTTCTCTGGGGATAAAACACATGTGGAGACTACACTGCTCCTGAGAATTAAGGCCAGAGTTTCACAAGAAAACCGGTTGCTATTTCACTCACACACCTTTTATACGGAAAATGTCCCTATCATAACACAACCAGTGTTATCACCAATATGAACTCAGACAATGCACTATTCCATGTGACTTCTCTTGCCACACATGTCCACTTCCTACTTCCCAGAAGCTTCAAAACCTTTGACTTACATATAACGTGATACCATACAACATGAAGTGTTATACATTAAAAAAAAATCAATAATCAATAATCACCAAACTAATCTATAGTAACCATAACTCTGCTACCAAGAAATCTGATCCATCGCTATCAATAAAATTTCTTCTCCTATATGCTTTGGACGTCCAGGTACAAATATCCCTTTTCCCACAACTTATATCCATATGACGGTGGGGCCCATAACACCGCATAAACATTCACTCTCTCATATATTCCCTGGATTTCATCCGTTTTACTTAGGAGAAAACAGTAAATGATTTGCTGGAAGGAGACGGGATACCTTTTAAAACGACATAATACTTCTCAAACCTTAAGGTATTCCGCTCATTGGTCGATGGACCAACTAGTAGGAATCAGTTGATGGTGATTAAGACCAGCTCAATCACTATAAACCTTTAAACATTTATATTTATCATTGAGCTAAAGAACCACAGACTCATTGTTTTAAAGATAATAAAGTTTATCTAATTTTTAGAAGCATGAATAAATTTCAAATTTATTATTCAGATTAATACATTTATCATCATTATAAGAATAAATTTAAGTTGCAATGCATACCTATTAGATGGAAAAACAAAGTTCGTCACAGCAATGAATTCAGATCAAAGCATAGAACTCCCGAAAAACTGTCTATCTGTCCTGTAAAACAGGCCTTCTCGACGGATCACCTATATGGTGTTTCCCGCCACAATCCAGTTCTTTTCCCTTATAGTATTTAAGAATAAAAAGGTCTAATAATATTAAAATGGAAAAATCTATTAAAATCAAAAAGGTTTCTCCATCAGCAGCGGCATCTCGTGCTCAACAAAAATATAAAACAGCAGCGATCCCCCCTCCCTCAGAGTAAGTCTTCTAATACCCTAATACTAGCTTACTAAGTGAAAATGTTACATCTTTGGGGGCGAGATTCTCTCTAATTGGTCCATTTGGGGTCAGTATACATCTCATTATGAATATCCTTGCTCCAACCAGTTCTTTGTGGAAAGTTCATACTTCTGTCGTTTCTCACGGGCTCATGACATTACCCATCCGCACATTGGTCTCTATCTGTATCCTTTTCTGATACTTTAAATTGAACAGTTCATTGTTCATTCACGTATTCACTGCAACTTCTCACGCTTTTCGCAATGTCCTTCTTTGGCACACGTTTGTATAATAAGGTCATCGCAGCCTTGACCAAGCTTCCATCCTAGGCTTTGGGACGGTCACATGATCCCTCTGTTCACAGCTTTTCTCATTCGCGGAAACCATTTTGCGCCTGCGTACTCTAGCTTGTTTGCCTCGGCAGCCATTTTTACATCGCGGCACAACAGGCCTAAGCGAACTATTTATAAGGATAAACAGAACATAGTTAAGAATAAAGAATATAAGCCTTTTCATTTCCCTCCCATCATTCTACGTACCCCAATTAAGTGTTACCTAGCAAAAGCGACATATAAAGCTATTTCTTACTTACCAACCGCTTTACTTTGCCACCACACAGTTTATTTTCAAGCACAAATCATGCAATTATTATTCTAATTAGTACGCAAATCATTAGATTTATGTTATCCACGTTAACAAATGTAAGTAAATTAGTTTGCACGGATATAGCGTGTTACCCATAACCCTTATCATGACACATACATGGTTGGTTATTTACTGAGACGAACCTGTGTGTTAATTATTCAACATAAATATTAGGAGGTTAAATTTTTTCGTTTACCCTGCTCCATCAACCCTGGCGGCCCACCGGGGAAACGCCCGGTGCCCGCTATGGCCAGTCTGGCCCTGAATGTCATGTGAAACTTTGGCCATGTGACATTTTTGGATCTTACAATTTCCGAAATGCAGATTGAACAAACATGCATTTTCTAATTGGGAAAGGTCAATTTGCAGTTCTACTTTTTTTCTGCAAAGGAAAATTACTTTGCTGCGTTGAAAAGCCCTTTCCCCGGCGCCCTACAACATTTTGGGGTATTCTGTTCACCTTGTCACTCTGGAAGGGATATAATCCAGCAGTGTGCTGAGGCAAATCTCCAACAATTTCAAAGGTGGGAAAGGGTCAGAGAGGAGTTTCTGCATGCTCAAACCCCAAGGGCCTCATGCTCAAACCCCAAGGGCCTCATGCTCAAACCCCAAGGGCCTCATGCTCAAACCCCAAGGGCCTCATGCTCAATCCCCAAGGGCCTCATGCTCAAACCCCAAGGGCCTCTTGCTCAATCCCCAAGGTCATCATGCTCAAACCCCAAGGGCCTCATGCTCAAACCCCAAGGGCCTCATGCTCAATCCCCAAGGGCCTCATGCTCAAACCCCAAGGGCATCATGCTCAATCCCCAAGGTCATCATGCTCAATCCCCAAGGGCCTCATGCTCAAACCCCAAGGGCCTCATGCTCAATCCCCAAGGGCCACATGCTCAAACCCCAAGGGCCTCTCAAACCACAAGGGCCTCATGCTCAATCCCCAAGGGCCTCATGCTCAATCCCCAAGGGCCTCATGCTCAAACCCCAAGGGCCTCTCAAACCCCAAGGGCCTCTTGCTCAAACCCCAAGGGCCTCATGCTCAAACCCCAAGGACCTCATGCTCAAACCCCAAGGGCCTCATGCTCAAACCCCAAGGGCCTCATGCTCAATCCCCAAGGGCCTCATGCGCAAACCCCAAGGGCCTCTTGCTCAATCCCCAAGGTCATCATGCTCAATCCCCAAGGGCCTCATGCTCAAACCCCAAGGGCATCATGCTCAATCCCCAAGGGCCTCATGCTCAAACCCCAAGGGCATCATGCTCAATCCCCAAGGGCCTCATGCTCAATCCCCAAGGGCCTCATGCTCAAACCCCAAGGGCATCATGCTCAAACCCCAAGGTCCTCATGCTCAATCCCCAAGGGCCTCATGCTCAAACCCCAAGGGCCTCATGCTCAAACCCCAAGGGCCTCATGCTCAATCCCCAAGGGCCTCATGCTCAATCCCCAAGGGCCTCATGCTCAAACCCCAAGGACCTCATGCTCAAACTCCAAGGGCCTCATGCTCAAACCCCAAGGGCCTCATGCTCAATCCCCAAGGGCCTCATGCTCAAACCCCAAGGGCCTCATGCTCAATCCCCAAGGGCCTCATGCTCAAACCCCAAGGGCCTCTTGCTCAATCCCCAAGGTCATCATGCTCAATCCCCAAGGGCCTCATGCTCAAACCCCAAGGGCATCATGCTCAATCCCCAAGGGCCTCATGCTCAAACCCCAAGGGCATCATGCTCAATCCCCAAGGGCCTCATGCTCAAACCCCAAGGGCATCATGCTCAATCCCCAAGGGCCTCATGCTCAATCCCCAAGGGCCTCATGCTCAAACCCCAAGGGCCTCATGCTCAATCCCCAAGGGCCTCATGCTCAAACCCCAAGGGCCTCATGCTCAAACCCCAAGGGCATCATGCTCAATCCCCAAGGGCCTCATGCTCAAACCCCAAGGGCCTCATGCTCAAACCCCAAGGGCCTCATGCTCAAACCCCAAGGGCCTCATGCTCAAACCCCAAGGGCCTCATGCTCAATCCCCAAGGGCCTCATGCTCAAACCCCAAGGGCCTCTCAAACCCCAAGGGCCTCATGCTCAATCCCCAAGGGCCTCATGCTCAATCCCCAAGGGCCTCATGCTCAAACCCCAAGGGCCTCATGCTCAAACCCCAAGGGCCTCATGCTCAATCCCCAAGGGCCTCATGCTCAAACCCCAAGGACCTCATGCTCAAACCCCAAGGGCCTCATGCTCAAACCCCAAGGGCCTCATGCTCAATCCCCAAGGGCCTCATGCTCAAACCCCAAGGGCCTCATGCTCAATCCCCAAGGGCCTCATGCTCAAACCCCAACGGCCTCATGCTCAATCCCCAAGTTGGTAGGCATTCACAAACTACCTAAGGCAGATCATGGTTGATCTGCCCACTCCACAGGTCTTGCGTGGTGTTTACTAATGCAACATTGTAAGAAGCTGTAACATACAGTTATGTAGTAGAAAATGCTACATATCCTTTGGTGGATACTTGTCAGACATTCATTTTCAATCATGCATTTAGCTTTGCATATTGGGGCCACAATGTCAATATATGATGGGATGGGGGAGCGCAACCTACCTATCAATGTTCTCCTTTCTGGGTTTTTTTCTGGGATGGTGGATGTGACATGGATAGCCAATCAAAATAACACAACAACCCTCCTGGTACTTTTTTACTTCATGATGCAGCGGGAGACTGGGAGCTAAAAGCAGCCCTGAAAAACATTTTAACCGCAGCCCCTTATGGCACTGAGTGAGGGCAGTAAGACAGTCTGACCCTCTCCAGGAAGGTTTCGGTTATTCCACCAACAAAATCTGAAATAAATTTGGGGATTAACAATTCATTAAGCAGCACAATTTCCAATTGTATTAAAAGCCATGTGTCCAATTAAATTAAAAAGTCAGAAAACTGCACCCATAGGTTTCCGATTTCTCATGGGTGCTGTACCCCTTGATTACCTCACCCCTCCACCCTGCAGCCCACTGCTTTGTTAGTTCAGAAATTTGAGATTCACACCACCCGGATCTCACTGACTAAGCTACGCCCCGGCCAATGATTGGGGCATTGGTGAGACAACAATCCCACATTTCACCCATTCGACGGGCACTCGTCAACTGTCCTCTTTGCAACGCAGCATGTTGTCAGGGAAAACTACTGCTTGAATTTCGTCTGTATGCAGGGAGTCATTCATCCTCAGCTGGAGTTGACAACAGAGGCAGAATCTGAAGTGCTCTCCTATTTGCACTTGTCATATATGTCTGTCACTCCTCACAGGTCCGCAGGCTATCGGGGCACTTGTTTTTGTGGCTCCTTTACTGAAAGTAGATTCTGCCACAGATGCCCTTTTACTGTTGTCACTGAGTCCCTTTAGTTTCCCAAGATGACTTTCACCCTCAGGATCTTGACAAGCCTGCAGCTTCTAATATGTTCCAGAAGGCAGCAGCAAAGGAGGAGATGTCTTCCATTGCTTCCATATTGCACAAACAGCTAGGCAATGTGGTTTTGCGCTAGCCAAATGTATTATTACCCACCTCTAGGCCATTGGCGTTCACCTCAGGAAGAAACGGCGGGGCATATTTACGACAAAATGTCGGAGCGCGGAGCTGTGCCAAATTTAGCAGCACTGCGCCCTGACATTTTCAAAACGCAGGGATGCGCCATATACACAAGAATACAGCGCACCCCTGTATTCTCCCTAGCGCTGGTGCTAAATTTAGCTGCCTAGCGCTAGCGCAGGCACACTTGCACCATAGTGCAAGTGTGCCTGCGCTGCAGGGAATGATTGTTTATGTGCAGGAAGTTGCCCCTTCCTGCACATAAACAATCACTAATGGCGATTTGTTACTTCTGCAGCACACATAGAAGTAGCAAATCATCATTATTTAATGATTGTTTATGTGCAGGAAGGAACACCTTCCTTCACATAAACAATCACTAATGGCATTTTGCTCCTTCTGCAGCACACATAGAAAAAGCAAAAACAAGGAGAAATAAAAGTATTTCTCCTCATTTCGCCATTCTAACGCCTGCTTTTGCATGGCGTTAGATTTTGGCGCTGCCTCAGATTTACACATCCTTGAAAATCTGGGGCAGTGTCAAAATTCAATGGGTGTTGCGGTGTCACGCCCACAGTAACACCCATTGCACGCCCCTTTCACGCTAAGTGATGCGTGTAAAGGGGCCTTATTTACAAGGTGGCGTTAAGCCACAAAAAGTGGCTTAACACCGCTTTGTAAATATGGAGAAAGGCATGTCACCATAAGAACGTCACTGAAAGTGACGTTCTGGTGGCAATATCCTCTTGCAAATATGCCCCAACATTCTTCTGCCCGTTGCACTAGGTAGTTTTTCATTTTTTGCCCATGGTGAAAGATTCTGGGCCTATGAATGTTCCTGAGGTTGGACTAATTGTCTTCCAGTTTATTATTTCTAGTCCCTTCTCTTTCCTTCTTTATTTTTGGAATTGCTCGGCTCTGTGCTGGTTTGGGCATTGAGGTTTAAAGGTTCAATTTGCTTTACTGTTCCATGTGCCTCATCAGGTAGTTTTGGGGTTCTTGGGATATCTTGGTATATTTTTTCAGCCTGTTTGTTGCTCATCAGGCATATAATCATGCTGCCTTCCAGTTTTCTTGCATAAGGGAGTGATGCCCTGCTGATCATCCATTAAGTGTACAGGTAGCCAGGGCACAAATCCTAAGGAGGAAAATAGCAGGGAACAATTATCTTACACTATTCACTATGGGAAGTAATGAAATGCCTTTATAATGCCTTTATAATCATCCTCACTTAAAAGGTCAAGGAAAACAGCAAATTAACATATTCGCAAAGTACATTTTTGATTTTACTTTTTATAAATCACATGTATTTTTCCTCCTATTAATGTGTAACTAAGCTTGAAAATGGCTGAAAGTGGAAATATATTTAAAAAGACGTGCAACTTAGTAATTACATTTTGAAATTGCTTTTAGTAAGTAAGCAAAATGTATTGGGTGTATTTTTTAAACGTTAAGGAGCATATTTACAAGCACTTATCGCCACCAGAACATCACTTTTTATGTTGTTCTGGTGGCGATATCCCCTTCGCCTTATTTACAAGGCAGCGTTATGCCACTTAACGTGGCTTAATGCCGCCTTGTAAATAAGGCACCCTTTTCATGCAGCACTTAGCATAAAAGGGGCGGGCAATGGGTGTTGCAGTGGGCGCCCATTGCTTTTGACGCTGCCCCCTATTTACAAGGCTGACGTAAATATGGAGCAATGCCAAAAATAAGACCAGGGAAAACCTGGTCTTAACCTGGCGAAACAAGGAGAAATTATTAATTTCTCCTCTTTGCTGCTGTTTCTATGTGTGCTGCATTATGCAGCACACATAGAAACAGAAAATTGCCGTTAGGGATTGTTCATGTGCAGGATGTGCGCAACTACTTACTAGTAGAAAAGAAGGCAATCAACCAGTTTATTTAACATTATTTCATGGCTTTTGATTTACTGGACACTCTTAAGAGGAACTGTAAGGGAAGGAATGGAGCCGGAGGATACTTCAAGGGCAGGGCCTTTAACTTCTTAACCCCGGCCGGCCCTATTGTGATTGAATAAATGTGTATGTGGGCCGGCAGCCGCTACTAGGCCAGGGAGGGCAGGCACAGTGCGTCATTGAATCTTGTGCAGCCGCCGCCGGAGGTACCACAATGCCCTACACGCCACCACCCTCATTGGTGCTCCGAGCTGCAATGGCAGGAGGTCCATGGCATCATTGACCTTGCCAAGGATGATTGTGGGAGTTCTTCTATTATCCAAGGGCCTCAGCGGCACTCTTGCAACACTGTAACGTCACTTGTTTGACTTTCCGGTGGCGCAATGTGCCACAGCATGTTTACAAGGCCACGTAAAGCCACTTTACGTGGCTTTTCATGGCCTTGTAAATATGTGCCCTTTCACGCATTAAACTGTGTGAAAAGGGCGTTCAATGGATGTTGCTGTGAGTGTTCCCATGCCAAACCAATGGAATCTGAAGCATTCCCAGGTTTTCGACAAACCACAAACCTTCTGAATGCGTCAAAATCGAACACCACCCCACGGGTGGCGTTTGGGAGGCGCTACGAGGATAAATGTTTTCATTTCTCCTATTTGTTTCACTTTTTCTATGTGTGCAGCATACTGCAGCACACAGAGAAAGAGGAAATTCCCTGGATTGATAGGTTTTGTGCAGGTAGGTTTCCCTTCCTGCACAACATCAATCAACTCCGCAACACAGTCATCCTTGCACCATAGCTCACGGGTAACCAGTGCTGGCACATGGCAGCCATTGTGCGTCAACGTAGGGAAAAAGACAGGGGGCTTATTCATGAGCCCCTTGGGACAGTTTAATGCTGCTGGTGCATCATTTTCTTGACATACTTGTAGCATGAATTTCGCACCACGTTGCGCCGTAATTACAAAGTGACGCATCTAGGCATATGCGTGACCTTGTAAAGCCCTGTGCCACATTATACCTGCATCAGGTATGATGTATGCAGGGTGGGCGTTCCCACGCAACAAAGCCTCGTAGAGTGCACAGTGAAATCTATCAGATTTCACTGCAACAATTCTAGGACACTACGTCCAAACCTTACGCCTACCTCATGGCAGGCGTAAGGGTGACACAGTGCCATAAGGATAGGCTTGCCCCATGCACTGCTGGAGACATTTAGCGAGCACAAGAGGCTACTCATGCTGCTGTTTGTGTTTATGTTCTGTTGCATTTAGCACTATTTTCTTAGCACAAAATATGTCCTTGTGTGCGTTTTGGACACAAGGATGCATTTTGTGCATAGAACACTAAATGTTTGGTGTAAATTAGGGGAAAATCCTACTCCATGTGCACATTTAGGGGCATATTTACAAGAGCTTAACACCGCTGTAGCATCAATTTTTTGACGTTACAGCAGCTTTTTTTTATCACCGTATTTACAATTTCCCGCTAACTTCAGTTAGTGGTAATTTTCTAGCGTAAACATGAATGTTTCACATCGGCACCTCTGTAGCGTGACTTCCTGAAAATGAGATGCAAGATAGGCGTTCCCGCGTAAAAACCGCCACAAAACACACAGCGCAATATTTACAACAATTTCCTTGTATGTTGCAAAACCGGAAAAAAACTGCTGCTAAGTCCAACTAGAGGCAGTTTTTTAGGGCCAGAAAATATCTGGTCTTAAAATTGGTGCAAACACTTGAGGCCACATATACGATATTTGGGTGCTATACAGAGCTGCAAGGAATATTGCTGCGCTGCCCTGCGCCAAAACAAAAGGCCGGGAATGCGCTCTATCAATAAGATAGGGCGAATTCCTGGGCCCCATTCATGAAAAGTGTTGCATCGCTGAGATAAAACAGCAATCGGACACTTTTCACTGCGCCCTCCTTGCGACACCATTTATGCGCCATATTTACTGTGCGACGCTCAATGTAGCAATCAATGACAGATACGTCTGGAATCCTGACGTATCTGTCAGCGCTAAAGTCATGCATTACTGCAGTTGTGTTGCAAGCATGACGCAAATTACTCTTAATTACGCAAGTGGGTGTAATCGCTTTATTGTAGGTAACTCCTCGTCAAAGAGTAACACAGACTTACCGATTTTACTCAGATTACTACGGCATAATTGAAATCCCCCCCAAGGCCTAGTAATATTCAGAAAGAGCAGAAGGGGGTTGAGGCCATATACCTATGTGAAAAGGCCCTTACACCTAGTTGTTCCTTACAAACTAATAATTTCATAATGTACAAACGAAAATTAATTTAATATCATTTTTAAAAGTACAAGCTTATAATTTCATATAAGCAAATCAAGTAAGCGTGCATTTAGGATGATATGACTAGGTAAGACATTTGGAGGGCGTGTGCAACCTGGAACCAGACTTCGCTTGAATGCGTATTTCACTATGTTAGTCGTGCGAGGACATTGGAAGGCTACACTAGATCACTTTTGTGCAGTGTCTCTCTCCTTATCAATGAAATGAGTTGTGCCATCTGCCAGGTCATTGATATATGTTCAAAATGGGGTTCATACCTTGTAATTTCGAGCCATTTTGTCATGTATTAACTCGGACAGCTTTTCCGTAGAGTTTATGCATAACCTGTTGGACCACCATGGTGACATATGGAGGGCATCTGGAAATTTTCACAGTTGTGCATTATTGAGCTTGAGGGCTAAGAACATGCATGTTGCTAGTCAGCACCTTGGTGATAATAGTGGAGATACGCTTACATCCCCGGTGGATTCAAACAAAATCAGTGGATCAAGGGGCAAAATCAAGCTAGTTATTTCTTCATGATCTTATACGTATTTTGTTTGTGTTTCACACATATGGAGGTACCACTGCCCTCATCCAGATGAGGGACCAGGTATCCTCAGGAATATTAACTCCACTCTGTGCCACTCCACTCTACGACACTCCACTCTATCCCACTTGTCTGCATATTTATGGGAGCAATTAGAGATGGCTGGACATAAGCTCCCATACATCATGGAGACACCACTTCTTGTTATGCTTTTGCTAAATAGCTCTTCTATGAAGGACAATTATCTTGTGTCTTTCTCTTTGATTAGTGGAGTCTCAATTGTATTAATCTAAAATGGTCTCTGGGTGTCAAGAGGAATTGTTCCATGCATGATATTATCATTTTCTTTTTTGCAGTTTTATATAGCATGGACTTAGAACAAGGGCATTAGAGCACTTAACATGACAACCAGAAGAAATTAGTCTCTTTGGTCTTCTTCCTGCAAGCCATGTGGTGCAGTTTTTCTGCCGCAGGTGTATCTTTCTGTGAGTGCTTGTTCACTCAGGACTTCCTTATTCCCTAATTTGGTATTAAGGGGCCTGATTCACTTTTGTATAAGTATATGATTTTTTGCAATTCACAAAGGAATTTTACGAGTAGTATCTTTACGACTGTGGAGTCCGCACTTGAGGAGGAGACTCTGCACAATAAAAGATAGGCAGTCGTAAAGATACTACTCGTGAGTCAGATTTATGAAGTCAGTTGTTTGAAGCCACTCAAAGCCCCTTTGCATGGCTCTGAGTGGCTTCATAAATCTGGAATAATACAACACAGAGCAAATCGCTGCGTTGCATTACTCTGCCCTGTGAAGGCATTCCATGGGCGTTGTGTGGGTGTTCCCAGGCAACTCCCATGGATTTTTACACATCCCCAGACTTACAAGAACTTGGGAACCTGGGCATGCGCCATAATCTTATGTCTTTCCAGGGGAGGCTTGACGAGGAGAAATATATCTAGTTCTCCTTGTTGCTTCCTTTTTCTATGTGTGCTGCATTCTGCATTCTGCAGCACACATAGAAAGAGGAATATGCCTCCCAGAATTGTTTTGGTGCAAAACAATCCTGCATGCAACATAGGCACCGTTGCATCATGGTGCAAGGGCGCCTGCATTGGCGCTAGGCTGTCAAAAAGGCATCGGCACAAGGGAAAGGACAGGAATGCACCATATTGCCTTAAATTGGCACATTCCTGCCCTTTCCCTGTGGCACAGCGCGATGCAGCAAGGTGACTTGCTGCGCAGCCCTGTGTCAGTTATTCATAAATTTGGTCTGTAGTATATATAGCGCCAGTGTCAACCTGTGTCAGATGTTCAGGATGATTACTATATATGTACATTATTCCCTTTAGATTAATTGTATACACATTTATATTATGTTGGGGTGCTGATAATCTGGCATGGATGCAGCCTTCCTGGTCCTATGATGGGCATCAGCGGTCTATAGGGACCCGTCAGAGTGTATAGATCAGACTCTCTTAGTTCGTCTGTGAACCAGCTACTGACGTCAGAGCACAGCTCTATAGATGAATCATATAGCCGGAGTGTGTCTAGGCACAACCCCACAATGAGCTCTGACCTCAAATCCATGATGACTGCTACAGTCAATCTATGGTGCATCCCATGTGCGAGGGGCTGTTTGACAAACCCTACTTTGAGAATTGCACCTTCTCATGCTCAGGGACCACCGTCACCTGCAGCAGTCTGTACCGCTGGCTCTGTTTGCCGCCCTGTTCCTGGTTCAGTGGGTCCACGCAGTCCTTCACTACCTGAGGTAGGGCATTCCCAGGTCTATTCAGAGAATAAAAAGGGGAGATAATCAAGGACAGAGGCTGAGGTCATATTCTTGCAGAGAAAAGAAGCTCTTTCTGTGTTGACAAACTTAAAGTAATTATTCTTTTTCTTTGAGGATTGCAAATCAATTAGGGCAAAGTGGAGATTTCTTTGGGCCACCTCCGAAACCAAGATGGAGAGCAGAGGGAGCCTATTGGCAGGTTAGTTAGGCTCCTCTAGCATAACTACACTAAGTACGATTCATAGGAAGTGGAAGTGCAAGAGAGGTCACGTGGTTGCAGCTTCTTTCTCCACTGTGCAGCCCTGTAACCAAGTGCCTCTCTCTCTAAAGAGGGTCACATCATGTCAGCTTCCAACCCTAAGCACCAGCCCTGCAGGCACGGCCTCTACATCTCTGAAATCTTGAGACCCACCAGGGAGTAGTACCTGGGTAGGCCTTCTCCAGTCAGGTCCACAGGTGCAAGCAATCTGAAAAGCCAGAACGGCTGGGACAGAATCAGGGTCCCTATAGCATTTTCATGCATCTTCTACCACCAGGTCTCCCCTTGTTCTCGGATAGCGTAAAACTCGTCACCAGTGCTTATGTGTAAAAACAATAAATGCCAGGGCTCTCATTAGGAGGCCACTACAGCTTGCGCCACACATTTCCCCTCCCATGCTGCCAGTGATAGTAACTACTAACCATCACACTCCTACAAGTGTGACAATTCGGACTATTCCAGGCCCCCAAAGCTATCAGAGTGGCTTGGGCTCCAGGTAATACTAGTTTTTAATGTATATTTAATTAATAATTTACTGTTGTTGTGGACATCTCTAAATTAGCCAGACAGCGCCACCTTGTGGTAGACTGTCACAAGCACCAGTGTCAGTGTTGATAATTAAGTGCCGGTGCCGAGCACCTGAAACCACCGGCTCAAGTTAAGCCCTGGACATCTTCTCTTCTTCCTCCAGGTAAAATCAACCCTAGTGAGGCTTTGTCTGCGAGTGTGACCGCGCAGCCGCCATCTGCTTCTCCAAGTCTGGCTACAACCCGAGTACAAGAACGTGGATACGGACAAATATTGCAATTGAGGGCCAGCGAGGAGCAGGGCCTGCCTGAGGGAATGCCCCGATGCCTTAAGATCCAGGAAATGTCTAAGGAATGGGCCCATCAAATACCAGCTCTATTCCATGGCTTATCCAGGAGCCAGAGAAGGAATGCATTCCATCGATAAAACTGTGTTTATGTGCTTCAGCTTGTAACTTACAGTGATTCTGTGTTAAAAGTGGCATCTCAAGAGTTAGTTCTAGTCATTTCTATTCATCAGATGTATATGCAATGTGGCATTACTGGCGCCTATAATCCTTACTTAACATATCTGCTGCTTTTAACAGTCAATAAATATATTTTACAACCTACCCTTGAATTCACTGATGCTTTCCCCACGGAAGATAATCATTTTATTCACAGACTCGAGAGCAGTACGCTCATGGTGGATATAGCATGCATGAGTGTGCTGTTGACACTCAGGGGTATATTCACAAGAACGTGTGATAACTACCGCAAGAGTAGCGTAACGCAACTTTCAATAACGCAGCCTATCACGGGAAAATAACCCCGTGTCAACGTGGAATTCACAACAAGGCGGTACCATGCGATAGTCACCAGATAACGCGTCAAATGTCAGCGTAAAAATCAACGCCACGCCGAAAAAATGCGAAACGCGAGAAATCATGCGACGAGGCCAATCGCGGTACAAAAAGTAGCGAAAAGCAGCCTCAGGCCTGCAAATCCCACGCGTCTGGCGGGAAATTGCACCATAAAAACCACAGACACAACACACCAGAAACAAGCCGAAGCAGGTAGCAACATGGATGCACCCTGACCCAGCGCAGAGGGCAACGCGAACCACACAACCCCCACAGACCACCAGCAAGGAACAACGGGGTCGGGGAAGGCCAAGGAGAAAAGGGAGAGGAAGACGGGGTGCAGACCGCAGGAAAACAAGACCAAGGCCACGGAGGCGACAGAACACTACCAGCAACTGACCCACAAGCAGACCACCTGGAATGCAGTCGGAGTGCCCAGGAGGCCAATCCAGGAGGCCAAGAGGCGCTGGCAGGACGTGACACCCTAAACCAGGTACAAACCCGCTGCCAACAGGAAGGCAGCAACGGCGACAGGAGGTGGCAGTCCAGCGCTACAGGAGGAGCTGGAGGAAACCCAGGCCACAGTCATCAGTGTGGAGAGGGTGCAAGGAGTAGGGAGTACGGACACAGCTCAACAGGACCTGACACAACAACAACAGGGTGAGGATCCAACAGGGACTGGGGGGACGGGGGGTGATGGGCACAATGCCACACATGCACAATGAGGTGTAACACACTGCACACCCACAATTACCCAGGGACATGTCCCCCATCCCCATGGCACACTGCAGCACACACACATAGCAATCACAGCACATACCATGACAATGTGGCACAAAGTGCAACACCCACACTGCAGAACAGGGGACACAACTGGGTCCACCCAGGTGCAGAAACAGAACAATCACATTGGACAGATCAGGGAAATGTGAGATGCACATCTACCCCTACAACCCCACATCAGCCATGTAGGCCAAATGTACACTGTCCCAACTCAAATAGCCACCACCGCCCAAACAGTCACAATGTACATTGTCACACAGTCTGCATGTCGACAAGAACAAGGTGCCAACACAATGCCAACATGCACCTCCCCTTCACAATGCAGAGGGACAAACAACACCTCCAGCAGGTCAGAACAGACAACCCATCAGTGATGCCCGAGACGAACACCACAGCCCAGACACCGACGCCCTACAACAGCCCATGGAAATCCCACACAACCCACCACCAGGGCAGACAAGCTACTCAGAGGAGAACCCAGCCCCTGCAACAGACCACACAGCATGAAGCACCCACAATCACGGCTGCCTCACAACACTTCACCCACCTACACATGGCACCCCAATGCCAGGTGGCAGAACGCCAAAAGGAGGTGGCCCAACAGGTGAGGGTGTTGCCGAACCCATGGAATGTGAACTAGAACACATACGTGGGTGTCCAATACCCTTCAGGGACCACCTACACCCCACAAAGGAGACCCACACCTCCACAGAGACACATGCACATATCATGTTGAACTGGCTACGGGCACGTGCGCCCGGCCCCTTTATTGGCAGGGCCACATGTACAGTGACGCCTGTGCTGGATGTGTGTGGGGTGAGTATAAGCCAGCCCGCACAAGGGCTTGGTGCTGCCAACAACCAGAACAGTGGACACCAGTGTAATGGAAACAGAAAACACCAGCATAACAGAGTCAAATGCAGAGCAACATGGAGGGATCCGGAGTAAGGCCAGAGGTCACCCAATATTCAGTCTGGACGTTCCGTGAGTTGCAGTGCACTGAGGTTGGGGCACTAGAGAAGAGCGCGCACATGTGAAGACATTGCTAGGATCATGTCCCTTCGGGTTAGTCCTGATGCAGATGTGTTACACCTGCATCAACTTCCTCATCAACGTCCCAGGTCTCCCACACTGCCTGAGGTGACAGTTGCGTCCGCAGTCCACAGCGCAAAACTCAGTTTTAGATCCGGGTGTGTAGCTTGACTACCGCCACCAGTCTGCATTCCTGCCTTGGGGCTGTTACCACCTGCCCTCCCATTGTCTGTGCCTTCTCCCGTCTGCACACTTGACACATCCTCCTCCTCATGGTCCCAGGTCTTCCCCACTGCATGAGGTGACATTGCTGCGCAACCTCACAACAGCACAAAACTCAATCAGTAACGGACAATGGCTTGCGGTGCACTGAGTCACTGGCACCTGGAGTGCTGAGCAGGGTATCAGGCCAATGATGGCATCCACGACAGGTCTGAGCAACTCCGTAGGTCTGTCAGGACCACCGTTTCGACTCTGGCAGATGGTGGTTGGAGGTGGTCCTTGCGGTGGTGGGGTGTGCCTCCTGCGGTGATGCGACGTCCGGGCCGGTCAAGACTCGGTGCCATGTGTGGGCCCTGGTGGCCCGCAGTTGGGGCCGGAGGAGGCGGACAGCGCAGGGCCACAGACACATGGTGTTGATGACCCCAAGACCATCGCTACAGAGGCCATTCAATGTCTCAGAAGAAGGGGTCCCAGGCCTGAGCAGCACAGAGTTAGTGGCCCCGGATGCACTGCGGCTGGCACAGGCACCCAGCCACGGGACGGTGACTTGCGGTGCAGTCAGATGGGCCATGCGACCTGAGCGGGTCCCCATCAATGTCCGAGGTGTATGTTGCAGAGGGTTTCGGGGGACAGTGGAAGGTGTCCTCCAGGGCATGATGCAGAAGGTCTGATGTTATCTGGAAGCAGCAAATGGAGGAGTGGAAAGCGCAACCCTCATTTCCAACAACAATTCGGTATCAGCTACATGAGGATGAAAACTAGCCCCTAGTCCATAGACTCAAACGCCACCAATGTGCGACCAGTGAGTGTCCATGAATGTCGGGGAGCACACTTAGTGGCACAGGTGCTGAGAGGGGATGCAGTCTGCGATGATGCCGGTACACAGATGTGAACTCCAACATTGCCAAATCAAGGCTCTGTGACCTACTGGACCGCAGTGTAGGCCGGAGGCAGCGGTCAGCATGGGCCCACAGACATGTGTCGTGTGCCTGTGATGCATTCGTTTGCTTCACTGAAAGCAGGGAGTTTAGTGATATCACCCCTGCAGTAAACATCCGGTCACTGCCATGGTGTAATCAAGACTCAGTTCCAAATGTGTGACCTACCTGACCGTGGTGTAGGCCTGAGGCAGCGGTCAGCACGGCCCATTCACCGAGTGTCTCCGGCATAGGTTGGATGGCCCCACCTGCCTGCGTTGTTCAGGTTCAGTGGCACCACGTGTAGCCGGCTGGCGTTGAACAGGGTTAGTGGCACCACGTGTAGCAGGCTGGCATTGAACAGGGTTAGTGGCACCACGTGTAGCCGGCTGGCGTTGAACAGGGTTAGTGGCACCACGTTTAGCAGGCTGGCGTTGAACAGGGTTAGTGGCACCACGTGTCGCAAGATGCCCATATGGAACTATGCCTCACTGATCGGGGGGGTCTGGTGCTGTGGCCGCTGGCTCGGATTTGGGGTCACTGCCATTCATGACTCAGGACACAGTTTCACATATGGGACCTACTGGTCCGAAGAGTAGGCTGGGGGCGGCAGTGGAGTACGTCAATGAAAAAGGAATAAAGCGTGCCGGTGTTGTGGAGGCCGTGATGGTCTGAGGTGGCTGCCAAGGTCTCGGGCCTCGGGCTTGGGGCTTGCGCTGGCACGTGGTGGGCCCTCCTTGACATACGCCGGTGTCAGAAGGTGATCAGTGTGGCCTGGCTGCGCAGGGGCTGGCCTGACGGGTTCGTGGTCCAGCGTGCCGGGGTCCGGCAGGCGCACGGCATCGCAGGCAACTCCGCTCATGAGGATGGCGTCGGCCTCGTGGCGAGGTGGGAGGATCCGCCCTGGCAGAGACGTGGGTCTTTCCGGAAGAGGACCACGCCCAGGCCTACGTGCTTTTTATTCACACCCCTACGCTGGCGTGGCGTACGCCGGGCCATCCCACTCCGCTGACGCTTAGGGGGGGCGTAACAGGCAACATTTCCTCGAGGTCCCCCACTGGCTGGGGTGACAAGGTGGCATCCACTGTCCACTACACTCCATACGCAAGCGGTGTATGTCGCCATGGATATGGGTGTGTTCTGCATACTGCGAGGTGTCCAGCACATCTCCGGCACTCTTGGCATTGTGTACTTTCCCAATCATGGTTCTACTGCATCCTTCACACATGCCTGGTTGCCACCTCTCCCCACATTCGGCTATTATGTGGCTGAGGTGCCATGCCGTTGCTGGCTCATGTTCAGGGCTTGCCCATGTGGACATTGTAAGTTGTTCTGTCGTGTCTGGTGGGTGGGCATATTGTTGTGCCTGTTGTATGTGATTTTGTGACGTGTGTATAGCCAGCGTTGTGAGTTGCATGGTTGTGGAGTTGAGGTGTGTGGGGTGTTCATTTGTATATTGCCAAGGGGCTGTGCATTTCCCTTGTTGCCATCCTGGGAACTCTGGTTGATGATGGGCTGTCGGAGGATGAAGGTATCATGCACACTGGCTGTGTATTTGAAGGCGACATTGTTGGGGGATCCACGGTGTTCTGTTGTTGCCTGCACATTGGTGTGAGACGTGTGCTTCCTGTTGCGGTGATTGTGTGCTGTGTCACCAGGGGGCACAGGTAGTACATGTGTGCTGTGTATTGCCCCCGACACGTGCGTGCATCCTGCTATGGCATATGGTCCTTGCTTGGTCTCCAGCGGATCCTGCGCATTGTGTTGTACGTATGGGGACTTGGGTACCAGGGTGATGGTGATGTCCAGGACAGGTGTGGGGGACTTGGATGTGGCTGGCTGTGAGACTCCTCCGACACTGGCGGGTGTTGGATGGGGGGTCCCAGGGGCCAACAGGTGCAGCCAAGCCATCAGCTTTGTGTGGGGTGGGATGTTGGTTGTCCGCTGTGTTGTTGCCGTAGGCCTGTTAGGCGATGATGGTCAGGATGCGTAGGTTGGTTGTCCCTTTCAGCCTGTAGTGGATGGTGACATTGTCAGATGTTGGGTCTGTGCGGCTGGTACGTTTCCTGGGGTTCCGCTGTCTTTGACTGCGCTGCGTCTGTGGTGGTCCAGGGGGGGGTGTTCCGGGTGTGGGTTGGAATCCTGGGGTGGTGGAGGTGGGTGTTGTGGCCCTCTTGGGTGTCCGGGCCGCATGATGTGTGGATCCATGGCATCTGTTGCCCTTCGGATGTGGCCCTGGGCTGTGCTCCCTTTTGTGGTGCTGGCTGCCGTCTGACTTTACACCAGGTCAGAGCAGGTGTAGATTTCCTGGTGCTAACGCTCCTTATCGCCTGTTTTGTGTTTTTATTGCGGATGTGGCTGGTCGTTGTGAATGTTGAGGTGTGCTGTTGTCTCGGCTTTTGTCATGGGAACGCCTACTCTGCATCTCATTAGCGATATTTGCGGGGGTCCTCTGTTGCGATGTTTTTTGCGGCTGCTATCGCAGGTAAACTGGTGCTGTGGGCTGTTAACATCGGCTTGTGAATGGGGGGATAACTTTATCACGACTTTGGCTGCGATAAAGTGCCGTTAATTCGGCAATAGCTCCTTGTGAATATGCCCCTCAGGTGCTTGGCGGGTGTGGGAGGAGTGTGGGCAGTGTAACCTGAGCTGGGTATGGTATCATCTGGGCTTGCCATGGCGTGGTCTTAAATGAAGAGTTTGGCACTGTGTGGTTGCATAAAAGTAACGCAGATAGTGTTGCATCAAGGAGCCGTTCCAAGGGTGGTACATGGAGATTTCCATGCAATTGTCCATGGTTTTTAAGGCAAAGCCTTATCTCATTTGTAGATCAGGCTTTGCAACAAACAATACGCCTCCTTGAGGCAAGCGCAAAAAGGTGGAAAAATATTATTTTCTCCAAACTTTTATTAACTTTGCATGTGTGCTGCACTGTACACCACACTTAAAAGGTAAGAAAAGTTTAAAAGTAAGTATAAGTAAAGTATTTTGTATTGAAAGGGTATCCTTTGCACCATCAGTGCCAGGATACCCTCCCAGGTGATTGTGCGCTCTGCAAATCTTCATAACATAGTGAAAGTTCTTCTGGTAGTGTGTGACGGGGAGTCTGTGAGAGGTGTGAGCATGCTCTTGGTGTGTGTCACTGCTAGTCTGTGAGAGGTGTGAGAGTGCTCTTGGTATGTGTCACTGCTAGTCTGTGAGAGGTGTAAGAGTGCTCTCAGTAGTGTGTGTCACTGCTAGTCTGTGAGAGGTGTCAGAGTGCTCTTGGTATGTGTCACTGCTAGTCTGTGAGAGGTGTCACAGTGCTCTCAGTAGTGTGTCACTGCTAGTCTGTGAGGGGTGTGAGTGTGATCTTGGTATCTGTCACTGCTAGCTTCTGAGAGGTGTGAGAGTGCTCTCAGTAATGTGTGTCACTGCTAGTCTGTGAGAGGTGTCAGAGTGCTCTCAGTAGTGTGTCACTGCTAGTCTGTGAGGGGTGTGAGTGTGATCTTGGTATCTGTCACTGCTAGCCTCTGAGAGGTGTGAGAGTGCTCTCAGTAATGTGTGTCACTGCTAGTCTGTGAGAGGTGTGAGAGTGCTCTTGGTGTGTGTCACTGCTAGTCTGTGAGAGGTGTGAGAATGCTCTTGGTATGTGTCACTGCTAGTCTGTGAGAGGTGTAAGAGTGCTCTTGGTATGTGTCACTGCTAGTCTGTGAGAGGTGTGAGAGTGCTCTTGGTATGTGTCACTGCTAGTCAGTGAGAGGTGTGAGAGTGCTCTTGGTATGTGTCAGGGCTAGTCTGTGAGGGGTGTGAGAGTGCTCTTGGTATGTGTCACTGCTAATCTGTGAGAGGTGTGAGAGTGCTCTTGGTATGTGTCACTGCTAGTCTGTGAGAGGTGTAAGAGTGCTCTTGGTATGTGTCACTGCTAGTCTGTGAGAGGTGTGAGAGTGCTCTTGGTTTATGTCACTGCTAGTCTGTGAGAGGTGTAAGAGTGCTCTTGGTATGTGTCACTTCTAGTCTGTGAGAGGTGTGAGAGTGCTCTTGGTATGTGTCACTGCTAATCTGTGAGAGGTGTGAGAGTGCTCTTGGTATGTGTCAGGGCTAGTCTGTGAGAGGTGTGAGAGTGCTCTTGGTATGTGTCACTGCTAATCTGTGAGAGGTGTGAGAGTGCTCTTGGTATGTGTCACTGCTAGTCTGTGAGAGGTGTAAGAGTGCTCTTGGTATGTGTCACTGCTAGTCTGTGAGAGGTGTGAGAGTGCTCTTGGTTTATGTCACTGCTAGTCTGTGAGAGGTGTGAGAGTGCTCTTGGTATGTGTCACTGCTAGTCTGTGAGAGGTGTGAGAGTGTTCTTGGTATGTGTCACTGCTAGTCTGTGAGAGGTGTGAGAGTGCTCTTGGTATGTGTCACTGCTAGTCTGTGAGAGGTGTGAGAGTGCTCTTGGTATGTGTCACTGCTAGTCTGTGAGAGGTGTGAGTGTGCTCTTGGTATGTGTCACTGCTAGTCTGTGAGAGGTGTGAGAGTGCTCTTGGTATGTGTCACTGCTAGTCTGTGAGAGGTGTGAGAGTGCTCTTGGTATGTGTCAGGGCTAGTCTGTGAGAGGTGTGAGAGTGCTCTTGGTATGTGTCAGGGCTAGTCTGTGAGAGGTGTGAGAGTGCTCTTGGTATGTGTCACTGCTAGTCTGTGAGAGGTGTGAGAGTGCTCTTGTTATGTGTCAGGGCTAGTCTGTGAGAGGTGTGAGAGTGCTCTTGGTATGTGTCACTGCTAGTCTGTGAGAGGTGTGAGAGTGCTCTTGGTATGTGTCAGGGCTAGTCTGTGAGAGGTGTGAGAGTGTTCTTGGTATGTGTCAGGGCTACTCTGTGAGGGGTGTAAGAGTGCTCTTGGTATGTGCCACTGCTAGTCTGTGAGAGGTGTGAGAGTGCTCTTGGTATGTGTCAGGGCTAGTCTGTGAGAGGTGTGAGAGTGCTCTTGGTATGTGTCACTGCTAGTCTGTGAGAGGTGTGAGAGTGCTCTTGGTATGTGTCAGGGCTAGTCTGTGAGAGGTGTGAGAGTGCTCTTGGTATGTGTCAGGGCTACTCTGTGAGGGGTGTGAGAGTGCTCTTGGTATGTGTCACTGCTAGTCTGTGAGAGGTGTGAGAGTGCTCTTGGTATGTGTCAGGGCTAGTCTGTGAGAGGTGTGAGAGTGCTCTTGGTATGTGTCAGGGCTACTCTGTGAGGGGTGTGAGAGTGCTCTTGGTATGTGTCACTGCTAGTCTGTGAGAGGTGTGAGTGCTCTAGGTATGTGTCAGGGTTACTCTGTGAGGGGTGTGAGAGTGCTCTTGGTATGTGTCACTGCTAGTCTGTGAGAGGTGTGAGAGTGCTCTTGGTATGTGTCAGGGTTACTCTGTGAGGGGTGTGAGAGTGCTCTTGGTATGTGTCACTGCTAGTCTGTGAGAGGTGTGAGTGTGCTCTTGGTATGTGTCAGGGTTACTCTGTGAGGGGTGTGAGTATGCTCTCGGTAGTGTGTGTCCCTGCTAGTGTGTGAAGGTTGTGAGAGTGCTCTAATGGATGTGAGACTTCAAATCTGTAAGTGGTTTGTGAGTAATGCCAGTATGTAGGGTATCCTGCTTTTCCACTAGCAGTGCCCCTTATGTGTACATTGAGGCCATGGCTGTAGACGATTTAGGCCATATTTATCAACCCCTTACACCAGGTTTGCATCGCAAAAATGGTGCAAAAGGGCACAAAGTGATGATTTTAGTATCTACATTCCAGTGTAAAACATCTTTTGCGCTGGTAACTAGCCACAAAGTAACACAAAGTAGCACTCTGCTCTACTTTGCATCAAGGAGGCATAGCATTAGTGGTAAACGGTAATTCCTATGCAACTATTACTGGATGTTGTTGCCAATTCCTATCCCCTGACATTGATAGACAGGAAATTTGTGCCAAATCTGTATGCCTCCCCAAGGCAGGCTTAACTGTAGAGGAGCGTTTTCTTTTCTCAATAACTTTGCAACCTTGCATTTCTTGTACTGAACAGTACATGTGTAATGGTATAAAAGTGTTAAAATATCTCAAAACATAGGGGCTTATTTACAAGCCCATTGCCGGTGCTGTGTTTCTTTTTTGAACGCACCTGCAGTGCAGAGTGCAGACCTATATCTACGAGGCCACGCAAAGCCACTTTGTGTGGCTTTTCATGGCCTCGTAGATGTAGAGTAAGGCAAAGCAGCGCCAAATGCTGTGTTGCCTTACTCTGCGTCAAAGAGACGGTCCATGGGCGTTGCAGTGGGTGTTCCAATGCAACACCCACGCATTCCCAGATTTACAAAGACTTGTAAACCTAGGAATGCGTAAAAAGCCTATGCCTCCCCAGAGCAGGTGTAACAATGAGAAATGTTTTTATTTCTCCTCGTTTTTCCCTCTTTCCATGTGCATTGCATTCTTCAGCACACATAGAATGAGGAAAACACCTCCATGGATTGTTTTTCTGCAGGAAGGTGCCCTTTCTTGCACAATAACAATCCTGCTAACAATGCAGACACCCTTGCACCATGGTGCAGGGGGGCCTGCATTGGCGTTAGGTGCCAATAGTACGCTGGCTGAAAGTACAGTGTGCTGCCTATCATAAATACCACACATTCCTGCTCTTTCCTTTTGATGCAGGGCAACACAACAAGGTGACTTGCTGTGCTGCCCTGCGCCAAAAACTTGTAAATGAGGCCCACAGTATTTTGCACTGGAAGCGTCCTTCGCATACAAATCCTATGACTGTCATCACACACAAACCCTTGCTCTGTGTTACAAAGCTGTGTGTGTTGTGCAACGCAGTCTGAAGGACACCAGTACAAGGAGAGAGAAGAACAACACCATATCATAGCAGGACCGGTGCTGCTCAGTTACACCAGTGAACAGAAGGACATATTTACAAGCCCCAATCGCCACCACAAGGTCACTTTTTCAGACGTTGTGGTGGCGATAGGGGCTTCGCCTTATTTACAAGGCAGCGTTAAGCTACTTAACGTGGCTTAACGCTGCCTTGTAAATAAGGCCCCCTTTCACGCTAGACTTAGTGTGAAAGGGGTGGGCAGTGAGTGTTGCGATGGGGGTTCCACTGCAACACCCATTGATTGTGACGCTGCCCCATATTACAAGGGTGGCATAAATATGGGGCAGCGGCAAAATTAAGACCAAGGAAAACCTGGTCTTATCCAGGCGAAACGAGGAGAAATGTTTAATTTCTCCTAGTTTTTGCTGTTTCCATGTGTGCTGCGTTGTGCAGCACACATGGAAAAAGCAAAACGCCATTGATTGTTTATGTGCAGGATGCTGCCCCAGCCAGATTTACAAAGGGATGTAAACTTGGGGAAGGGCCGAACCTGTACGACTCCTGAGGTGAGGCGTAACGAGGAGAAATATATTTATTTCTCCTCATTACTTCCTCTTAGGATAGTTGATGTGCAGGAAGGTGCCTCTTCCTGCACAAAATCAATCCTGCATGCAATGGAGGCACCCTTGCACCATGATGCAAGGTGCCTACATTGGCGCTAGGCTGCTGAAACTGTGCCAGCGCAGGGAGAAAGGACAGGAATGCACCGTATTGCTTAAATATGGTGCATTCCTGCCCTTTCAATTTTGACGCCAAAATCCCATAAATAAGCCACTTAGTACACCAGTGAGCAGTCTCAGCTCCCCTCCCAGTTGACCCTCAATGCTCTCAGACATTCATCCTCTACTGTAGGACTTCAGCCTCACATGCACAGCTATGCAGCAGTTCCTTGCAGCTGCTCTCCCTTTTTGATGCCAGTCCCAGTGCACCCACCACAAAACCACTTCAGCTCCCCTTCATGATGCATATGTGCAGAACACCTGTGCGGTACAGTGAGATTGATGGGAGCAGCTAGTCTGATACCACACTGGATCCCTATGTTGCTCATGTGCCGAAGAGTACATCCTTGCTCATGCACCGAAGATTGCCATCAGTGCTTAATTTGAGCCAGTGGTTTCTGGTGCTTGGGACCAGCACTTAATTGTGAACACCGGCACTTATGACAGCCTGCACATGGTGGCATTGTATGTCTAATTTAAAAATAAGCAAAACAACAGCTGTTTATTAATTCAATATACTTAAAAATGATTAATGCCTGCCACCAAAACCATTCTTATAGCTTTGGGGGCCTGGAATAGTCTGAATTGTCACTGTCACTTGTCACTGGCAGTACTGGCACTGGTACCACCCATTGCAGCCATCCTACGAGCAAGAAGCTCACATCGCCTTGTGCCAAGTTGTACTGGCCCTGCTGATTCTGGTGGTGCATCTCCACTGCAGTTCATGGATCTGGCTGTCAAAGGGTAAAAGAGGTTGCTGTGCTCAAACTGTGACAATTGTAGTCTTTACCTCTGTTATTCTGGGGCCACCTTTCCATTGGACCCAATCTGTGAACCAAACATGCCCTTTTAGCACTTGACATCAGGGCAGCAAAGCAGAGCAGTCCAAAGCTTGCTCAGTGATGTGTTGCAGGTTAGAAACTTGGAACTCTGCACAGCACACAGTAACACTTAATAAATTGATTTCAGGCCAGTGCTTTATATTTACAAAGAAAAAGAGGGGCAGATTTACAAGCTTTCTGCGCCACCAGTACGTCACTTTTGTGACGTACTGGTGGCGCAGGGGGCTGCTCCATATTTACAAGGAGAGGAAAAGCCACCCTGCGTGACTTTTCCTCTCCTTGTAAATACGGCCCCTTCACACGCAGCACTTTGCGGTGAAGGGGCGTTCCATGGGTGTTGCTGTGGGTGTTCCCACGCAACACCCATGGAACAAGACACATCTCCAGAATTACGAGAAATCGTAACTCTGGAGATGCGTTTGAGCTACGCCACCCTAGAGGTGGCGTAGGAGGCAGCACAGAGGAGAAATGTTTTCATTTCTCCTCGTTTTTTCCTCTTTCAATGCGTGCTGCATTCTGCAGCACGCTTTGAAAGAGGAAAATGGTTGTAGTGATTGTTTTTGTGCAGGAAGGTTCCCCTTCCTGCACAAAAACAATCTCCCCACGACGCAGGCATCCTTGCACCATGGTGCAAGGGTGCCTGTGCCGGCGCATGGTTGCAGTTTGTGCGCCAGCGCAGGGGGAAGCACAAGGATGCGACATATTCTTGTAAATATGTCGCATCCCTGTGCTTTCCAAACTAACGCAGCATGGCGCAGCAAAATGACTTGCTGCGCCGTGCTGCGTTAGTTAATTGTAAATCTGCCCCAGAGTACTTTAATTTGACACACCTGAATACAAAACATACTATTACAAAGGTACACAAAGAAAAACCAGACATTTCTAACCTCTTCTAGACTAGAAATCTCTGTAAGACAAAGTAAACGCTATTGCTATTATATTTGCCAGTGAAATCACAATATAAAACCCCTCCTTATTTCATTGTTTTGCTGTGTTTTCCACACCTTTTAAACTTTTGTCCCAAACAGAAATTTGAAAGCATGTATGCTGATTTTCATATATCGAGGACTTAGACTGCCTCGAGTCATGAGCAGTGCATTGGAGGGCATTATATTTGTGGAGGTAGTGATAGCTTGTGGGCTGATGGGTTTTATGGGCATACGAAGAGGTAACCATCTCTGATTAGAAGGTATATCACCTCCAGGCTGCCTCCCTCTGCCTGTGGGAGTTTAGGGGTGAATGCCACACATTAAAGGAGGAGCAGGGTTCCCACCTATATACAGTATGCTTTAGGGCATGAATCTAATTCCTGTAGACAAATCTTTCTCGTAGAAACTGTTCAATCCCAAGACTGATTGGTTCTATTTAATCAATTTTCAGTTTATTTTGATCTCCTATTCAAATGTTCTGGCAGTTAGGGGGAAAACACAAGCAGAGCACCCACCGAGGCACTGTTATCGTCTTATTGGACGCAGCAAATAGCAGTGTGATGGATGATGGGGTGTTAGAGACACACGCAGTTTTAGGGCCTGATTAAAAAAGGTCCTCTGTACTCGTGACAGAGGCCCCACAGTCATGGGGGAGTACCCGCACTCGGGGCAGAATCTCCACAATAAGAATTCTCATTGTAGAGATTCCGCCCCGAGTGTGGAAACCTTCCCACGACTGCGGGGCCTCCACCACGAGTGTGGAGGCCCTTTGTGAATCAGGCCCGTATGGTTTTCAGGATGCTGGTGCTTTGAGCACCTCTGCAGGTCCCTTTATAGCACTTCTTACCATAGAGTCTGTGTGACTGATTACTGAACTGGGTTGTCCAATCTGCAGTTTTGTGTATAGTTGTGGTCCTGAGTTGGCATGATTGGAGGGAGAGAGCAGTGGAGAGATCTGTAGGGATGGGCATTTTTATTATCCTCCCACATCTGGTGTTTTTGTGAAATGTAAAGAAGCAGTCAAATTGTATAGATATTTGGTACCTGCAGTAGTGGACTTTATTAAAGTCCTCCAAATTCCCCAAAAATGTGTGACAGATCTCCTCAGTTATTCCACGCCTGTTCATTTAGTGATGCTTGTTTTGCAGGCTGTGCAATCAATCAGGGTATTTATAAAGCGCGCTACTCACCCGTGAGGGTCTCAAGGCGCTGATGTTGGACAACCCTCATAGCAGCTATGTCTTGTGTGAATTTAAGAGATATAAGTTATAATTTGCTTCTGACCACTGTGCATTATGATCCTAGTATTGCTGTGGGCTATAACTGTTATATGTGCCAGTACATAATGATATAATGCCACGGCAAACCATAGGTTAGCCCTTCTAAGCTTACCTGCATTTCAAAGCAGTTTGCTGGATGAGTTGTTTCCAATTTGTGGGTTATGAGCTGAGGGTTGTGCTTGAGGGTGTGACTGTTTTCTCGGCTCTGTTGCCGTGGTGTGGGTGCTGCAGTTATCTAGGAAATAGCTATATTTTCAACTTGCTTCGGAAGTGTATATGCTCCTGGGTGCTTCTAATGTTGGCTGGTAGTGAGAGCCTGGCGGCTTGTACTGAAAAAGCAGTGCCTCCTACAGATTTCTTATGTTGTGGTGGTAGGATAAGTGGTGCAAGCCTGGAGCACAGTGTTCTGTTTGGTTCATATTGCTTGAATTTAACTTGAGGGTATAGGGGTCCTTTTGCTTGGGAGGCCCTGTGGACAATGAAGAGTGCCTTTAATATCGCGCTTTCAGCTGTAGGTAGTCATTGGAGCGATTGCAGGACTGGAGTCTGTGAGGATTTGAGTTTATTATATGGTATGGCTGTGCGGCCTGACCGTGGAATACACTTGCAAAAACTGTCTTGAGTCCAGTCAGGCTCATTTGTACAACCTTAAGCTCAACCCTGGGTAGCTATGGCTTTGAGCAGTAAGGTTTGAGCTAAGGAACTAGTGTAAAGCATTCAACAGCATCAGACAACGAAATAAGAAAGCCAAACAACATGAAAGAAATACAACACCAATTTATAAAAATAGATCATATTTTTATGAATTTTTAGAATCCAAGGTGAGCAAAATCCACTAGAGGGTTCTGGAGATACAGATTTTGTAAGAAATCTTAACTTTCAATTCAACCGCAAACAAGCATTGGCAACCATGAAGTTTGTAAACTTTTGAAAAGTTTGTAAAGGTTGGTTTGACTACTCCAGCCTCATGTGGGTGACCAAATCCAACAGGAAGAAGCTCTGAGGGGGCAATGGGGTATATTTGGACACGGGGCCGGACTGGCCGTAGCGGGCACCGGACGTTCCCCGGGTGGGGGCCGGTTTTAGGCCCCTGGGGGCTGTATTTGTTACCAGGGGCCGGCAATATCGGCCCCCTGTAACAAAATCGGCCAAAACCGGCTCTAGCAAACAGCTCGGCCGCACCCCTCCTTCCCCCCCAGGGGGGGGGGCGGCCGAGCAGTTTGCCAGGGTTGGATTTGTTTCCCAGTCCGGCCCTGTTTTGACAGTTACCTGGCTACCACAGCGTTTTCTGCTCCAGTTCCAAACTTTATAGCATGACCACCATAGACTTCAATAGAGTGGTCCTGCTGCTGTGGATGCAGGAGAGCAGTCCTTTTTCGGTCCTTGTTCCCATTCCAACACTTTCTGAGGTTGAAGGTGTCAGGGGTGCTTGCTATTGTTCCTAAGACTGGGAGTCGCTGACATGACTCCCCAGGTGGGCTGAGCACTC
Organism: Calotriton arnoldi; assembly: GCA_963921515.1. Classification (NCBI taxonomy): domain Eukaryota; kingdom Metazoa; phylum Chordata; class Amphibia; order Caudata; family Salamandridae; genus Calotriton; species Calotriton arnoldi. The sequence continues at coordinate 1,405,768 of CAWUFW010001064.1, forward strand.
TCTGTTGGCCAGTGACTGTGTGAGGCCACTAGACCAACTTGGTCACAGAGTGGCAACTTTCTTGCATTTCTTTAATAGTGAATTAAATTTGACTTAGGCATCAAGTGGGGTTTAATGCCACGATTAATTTGATAGCTTACAGTACCTAGCTAGCTAGTCCCATTCAGAAGTTAGCCGGGCTGAGGGGTCAGTCAGTAACCCTGTGTTAGGCAGTGGGGCTACTAGCCCTTCCACAGCAAAACAACAATTTAGAAGTATTGCTCTTAGTGACATGCATAAAAATACATGTCCTACTTGATAATATACAACTCTCTGCCTTAGGACTCAATAGTCCTTCCATAGGGGAGACTTACACATATTGTAAAGGGAAGTGGGGTCATTGCTATTAGTTTGAATAGCAACGTCGAACTAACAGTGTTACCACTGCCCTTCTAGTCTTCAGTGGCAGGCTGGGAGCCATTTTGTACATTGTCACACACAGGATGGCACAAACAGGGCCCTTGGTACCCTGGGTAAGTTATACTAGGGACATATAAGTAAGTCAGTCCTTGCCAAATGGGGATAGCCAATTCGACACACTCTTTGTAAAGGGTTAGAACATTGGAACTAGGGCCTGGTTAGTATGCCTCAGTGCACTCTCAGAGTAGAAAAACCAGCAGCTGGTAGTCCAAATGAGGGCAAGAAATAGGGGGGGGCCTGCAAAAAGCCTGTTTCCTTACAGAGTCATGCATTCTCTTGCATGAAGACAGAGAAGAAGCCTTGTGACAGTAGTAAACACCATGCCCCACTTTGCGTCGTTTGCACCAACAGAAATAATTAGTAAAACTTGGCCAACGTGTTCAGAAATTGGTGCCATCAACAGTCATCTTACTGCCTCAGATGATGAGCTGGTTTTTAAATGACACTTCCACAGGAAGCAGTGGAAAGCTCGAAAATTGATGTTCATTTAAATTGAACATTTTATATTTGGCTCTACCTTGTTGCAGTCAGAAACTGCCCAATTTCCCACAAAGCAGGCTGATTACACCAGTAAACTGCACTGTCTGCAGCGGGAGTGTTAGTTGTTAAAAAACAAGGGCCCACCACTTGCCAACATGGAACTGTCATCCCACACAGTGTTAATATGTGCCGGTGTTTGCAGCAGCGCAGCACCAGCACTTAATTCAGAACAATGTTACTTATTTATGACACTCCGCCCCATGGGGCGCTAGCTATTTCTTTTTTTTAAGGAGCATGACGTTTAGCACATAAATATACATTTAAAACAATAATTCTGGGCATGCATGCCATTCTTATGGCTCTGAGTAAAATGGAATTCTCCAATTTGTTACACTTGTATGAGTCTGGCACATAGTAGAAAGGGGTTGTGCTGGCATTTGGTGGTACAAACAATCGTGGCCTCTGGAGCAATTCCGTGGGCTCTGACACTTTTAAAAAATAAGTTTAGCACTGGCCCCACAGTCCCTCAGCAATCCAAACCTGAGAATGCGTCAGAATCTAACACCATCCCAGGACAGTGGCGGCTGGTATTTGAAGGCGGTGGGGGGTCAGGTCACGGGTGGGGGGGAATTAAATAAAAAAAAATCACACTTACCTGTGTGAAGCTGACGCCTGCCGTCGCCTCCTCCAGGTCCTCTTCCCCGCTTCCAGGGCAGGAAGCAGGATGCACTCAGCTTCCAGCCTCCCGATAGCCCATCACAATGCTGCAGTGGGGGAAATGAAAAGGATAAAAGTAAAAAAAAAACAGTTACCTGGCTACGGCCGGTGTTGCCGCAGACTCTCCTCCGATCCTCTTCATCATCGTGTCTTCTTCCGGTCTGGAGTCCGACAGCAGGAAACACCTGGACTCCCAAGCTCCCCTGACCAATCACAACGCTGCAATGCAGCGTTGTGATTGGTCTGAGTGCCGTAGTTCGGCGCTCAGACCAAGCTTGGGATCCTGGGGCATGTTCTCCACCCAGGCTGCAATGCAGCCTGGATGGAGAGTATGGCAAGTGTGCATGAATGTTTGGCCGGCCCCAGAGGGCCGGTCAAAATGTCATGCTCACTTGGAGTGCCTCCACTCCGCCCCCTGCCATGCCCTGGCGTCACGGCGCCCAACCCCGCCCCCAGGAAACAACGGAGCCACTGCAGTAGGAAAAAGAAAATGATAATAACGTTGCGTTATTATCATTTTTTTCCCTTTTTTCACTGCTCGGAGAGCAGTGGGCGACGCTCCACCGCCTTAGCGGAGGAGCCGCCACTGATAGGGCAGCGCAGCAAGATTCCTTGCGGCGCTACCCTACGTCAAATACTCATAAATGAGGCCCTCAGTTGTGACAGGACTACAAGGAACCTTGCTATACTCCAGTGTGCCACCAGAGGGCTCTGTCTGCGTCATCGCCCATACAACCCTGCTGGAGATATTTGCACACACTTCCTCTCTTCTGAGAACGTGCTGCAGGTGCTGTATGTAATCTGCGGTTGACACATATGCAGGGCTGCATGTTCGAGTATAATTATTTCTCTAATGTTTAAGGCCAGTTTGTAAGAGTTTATTTCTGGACAAAATTAAGCAGAGCAACCTAGTGCCTATATAGGCAACACTCCCCACCCTTTGCAAAGTTAGCATGCACAATGGAATAAATGAATACACAACACAATTTTTTGTTGGGAAAAGATTGCTGCAGGTTTATTCCATACAAAAGTATTCAACATGGTGGGTTAACTTACGGGCGATCCAAGGGCAGGCAGCGGTGACTGACCTACGCTGCCCTGCCCACCTGAAGAGCCAAATTGCACCGTGGCCAATCCAATCAGTGCTACCAGTTATGAGGGGATTCCCCCCTTGAATACCGTGAACCACTGGTCCACCACTTTACTCACACCCTTTTAGGGTAGAGCGTTGCAAGGCAAGCCCCCGGTTGCTCAGGCTTCCAACCGCCCGAAGGACTAGCGGGGCGCCGACGATTCCTTCGCCAGGGTCCTGCCGTAAAGACTCCTGGGGTTTGGCACAGGCACCCCTATTGTGCTCCTGAAGAGGTACCCTTCTGTCCTTCCACCTCCGGATCACCCTGTAACTCCGCCAAAGCTCTGGATGTGGCCACCGTCACCTCCAAAGCCCCCCACCAAGGTCTGCCATTTCCTTCACTTGCAACCTGCTGTTTCCAGCGCCTCGCTAATGTCCAATAAGAACAGATTCATGCCCACCTATGACAGGCGCACCCCATCCTACTCTTTGTTGACCTTTAGTCCTTCTAGGTAGACCATCTCCTTAGCTACCTCTGACAGGTGTGCCTCGTCCCTATCGGGGGACCATGTGTGTTACACGAAAAGGCCACGCCAATTTACCTAGCCCTTCATATTTTATATTGAATTTACGTTGAACCATGCCCTCCAGCTTGGTGGGCTTGTCCATGGCTTTAATTCCCATCTGTCGGAATGAGATGGCCTCCCCGGGAGGGGGATCAACTGTTTTTTTCTTAACCACAGCTTTGTTACCCTTCACGTTATTGCAGGCTCTATAACCTCCTGCAACCTGCCGTTACCGTCCTTCTAGTTGGACCGCTTCCCTATCTACCTCTGATAGGTGTGTGCCCTGTCCCTATCGGGATACCGTGTGGTGTTTGCACAAAAGAGGCCATGCCTAAATTGCCAAGCCCTTCTATTAGATATGAATTGAGTTGAACCAAGCCCTCCAGCTTGGTGGGTTTGCACCTAGCTGTATTTACCCTTCTTATGACTGTACGATGGCCTCCCCAGGAGTTGGGAACACTGTTCTCTTCTTCAACCACAGCCTTGTTTACCCTGCAAGTTGTAGTTCGGGCCAACCAATCCCCTTAACTCAACCCACTGACCTCCAATTGTACGAGAGCGCTGTGCAAACAGGGGATGGGACCCCAAGAGCATACAAACTACTGCTCTACTTTGAAACCACAGTCCTGAGTGCTATAATCAGTTGAGCCCAGTGTGCAAGGATATGCATTTACCTTTTGGGGGGTTGATTAAGCCAAATTTCCTCCCAACCCCCTTCTGGACAAGTCCCAACTTGAGGGTCAAACTGATAACCAACTGCTGCCCCAGCAAGGATTGTCATGCCTTCTTAGAACGCCAGGTGGACCTCTCCACCTAACGAGACAAAGGTGGATCTAATCACAGAGGGGTGTGTCCCGGGGTCCCCAAAGGGGACTCCAAAGATTCTGCTACATCTCATGTCTGTCTTGCCTGCACCACCCATTAATCTGACTGCGATCTACAGATGCTGTGCCGCCATGCTGGTGACCCCACCCAGCCTATATGGCCCATCGCCAGCTTTTGTTGCAGGTATCCCATGTGCCGCAAAAGATGCCAATGCTTTTGGATTGTGACGGCATGGGAAAAGTATATGACCATATTTACCTTCACTTACTTGGATCGGGGTGCTGTGTGTGCTCTGGAATTGTCATCAATTGTGCTCCAAACCCATATTTCTTGACGCCCTTGGAGTCTCATGGCACACTTTCTGGTATAACCAACTGACACAACCCACCTGGCTGAATAGCCGCTGCGAGATTCTGATCTTATCCCCATTCTCTCAAGTTTACCGGTGCACATCTTCTATAGGACTGGCCCCCACTCTATTTATACCAATTCCAGCAATGTACCCTTCTGCCCCTGTATGGGTGAATAGAACACCTGTAACATTGCGAATCCCACCGCCCTAACATCATAGAGAAGGGGTCTGAACCGTTAGGTTCTGCTACATTGCATGGCCTCATTGCCTGCAAGCACCCTCGTCTGACAGCAGTCTTTATCTGCTGCGTCGCCCGCTAGATGTCCGCACCCTGGCGCAAGTCGTCCCGTTCCATTCCTCTGCTGAAGGATTACCATAATGCAGACCGGAAGGCAAAGCTTATGGGCTGGTAGCTAAGCGGGGAACACTATGTAAAGATACCTGCCCTTTCTTGGAAATGGGAATGCTCAATGTGTTTTGATAGCTGTGACCCTATGTGCTCTTAAACCAGTGTTTCCCAGCTTGGAACCACATCCGTGTTAAGTAACAATCTTACGCAACCCGTCTAGCTGCATGGGCGATAAGGCGAGCGAAAATTGGCTTAACTGAAGCACCACTAACACGCGCTCATTTGCGTGGTCACAATTTCTGCTAGGAGACCTTTGCCCAGTCAGGTATACTGATAAACTATGGCGAACACCTGCTCTTGTCAAGACTGGTTCAGTGAGACTGGTGTGAACATTTGTAAGCTGTGCATCTGACAGTAAGTAACTTGATTTGCTTTGGCTGGGATCGAATTATTGCTTTCGTCACACTCCGGATTGTGGCAATGTGCAGCTCTTACGCTTACTTCGTTGCTGAGTGTGCCTAGTTCGTTCTCAGATACACACAGCGTGCTAACCAGCTGTAACCCATGATGCTAGAGCACTAGACCTGGTTCACTGGGTTTACCCCGGAATTGATTGCCCTCCACCAAATTCAAGCCGGGTTCGACTTACCATCTGGTAATTTGTAGTTCAGGTTAGAACATTTTTTTCCCAGCATAGCCAGGGAGACGTGTGTACTATATTCCAATGACCAAGTTGGGATCTAAGATTCCCAGTTTCAAGCTCAGATGCAGCCCCCCTTTATGTGGGTCCGCTGGGACCCTTCTGCCTCAATGTAAATGACCTCGTAATTAATGCAGCTCCCCTAATGCACTTGCCTGGCACTCAAGGGCACCTAGCCCAACAAGAAGCACTGCAGCTGGTGAAGGGGATTCGAGGCCAAACGTGCCAAAGTCAGTGTTTTCAGCATATACTTTATAGGGGTCCAGTTCTTATAAGAGTGTGTCAATGGGATGACCAGGCAGACCCAATAGCCTGTTCTGTGATGGTGACCAACCCCCAAGGTGTGCGATGGCTAAACTATGAGCATTAGGTACTTAACTTGTATCTCTTCCCCCTGAAAAGATACAACCATCCGCTTTGAGCATGAACCATAATAAGCACAAAATTTACCAAGGACATACCTCTAAGAGTGTCTGAGATGGGGCCGCTGAAGGACACAATACCCAGGCAGAGAACCGGTGTGAGTGGCTCTACTCAATCAATGACCAGAAAGACACAACAAACCCGCAGAGACGCGCTTCGTAATACCCCAGTGAATTTAACAGAATTGACTCACCACCGATAAGTTCAGCTCCACTTTCCCATCTTCTGCAGTCCTTTTGGCCATGCGAGAAAAGGAGTTGTTAACTTCGGCTCTTTTTAATGGCACTCAACCATGGAGTTTACTTGGGTCTGTTCGCAAACGAGCGAGCTTGCAACAAACAACTAGAAAGGAATGCCAACCAACTGACCATCGACAGGACCGGATAGTCACCCAGCTACTCCTTGGCCTGATTACTCACCCCGGTTAAGTTTATGGTGTTGCCTAGTCGAAAAACCCATCTCTCGGTGCATGCCTGCAACCATTCCATTGCATCACCCTCAACAGTAAAACAAACGCAGGGTAGCTTGCAAGGCTAAGCCTGCGAAGAAATCACACGCCCCTGCGAGCAGGCCAAGCATCCCGTGCTCCATGAGCCATCCGAACTGTCACTGCTACATAACAGCTGTTGGGAACTCACCCCCACCCAGCTTAGATAAGCTGGACCTGCCAAATTGTAAGTTGAAGGATAATTGTCGGGGGGGGCAACTCCTAATTGGACAAATCATCCCTTCTGACTGAACAAAGTGTTGAATAGCCACTCTTGTTCGTCTCTTGTACCATCGTCCCCATATGACTGGCACAAAGTAGACCATAAGGAATCTTTAGCAAGCACCCTAAACAAATGTGCAATCCGCACGTTCAAAAGTACTTTGACGTGTCACCAGGGGGCATGGTGATTCATGCTCGAACACTTGAGGCTCTCTATTCTGCATTGGAATAAAACATTTTGGCCTACATAATTGTTTGCTTGGCCTAGACTGCCACATGGTTCCGCCTCTTCTGCCCTTGTATCCATATATATACTCAACATGTAACCTGACACCGACAGCACAAACACCTACCCTCCCGTACCATTGGCTTTGTCAATGCCTGTTAGTTGCATCAGATATCTAAGCCCCAATTATGGCTCCGTTGCATAGCTCACTAGCATCATCATTAAAAGACATCAACCCTGTGTACTCCCATGTCTTATAGGAACGACCGCAGAGAAGCGTGTCCACTCCCGCCAGTGGAAATCATTATATGAAGGATCATTTAGGAGAGTAAATAATAAAGTCTTCTCAATTACTCCAAATTCCTAATATCCAACTTCCTTGTTTGAATGAATACATTTGGAGCTGTATAATACTCAACGCATTTTGGGGGAACTTTGTCTGAATGTCATCATTGAACTGAACACTGAACAGCCCTTGCACTGCTGTAATGGTGTTCAATCCTGTTCTACAAAGCAACACTACACCCACAACAAGCCAGTACTATAGGCTTGCAATGCCTATTATTTGCATAAGATCAATAAGCCACAATTGTGGCTTCGTTGTAAAGCACAATGAAAATTGCTTCCATTCTGAGATGGTGAGACTGTCGCCTTCAAGTTTTAAAACCTTCAATTGAATGTCTTGCTTAAACTGAAAAGCAAGTTCAACATCAATGAGATCATTACCACTAAGCTTTTCATCATATGTTGGGGGGGGGGGCCGTCAACGGCACAAACCAAGAGCCACCTGGGCCATCCACACCCCCAAAAGGGGGCCCATCGCTGACTCCGCTCGCCAGCAGGGCGCAGCTTGGCCCCACACAGTAGGCGTAGCACCCATGAATAGTGTGTGCCCACACGTGTTCCCCCAACACTAATTGTCATGTGAGAGCTCAGCCTTGCACCCCACGCCCCGAACCACGCACAGTCTGTCCCCGTGACCCGAACCCAGCCTCCCCGCTGCACAGCCAACAACTTTGGCCGTAAGACACCCCTACAACACAGGCAGCATACCCTCAGGGGCCGCGAGCCACCCTCATGCCGCCCAACTGATCCTCCGCTCCAGAGAGAAAGCAATGTGTGCCCCTCCCCCTCTTAGCCAGTAGATGGCGCTGAATAAGGTAGTAGTCAGTTTTCAATGCGCAATCAACGCGCCTCGGTTAGACCCCATCGTGACCTGCAACTTGTGGATAAGTCACTCTAACCACTAGTATCCGTAGTAGACTTAAGTATTTACTACCCTTCTTATGTGAATTTAGAGCCATTACCACTAAAAGCTTTTCCGCTTGTATCTTTAAAATAACTCGTGTACTCTGAGGTCTTTATGCAATGTGACTGGTCCGTTAGCAAAAGCGCTCTGACACCTTCAGGCAAAGTTCGCGCTGCTCAGCAATTTAAACACATGAACCAAATGTACCGCTCCTTGTCCCCCAGCACCGGACAAGCGTTTATGTGCCACGCTCAGTCAAGAGAACAGGCAACACAACGTATAAGTAGTCGATGCATAGGCCCGAAGTCTGCAAGTTTGCAGCAGAGATCCTGTGACCATAACGTTAACAAACTTGATCTGCCAATCCGCGGGGGTGAGGGGGTTGTGCTCGGAGAAGAGGTGGGAGCCGTAGTGAGAATGATGCTCCGCAGGCCCGACCAAAGACGGTGTTCCAAAAGAGCTCCTCCGCAACACGGTGCCACAACTTAATACCCCACAATCCTGCCAAGAAACATGAAACCCAGCCAATAGCGAAGCAATCCCTTCCCGCCATGATCTCTTATTCTATATGATGTAGACCTTATCATTTCGTGTGGTGGGACTCAAGCAGTGAGGCCTCTCGCAGCGGTTAGAGAAGTCAAAGATTGCCACACAAAAGCGGACATTAAAACGCATTTACCGGGGAGGAAGTCGCGGGGCAAACCTCGATGAGAGCGACTGCATTTGGGGGAAGACACAAATAATCAAAACACTTTAGATAGAGGGTCTAAGGGAAAGGTTTAAAGACCTGCGCGGATAGATTCCCCAACAACAATAATCTAACAAACCAGAAATATCCGCGGGTCTAACTCGGCTTAAACAAGCTCAAGAGCACAGACAGTACAAGCTTAGATGTCCCTCTTAAATCTGAGGGGAGTCCTTTAAAGAGGACGGAATCCCATCAACCACCGAGGTGGCATGCTTCATCATCTGGGATCTCCTCTTGGTTGCAACACCTAGTGCAAACAAGGGCTACAACCCCCTCACTGAGAGGGAGGAGCTCAGGGATGTTTTAAGTGATCAAGACTAGGATCTCCTAAAATCCACAAGAAGCGAAGTAGATGTTTTTAGGGTAATGGTTGCAGTGCGTGCAGTGATAAAGTGTAAAGTGATCTAAAATTGACTACCAGGAGAAAAAGCCTTTATTAAGTAACTCTTGGTGTCAAACATAAAAACAGTGCATGTGCAGCTTAGGAAATAATAACTGCACCAGTCCAAAACTCAGGTCTACATGTTTCGGCCATATTGATCAAGTTATGATCTTGGCCTTCCTCAGGACCTAGATATTTTATCGCTACTGCAAAAAGATATAAAATAATACAAGTGTCAAACAATTCAGTATATGTGGTTGGAATAGATACAACCTACACAGTCCTGTGGCTTCAAATGTTGAAAAGATATCACAGGAGTATAGACGACACCTGTAAAAGAGAAAACAAAAACAAACTGACATCAAAGCCATGATACAGTGGAAAAGATAAAACTTAAAGCTTGTACTGTAACTAGTGCTCCGCGATGGCATCATTTGCCCATCACTTGATATCTGTACGTATATCTCATACCCAATAGTGTATGTTAATGCAATGTATTTAGTGAAGAAATCCATGCTTACCCGTAGATGTACGGGTGCACACCTCACCTCACCTGGCAACAGCTCAGGACGTGAGGCACCGCTCTATTAAAGAGGAAAAACAATAGTCACAGATCCAGCTAGCAATCTGTAAGTGCGTCTTCCTAATAGTTTACAGTCAAAGGTTTGCACGATCATCACTTAGTCCTTTATTAAGTAACCAAAACCGGATTCTAGCTCAAATAGCAAGAATCGTTCCCAATCTAATGTAATGCCTCATGCCTCAAGAGTTTCTGATAAAAAAAACTCTATATCTTATATCATTGAGCATGAAATTGTGCCACAGAGGACATGCTGGCACCCGAGTCTGCCCGCCAGTACTGTCCCTTTCACAGCAGGCTATAGACAATCAACAGACTCATTTTTGAAGCAACACGGCTATAACAAAGAGACACCACTAGTGCCAGCTTTGCAATCGTTAACTAGTTTGCGCACAGAATTTTCACCCAACTGTACAGCGCATCTAACACTGACTTGATAACTATCTCCAACTCCCATTAGTGAAATGTTCTGCCTCAATGTGTATAAAGCCATTAAACAAACACCACTCAAAGAGAGCATAGTACAAAGCGCATCAGTATTGCGCCGGCGTCACTCACCTATCCGTCGGTACCCCGGGCCGGACAAGAGCTGGACACGTAGGTAACTGGCGAAGGGAAGAACGAGTGTTTAAATACTCACGGGCACAATTCTACACCAGTGTGAGCCTTCACTTTGTCGCTCCTGAATCACGTAACTGTGACGCACGCAACTTTAGAAACTACCAGAAGAGCCAATGGCTCATGGGAAGTGTAGTTAGAAAAACGCGCGTAGCACGTTGCAATGGTGTAGCCATCAAAACTACAGAAAATGCCATTGACTCATGGGAAATGCAGGAAAACGCGCGCTTAACACTTAGAAAGACACCGCGCCTCAGTTTGGGGGAATATAGTATGCATGGGCTCGTCCAGCTATGTATATATTATTTATGATCATGTACTGCATCACTGATTAGAGCAAAATCAAAATGATGGTGAGTTAGTAATATCTCAAAAAATTGATACTTTATGGGACTAAACCACCAAGAATGTGCATACGTGATAAGTCATGGGTTTACGCTCTTCAGCGAGGGTTTCATGTACAAAGTTCAGCCGTTCCAGCGTCACTGGCAGTTGAGTTTACATGTAGTAGAATTATTACATTAGCTGGACGAGCCCATGCATACTATATTCCCCCAAACTTGGGCGCGGTGTCTTTCTAAGTTTTAAGCGTTTTTCTAACTACACTTCCCATGAGCCAAAAGTTGGTTCGACTACTCTAGCCTCATGTGGGTGACCAAATCCAACAGGAAGAAGCTCTGAGGGGGCAATGGGGTATATTTGGACACGGGGCCGGACTGGTCGTAGCGGGCACCGGGTGTTCCCCCGGTGGGCCGCCAGGGTGGGGGCCGGTTTTAGGCCCCTGGGGGCTGTTTTTGTTACCAGGGGCCAGCAATATCGACCCCCTGTAACAAAATCGGCCAAAACCGGCTCTAGCAAACAGCTCAGCCGCACCCCCTTCTTCCCCCCCAGGGTGGGGGGCCGGCCGAGCAGTTTGCCAGGGTCGGATTTGGTTCCCAGTCCGGACCTGTTTGGACAGTTACCTGGCTACCGCAGCGTTTTCTGCTCCAGTTCCAAACTTTATAGCATGACCACCATAGACTTCAATAGAGTGGTCCTGCTGCTGTGGATGCAGGAGAGCAGTCCTTTTCGGTCCTTGTTCCCATTCCAACACTTTCTGAGGTTGAAGGTGTCAGGGGTGCTTGCTATTGTTCCTAAGACTGGGAGTCGCTGACATGACTCCCCAGGTGGGCTGAGCACTCTCTGTTGGCCAGTGACTGTGTGAGGCCACTAGACCAACTGGGTCACAGAGTGGCAACTTTCTTGCATTTCTTTAATAGTGAATTAAATTTGACTTAGGCATCAAGTCGGGTTTAATGCCACAATTAATTTGATAGCTTACAGTACCTAGCTAGCTAGTCCCATTCAGAAGTTAGCCGGGCTGAGGGGTCAGTCAGTAACCCTGTGTTAGGCAGTGGGGTAACTAGCCCTTCCACAGCAAAACAACAATTTAAAAGTATTGCTCTTAGTGACATGCATAAAAAAATATGTCCTACTTGATAATATACAAGTCTCTGCCTTAGGACTCAATAGTCCTTCCATAGGGGAGACTTACACATATTGTAAAGGGAAGTGGGGTCATTGCTATTAGTTTGAATAGCAACGTCGAACTAACAGTGTTACCACTGCCCTTCTAGTCTTCAGTGGCAGGCTGGGAGCCATTTTGTACATTGTCACACACAGGATGGCACAAACAGGGCCCTTGGTACCCTGGGTAAGATATACTAGGGACATATAAGTAAGTCAGTCCTTGCCAATTGGGGATAGCCAATTCGACACACTCTTTGTAAAGGGTTAGAACATTGGAACTAGGGCCTGGTTAGTATGCCTCAGTGCACTCTCAGAGTAGAAAAACCAGCAGCTGGTAGTCCAAATGAGGGCAAGAAATAGGGGGGGGCCTGCAAAAAGCCTGTTTCCTTACAGAGTCATGCATTCTCTTGCATGAAGACAGAGAAGAAGCCTTGTGACAGTAGTAAACACCATGCCCCACTTTGCGTCGTTTGCACCAACAGAAATAATTAGTAAAACTTGGCCAACGTGTTCAGAAATTGATGCCATCATCAGTCATCTTACTGCCTCAGATGATGAGCTGGTTTTTAAATGACACTTCCACAGGAAGCAGTGGAAAGTTCGAAAATTGATGTTCATTTAAATTGAACATTTTATATTTGGCTCTACCTTGTTGCAGTCAGAAACTGCCCAATTTCCCACAAAGCAGGCTGATTACACCAGTAAACTGCACTGTCTGCAGCGTGAGTGTTAGCTGTTAAAAAACAAGGGCCCACCACTTGCCAACATGGAACTGTCATCCCACACAGTGTTAATATGTGCCGGTGTTTGCAGCAGCGCAGCACCAGCACTTAATTCAGAACAATGTTACTTATTTATGACACTCCGCCCCATGGGTACGCTAGCTGTCTATTTTTTTTTTTTTTTAAGGATGACGACGTTTAGCACTTAAATATACATTTAAAACAATAATTCCAGGGCATGCATGCCATTCTTATGGCTCTGGGTAAAATGGAATTCTCCAATTTGTTACACTTGTATGAGTCTGACACATAGTAGAAAGGGGTTGTGCTGGCATTTGGTGGTGCAAACAATTGTGGCCTCCCGAGCAATTCCGTGGGCTCTGACACTTTTTAAAAATAAGTTTAGCACTGGCCACACAGTCCCTCAGCAATCCAAACCTGAGAATGCGTCAGAATCGAACGCCATGCCAATGTGCAACATTCCGTCCATCATCTTGTGTGTTTTGCATTTCGCCCTAAGTGGGAAGGGTATGCCCAGACGTGGGTCCCGTGCTCACTACGCCACTGGAGTCAAGCTATCCTGGCTGATGAGGGCTGAAAGCCCGAAACCGGTCCTAGGATGCTTGATTCCGGTCCAGGGAAGACATGGCTTGGCAGTTCGGTCTGGACTGTTCCCATGAGGCACAGGGTCAAGACTGATTTGCATATGGCTATGTCTGAACTGGGGTGGCGTGGTGAAGCAAAATAACGATGGATTAAACCCAGATCTGTGACTGGGGGTGAATGTTTGCCAATGTGCAACATTCCGTCCATCATCTTGTGTGTTTTGCATTTCGCCCTAAGTGGGAAGGGTATGCCCAGACGTGGGTCCCGTGCTCACTACGCCACTGGAGTCAAGCTATCCTGGCTGATGAGGGCTGAAAGCCCGAAACCGGTCCTAGGATGCTTGATTCCGGTCCAGGGAAGACTTGGCTTGGCAGTTCGGTCTGGACTGTTCCCATGAGGCACAGGGTCAAGACTGATTTGCATATGGCTATGTCTGAACTGGGGTGGCGTGGTGAAGCAAAATAACGATGGATTAAACCCAGATCTGTGACTGGGGGTGAATGTTTGCCAATGTGCAACATTCCGTCCATCATCTTGTGTGTTTTGCATTTCGCCCTAAGTGGGAAGGGTATGCCCAGACGTGGGTCCCGTGCTCACTACGCCACTGGAGTCAAGCTATCCTGGCTGATGAGGGCTGAAAGCCCGAAACCGGTCCTAGGATGCTTGATTCCGGTCCAGGGAAGACATGGCTTGGCAGTTCGGTCTGGACTGTTCCCATGAGGCACAGGGTCAAGACTGATTTGCATATGGCTATGTCTGAACTGGGGTGGCGTGGTGAAGCAAAATAACGATGGATTAAACCCAGATCTGTGACTGGGGGTGAATGTTTGCCAATGTGCAACATTCCGTCCATCATCTTGTGTGTTTTGCATTTCGCCCTAAGTGGGAAGGGTATGCCCAGACGTGGGTCCCGTGCTCACTACGCCACTGGAGTCAAGCTATCCTGGCTGATGAGGGCTGAAAGCCCGAAACCGGTCCTAGGATGCTTGATTCCGGTCCAGGGAAGACTTGGCTTGGCAGTTCGGTCTGGACTGTTCCCATGAGGCACAGGGTCAAGACTGATTTGCATATGGCTATGTCTGAACTGGGGTGGCGTGGTGAAGCAAAATAACGATGGATTAAACCCAGATCTGTGACTGGGGGTGAATGTTTGCCAATGTGCAACATTCCGTCCATCATCTTGTGTGTTTTGCATTTCGCCCTAAGTGGGAAGGGTATGCCCAGACGTGGGTCCCGTGCTCACTACGCCACTGGAGTCAAGCTATCCTGGCTGATGAGGGCTGAAAGCCCGAAACCGGTCCTAGGATGCTTGATTCCGGTCCAGGGAAGACATGGCTTGGCAGTTCGGTCTGGACTGTTCCCATGAGGCACAGGGTCAAGACTGATTTGCATATGGCTATGTCTGAACTGGGGTGGCGTGGTGAAGCAAAATAACGATGGATTAAACCCAGATCTGTGACTGGGGGAGAATGTTTGCCAATGTGCAACATTCCGTCCATCATCTTGTGTGTTTTGCATCCCAGGACAGTGGCGGCTGGTATTTGAAGGCGGTGGGGGGTCAGGTCACGGGTGGGGGGGAATTAAATACAAAAATTAAAAAATCACACTTACCTGTGTGAAGCTGACGCCTGCCGTCGCCTCCTCCAGGTCCTCTTCCCCGCTTCCAGGGCAGGAAGCAGGATGCACTCTGCTTCCAGCCTCCCGATAGCCCATCACAATGCTGCAGTGGGGGAAATGAAAAGAATAAAAGTTTTTAAAAAAACAGTTACCTGGCTACGGCTGGTGTTGCCGCAGACTCTCCTCTGATCCTCTTCATCATCGTGTCTTCTTCCTGTCTGGAGTCCGGCAGCAGGAAACACCCGGGCTCCCAAGCTCCCCTGACCAATCACAATGCTGCAATGCAGCGTTGTGATTGGTCTAAGTGCTGTAGTTCGGCGCTCAGACCAAGCTTGGGATCCTGGGGTATGTTCTCCACCCGGGCTGCAATGCAGCCTGGATGGAGAGTATGGCAAGTGTGCATGAATGTTTGGCCGGCCCCAGAGGGCCGGTCAAAATGTCATGCACACTTGGAGTGCCACCACTCCTCCCCCTGCAGTGCTCTGGCATCATGGCGCCCAACCCCGCCCCCAGGAAACAACGGAGCCACTGCAATAGGAACAAGCATTGGCATAGCCAATAGGTCTCGTCTTTGGGACCTTATAAGTGTTTAGCCATGCTACAGTTGATGTTGGGATATTGTGCTGCATAACTAAATACTAATAAGGTCCCAAAAGCGAGACCTATTAAGTGGGATGAAAAAACTGGGGGGGTCTCTCAAAGGGGCGTGGCCAATGTAATTAAGGGCGTGGCTTAAAAACACGTAAGCGAAAAATGTGTGCCTGGCATAGTGTGCCACCGGACTTGTATTTTGCTGTTTCTGTCATTGCATCCTGATATGCAATGGGGGGCGGGGGGCACGCTGTGTCAGCTGCAATCCTCGCTCGCTCTCATTGGTGAAGACAGGCTGCCCATCTGATTGGTCTGCCTGCGGGAAGAAGAAGTCATGCTTCAAATCAAAAGGGAAACAGAGACCCTTCTTATCTTTTCATCGCCCATCGCACAGTGAGGATACTGATTGTTACATTTACCGCAGGTTTACAAGCAAAGCTACATTTGTAGAGCAACGATTAATGACAGTGCCAAGGAAATCAAAAGACAAACAACAACATTATACGTAGCATGTTGTCTGGATAAATGCTCTATCAAAAGATAGCGGCCATCTTTGTATGGGAACGCGATTCTTAAAGGTCTTTGTAGTCTCAATGTTGGGTGACCAGATTGCTGTCCTCTCTCCTTCTGATGTAGCAAGTCAACCCCGCCATATAATTTTGTCCTTTGCCGCATAATTCAAGTGGATTTAGCTAAAAAACAAATCAATAAAGCAGCATTGAACAGAATCGAGAAAAGCGATGGAAAGATTAAAAGAGACATAAAGACATCCCGAGGCGGGGGGGGGCAAGAAAGAGGGGGAGGACGATAAACAGAGGGAGAGAGAAAGGAGAGAGTGGAGAGTGAGAGTGAGAGAGGGAGGAGAGATAGAGAGAGAGAGAGAGGGAGGGAGGGAGGGAGAGGGAGAGAGAGAAAGAGGGAGAGAGAGAAAGAGGGAGAGAGAGAGAGAGAGAGAGAGAGGGAGAGAGAGAAAGAGAGAAAGAGAGAGAGAGAGTGAGAGAGAGAGAGAGAAAAAGGGGGGAGAGGTAAAGAGAGAGAGGGAGGGAAAGAGAGAAAGAGGGAGGGAGGGAAAGAGAGAGAGAGCGGGAGAGACAGAGAGAGAGAGAGAGAAAGAGAGAGGAGAGAGACAGAAAGAGAGGGAGGAGAGATAAAGAGAGAGAGGGAGGGAGAGAAAGAGAGAGAGAGAAAGGGAAAGAGTGAGAAAGAGAGAGAGGGGGAGAGAGAGAGGGGGAGAGAGAGGGAGAGAGAGAAAGAGAGCGGGAGAGACAGAAAGAGAGTGAGGAGAGATAAAGAGAGAGAGGGAGGGAGGGAGAGAGAGAGAGAAAGGGAAAGAGTGAGAAAGAGAGAGAGGGGGAGAGAGAGCGAGAGAGAGAAAGAGAGAACGGGAGAGACAGAGAGAAAGAGAGAGAGAAAGCGAGAGAGAGAGAGAGAGAGAGAACGCGCCCTGGTGGGAGCTGCGGCCCCCGCAATATTTCTAAAGAATAACGTAATGTAATTTTAATTTTCTTCCCTATCTATAGAGTTATTTTGAGAATTTCCTCGTTTTTTCTATTCTGGTGTTTTTCGCTGGCACATTTTTTCGCTGGCACATTTTTACTGTTCGTGGAGGAAGAAAGAGCTGGCGGGGATGGGTGGGGGAGGGCGGTGAGGAGGGGAGGGAAGTGGAGAGACCGGGAGGAAGAGGAGGATGAGAGTGAGAGAGCGTGAAAGGAAGAGAGTCGACGAGCGAGAAGCAGACAGACGGAGTGGAGATGGGGGTGAGGAGGGGTGAACACGAGAGGAGGAGACAGAGGGTGGACGCTGGGCTGAAGAGGGGAAGGGCGAGTGAGAGACTCATGAGGTGGACACTGGAGAAAGCGGGAAAAAGGGGAGAGAGAGACTGACAGAGTGAGAAAGAAAAGATGGAACGGATGGGGGAGGGTAGACGAGCGATATCTAGAAAGTCCCCATAACTGAGTGCCTCGGTTATACTTAGTGCGCCTCACTGCCCCACGGTTGAAGGTGCGAGGTGTGTCAGTGTCTCCCTTTCTGGCCTTCTCATCCCGCCCCACGTCCAGCCTCTCATGAAAGAGTCAGAGTAGGGCATTAACTCCGCATTAAAGCCTTGTGTATCACAGGCCTTGAATTTAGACTGTGACTGCAGGGGCGGGGGTCTGCTGTCCCTCGCCGGCCTCCGTACCACCCCAGCCCTTTCAGTAGGGTTCAAACAAAATCTGCTAGTATTGCTGCTTCAGGATTCCAGTTGCAAACCTGTTGGCAGCTGTGCAAAGCCTTGTTGCATGTCTTCTTAGGCGGGCCCCACTCGCTGGATTTTAAACCTCCGCCGAGTGAGACAAATGAAGTGTGATATGCTGTTTTACACTAGAGCAGAGAACGGACGGGGAAGGGAGAGCAGACGGGAAAGTCAGAGCAGAGAGAGGACGGGAAAGGGAGAGCAGAGAGCGGACGTGAAAGGGAGAGCAGAGAGCGAAAGGGAGAGCGAGAGAGCGAAAGGGAGAGCGAGAGAGAGAAAGAAAAAGAGTGAGAGATAAAGATAGAGAAAGAGAGAGAAAGAGAGAAAGAGCGAGCAAGAGCAGCAAGAGAGCGAGCAAGAACGAGCAGAGAGAGAAAGAGCACGGGGGAGAGACTCAATAGAGCATTAATATTCTGAACCTTTATGGATGAAACGTCTAACTGGCAAAGAGATATCCAGGCACACACACATCACAGCTTCAGGCGCGTTTACCCGCCAAGATGTCTTCCCAGCAACAAGTACACGTTCTGGGCATTTCGAGTGAGCTTGTTGGTTCACCGCAAGAGGAGCTAGAAAACAAATACGGGGATTTTAAAAGCAGCGATAGGAAAGCTGCTAACGAGCTAGCTGGCAGAAGCATAAGCTTTTGAAGCACGAGCTAAGTGACACGGACCACAGTGGGAGGGGTGGGGGGAGTGCGGCCGAGAGCACACACAGCGTTTCCCTTGCGGGAGCGAGCAGGGGCACCATCTGTTTGAAAGTTAATTACAAACAGATGTTGCCAAAGCTCGCTCCCGCAAGGGAATCGCTAAACGTGCACGCGTTGCCATTGAAAGCAATGCAAAGCGTGCACGTTTTTGGCAGAAAAAGCGAATCGATTCCTAAAGGTCTCCTCCTATGTAGTGCATGCGCGCTGCGTAGGCGAGACCTAAAAAGAAAATGATAATAACGTTGCGTTATTATCATTTTTTTCCCTTTTTCCAGAGCAGTAGGGCGACGCGCCTCCGCCTTAGCGGAGGAGCCGCCACTGACAGGGCAGCTCAGCAAGATTCCTTGGGGCGCTGCCCTACGTCAAAAACTCATAAATGAAGCCCTCAGTTGTGACAGGAGGACTACAAGGAACCTTGCTATACTCCAGTGTGCCACCAGAGGGCCCTGTCTGCGTCATCGCCCATACAACCCTGCTGGAGATATTTTCCACACACTTCCTCTCTTCTGAGAACGTGCTGCAGGTGCTGTATGTAATCTGCGGTTGACACATATGCAGGGCTGCATGTTCGAGTATCATTATTTCTCTAATGTTTAAGGCCAGTTTGTAAGAGTTTATTTCTGGACAAAATGAAGCAGAGCAACCAATGCCATTTTATTGCATTATTTTGGAAATTAAAATCATGTACATGTATATCAAGCGCCGAGTGAAGGAGTTACTCGTGTGAAAACTTGTAAAAGTTGTAAATGATCCCCGGATGTATTGAAAGGCCCCCCGTCCCATTGCGTTCTGTCTAGGTTCACACTCTGCAGATACTCATGCAGACACGAGGAAGCCCACGCCATCGGTGCACGTCAGCACATCACAAAACAACTCAGGGCATTGCAGGGACAAGCAGAAGAGGCCTGCTCCAGGAGATGTGCAGGGTTAGAACCTCAGAAGCAGTGTAGCGCTTCAGGTAACAGTTAATCAAAGACTCGCCAGGCTGCGCTTTACTTTAGAAAAAGAAAGACTTTGTTCCAGTTAAGTTAAAAAATAGTACCTTGCAAATTGAAATACAGGTAAGTAAAACATTGTACCTTACAAATTAGAATATACATTAGACAGTAGAAGTGTCTGGCACCTTCTGATCCCATGTTACAACCCCGTAAGTGCTTGAAGCTCCCTTTAACTAGGCGCTAGACATTTCGTTAACATGAGGCCCTAAACCAATATTAACATGCAGGAGAAACTTCGGAGGGACGCAGAGACCTAATAAAGGCCCTTGGGACCCCCTTGCTAGGCAGGGCTTAATTTGTAATAGAACGAGTGCCGGTGCCCAGAGCTCTCTGCTCGGAAGAAGCCGCCGCCCGCTGGTGCAATGAATGTCGGCGCACCGAAGGCTGCGCAGTCTTGAATCCACCTCCTGCCTTTTTCATCCACCACCAGACACCCCCTGCCCCTTTATCTCACATTACCAGGTTTCTACTTTCTTCCTTGGTGAGGGTTTTTTCGTCTTTCGTCTTTCTCTTCCTCCGTCATTCGGTTTTGTGTGTTTTTTTGCCCGTCTTCCGCTTGTAAATGACTGATGAGGAAAAATAAGGGCCGATTTCCCAAAATGAGTGCAGGTGGCCCCCACCGAGTACAATTCAGCACAGTTAGGCCACTCACCCAACCATATATTGCTGGGGAGGAGGGGGGCACCATTTCCATTACGCCACTGCTCTCACTCATTCAGCGCCCCCTACTGGAACCTTGGAACCCTTGGTCCAAAAACCCACTACTGCGTGACCTAACCTCTTGACTAGAAGCAACAACGACCCCTCCCCTCACGTCCAATCTATCCCTACTCCTAATCCTAATGCTACCTTAGGGACTCCCTTTCCTTTGCTTTCCTCCTCTAACTCTCTTCCCATTGCTCAGGACGCTACCTTTGGGCCACCCTCTCCTCTGAACTCCCCTAAACCTACTGCTTCCTCTTGCTCTACGCCCAGGGCTCAGGATACTACCTGTGGACCGCCCCTTGGACATACTCAAGGGTGTACCCCTCAACCGCCGCTTATGATCCCTGACGCCATCCTTACCATTCACACTACTCCTTTGGAGCCCATAACTGAGCTTAAGCAGGGGTCCATCTCCCCTTGCAATAGCTGTATGGAGAAGAGGCATCTCCCTGCACCTTATACTGGACGGTCACCTGATGGTATCAGTCTTCGGCGGATTGAGGAACAATTGGCCGAACTGAAACGGGACCTCTTTACTGTAAATGACAACCTCCAGATCCTCCTACAATGCTCAATAAAGAATGAAAAGTTGCTCACACCATATCCGCCCGCGGAATCGGATCTACCCTCGCACCCTGCAACTAATTTAAATGGTGGAATGGAAAGGTCCTCTCTTACCTGCCCGAACTACCCTCGAGGGCCCGCTCCCCCTCCTCCCTACCTCCACTCCAGAGCCTTTAGTTTACAGACGCAGGGGTCTGAGGTTGACACGCTCGCACACTCACTATCTTATGAGGACTATGCAATCTCGCCTAGCTCCATACCCACTATCTCCTCCGATCCTGATATAGAACCGAGTGTTAACTTGAGATCCTTGAATAAGGACAACTTACTTCAGGTAGTCACTTCGCACCTAGTGGAAGCAACCACAGATTCCCATATCAAATCGATGCTTCTCAACTGCAGATCAGCAGTGAAGCACGCAGCAGATATCTCCGAACTCATCTTATCACAAGAATTAGACCTCCTGATTCTTACGGAAACTTGGCTCAATGACTCTTGCTCCCCAATACTTGACATTTTAATTCCTCCTGGCTATGACATTGTCAGATGTGATAGGGCTATTAAAGCTGGGGGGGGGTTGCTTGCATCCATCGGTCCAGCCTCATTTTGAAGCAGACTCATAAGGACTCGATGTCCTCCTGTGAGCTACTTGTCGCTGAAATTTGGAACAAGGGCAAGATTGTCTGTGTGCTTCACTCGATCTACCATCCTCCTGGGGACAACAACTTACTCTTCGCAGAAGAATTAATGGAATCCATCTCTGCCAGCTCAGCCCTCCATCCTAATCACATCTTCCTCGGTGACTTCAACCTTCACTGGAATGACTCTAATGATCCAGTAGTCTGCTCTCTTAAGTCTTTCCTCTCTGACCTCAACTATATACAGGCCTGCAACGGTCCTACCCACTGCATGGGCGCTACCCTTGTCCCCATCATAGCTAGAGAGCACATTATTCAGCTAGATGACATAGTACCATGTGATTGGTCGGATCATCTCCAAATCTCCTTTTGCATTCAGGAGAAGGTATTGATTAGACAAGGGCAACCACTCAAAAACAAGCAATTGTCTCGTAACCTGAGAGATATCAACATCTCTAACCTTTCCATCTTGAGCAAGAATCTACTTGAACCTCCAACTACCATGAATAATTTGGAAGAGTTGACGGATCATTACTTCAACACTATGTCTAATATTCTCGACTCTGCAGCCCCGAAGCTACTTAAAAGGATTCCCTGCAAACAATCCAAACCTTGGTTCAGTGGTACCCTTAATGACGAACGTCGCAAGCTGAGGCTCTCTGAGAGACGTTGGAGAAATTCCCTCCACTTCTAGCCTCGAACAGTTAAGAAAGATGAGAAGCTCTTACAACAAACTCATTCGCATCGCTAAATCAGATCATTTCAGAGATCAGCTTGACAGCGCTAAAAACCGTCCCAGGAAACTGTTTGATATATCAAACAACAGGCTAATCGTATTCCAGCAATCAAAATCGCTGGACCCAGTGAGGAGGACTTCTCAGTGCACTTCGCTGAAAAGTCTAGAAGTATTGAGCGGGAACTCCAACGGGCCGCTGAGAATTTGTTGTCTATGAGTTCCGAGGGTTTGCCTGGTTACACGGCAATACACACCCAAAATCAATGCCTGTACACACCCAAAAACAATGCCTGCTGGAATTCCTTCCGACCTCCAGACTTGGAGGAGCTGTCACTTTCCCTGGCTTCTCTGAAACCTTCCAACCATTTCAAGGACCCACTCCCCGCCAAGCTGCTCAAAGACCTCAACTTGGCAGTTCTGCCTCTCTGGTCCAAGATCATCCAACAATCTCTCTTACAGGGGAGGATTCCCGACTGCCTTAAAATGGGGCAAGTCACACCCATCCCCAAGAAGCCCAATGCAGACCTTACAGATCCCAGTAACTTCCGGCCGATCACCAACATCATGTCCCTAGCAAAATTACTCGAGAAATGTGTTCACACACAGCTTTGCGACCACATTGAGAAATTTCAGCTCCTAGACCAACATCAATCAGGCTTTAGATCAGGTCATAGCACAGAAACAGCGCTAACTCACATTGTTGATGACGCATTGAGAGCTCTGGACCAAGATACACCATGTCTTCTAATTCTTCTGGACTTGTCCTCGGCTTTTGACACTATCAAACATGATAACCTGATTAACCTTCTTCAATACAGGATGGGGCTATCGGGCCCTGTCCTAAATTGGTTCTCCTCTTTCCTGCATAACCGAACACAAAGAATCAAAGTCAACCAATCTTTAGCGGCCAGCACTTCAGTCTCTATTGGGGTGCCTCAAGGTTCTGCACTTTCGCCCACGCTCTTCAACCTATGCATGGAACCTCTAACTGCCATTCTAAATGACTCAAACATTCAGTACCACATGTACGCGGATGACACTCAACTGTATTTGAAGATCTCCTCTCCAGATGACATTAAAACTCTTAACGGAGCGCTTCAAAAAACTCAACAATGGCTAACACATAACCACTTATTACTTAACTCTCTCAAAACTGAATTTCTCCTGATTTCCCCACGCAATCACGAGGCTCCCACGCAAAACTGGATCAAAAAAATCTCAGCACTCAAATGCACCCCGCATTTGGTGGACTCCGCCTGCTCTTTAGGAGTCACCCTAGACAAATTTCTAAACATGCAAGGTCACATCAGTGCAACCATTAAGAGTGCTAACCATCAGCTGAGCACTCTTAGGAAAATCAAACCGTTCCTACCTCTCGAAGACATGCAATCAGCAGTCCAATCCTTAGTTATATATCGAGTAGAATATGGCTTGGTGACCCTAGCTGGTCTTCCTAAATCTAGGTTAGCGCCGCTAAGAGCTACTCTGAACGCCTCTGCCAGACTAATCACAGGCTCAAGAAAGCATGATCATATCACACCTGACTTAATCCAGCTTCACTGGCTCCCCATTGAAGCTAGGATCCGCTTCAAGATAGCCTGCCTGACACATAAAGCTATACATTTCAATAGCCCCGTTTACCTGGCAAAAAAACTTGAGCTCTCCGGATCCAGAAGAAACCTAAGAAGCTCCAATACCCTACTACTGAAACCACCGAAATTCAATAAAAAAAAGAACCTACAATCGTACCTTCTCAGGGCTGGCTCCAAGAATTTGGAATGCCCTACCAACAGAGATCAGAGCCAACCCTTCGACTGCCTCATTCAAAAAACAGGTCAAATGGTTACTATTGGAAGAACTGCATCAACAATAGCCTCCATGTCATTTGCTAGTCAATTACCTGCATTCTCGACAAGCATTTTTACTTTGTTGTGTTGAAATGTATGCTTGACAATTGACTTTTACTTTATGTTTGTAACTCGTGCTTGACAATCATTCTCACTTGGGGTTTAAAACGTATTTCAGCTGTCTCTAAAATAAGGCGATGATGAAACTGTTCGGCCTCATCTGGGTGGGCTGTTTACTGTTTGTTCATTTTCTACCTACTCTTCCCCTAGCGTCCTCATTTATTTTATGCCTCAGGTTCCTCTCATGTTGCCTTATGGGGTGTGCTTGGATTTTTTATTGCATGCTTAACAATTTACTTTCACTTTATGTTTGAAACTTGTGCTTGACAATCATTTCTAATGGGGGTTTAAACTTATTTCGCTTGTCTTTGAAGTAAGTTGATGATGAAACTGCTTGACAATCATTTCTACTAGGGGTTTAAACTTATTTCATTTGTCTTTGAAGTAAGTAGATGATGAAACTGCTTGGCCTCATCTATGTTGGCTGTTACCTGTTTGTTCACTTGCTACCTACTCTTCCCCTAGCACCCTCATTTACTTTTTGCTTCCGGTTCCTCTCATATTTCCTTTTTTGTAAGTGTATTTATATTGTCTCTGTAGGTATACGTCAGCTTTCCTCTTTGTACAGCGCTCTGATACCCGGTTGGGTCTTGTTCGCGCTTTATAAAACTTTTAAAATAAATAAATAAACACGTTCAGGTTGCAAGGTTAGAAAGGTCAAACAGGAAGATACAATGGTGTCGCCCCACTGCTTTCTCGCAGTGCGAGAAAGCCAAAACATAAAATGGTTATTACCTTTTATGTTTCTTTCCGCATTGCGGGCAGGCGGGTGGGCGGAGCTGCCCGGGCAGGGCAGGAGTGGTTTTCCCACTCCTGAGTACGCATGACTGGTTTGGTCGGCCCTCTCGGGCCGCCCAAACCTGTCATGCGCACTCTGCACTTCTCCATGCAGACTGCATTGCAGCCTACATGGAGAACATGCAATCCACTACAGCCCCTGGCTGGGCGGCATCCCGACCAATCACAACGCTCCACTGGAGCGTTATGATTGGCTTAGGGGAGGGGAGGGAAGCTGCCTGCTTCCTGTTCCTGCCAGATACAGGAGAATAGGAGCAGACCGAGCAGTGAAGATGCGGGACCCAGGCCAGCAGAAAGGTAGGTTTTATTTTTTTACATTTTTATTATTGAACACCCCCTCCCCGCACAACCCCATCCCCTCGCGACCCTTCGCCTGCCACCACCACCCCACGCCCTCCCCCCCACCCATGAGCCATGCTGGTTGCGACTGCTCTAACTCAAAGGCAGAGAATGCAGACTAGGGTCCGCTCAGGAGCACGATGCACCCTCCTGTCACACTGTGCTGCTGGGACCATACTGTAGGGTCTTGGGCCCTAGGCCCAATGCAGCATGAAAGACGATACATACTCCAGGCATATGGAACAGTAACTGGCCCAGGGCATGTCACGTGCGCTCAGCCCCTTTTATTGTGAGGGTCACCTGACCGGTGATGCCTGTGATGGATGGGAGTGGGGTGAGTGTAGAAGCCAGCCCTCGGGGAGTGGCTGGGGACACAGCACATTGCCAAACATTAGAACGTGTCCAGCAGGACACTACACATGCCAGAGTGGGTGTGCGACCACTGGTGAGAGCTTGCTAAAATCACAGGGCTTGACTAATTCCTGTGGTGCAGTTTGTGGGCCTCACAAGCTACTCTGCTGTAATACATTTTTCGCTCAGTGGTGTAATTTCACACATATTTCTATATGGGTAAAATGTAAAAGGGCTGTATCTGGATATTGTGCCAGCAGACAGTTAACACGTGTTTTTCTCCAAGTCAGACTAATTCCTTAACTACACAACAGAAGACACCACTCAGAATCTTCTTTCCAGGCACAATGCTGCTCTGCATTATGGGTCCAGATCATACCCAGAGGTTACTACGTCACATAATCTGACCTCAGAAATTGTACTGACCAATGACATTCTCTTTCTAAACTATAATTAAGAAGATTTTGCAAATTATTTGCAAAATAAATCTCAGGAGACCTGGGGCAGATTTATCAACACTTTGCGCTGGTACAAAGTCACAAAAAGGGCGCAAACCGGTACTAAGTGTTACTATAGTATTTACATTCCAGTGCAAAACTTTATTTGCCCTGGAAAATACCTTAAAGTAATACAAATAGTGCTTTTCAAGGAGGCATACAACACGAAGCCTTATCTACAAAGATATGGCACAGCTGCTGCCATTCCCAGCAATGGCACTCAAACTGGCTACGTGCAAAGGTGTGTGCGTGATGCCTAGCATGGATTTTGTACGGGAGGGTACAATTTCAGTGCAGCATACTGTGCCTAGACAACCTTCAAAGTTTAAAACAATACAGTACAAATGCAATGTGGGAAAAGTTTGGAGAAACTAAAAGATTTCTTCATGCCTGCCTTGAGGATGTATTATTTTCGGCACAAACTGGCACATGCATCAAGGAAGGCTTTTGCGATTCCTTAATTGCGATTAATAAGGAATCGCAATTAAGGAATCGCAAAAGCCTATGCATGTAGGAATCGCTATAAAAATAGCGATTCCTAAACATTCCTTAATTGCGACTCGCAAATTGCGAGTCGCAATTAAGGAATGCCTTCCTATTCATTCCTATGGGCCTACAGGCCCATAGAAATGAATGGGAGATTGCATGCGCAATTTGCGAGTACCAGTAGGTACTCGCAAATTGCTCATGTAATTTCAAGGGTGTCAAAATGACACCCTGTTGCACCCCTGAAATTGTGATGTGCATCCATGTTGCGCACACACATGCCCCAAGGGCATGTGTGTGTGTAACCTAAAACTTAAAAAAATGCATTTTAGAGCATTTTTCGAAGTTTTTGCAAATTACAGACAAGTTTTATTTGCGAAATCGCTATTTGAAAGTGCTTCTAGCATTGCATTTAAGGAATCGCAAATTGCGATTCCTTAAATGCAATCGCAATTTAGGAATTCGCAATTAATTGCGAATTCTTAAATTGCGCATAGGAAACACTTTCATGCATCTCCAAAGGCCAATTTGCGTTCGCAAACGGCCGATTTTTGCGAATCGCACCGTTTGCGATCGCAAAAACCTTTGATGCATGTGTCCCAAAGCCCCGTCTACCAGTATTAATAGATAGGACTTTGCAATAAAATCCATGGTTGTAACATGGGAACACCAACATACCAGCCCTGGAACACCCCCATAACCCAAAGACAGGTAATGTAGTGCTAAAAGATATTTGCAGTACTTTTATACAACTTTGCAGTGTAAAAAAGTTTTGTGATGGAAAGTAAACAGTTTATCAAGACTTTGTGCTAGTTTGCAAAAGGTTTTATGACTTTGCACCAGCGCAAAGTCTTGATAAATCTGCCCCAGAGTTACACCTACCTGCTACCAACTTAGGGGCAGATTTACAATAAACTAACGCAGCACGGCGCAGCAAGTCATTTTGCTGCGCCGCGCTGCGTTAGTTTTGAAGCACAGGGATGCAACATATTTACAAGAATATGTCGCATCCTTGTGCTTCCCCCTGTGCTGGCGCACAAACTGCAGCCACATG
Organism: Calotriton arnoldi; assembly: GCA_963921515.1. Taxonomy (NCBI): domain Eukaryota; kingdom Metazoa; phylum Chordata; class Amphibia; order Caudata; family Salamandridae; genus Calotriton; species Calotriton arnoldi. Next base: position 1,433,343 of record CAWUFW010001064.1, read on the forward strand.
GCGGGCAGCAGGCACCCTTGCACCATGGTGCAAGGATGCCTGCGTTCGGGAGATTGTTTTGTGCAGGAAGGGGAACCTTCCTTCACAAAAACAATCACTACACCATTTTCCTCTTTCAATGCGTGCTGCAGAATGCAGCACGCATTGAAAGAGGAAAACGAGGAGAAATGAAAACATTTCTCCTCTGTGCTTCGCTACGCCACCTCTAGGGTGGCGTAGCTAGACGCATCTCCAGAGTTACGATTTCTCGTAATTCTGGAGATGTGTCTTGTTCCATGAGTGTTGCGTGGGAACACCCACAGCAACACCCATGGAACGCCTCTTCACCGCAAAGTGCTGCGTGTGAAGGGGCCGTATTTACAAGGAGAGGAAAAGTCATGCAGGGTGGCTTTTCCTCTCCTTGTAATATGGAGTAGCCTCTGCGCCACCAGTACGTCACGAAAAGTGACGTACTGGTGGCGCAGGGGGCTCGTAAATCTGCCCCATAGGATGTTGAAACAATGCAAAGAGACTTTTTGCAGTGGCGTAGGCTACACAACTGTAATTAGCTCACAAAAGACGATTAAGAGCAGACTTCTAATTACCTACTGAAAGCTTATAATGGAATGGTAGTTTACTAGGTTAATGCACCTGCCATGGAGGCCAAAGAATGCCTCATACAGAGTCAAAGATAAACACCAGGGGACCTATTTATGAGCCGGTTTGCGTCGCTCTTGCATCACGCAACATGGTGCAAGAGCTACGCAAACTTTACATGTGATTTATGAAGCCACGCAAGACCCCTTTGCGTGGCCCTGAGTGGCTCAATCAATCTGGAGTAAGGCAATGCAGCTCAAATCTCTGCATTGCCTGACTCTGACCTTCGGTAGGAGCGACCGATTCATTATATCCCACTCCCATCTGAGTGCTCATACCACTCGGACTGGAGTGTTTGAACTGTTTTAGTTTCCTTGTAGCACTTAATGAGAGGAGGTGTCTGGCTCCATTTTATTTATTATTTCTTTCCTTGTAGCACCGAAGTGCTGGAGTTTCCTGGCTCTGCTTTTTTCTCTGCTTTCGATCTGCTGCTGTGTTGCAATTACGATCACCTTACCTGTTTCAGCTCACGAGTGCAGGGTGCAGCGAATGCTTTTACTCCCTGCCCTACTCACACCAGATAGGTGGGAATTGGCCCACGCCCCTGGAGGCAGAGTACTTGTTGATGGCCGCAGCACGGATGCACAGTGGGCGTGCCGTTGGCGCACCAAAGCCGCGTCAAAGGCAAGCCCGTCTGCGCCCGTCCACGTCCGGCCGGGGCCAGTGGCCAGAATCCCTGCCAGTTTAACTACCCAACTACATCTAGGGTACTCACCGAACCAACTTAAAAGCCTAGCCCCCAAAACCTCTGTAGTGTGTTTGCATAAGCTTACGGCAGACCCCCCTAAATCGGAATTTCCTCATTGCGATTTTAGCCTTGAATACAACAAGCCAACCATGTCTAATGATTATAACTAAGGCTCCCGGTTTTCCGTTTTTACGGATTTTTACAGATAAATACAGACAGAAAACAATGTGTTTTCTGTCTGCATTTATTTTTTAAAGTGGATAAATACAGTAAATTGGGTTTCTTTTAAGTGACTCTATGCAGTCTTTCATGAATTATAGGCCATCAGCTGAGCAGATGGACAGCATGGGAAATTTAAAAAACAGGATGCAATTTCATTAAATAATGCCATTTGTCAATATACATTTGTGGTATAATGCTAATATTTACCAGTGGATGTTTTGTTATTTAATATTTGGCATCTTAAATAGCTAAAACAGACAGACATCAAAGAATGAGTGGGAGTCTATCAATTATATAAATATGGAAATGTACAGTTTTACAACTTCATTTGTCCCAAAACACAAAATAAATATGGATAAATACAGAAAAAGTGGGCAAAAAATAAATATGGATAAATACAGACGGAAATGCTAAAAAAAAATACCATAAAACCGGGAGCCCTAATTATAACCCACGGTTTTTGCTGATCAATTGACGTTCTATGATTAAACATAAGAATGAAATTTTTGAACTTATTATGGGAAAGCAACCTGATGCCCTGTTTCTGACGGAAACATGGCTTAATGAATCCGCAGTACCAGATATTTTAGATGCGATCCCGTTAGGTTATGGTATTGTAGGACAAGATCGCCCTATAAAAAGAGGTGGAGGGATAGCCATAATCCATAAACTAGCCCTGAAATGTACCATTAACGTGGCTTAACGCTGCCTTGTACATAAGGCACCCTTTTACGCTATGGTGCAAGTGTGCCTGCGTTGGCGCTAAGTTGCTAAACTTAGTGACATCGCAGGGGGAAACGCAAGGCTGCACCACATTCTTGTAAATATTGTGCAGCCTTGCGTTTCAGAAGTGGCGGAGCGTGTCGTTAAGTCAACGACACGCTCCGCCACTTCCATGTACATATCCCCCCATGAATCTAACTCAAAGAGTGCTCGCCAAGACCCACCAACTAGGCCACACCCTGGATCCTATATTCGCCAACTTTCATATGATTAAAGTTGTGACACCACTAATAGTTCCTTGGTCTGATCATTATGTGGTGTCTTTCTCTGTGCCATTTCTCAGGACCTCTACCAATAGATCGCCTAATCAGATGATTAGGAGGAAAAAGTGTAATAAGTTTAATCCTGAAATATTTGCTAAATCTCTCTCGTGTAGTGTCCCTCAGTTATGGGATGATGTCTCTCCAGCCAATTTTCTAATTGAAAAATGGATATCAGGAGCTTTAGATGAAGTTGCACCATGGACAATGAAAAATAAAAATCCCAGGGTGCAGAATGCATCTCTTTGGTTTAATGAAGATCTTGGCTTAGCCAAAAAGCATGCAAATGATTGGAACAAATCTGGAGGAAAAAGCACTGCCCTAACAAAAGAGACAATTACAAAGCTGTACTTAAAAAGTATCATGTGCTTATTGGGAAAACCAGATGCAAATTTTACACAGAAAAAATAGAGAATGCCAATAACTCATCTAAATAACTCTTCTCCGTTTTTGAAATCACTGTCTTCATTGGACCGAACTACAGCGCCCGCACCATCATCTGTGTTATGTTATAATATGTTATGTTGATAGAGCGAAATGTATTTGTGAATTGTAGGGGTGCATCATAATCACTGATAGGCCGCACCCACATGTATTCAGACATATATTCGTTTATATCCATTGTATACTCATGCATGTTTAGCAAAGAATGAATAGTTCACTGAGACGAAGTGAACTCAGCAGTGTAATGGTGTTAGGATAATGATGTAATGTAATGCTTTTTGAATTGTGTGAACATAATGCATAGAGGAATTAGTTCGTGTATGTAATGTAATTGCAGTAGTTTAAACGTGCACCATATTAAAGTTGCACATGTAATTCATTGTTTGCATAAAGAATCGTAATGAATATGCTTATGGGGAAAAGTAAGATGTGTGTTTAAAAGTTATATGTAAGGGCCTGACTACATATATGCTTAAGGAAGGCCTGGTATATTCTTATGTTAGCTTATAATGTAGGCCGAAAAGGGTTTCTCTTGGAAAGGCTCTCTGGGCATAAACGGTAGATTTAATTTGCACAGTAGACGGTTTCTGTGAAAGTATCTTTTGTTGCAGGTGCAAGGACAAATGTCTCGTTAGTAAGACTAACTCTTTGTTTTCAAAAGATAGAGAGAGGGGAGGCATGGTACGGGGAGTGAAACGGAATGTAGGGATGATACTTTCAGCGGAGAAGGTGCCTGGGACTCAAGGTCATCACAACCGTCCAGGATGAAGTCACCGTTTCAATGGAAAAGCACAAGAAAGAAGACCTGGCCAAGAGGGCGTAAACAAGGCGTGTACCTTTGTAGTATGGTTTTGTATTAGGGATAGTGCCCTGAGGGAGGAGGCCAGAGAAGCGGTAGGGGAGACCTGAGAGAAGGACAGAGCTGAGCTTAGGTATATGGTGATTGCACTTCTTAGGAAGTCTTCACAGCTGACACCTTTTATTCTTTCTTGCCTGGGAAAATCGTTATGCAGGGATGTCACTTAGCGTTAGTGTAGGGACAGCAATTGATTTTGAGCTTGTTTAGGCCAATGAAGAGCAACTTAGAAATAGGAGCAATCATAGTCTGGTTGGTCCTCCTAGAACTTTCTATTCTTCTTATCCTGAGTCGGATGAGATTCCTGCGTAGATTATTATTTGTATTAGTGCCCATCTATTTCTTTAACCTCGTGTTGAGGTGCTTGCACGTTCAGTTATTTTTGGCGATAATAAATTCTTAAACTTGAATTCGGAGTCAGTGATCCTTTCAGACAAAATGAATGCTGATATCTAACCAGATGAGATTCTCTCCTTTACACTATTCAACAGGTAAAAAGATCTTGGCGGCCAGAAGGTTCTTATAGATAATTAGATAAGAATCGGCGTTATCAGTTGGTAGCAGAGTAGGATGGTTACCTTTGATGGTAAGGGGAGATCTAGAGCAAGATAGGAGATTAAGTTGCCCCATAGAGCCCGAGTGAAGCTGATCCAGAGGACCGCGGGATGAGGATGTCGGAGGTCGTGGAAAACTGACGGAGAGTGACGGTGCGGCGGAAGTAGCAGTTCGTAGTAGAGTGAGTATGAAAAGAGTGAGGTTTGGTAGATTGCGGTGTTATATTGTTGTGTGATGTCTTGCGGAGTTGGAACAAAAGTTGTGTGATTGAGAAACGGACCGTGAGCGCGCGCGGGACCGGGAGATTTATTGTGGTGTAGAATACACCCAGAGTTGAGAACGTTGACCAGAGTTGTGGGGGTCACGAGACGTCATTGACAGACCCACAGAAGATAGGGACACATGTGTGAGTGTGTGAATAACCAACGCAGGTCGTAGGTTATTGTGTGCAGAACATCGAGTGATTGAATCCTATCGAGTGTATTAGAGGCGATTGTCCGGTCGTTCGTGGACAGACGGTTGCCAGATTGAGGTCAACAAGCTCAAGAGACTGATCGGTCATTGGTAAGACTGACGGTCAGAGAGGTAATTGTTCGGTAGGACGGACATTATTTCAGAGTATAATTGGGACGGATGCGAGTGAGAACAAGTGAATTAGAAAGGAGGGGAACTGCTGCGAGCGGAGGAAACGTGACGTCAGACTAGTGCCGCGCTGCGATAAGCCGGTTGGTGTGAACCGCGCTGGTATTGGTGGATTGGAATCAGGAAGTAAAAGCGGACATTTTGAGTGCAAATACAAGGTTGATTCATCATGAAATGTTTTAAAGCTTTACGGGAACTTTGTAGAGGTGATAGACATGTGGTTGTTCGGGAGGGAGAGGAAGCTCCTCCCGAGGACACACCAGCACATTATATGGCAAAGAATGTAGGATTGCATACTATAATTTGGCTCGAGAATTGGCATAAAATGACAGAAACAGAAGGAGATTTGTCGTTCCCTCGATATGGTACTTTCAGGTTAGAGGTGCTGTACCAGCTAAAGAGTGTAATGGCTTCATTACGACCACTACCTAGACCGACACAGTTTGAGGCACTACATGCGTGGATAAGAGCAGCGTATGATAGAAAGAAGGAAAGGTGTCAAGAAAGGGTGAAGAAATCGGTCAGGGCATTCCAAGATGCAAGGTGGGATGCATTGGAGAAAAAGTGGAGAGCGGATACGATCGACGGAGATAAGTTGTACCCATTGTTAATACAAAATGGGAAGATAACAAGAGTCGATGAGGACGACAGTGATTTAGATGACAGTCTGTTGGATAGGATGTTGGCGGAGAGACCACCACCATTTAACCCAGATTCAGAAGAGGGAAAGACGACCCCATCAGTGGCAATAGTTGACGAGAGCCAGAACCAGACTAGCATGAGAGTAGTGGGAAGAATTTCCACAGGAACGGAGGGGGCAACGGCGTCTATGATAACACAGCCTCCTGTGGGGAACACAAGATTACCGGACTCCTTGACAGTACCGGTTACCATTGGCCCTATAGTACCGGTATATGACCCAGACCGAGTGAGAGAAGGGAGCTCCGTGCCGATGAGAAGGGAGGAAGGAAACAGCGAGAGTGGGAATGGGTTCGGAGTACGAGTGGTTCATTTCCCAAGATCAATAGACACAAGTACGCCGTTACCGGCTACTGCGGACTCTTCATGTGGGCGGGAAGAGGAGAGACCGGAAAGACCGAGGTCTTTACGGGAATCTAAGTCAGCTTTGAGGGAGTGGACACCAACAGTAACGAACCAAGAGGATAGGATGCAAAGAGATAGGGCACAAAATGTCTCGGAAGACAGACCAGGTTCCAGGAGTATGGAAGGGAATAGGTCACAAGGACAGAATAGTGACTGTGATGAGCGGGACGGCTCAGGTTGTCGAGACGTACTGAGGAGTGCAGTACAGGCAAGGTTGCTAGACGTAGTGAGGCTGAAAGCAGAGGTAGACGAAATGATCAGTGGGGGTCTGCCTTTGGAAAGGATAGAAATTTATGGATCAGATGAGCTGCTGTTTGTAGCAAAAGATGTGACTCGAAAAGCTAGAATGGCACATGATAGATTGAAGGAATTGGCCAAAAGATATGAGGTGGACCTGAACAAAACTAAAGCGTTGCAGGGACCACATAGATTGCATTACAGTGATCAGGAGTTGGAGGAGAAAAGAATCACAGGATTAAAGACGCACACCAGAGACCTGATCATAGGAATGAGAATATGGATTTTGTTGGACAAATGGGAAGAAAGGTGGTCCAAAAAGAAACCAGTAAAGAGAGCAGAAGGGGAAACGCCGCCGCCAGGAGGGGGGCGACGGGTGTTGGAAATTTTCCTTTACGGGAAGTACAGAATGGAGGGTACGTGCATGTGCCGTGGAATAGAGGTGATTTGGCTGCATTTACAAATGATTTTCCTCGGCTGAGGGAAAAACCGGTGGAGTGGTACAAGCAGGTTGAGCGGTTTGTGAAGATTTCAAAAGTATTGTGGATTGATTTGAACACCTTGTTTGACATAGTGGTACCAGGAGATTTGTGGACAGCATGTAAAGTCGCTATTGAGTGGCCGACTTCGGAACCAAAAAGAGAGGCGGTTACAAATGGTCCATCACCTGATGTCATGAAAAAGTATGAGCAGGTGATTACATGGTTGAAGTCGAAGATTTCACCTCAGGATATAGATTGGGTTAAGATAGATCGGACTGTACAGGAACCCAAGGAAACGGTGCATGAGTATTACGAAAGACTTCTGCAAGTTTTTAAACAGTATAGTGGGTTAGATGTTTTGGACCCTAAGGATATGGGACAGTTTGTCTCAAAGTTTGTAACGGGTCTGAGAGGGGAAATCAGCCTCATGATACAGCACCATTTGATCTGCTGGCAGAACAAGCCACTAGATGAAATTCTGCGGTACGCGAGATACTGTAGTGATGAGGTGGATTCGAAACACCGAAAGCTAAAAGACAAACTAATGCTTGTCCAGATGCAGACAGCACAGAGTCAGCCTAGTGGAGGGACCTTGGGGAGAAAGCAAGGAAATTTCCAGGGAAACCAGAATGGGCAGGTACAGGGAAAGGGAAAACCAGTAGACCCCAAGACAGGGGTGGACGTGGCTACACTAAAGAAGACCACTGCGTGTCATCTTTGTCGCCAGGTCGGACATTGGAAACGCGAGTGTCCTTTGAACCCAGCAAATCAGGCACAGGAAGAGGAAGAGGGGGCTCAGGCACCCGCGCAGGAGGTAGTTAACACAATAACGAGACCTAGGACGATGAAAGGGGGGGTTTACAATTCTCACGCTCAGATTCCCCAAGCTCCAAGGTTTTCACAAGGAACACGAACGTACCAACAGATGCCCCTGTTCGAAGGTTATGATGAGGATAGCTCAGACCCTTTATCCTGACGGTGCCTGAGAGGGAGGAAGACTGCACACTTGGAGCGGTCTTGGAGGTAGACCAGAGAGGACCTTTTGTGGAGGCAGAGATTGAGGGCAATCCTGCAACACTTTTGGTTGATACTGGAGCTACCCGGTCTACTGTAAGATCTGCAGTAGTCCCTAACCTACCCCTCTGGGGACAATCAATCCAGGTTGTTGGAGTAGCGAACAAGAGAATAAGTAGCCCATTGACAGAACCGATCCTAGTAAAGATAGGTAATTTCCAAACTAGACATCAGTTTGTAGTGTGTGATACGAGTCCAGTTTGTCTTTTGGGAAGAGATCTGTTGTGCAAGTTGAACTGCACGATTTACTGTACACCACGGGGAGTGGAGGTCCAGACGAGAGATGATGATGCTGACTTTAAGATTGCCAATCAGCATCTGTGTATAGATCTGTACCCAATGGTGACGGTGGAAGAACTTCCACCTGATCTGAGAGACGCAGTGTCGCCTGTGGTGTGGGATTTTGCAGGAGACGAAATAGGTCTAATCAGAGGGGTTGAACCAGTGCGGATTGAGGTGAAACAGAATGTTGATTTCCCAAGAACACCTCAATATAATTTATCGACAGAAACGATTGCAGGAATAAAACCTGTTATCGAGACTTTCATTGAGAAGGGTATTCTAAAAGAGATCAGAGGTAGTCCCTGTAATTCGCCCATAATGGGACTACAGAAACCGAGCGGAAAGTATAGGATTGTGCAAGATCTGCGAAAGGTCAACATGATAGTTGTCCCTTGTTGTCCAGTGGTACCGAATCCTTCAGTAATACTGTTCCAGATCCCATGTGAAGCCGAGTGGTTTACGGTTATCGATTTGTGTCAAGCCTTCTTTTCGATACCGCTCCACGAAGAAAGCCAATTTCTTTTTGCGTTTAGGCTAGAAAATCGCGTGTTAACATGGTGTCGTATCCCTCAAGGGTATACGGAAAGTCCATCGATCTTTAACCAGATCCTGAAGAAGAACCTTGAGAGTCTTGTGTTGCCGCAGAACTCAGTTCTCGTGCAATACATAGATGACTTGCTCATTGCCTCAGAAACAGAAGATGCTTGCAGAATTGATACTGTAGCACTGTTGAACCACTTAGGAGAGAACGGACATAAGGTGTCCCCGAACAAGCTGCAATACTGTTTGCAGGAAGTACAGTATTTGGGACACAGATTGGAAAAAGGCAAGAGGAAGGTGTCACCAGATCGAATTGAGGCAATAATGAGCATGGCAGTACCCACGACACAGAGGGAAGTTAGGATGTTTCTGGGAATGGTTGGCTATTGTCGACAGTGGATTCCTAGTTTCTCCTTGAGAGCAAAGCCTCTGCAAAGGCTTACGCACAAGGACGTGAGTGATCCGGTACCATGGGACGAGGAGTGCTTAATAGCATTCCTGAAACTGAGAGAGGATTTGTGCAGGGCTCCGGCATTGGGAATGCCTGATTACAACAAGGCTTTTTCATTGTTTTGTTATGAGAGGGAAGGATGTGCATTAGCAGTGTTAGCTCAGAACCATGGAGGTGTCCGCAGACCAGTTGCCTACTTTTCAGCTACTCTAGATCCAGTAGCTTCTGCGTTGCCCGGATGTCTAAGATCCGTTGCTGCAACAGGTGTCAGCATTGAAAGATGTGAAAGCATTGTAATGGGACATCCATTGACTGTACATGTGCCACATTCGGTTGAGTTATTAATGACCAGGACCAAGACCCAGCACCTAACGAACAATAGGTTAACGAGGTACGAGCAAGTCATACTTGCTGCAGAGAATGTGACTCTGAAAAGGTGCTCCATCTTGAACCCTGCGACATTGATGCCTATACCGAACACAGATGATGAAGATTGTGAGGACCATGATTGTCTCGATGTGACCGAACTTTGCACCAAACCGAGACCTGACATTGTCGATGAGCCACTGGCTGACCCAGATGAAATTTTCTTTGTCGATGGTTCATGCTTAAGAGACAGTGTGGGGCAATTGAGAGCAGCGTTTGCTGTATGTACCATTTCAGGAGTGATCGACGCTGCTTGCCTAGAAGGAGTACGCTCCGCGCAGGTAGCTGAGATCATTGCCTTGACCCGTGCCTGTTTGGCCGCTGATCGAATTCGAATCACGATTTACACAGACAGCCAATACGGCTTTGGCGTGGTGCATGACTTCGGGCAGTTATGGTCTCAGAGGGGATTTTTGACATCATCTGGCTCACCCATTCGTAATGGAGAATATGTAAGACAATTGTTAGAAGCATTACAGCATCCGAAAGAAATCGCTGTTGTAAAGTGTTCAGCCCATGGGAAGGGGGAGGACTTTGTATCCTTGGGTAATAATTATGCGGATGAAGTCGCCCGTTTCTGTGCAGAACAAGGATGCATATTCACAGGAAGGGAGATAGAAGAGAGCCAAGAGGGAACCGATCTCAGCATAATGTTGACCATGGCAGACACTTGGGAAGAGCTTAAGCGATTGCAGGATGAAGTTTCTAACCAGGAGAGAGAGGGATGGATCAAAGCTGGGTGTGAGAAAGGAGACGTGGATGTGTGGGTATCCAACGATGGGAGAGCTGTGTTGCCGGAAGAATTGTTGAGTCCGATGGCTAGATTGATACATGGACAGGCACACCTGGGTAGAGACGCAATGATGAGAGTGTTCAGACAGACGTGGTATAACCCACGGTTCCGAGCAATGGCTGAGACGGTATGTCAGAGGTGTGTTACATGTCAACAGATGAATGCTGGAAAGAAAACTGTAGTTACACTGAGTCATATTGGAAGGTCAGGAGGGCCCTTCAATAGACTACAGCTGGATTTCGTGGAGATGCCTAGGTGCAATGGCTTGAGGTACATTCTAGTGATAGTATGTATATTTTCACGGTGGGTGGAGGCTTACCCCACACGCAGGTGTGACACTCTGACAGTGGCTAAATTACTGTTGAGGGAGCTCATCCCTAGATTCGGGATCCCGACCTCTTTGGAATCAGATAGAGGTGGGCACTTCCATAGCGAAATCATGAAGTTACTTTGTGCAGCATTGAACATTGACCAGAGACTCCACTGTAGCTACAGACCAGAGGCTTCTGGGATGGTGGAACAAGTTAATGGAACTTTGAAGGCCCGGATGGCAAAAATGTGTTCTTCAACATCCCTGAAATGGCCCGACGCCTTGCCACTGGTGCTCATGAGCATGCGAAGTGTCCCAGACAGAAAGACCGGGTTGTCCCCCATGAAATATTAATGGGGAGGGCAATGAGACTGCCAGCAGTACCAGCTACAGCCTTGATAAGCATCACTGATGATTTGATTCTCGATTATTGTAAAGGACTCTCTGATGTGGTCCGTTCTGTATCCCAGCAGGTGCAAGCAGCTGTGGTTCCAGCCTCGAGTGATCTGTGCCACGACTTGTGTCCCGGTGACTGGGTGCTCGTCCGGAAGCACGTGAGGAAGAGTTGCTTGGATGCCCGTTGGCGTGGCCCGTATCAGGTGATACTTATCACGAACACAGCAGTAAAGTGTGGAGGATTGCCGAACTGGGTGCATGCTTCCCATACCCGCAGAGTTCCAGCACCCTTGGAAGAAACAGCTCCTCTCGCAAATGAAAATCCAGCTGATGTGGCAGGGCCACATGAGAGGACAAGCCAAGCTGTAAGGGTCGCTGACACAGCTGGTGGTGCACTAGAGCAAGCAGAAGGGGGTTTCCACATCTCGAACCCTGACTCAGGCACCGAAGAAAGAGAAGGCGCAGTGGGCGGAGAAGAGTCAAATGCAGCAGAAAGAGGAAGTAGTGCACTGGGTATAGAAGGGGAAGGCAGACGAACGAACAGAAGTGCTGAAAGTTGGCCTGAAAGACAGAGGCGACTGAACCTGAGGTTAGCACCTGAGAGAGACCTTGCTCCAGTGTCCGAAGTATCTGAAACCGAAGCAAGCGACGAAGACCAAGCACAAGACAGTCGGCGAAGGTCCAAGAGAACAAGAGTGCCTTGTCGCAGATACTCTACCCCTGAGTGGACTTACACTGTGTTTGATGCAGGGGTGGTGAATACAGGGAGACTGAGGTCAGTGGAAGTGTTCAGTCGGAGCCCGAAACTGGTGGTGAAGGTGGTGCTGCGGATGCCAGGGTTCGAGATAGACGGAACACTGACACTCACGATTCCGAATCCCCCACTTCTGAGTGAAGTCCGAAACTTGCTTTTGCATCGGGTCGAATTCCCGCCTTTCGGAGCTGAGCCGTTTTCACACGAAGTGCTGGTTTTGCGTCTTGAACTTTTGTATCACGTTCTGGTCGTGCTCAATGAGGATCTCATTATGGATCAGTAAAGAACTGTAAATAAAAGTCTAAAAGAAGAAGATAACCTAGGTCCGAGTGGAAGAAGAATAAACTTAGGGACTTTCCCCAAGAAGAGGAACGAAAACTAGGGAAGTCTTTTTCTGGACTGTGTAAATAAGTTGTGGTCGGAAAGGGAAAGCCCGGAGATTTCATGGTTGCTCGAGCTGGTTAAGCAAGTCATAAATAAAGGACAGAGACTTTTCTGAGTTCTTTGCGATAACCAAGACTTTTTTGAGAACTTTCGAAATCATGGAACCGGGAAATCCCAATCGTAGAGCAAAATGGATTATAGGCATTCTTATAAGTAGTGTGATAATTTCTATAATCATAGTAGTTGTAGTCTCATATACTGGTTCGCATGAGCCAGAAGTAGAGGCAGTGACAGGGACACCCACACCTATCACACCTAGTCAGAAGGGGGTAGACAGGGCAGCTGATAGAGCTATGATATTAGAAGAAAGTCGTAGATTACATGTAGATTTGTCTAAGGGTGATTTTAAGCTTAATGCGTATGCTAAGTTGTTGTATGAGTATGTTGACGTGATGGATGCGAAAGATTGTTATGTGTGTATGCAGTTGCCTACTTCGGTGGATGAGGGTATTAGGTATCATCATCTTCCACTGACTTATGGTATTTCTTGTAGTCTTTTGCTTAGTTTGTTTTATGAGAGAGAGCAGTTCGAGTATTTCTTTTCCAATTTCGACGCAGTGCTTCCTGAAGTCCCAGCTTACAAGCATTTGAATAAGTATGACTATTATAAGACCGAGGACAGACTGAGGAAGTACTTCATACCGAGTTTGGAATTGGATACAGCATTCGCACACAGACACAATCTGACTTGCTTGATGTCGGATGTAGAGAGAAAGTTTGTAGATCAGGTTGAAGATAGGTATAGAAAGCTGACTGAATCCCGAGATTTAGGGCATCACAGGACAGATTGGACGGAGGAAGAACGGTTGCATAAGACCAGGGGAAGCTATGGTCCTATAGCGTTAGATAAGGAGCAGAGGGGTAAGTTGTGTATAAGGCGTTATCAGACTTACTACGAAAAGGTTCCAGTGGGACAGAGTACTTGTGATCATGTTTTCACCATGGCAGATGTGGCAAAAGATTTTCTCCAAGGTCCTGTACAAGTGATACCAACGGTGTATTATGTATGTGGGAAGAATGCTTATGTGAGGTTGCCTGCAAATTGGTATGGAACATGTTATTTGTCAATAATATTTCCAAAGATTTACCATACAGGAGACTTAAATCTTCTGGAGGGTGGAGAGCATTCAAGAACGAGAAGAGCTGCAAGTGCAGGAATCGTTGTGGGGGATATCTTTGGAGCTATGATACCTAGTCTAGGAGTAGTCTTGAATGATGTGAAGATCCGGAGGTTAGCGACTGTGGTGGATGAATTTTCGATGAACACAGCAAAGTCGTTGGTGTTGGTGGAAGGAGAGATGTTGTCGATAAGGGGAATGGTTTTGCAGAATCGCCTTGCTTTGGATGTCCTATTGGCAAAAGAGGGCGGAGTCTGTAAAATGCTGAAGGTTCAAGAGTGCTGCACTTATATACCAGACCGTAGCAAGGATCTGGAGAAATATATAAGTAACATCACTATGATCCACACAAAGATAGCGGATTTGACCGAAGAAGGGGCCTGGGAAAAGGTCGGAAAGGGTTTTGGTCAAGTGGGAGGTTGGTTTGCGAACCTAGGAAAGGGATTCCTTGGGTACTTCCTGAGACCACTCCTTATTTTGGTGGTTTGTGTGGCTGGCTTGTGGATTATGATCAAGGCCTACAAGTGGTATCGAGCAGGCAGAGTCAAGAGAGCTTTGAGGGAAAATGACATGAGATTGGCAAGACTGCAGGACAATCAGTATAAAAGGCTCAAGAGCATGGAGAACTTCAGATCAGGGAAGATGGGAACAAGTTCTGTTTAGGTCGGTTCCTTCTCCGAGGGAGTAGAATGAGATGTGATGACAGGAGTCATCAAAGGGGGAACTGATAGAGCGAAATGTATTTGTGAATTGTAGGGGTGCATCATAATCACTGATAGGCCGCACCCACATGTATTCAGACATATATTCGTTTATATCCATTGTATACTCATGCATGTTTAGCAAAGAATGAATAGTTCACTGAGACGAAGTGAACTCAGCAGTGTAATGGTGTTAGGATAATGATGTAATGTAATGCTTTTTGAATTGTGTGAACATAATGCATAGAGGAATTAGTTCGTGTATGTAATGTAATTGCAGTAGTTTAAACGTGCACCATATTAAAGTTGCACATGTAATTCATTGTTTGCATAAAGAATCGTAATGAATATGCTTATGGGGAAAAGTAAGATGTGTGTTTAAAAGTTATATGTAAGGGCCTGACTACATATATGCTTAAGGAAGGCCTGGTATATTCTTATGTTAGCTTATAATGTAGGCCGAAAAGGGTTTCTCTTGGAAAGGCTCTCTGGGCATAAACGGTAGATTTAATTTGCACAGTAGACGGTTTCTGTGAAAGTATCTTTTGTTGCAGGTGCAAGGACAAATGTCTCGTTAGTAAGACTAACTCTTTGTTTTCAAAAGATAGAGAGAGGGGAGGCATGGTACGGGGAGTGAAACGGAATGTAGGGATGATACTTTCAGCGGAGAAGGTGCCTGGGACTCAAGGTCATCACAACCGTCCAGGATGAAGTCACCGTTTCAATGGAAAAGCACAAGAAAGAAGACCTGGCCAAGAGGGCGTAAACAAGGCGTGTACCTTTGTAGTATGGTTTTGTATTAGGGATAGTGCCCTGAGGGAGGAGGCCAGAGAAGCGGTAGGGGAGACCTGAGAGAAGGACAGAGCTGAGCTTAGGTATATGGTGATTGCACTTCTTACGAAGTCTTCACAGCTGACACCTTTTATTCTTTCTTGCCTGGGAAAATCGTTATGCAGGGATGTCACTTAGCGTTAGTGTAGGGACAGCAATTGATTTTGAGCTTGTTTAGGCCAATGAAGAGCAACTTAGAAATAGGAGCAATCATAGTCTGGTTGGTCCTCCTAGAACTTTCTATTCTTCTTATCCTGAGTCGGATGAGATTCCTGCGTAGATTATTATTTGTATTAGTGCCCATCTATTTCTTTAACCTCGTGTTGAGGTGCTTGCACGTTCAGTTATTTTTGGCGATAATAAATTCTTAAACTTGAATTCGGAGTCAGTGATCCTTTCAGACAAAATGAATGCTGATATCTAACCAGATGAGATTCTCTCCTTTACACTATTCAACAGGTAAAAAGATCTTGGCGGCCAGAAGGTTCTTATAGATAATTAGATAAGAATCGGCGTTATCAATGTTAACCCCTTGCATGCGTCGGACGGCCCCCGGCCGTCCGACGTCACGGTGGGCGTGTGCATCGGACGGCCGGGGGCCGTCCGATCTGCGCACGCGTGGAAGTCGCCCGCACCGCGGGGTGAATTCCACGCGCATCCAAGAGGTTAAAAAACATTTGTTAAGCGCACGTTCACCGGACGGTTTCTTGGCGCTGGGGTAGTGAGTAAGGTAGCAGCGGTGGGAAAGTAGCCTAGTTATCATATGCCTGGGAGAACAACCAGGTCTTCAGCTGTTTCCTGAATAGTGCGAAGGAGGTAATGGACCTCATCTCCACGGGGAGCGAGTTCCAGAACTGAGGGGCTAAAACCATAAATCTGGAACCTCCATGTTTCTTGCGTTTAAAAGTGGGAGTGACCAACAGATTCAGATGGGAGGATCGCAAGTTACCAGAGGGGGCATAGCGTAGAATCTTAGAGGAGATGAAGCCTGGACTGTTGCAGTGAAGAGCTTTGAAAATAGTACATCCCAGCTTAAATACACAACGCTTGACCACTGGGAGCCAATGAAGGCTTTTCATCAGTGGCTTAACGTGATGCCATTTAGGTTGGTGAAAAATCAGACTGGCAGCTTGATTCTGGACCAGCTGAAGGCGTCTTAGTTGGTAAGCCGGGATGCCTACATAAAGTGAGTTGGCATAGTCCAATCGGGAGATGACCAATGCCAGGATAACTAGAGTCAGGGCTTCCCTGGACAAAAATCTGCTAATCTTCTTTATTCTCCGCAGTTGGAAAAAACCATCTGTGCACCATCATCTGTTGAGAACTGTAATAGGATTATGTATTATTTTGCATCTAAAGTAGCTACAATCTATTATACTTTTCCCTTAGAAGGGCGCAGTTCCATCAACGTAGACATCCTCTTGGAAGAACCTGTCAGAGAGAACGGTCTTAAGGAATTTGTGGCCCCGAACTTGGATGAGCTGAAGAACATAGCTTTAGGTATCAAGTCAAGTTCCCCTTCGGACCCTGCCCCACCTAAGATTTTGATGCATGGGAAGGAAATTATCCTCTCATATATTCAACAGCTCATAACACTCTCCTTTCGCCTATGCGAGGTTCCTCTGAAATGGAAGCAGGCGATAGTTCTCCCACTTCAGAAAAAACCTTCTGCTGACTGCATGGTACTAGAAAATCTACGTCCCATCTCCCTGCTACCACTATTTGCCTAAATCACAGAGAAAGTGGTGAATAAACAACTTACCACTTACATTACTGCGAATGACTTATACCATCCTACTTTTAGAGCTTCCTATTCTGCAGAATCTGCTCACCTCCTGGCCACTGTAACTTTGAAAAGGTGTGCGGATGCGGGACAAACAGCTGCATTAGTACTACTGGACTTAAGTGCAGCCTTTGACATCGTATCGCACAATTTACTTCTTCAAAGGCTAAACCAGTGCAGTGTTGGGGCCCAGCTTTGCGATGGCTACTATCCTTTCTTCTTTAGCGAAGCTTTCAGGTTGCTCAGAACTCTTTTCTCTCTGAGAGCATGCCCCTCATGCAAGGGGTTCCACAGGGCTCTATTATGAGCCCTACCTTGTTTAATCTTTATATTGGTCCCCTTGCAGAAATTGTAGAAAAACACAATGTGAAAATTGTGTCTTGTGCAGATGACACAAAACTTATTGTCACCCTATCTCAGGACACCGAGGCTACAGCCTCCTGTTTTTCACTATGTTTAGAGGAGCTAGCATCCTGGATGTCCAATAATTGCCTAAAACTCAATGGCAATAAAAGTGAGGTACTGATAGTTGGGAAAGCTCCCTCTATCTGGTCCTCAGCCTGGTGGGCTGAGACCTTGGGGCAAACCCCAACCCCCAAAGCAGAAACTAAAAATCTGGGGGTATGGTTTGAATCGAAACTCTCATTTGATAATCAAATTAGGAAAGTTGTTGGCAAGTGCTTTGGAACTCTTAAAATCCTAAGGAAACTTGTTGATCTTTTACCTATAGTGGCCAGGAAACAATTGTCCATGTCTTGGTCACATCCCAATTAGACTATGGCAATATTCTATATTTAGGAGCATCCAAAGGCAGTCTAGTTTAATTTAAATTTACAGTTTAGGTAATTTTAATTTAAGTTTAATTTACAGTTTAGTTAAACTTCATCACATTCAGGATGCAGCGGCGTGTCTAGTTCTCAATCTCCCTAGAAGAACCTCTGCCTCTAAGGCTCGGTCCTCCCTTCACTGGTTGCCTGTGGAGAAGAGAATCATCTACAAGGCCATGTGCTATTGCCACAGAATTTGGTGGTGGAGTAAACGTTCTAGCTACCTTCGATTCTTGATCACTCCCTACACTCCTATACGGAATCTAAGATCAAGAGGGACTCATCTGGTCAAGGTTCCAAAAATTCAAAGAGCCAGAATGGGAGTCTGATCATTTAGCTACCTCGCAGCAAAAAAAAAAATGGAACACTGCCTTTGACTCTGAGATCTGAATCCATGGAATGAACATTTAGTAAACAACTAAAAACCTGGCTATTTGCTTCCTAACTCGGGCTTTAGTATGCTATGTAGCTCAGGTCTCAGACCCTTCCCTTCCTGCACAAAAACAATCCTGCATGCGAAGCAAGCACCCTTGCACCATGGTGCAAGGATGCCTGCGTTGGCGCTAGGCTGCCAATAGGACACCAGCGCAGGGGAAAAGGCAGTAATGCACCGTGTTGCCTTAAATACAGTGCATTCCTGCCCTTTCCCTGTCATGCAGCGCAGAAAGGTGACTTGCTGCGCTGCACTGCGTAACATTCTCGTAACTAGGCCCCCATATCTGAAAGTCTGCAACAAAGCATGACATACAATTAGACTGGTCGTGTCAAAATAAAATATACTGATTTGTGGTTCCACAATTTGGACACTGTTAACTGAAAAAGGCAAAAAGCAGAGATTAAAAATGAAGGAAATCCTAAATAAGGGCGTTTTCTATTTTGTGAACATCACCCGCAGTCATAGCACTCTCGTTTGTTCATTCGAATTGCACTCTTGCATAAAAATGCAGCGTGCACCATTTGCACTGTCAAAGCCGTTTGAAACGAGCAAACTATAGAAATGTCGCTAGCATTTTTAATTTCTTAATACTGTGAAGTGTAGGAAATCTGTCACGCGTTTTTGCTTTTGCCAGGGCCCTATATCCCCCCAAAGATCACTACAGTACAAGGTACACAAGGCCCCCTTGATGAGAAACGAGGGACAGCAGCGCAAAGCACTATTTGCGCTCAAAAACGTCAACTTTCCAGCAAAAAATATCTTTTGCGCTGGAAAGTAAATCCCAATGCGCTGTTTTGTGTCACTTTGCATCAGCACAAAGTGTTAGTACATCTGGCCCTTGGATGTCAGTGTACTCCAGCACTCACTATTCTATGCACAGACAGTACACCCACTCCCACTCGACGTTTTACACAAGCATCTTTCATATATTTCTTGGACACAATGAGGGCAAAAGGACTAATGGTTAATCCTTGATTTGGGAGGATTCCAGCGACAAAGACTTGCACTAAGTTTTTGTTATTGCATTAGAAAATGTTCTGAGTTCAATGACTGAGAAGAGGAAGGGAGGTAGAAGTCATATCGTGTTTCCCTCTCCCCAGGAAAATATAACACTTTCTTCCATGTGTTGTAAGAAGGGTTTTGTCCCAGGGGCTACTGCCTGCTCCTGAAAAGGATTTCGGTTGCAAAACATTAATACATAAGTTAAGGAATTGGTATTTGGAAGGGATGCTTTTACACGCTTCTTCCAAATACCCATTCTGAATTTTATCTAACAGGAGCAGCTCCTCCGTTATGGCAGAGGAGCATCGCCCCACTGCTGAGTGCCAGCAGATTCAAACACATGACAAATAAAATGATAATAAAACTATTTTATTAGCATTTTATTTTTCATCAGACCTGCAGGCTGCCAGCGAGCCGAGCCGAGCCCTAGGGCGGGGTGGGGCCACCCTTTGACAGCAGCAAAGAGGAGGTGAGGTGGGCACTGTAAATGCGCATGTCAGTTTGGCCGGCCATCTTAGGGTGGCCAAACCGACATGCGCACTTAGCATTTCTCCAACCCGAGCTGTGTTGCACAGACGAGTGGAGAATACACAGGCTCCCAGGCGGTGTCTGAGCAGCAGACCAGGCTGCTCAGACCAATCCCAGCACTTCTCTCATGCTGTGTAACAGTATTTCCAGCATGACAGCAGCATCAGGATTGGCATCTGGGAGTCTGCGCAGTGTGCACCAACCCATGGGAGTCAAGGATCGGGAGGGGAGCAAAGCGGTGGCTGCAGTGGCAGGTAAGTACTATTTTATCATTTTTATTTTTGTCTGTGTTTTTTATTTTTATATTTCCCCGTGCTGCCGCACCCCTTCACATTCTGAGCAGCCGCCACTGTCTGAAACCCTAATTGCGATTTCATAATGTGTTATTGAGTCGCAATTTGGGTTTTGTACTTTAAAAAAAGGCATTTTCCAGTCACAAAGGCTCAAATTTGACTTTGTGACAGTAAAATCGCTTCGTACATCAGGCCCATGATTCCTTCAGCGTGGCAGATTCAGGAGGGCTGCAAAGGGAAGCTGCTCCACGTCAGCCTCTTTGCCCCTGACCGGCAAGCACATGTTCACAAAGACAAAAATAACATAACTCTAGAGGGATAGATGCACAAATATTCGTCTACAAAAATACCTTAATTATTATCAGATTAATATTATAATTTATCAACGTTTGTAACATACTTATTAATCCAGCCAAACACTTCCTAGATTGTTGCTGCACATCAATATTATAGTTGTGAAAGTTGTATATAATCAAATTACACAACCGTACATTCAAGACACACAGGGGCATAAGTACAAAGAAGTGGTGGAGTGAGGCGTTAGCCGTCATGCCTTAACGCCTCACTCCGCCACGTCAGAAACGCAAGGCTGCACCATATTTAGAAGAATATGGTGCAGCCTTGCGTTTCCCCCTGTGCTGGCGCTACACTAGCGCCAACGCAGGCACCCTTGCTCCATAGTGCAATGGTGTCTGCGTGCAGGGGAAGATTGTTTATGTACAGGAAGGTGTCCCTTCCTGCACATAAACAAACTTTAAATGCCGTTTTGTCACTTCTATGTGTGCTGCTTAATGCAGCACACATGGAAGTTACAAAATGTCATTTTTTAAAGATTGTTTATGTGCAGGAAGGGACACCTTCCTACACATAAACAATCCAAGGCATTTTGCTTTTTCCATGTGTGCTGCACAAGGCAGCACACATGGAAAAAGCAAAAACGAGGAGAAATAATGCATTTCTCCTTGTTTCGCCAAGTTAAGATCAGGTTTTTCCTGGTCTTAATTTTGGCGCTGCCTCCTATTTACGCCACCCTTGTAAATAGGGGGCAGCGTCAAAATCAGTGGGTGTTGCGGTGGAACACCCACCATAACACCCATTGCCCACCTCTTTATGCTAAGCATAGTGTGAAAGGGGGCCATTTTACAAGGCAGCGTTAAGCCACATTAAGTGGCTTAACGCTGCCTTATAAATAAGGCAAAGCCCCTATTGCCATAGGAACATTAGAAAAAGGGATGTTCCCGTGGTGATAGGGGCTTGTTCATATGCCCCTCAGTCCTCATATATATAGCACAGTTATGGGCGGCCAAAAACATCATTCCTAGTTGGGTCGATTATGAGGTAGTCAACTTTCTGTTTTTTGTACCTGTAGCCTAATATTTACATATTGAACATCTAATGTGATTAGGCTGGTAATCGTTGCATCAATCTTTCTTTACTGTCCTTGATGTGGACTCCTCTTAAATAATAGTCGATGCGTTTCGGCCAGTCAATTTCCGGCGTCTTCAGGACTATACAAGTGAGTGTGGCCCCACGTATTTAAAAGAATAAATAAAATAGATAACCCCATGTTAGTATGGGTCATTATCATAAGCATCTTACAATTGTATTTACATATAACCAAACTTCTTCTACCATAGAAGATTAAAGTGGTGCAAAGTGCATCATGTATCTGTAGATCAATAGACAACAGGCAAGCAAGCTGTTTCTGGTAAAGATAACACAACGCAGACCTAGCCCACAGATATATTGTGCAAAGGTGTGTCACTCAGTGAAACAAAGATTGATAGCATTTGGAAACTCTGTGTTTATCTTTATCTAGCAACCTCTCTTCCCGTGCTCCTACAGGGTTTTTATTCTGTGCTAAATGAGATGCTCCGGTATACCCCTCTTCAACTTGAAGACGCCTGGCAGCAGGTGTGTGAGGAACCTCGTTCCCTTAAAGATTGGCCAAAAATACATGCAGGGGTACATACAATCAATTAATCAATCAGGATTCTTATAAAGCACGACTACTCACCTGTGTGGGTCTCAAGGCACGGAGATTGGGGGGTGGGGGGGGGGGTATGGTGATTCAGTTGAAGAGCCAGGTCTTGAGGTCCTTCCTGAATTGCAGCTGCGATGGTGATTGCCTGAGGTGCAGAGGCAGAGAGTTCCAGGTCTTCGCAGCAAGAAAGGAGAAAGATCTTCCTCTAGCCGTGGTCTTGCGGATCCGTGGGATGGTGGCCAGCGCCAGTTGAGCGGAGCAGAGATTTCTGTTGGGAGTGTAGAAGGAGAGGCAGTGGTTGAGTTATGCAGTTCTGGCGTTGTGGAGGGCTTTGTAGGCGTGCGTGAGGAGCTTGAAGGTTATTCTTTTGTTAATAGGTGGCCAGTGAAGGTCTCTCAGGTGGCCAGTGATGTGGCTGTGGCGTGGGATGTTCAGGATGAGTCTGGTGGAGGTGCTCCGGATGTTTTGTAGTTTCTGTACAGTGGCATTGTGCGCGAGATTCAAGCTTACACATTACTACATGATACATATGGCATAACTCTCTCCTAGACGACCCCTGACAATATATCCTGACTGGTCACAGGGCTGTGCGCGATGACGGGCAACAGTGGCAGACTTTGCATATATGGTTTGGCATTGTCCAGTTGAGGGGGAATATTGGAACGCTGTTCTAGAACCTATTGAACACTCATCCGGCTGGTGGTCCCATACACAATTAATCAATGCATTTTGGGCTTCCTTCCTAATAACCCCAAAAAGAAACTAAGCAGACGCTTCGCAATGCTGGGACTTGTAGTACCCAAACGCTGAATTGCTATTGGTTGACTGAGCACTAGAGCCCTTACACTGACGGACTGGAGAAGGGACATGCTAGAATGGATTGGAACTGAGGAGGCACATATATGGATGTCCAGAAGTGATGAAAGGGTCAGGGACAAATTGTTGGCCTGGAATGCTATGACTCAAACCCTAATAGACTCCACAGATGGAGACCATTCCAACTTAGAAACACAAGTCTCACGAGCAATGGGTGATCGGAGGGAGGGCCCGGGGTGAAGACGGTGTGGGAAAATCCTACATGTAGACAATGGGATAAAGCCTAGCATTAAGGGATTCCCGAGATATAGATCTCGGAGGGTCAACTGACAGTTCGCACCAATCTGCTGGCCCACGAATGATTCCTACTTACAATTTGGAAGCTTGGTGGGAGAGGGAATAGGTGGGGTGGTTGCATATGGGCATCACTACTACTGTATCTTCTGCAACTCTATGATCCTACAGTACAGATTGTCTACTGTCCATTATTGTGGTTATGTTGAAATGCTAATAATAATCTTTCAAAAAACAAACAGGGCGCTCACGTACAAATGAGAGGCGCCAGCAAGCACCAGGCGTGAAGAAGGAACCCATGCCTACTCCACCAAGAACAACCCCAACCAGGTGGCTGTTCGTGTGGGAGTGTACCCCATCTCCGGGTGATGTACACACTACTGGTTAGTGAGGTGAAAACCATACATTCATTACCTAAATATGTCACCGAATCGCTTCTAGTCAGACCTCTTGTATACGTGTATCTAGTCCACTTACTGAGTCGAATATCCTCAAGGATGGGACACTAATAAACAAAGCTTGTGGCTCTGTATCAAGGGAAAAACACAAGTCTCAAGTTATAAGTAGCTCGAAGAATCTGGTTCGAAAAAAGACCTCCGGGTAGTCAGTAATTACATACATTGGATGGCCTGCCGACACCCGGAAAACTTGATTCTTACCTACGTTCTAGGGGCCCGATTCACAGAACTAACTTAAGACAAAATCCTAAACTTACTACCATTTAGGTATTCACAGAAGGCACGTATCATTTTGGTATTCACAGAAGGCACTTACTCATTTTGGTATTCACAGAAGGCACTCTACTCATGAATGAGTAAGTGCCTTCTGTGAATACCAAAATGAGTAAATTACTCAAAATGAGTAAGTTACTCAAAATGAGTAAGTTACTATTTTGGTATTCACAGAAGGCACTTACTCATCAATGAGTAAGTGCCTTCTGTGAATACCAAAATGAGTAAGTGCCTTCTGTGAATACCAAAATAAGTAAGTGCCTTCTGTGAATACCAAAATGGTAGTAAGTTTAGGATTTTGTCTTAAGTTAGTTCTGTGAATCGGGCCCAAAGAGTCTCTCAGCGTAGTGCTGGTTGGACGCATGCCAGATGCTCTCTGCATAAATTAACAAAAAGATAGCAGACCACTCCTAATGTGTATAAAAAATTGACTGTTCACTCCAAATCCACTAATGTGACTGTTCATATACCTCAATGTCATATGCACACACTGTTTTTTTCATTAGACAATATGATCGAGCAAATAAATCATTCAGATCTCCATATATTCAGGTGGATGGTGCTTTTACTTATTCTCAGTACCACAAAAAGCAAACAATATCATTGCTGTCATACTAATGCTTGTTGTACAATTCAAGCCATTCAACAGTAACTATTGATGATGATGCTTCCTAGACCATTTCAGCCGACATGTGTTTATCCCTGCTTGGGACATTTTCCAGGGTAGATCTGTATTTTTTGAATTGTAAATTATGGTCCAGAGATGTGATAATCTTCTTTATACACCAACGTAAAACAAAAGTCAAATAAATGAAATCTCAAGCTTATATCATAAGATGAGCTAGAACAGCTATGCCGGGTAGTACGTATGTCCTATTCAATCGCAGTTTGGCACAAATACATTTAGCTCATAAGCAACGGCTGCCGAATCTGTATGCTAAGTGATGACGAGAATAAACCGCGCTCAGGATTGTTAAGGACCTTGATAAGTCCTTAGGAAGTCCACGTCTTCACGTTGGTGTGCCATGCACTTTGACCTCAGTAGCCGAAAGTTGGAAAAACTTTCTCCATAAGTGTCTTGCTGAGTGCCCGGCGTCGCCTCGCCTCCATAAATCTACGTGTGGGGGACCCCAGAAGTAGAAGAGTACTTCCTCTCTCTCATCAGGCACGGCAGTCTTGCCACCATTTTGGAATAACATTCCGCAGGGGCGGTCTAATAGCCTTCTTAGAGTGGTCCCTTTCTTCTATGTACAAAGATCCATGCCTCAAAAACTCCATATGCGGGGAAGGTATGTCACCAAAGGCTTTCTACAGCATAGCCGATGAGTGGGAACAATACCAAAGTTTGGGACTTATTGACAACAAAATGACGAAGCGCGGTGCTGCAAGCCATTTTACTGCGCCGAGCTGTGTCATTTTAAAAGCACAGGGAGGCGTAATATTTACAACAATATGTCGCATCCCTGTGCTTTCCCCTGAGCTGGCGCACATTTGGCTGCCATGCGCCAATGCAGGCACCCTTGCACCATGGTGCAAGGGTATTTGCGTTTTAGGGGAGGTGAAATACTTACATTTCTCTTAGTTTTTCCTCTTTCTATGCGGGCTGCATTCTGCAGCCCGCATAGATAGAGGAAAACCCCTCACATGATTGTTTGTGTGCAGGAAAACCCCTCACATGATTGTGTGCAGGAAGGTGTCCCTTCCTGCACACATACAATCATGTGAGGGGTTTTCCTCTTTCTATGCGGGCAGCAGAATGCAGCCTGCATAGAAAGAGGAAAAAACGAGGAGAAATGTAAGTATTTCACCTTGTTGCTCCCCCAACGCCGCCCCTGGGCAGGCGTAGGATTTTGACGCATCCCCAAGTTTACGAAATGTTGTAAATCTGGGAATACGGCAGAATCCATGGGTGTTGCGTGGGAACACCCACAGCAACATCCATGGCACACCCCTTTCATGCTAAGTGCTGTGTGAAAAAGGGCCATATTTACAAGGCCACAAAAAGCCACGCACTGTGGCTTTACGTGGTCTTGTAAATATGGATCACCACACTGCGCCACAGGTGCATCAAAAAAAGTGGTGCACCGGCGGCGCAAGGGGCTTGTAAATACGCCCCTATGTTAATGGGAACATATTGCACTATTCGATTTTCATATCAAAAAGTGCTGGCCAAGACGGTCCCAAGTAGGTGGAGCAAGTGGCTGTATACATGTTGCTGGAGGCTGCGATATAGCCTATAATGTAAAACGGGTCAAGTTTCCAGTAGCATCTCTTATGGACTCACCTATCCAGGTCTTTAATTATATCTGATCGGGTGGTCAATGTTGGGAACTATGTCAGGAAATACATATCTATACTCATTGCAAGTCAAACGAAGGAAGATTTTTTTAACAAGAAATATAAAAAAATTGTTATATATATGAAAAACTTTGTGCTTTTATGGCCAGAAATGCCGAAATAAAGATTTTTTGAATTGAATTGAATATGAAAAACTATGCATGAAGACTAAAATATTGAAAAACAAATATTTACATAGCGCAGGTATTTATACACACCTTAACACGAGTCTTTATGCAAATACAGGATTCTCAAGTCCTCATCTTTGCATAGTACATTACACAGTAATCAATGACCACAGCTCATCATGTTGATTAAGACCCTCAGTTGCTGTGCGGAATTTCTCAATATATCTTGCTTCTGTTTTCAATAGCAATGATTCAACACACACTGCTCTCACCTCTTTAGACGCCACAAACAAAACTGTCCATTTAATGCCATATTCTGTATGGCCCAATGTTTCATAATGCTGAACAAGGGGATCTACCTCTGTTTTGCATCTAACAAGTGGCCTGTGTTGTAAAATCCTGTTCTTAACTGGTTGGATTGTCTGTCGAATGTGTGCTTCATTACAGGGACAGAAAATACAATAAACCACCTTTTTTTTGTGTTATAATACGAAAAAACTTTTTGATGCCATGTCTGTCCATTAATCACCGCTTCTTTAGTGTTACTTGTCAAATTACAGGCCATGCAATTGCCACATTTGTAATGCCCTGTTACTGGTGGTAATCCCAACATTTGGAATAAATTTGTGCTAAGCTTAATTTGTAAAAAAAAAAAAAACGTGCCATGGCCTTCGAGACCACTGCAGCTTGCACCACCCATTGCTCCTATCAGCACTGCCAATGACAGTACCAACACAAGCACTTGCAGTGCAATAGGTCTCGCATTTGCGAGAGTTTGAACTATTGGCATTTTAAATGATAATGCCTTTTATTTATGTGTTTATAAAACCTGCAAGCAGCGTTTACTCACCGCCTGCAGGTTTTGTAAACATATATATAAAAGGCATTATCATTTACAATGGCAATAGATCAAACTCTCGCAAATGCGAGACCTATTGCACTGCAAGTGCTTGTTTATCTAGCTCCTGGCACCCAGCTGCTCTCTAGAACTCCCAGCTCACGAGACCACGCCACCAACCTTCTGCACGTGACGTGAGGCCGCACCAGGGGCATGTGAAGCGCAGAGGCACCGTGTCCGGTAGGCGGATTGTTTAACCCTTTGTCTCTCACTCACACATGTATCTTCACAGCCGCCGTTGATATGCAGAGTTGAGCGAAGCTGTGCCGATTTCCCAGCTTTGGAACCTCGTGAAGCTGCCCGATGTGTGCGCTTCACACACCTCATTATGCCTTTCCTCACCCAGTGAACAAAGATCGTGGGAGAGAATTTTCACACAATATTCTCATGTTTAAAATAAAGCGTTGCGGCAATGCTCTTTTGCCAAAGCCTACTTTTTGTTGTCGGATTGATTTGATTTTCTTGTTCCTTAACTTTATTTTTAAAAGTTTCCATTGACTTGAAATTCTGGGAGTTGAGGCGCACAGACGCTATAGTTACCGCGAGGTGCGCTGCCAAAATAAAGCAGCTGAAGCAGCGCATGTCGTGCCTGCACGTAGAGAAACTCATTAAAGAAAAGAGTGCTCATAGATTCAAAAACACGTACCGTGTAACAACGGAAGTAAAGGGGCCTGTCGCCATGGTAGGTTACAATTGAAGACAAGGCAGTACTAAGGAGGGACTAAGAATCCTACTAAGGAATCAGAAGCCAGCATTTATGAAGGACAATAACACAAGCCAATGACAAATATGGGCGGAGAGTGGGCAGGGCTTCTCCTCCATACTCCGTGACAACAAGTCTCGCAGAGCATGCACGTTGACTCAGGCTCGACCTAAAACTACTAACCATCGCACTGTTACAAGTGTGGCAATTCATACTATTCCAGGCCCCCAAACCAATAAGAATGGCTTGGGTGGCAGGTATAAATCATAATAAAGAACTGTTGTTGTGCTCATCTTTAAATTAGACAGACTACACCACCATGTGGCAGACTGGCATAACTTCCGGGGTTGTTCACATTAAGCACTGAATTTGTGACCTCAGTTTTTCTGGCTGCTTTGACCAGATGCGGTTGTAAATTCCTATCTTTTTTTAAAGGAAAACAAGGGCTTAGAGATAGTACAAGTGTTCAGTATTTTCAAATTGGAATTGATGATTTTTAAATTTTATTTGTAGTTGGGAAAAGGTTAAAACACACGTCAAAGGTGTGTTTTTGTTTCCGTCTTTGGGGAAAGGAAACTCTCCTTGGGGGTAAACCATGCTCCTTTCAAAGCGTTCCTGACCAGTTTTCTTGGATACCCTCTGTTCATAAGTTTCTTACATAGCACTTCTCGTTGGTGAAATAATCCTGTTTCCGTGAACAGTTCCTACGAATTCTGCAGCAATTGTCCTGTCTGAATCCAAACCTATTCTTTTGCTCCTCAAATATCAGAAATCTATCTTGCCGTACCGGCCACCCATCTATGTGCAGCTGGCCCTAACCCATTCAGCAAATGCTGTCCTGTTTCAGTGTTGTAAAGTGAGGAAACCCCCTAGGGTTCCACATCTGCATAGAAGGTGGTACACTTTGTTACCCTCTTTGTCATTTTCCCCCACACCTGGGACATCATCTGTATTAGTTAAAATCTGTCTGGGGAGTCGCCACACAACATGAAAGAAAATGCCAGGGGCCGTATTACAGAAAGTGCTCCGGGGGCGCAACTGACATGTGCACCCACTTCGTGCCCCTGGGGCACTTTGGTATTACAGCAGGGGCTGCAGACGCTTGTGCAGCCCCTTCTGCAATACAAATAGCGCTGGTGCACATGTATAATCAGCCCTATCTCAAGAGGCTGTTGCCTAATTTGCATGGAGGTGTGGCCCAGGCAAATTAGGGAATCTATGTGCCTCTGCGCCCGCACAACAGGCTCAAAGGCAAAGAAGCTGTGAGGAGGCGCACTTATAGTGCGACACAAAAAGGTGATACACTGTCAGTGTGCCCCCTGAGGGTAGCCCTCTCGAAGGATGAAAGGGAGTCCCATGGACCTCCCTCAGATGTCCCCTTGCAGGCAGATGCAGTCACTAACTGCACCCGCCTGCAAGTGGAACTCTAGTTCCTTTTGAAAGTGCAGGCGGGTTGTGGCTTGCACTGTGAAACACAGAGGGGCTTGGAAGCAGCCGCTCCATATTTCACTTGAATGCACTACCCCAAGGGGGCACGAGTTTGCGACTGCCCTGAGGGCAGCACATTTAAGATACTAGGGCTCACTTTCCCTGTTTGCGCATGGCACACCTGTTTGAAGGTGTGATGTGGCGCAAACAGAAAAAGTGGGCCCTTTTCATAATACGGGCCCAAGTCTTCATATTCTGGGCAGCTGGCCAACAGGGATCTTTCCTCAGAATGGTCCATATTCAGACAGTTCACAAAATGCTGTAATTGGGCTGCTAAATAATAGTATTCCATATTCGTTAATGCCAGCCCGCCCTGTTCAGAGGATGGCTTGAGCTTGGCATGCTTAAATCTAGTTCTTGGACCTGCTCACAGCAATGAGTTGAACAGATTGTCATGCTCAGTGAACAGTTTGATTAGTAATTCGCACATCATCCTCTGCAAAGCGTAAATATAGTGGGGCTGTGCCACTATCTTGACCTGTCCTAGCAAGCTGATCATAGAGCCGAGCAACATGGCCGATGTCCGGTGGAGCTACCAGATAGCTATAGAGGAGATTGGCTCTGGTTTACCCCCCTCGGCCGTCACCTACCCAGCCGGACATTGGACACAGTTTTACTCGTCTCTCCGTTGTGTCGCCTTCCTCCCCCGCCTTCCTGACGAATCTCCCAAGATCTGCCGACGGCGGAGCCAATTTCAGCACGGCTGATGCCCGGTGGAGTCACTGCACGACCCGATTCTGCGTTCCTTTCCCCTTTCTATTTTTCCCCCTCTACCTTCTTTGCCCCATAGGACGTGTGTCTTTGTTAAACTATGCGCTAGTTACTCATGTTACTGTGTCACACTGTTTATTATGTTGTCCTTGTTATGCTATGCTTTTTGTTACCAAGCTCCTGTAACTGATGTAATTTTGTAACTTGTAACTCGCTGATCCTCATGTAAAGCGCTCTGATACCTCCGGGTCTAGCCAGCGCTATATAAAACTCTGCAAATAAATAAATAAAAGTAAATAGACAGTGACTATAGTTTAGTGCATGCTATCAGTTACATGTTCGGGGTAATAGTGTCATCATGGTTAAGTGCAGCATGGGTCCCTATGCTCTTTACGTCTTGAGGCTTCAGCAGTATACCTAACTGCGTGAGTGTCCATTATCTGCTGGACCTCAGGCCCCCAGTGGAAATAACTGAGATTTAGACCAGTTTGTTTTGAGGTCTGAATATTGTCAATATTCATCTGATGTACAAAAACAGTACATGGGTGGTGTTGTCCACTCGGATACCCCACTTAAACATTTCCCTCCTCATCGTGTATGCCAGGGGATTCAATGGCCAATGCAAACAACAGCGGTGACAAGGGATACCCCTGCCATGTGCTTTGGCCAAGACTCCGTCTTTCTGAGCTGGTCCTATCTGTTATCACCATCGCCAAGCCCGGCGGATACAACAGCCTGATCTATCAATACAAATGTGGACCAAAATTAAATTGTTCCAACACCTTAAACAGGAAGTTCCATCTGATGTAGCTGAATGCCTTCTCTAAGCTGAGAGACATCTCAAGAGACTATTGTACATGTGCCCGTCTACATAGGTTGGCCAACATGATACTACCCAGGATGAACACCGACTAACGGTATCATGACTCTCAAAAACAGTCTCGCTATCGCCTTGCTGATAATTTGTATGTCTGTCTGTATCAATCATGTGCAGGGGTCTGTAGGATGCACAATCCTTTTGGTTTTAAAACAAGTATCATATTTGCCTTGTGCATAACGCCCCGGAGAGTTTCCACTCTCCAGGGCCTTCTCCCAGACTTCTAGCAGTTTGTCTAACATTATGTTGGAGACAGACTTGCCCATCCAAGCCTGAAACTGTAACCACTTTTATTTTTAGTTTTATATAGCGCGAACTAGACCCGAGACATCGGGTATCAGAGCGCTTTACTTGAGTACCAATTTCGTTACAGAAGGACACATTCATTTTTGCTAGGCACGGGGAGATTAAGTGATTTTACCAGAATCACAGGATGTTGAGCGTCGTTGCCGAGACTCGAACCCGGTTCCCCAGCTTCAAAGTCGACTGCTCTAGCCGTAAGGCTACATCCTCTTTGCATGCATTCCAGAGCCTTTCATTGGTCACTTTGAGTCAGGGGTGTCTTGATCTACTCCCTTGTCTCTGCATTTAGCCTAGGTAGCCCAGCCCTGTGTATGTACTCTGCCATCTGAGCAGTCTGTAATTCCTGTTGCTGCTAATAAAGCTACTTTAAATAGTCATGGAATACTACGTTGAAAGATTCCTAAGTAACCTACAACACGTCCCCGCAATTTCACACCCACAGTATTTGGTCATTGTGTTTCCCTACGCAGGAGCCATGCCAGCAATCTTCCCGACGTATTTCCCTTTTTATTTAGGTGTTGCATATAACTGACATAGGAGTACCTACCCATCCTATGACATAGTTTGCCTAGTGTGTACTGTGTGTCTACAATATCTGGGGATATAGTAGAGCCCCATCTGTCCTGCTAATGCTATCACCCTCTATAACGTGCCCATTTCCACTTTCATCTGTGCACTCACTCCAAACAACTTACTCAGACATGCTCGCCTGATCCCCACTTCCATGACATCCCTGCTCATTCACTCTCGTGGGTATGGAGGTCACATTTGAAAACTGCTCTCGCTTCGAAGCAGAATTGCTTTTGGGCAAAGGGAGCTGCGTGTTAGCAGCTCCCTTTGCCCAAAAGCAATGCCGGCTCCCGCAGGAGGTGGGCAGCCAGCAGGGACTGCGGGGGCATTGGGGCTCCCCCCGTAGTCACTAACGTTGAGGCCAGGCCCCGGGGGATGGGGTCCCCGGGGCCACAAGTGGCCCAAGGAAGGGGTGCCACGAGGACCCCCTCCTGTGTATGCAAGTTTAAAAAATAAAAATAAACGAGGAAATGCCCCGGGGGATGGGGTCCCGGGGCCAATAATGGCCTCAGGAGGTGGGGCGCGCGGCCCCCCTCCTTTAAAATTATTATTTTTAAATAAAATAAAAATAATTAGCCATGCCCCGGGGGATGGGGTCTCCAGGGCTGAAATCGGCCTTCGGAAGGGGGCTTCGCGGCCCCCTTCCCGTTTAAAAAAAGTAAATAAATAAAATAAAATGTTGCAGGCCGTGGGGGATGGGGTCCCCAGGGCCCACAAAATATTGAAAGAAGGGGGGCCACACAGCCCCCCTTCTAACTAAAAAAAAAAAGCCGGCATCTCGTCGGAGACCCCGCCCCCTCCCTGCACCACTCTGCAAACGCGCCTCCTGGCGCGTTCTGGGTTGGGGGATTAAGTCCCCTAGATCCTTAAGGGTCCTTAGGGGCCAACTAGCCCACCAGGTACCTCCAGTAATCCCCACACAGTGGGATTGCTGAGAGGTGGTACGAGGCCACGCCCCTTTTTACACCACTCTGCAAAAGCGCCTCTTGGCACACTGCTTGTGGGGCGAAGAGGTCCTCTTGGGTCCTGAGGACCTCAGGACTAAAGTGGACTTCATCCCCCGAGCAGCAGTGCGCCAGGAGGCACGTTTGCACCTCCTGGCGCAAAAATACACTCTAAAATACAGACTACCATTCTCGAAACCATAGACACACCAATACCACTTAGTACATACCCACTCACTGATTCATAGGTCTGCACACATCCACTCACTCACCGATACAGTCACTCATACACGCAGTCACTCATCAATACAGCCTCTGATATATGCACTTATACACCCATACAGACACTCACATACTGCCACTCACCCATAGAGTTACTCACACACTTAGTCAGTAACCCAAAGAATCAATAACATTGCCATTTACTCACCTTTTCAGTTATACACACACCACCTCACTTATTCATCCAGATACTAACACATACTTATTCTCTTATACAATCACTGACACAAGCACACACTCATCCATACCGCCACTCTCACAATCAGTCACTCTCACATATAGTCAGTTATATACTCCAACACTGCCGTTCACATATGTAGTTACTCCCACATATACCACTGAGACATCCATTCACTCACCAGCACAGCCATACGCACACTCACTCACCCATACAGCCCCTCGCAGATGCACTCATGAACCCATACACCCACTGAATTACCCAGTCACACATCCATGCAAGGAGTTACACCCCCCCACCCACACTCCCACACAGATACTCAGGCACCCATACAGGTACTCAGACAACCAATCATTAAC
Source organism: Calotriton arnoldi (assembly GCA_963921515.1). Taxonomy (NCBI): domain Eukaryota; kingdom Metazoa; phylum Chordata; class Amphibia; order Caudata; family Salamandridae; genus Calotriton; species Calotriton arnoldi. The sequence goes on from CAWUFW010001064.1 coordinate 1,466,844, forward strand.
CCATATAGACACTCATGTAGCTACTCACCAACCCATGCAGCCACTTACATACCAACTGACAGACTGATACAGACATTCACATAGATTAGTCCTTCACCCATGAATTCACTAAGACACGTTTAACACTCACTTATACAGTCAGTCACGCACCCACTAAATCATCCATTTAGACACACACACCACTCATTCTTCAATACACCTTTGCGTATCTATATATAACATTCTTAAACTTTTCAAAATCTCTGGGTGATGTCATTTGAGATGTCATCAGTGATGTCACTGACCATGTCATGAGTGATGTAATATGTGACGTCATCAGCAGTGCATTGCGGGGGCGCGAGTTATAGTTAGCTCAACTAACTATAACGGCCCAATTTCTCTGGTTTTGTATGAGTGAAATGTCCAACTAACTATAAACTCCCTGAAACCTGTGTTTTTTTCAGTGAATATATATATATTTTAAAGTTGTAAATGTTAAATATCATAATGTATAAAATTAACATAATATAAAATAAATAAATCCCACTAATTATTTTATACTATATATAAATATATATTCATATAAATACACACAATTAAACATTAATTAACAATAAAAACAAATTACCATTAAACTAAAAATATATCAAATTTAAATAACTTTCCACCCTATCCCCCTACAAACCCAATTACTTGCTATGATGCTATACATTTTAAATAACATTTGGAAAAAATTACTAAGTCACTTAGTATTGCAAACTATATTTTAAATAATTAATAACAATAATACTAATAATACTAATAATACTAACACTTAAAATTACTATATTAACTAAAACACATTAAAATAATTTTAAAAAACAATATTTTTACAACTATATTACTAAAAATGATATAAAAACAATAATATTCTTGAAAAGTACATTATTTACCAAGATAAGATATTCTTTTTTTGCAACCTCTTTTTATTGAAGGATTCCCATTTGAGCATTACATCCAGAAACACAGTAATGACATAGGAATTCTCTGTTCCCCCTCCCCTCCTAATCCTCTCAACAAGACGCCAGCCAACTATATCAAAAGAAAAGTTGTTTAGTTGCAAGGTGTCTTGCACAATCTCCTTTATCCAGCCTTCTGGGCCAGGGGGATGCAATTGGATGCTCGTGTTCTATAGGAGTTACCACCGACCACACCATCAGACCCCATCCCTGCGGTATGAGCCAGTTCCAGAGTTCCAGGGATAGACCATTTAACTCATGTCCTCCATTAGGCCCTGCCAGGTACCCCATATTTCGGTGAATTTACTTGGGCATGCTCTGGTCTTTTCAGCTCTCATATATCAATCGATCTTCACAACCCACCTGTTTACACTTGGCACATTGGCTGCCTCCCATAATTGGGCAACGTCTCACCTAGCCACCATTAAGGTAATGTTGCAAACTAAGAGTGTATATCTGTCCCACGTTTGCTCCCCCCAAATTCCCAACATTACCACTTTAGGGCTGAGTTCCAGCGGCCGTTCAAGTGCCTGCACTATTCCGTGTAGGAGAACCCCCCAAAAGGGGCTCAACTTTGGGCTGTCCCACAGCGTATGCCTCAGGGTATCCCGTTGCATGCACCCCCTCAAGCACCAGTCTGATGAGGCCTTATCCATCGCGTATAGATGCGTCTTAGGGTAGTATGCTCTATAAAGGATTTTGAGTTGAATGAGTTGGAGCCCTACCCTAATTGCGACGTCACAGGGATACCTACATGTATCACTCAATTCTTTATCTTCAGTGACACCCAAATCTCCCTCCCACCTGCCCGCAGTGTTCTGGGGGGGTGGAGCGAGGTGCTAGCCAACAGTGTCCTGTATATCTGTGCGATTGCATGAATTTGTACTGGGGATCCCAGCACTCTATGCTCTAGAGGGCTCTTGTCCAGTACGTCCTCTGGTGTGTCTATGCAGTTCGAAAGGATGTGTCTGACCTGTAGATATCAAGGGTATTGGGAGTTTATACTGCATCTGGAGTTCCTTAAAGGACAACATGCCTATTTCTGGCAAAATGCACCCCACTTTTGATATCCCCAAGAGGTCTCATATCCGACCGCCCTTCACCACCTGTAGCGGAGCTAAGGTCGCTGCATCCCACAAAGGCGTTTCCAGTATAATTTTGTAACTCCAGCCCATCTTTTTATTGGGCTCCTACCATGATTGAATCACCATTGCTGTGGGGGATGGTAATGAACCCAACCTCCCCCTTCCATATAACTCTCTGCTGTACCCTAGAGGGTCCATGGCACGCCAGTCCACCAACAGCGTGGGTTCATGCTGTTCTCCAAATGACCAGTCATTTATTATCACCAGTTGGGTTGCCCAATAATAGAGACGTAAGTTTGGTAGGGCTATGCCACCATCAAAGGACATCCGGGCCAGCGTTGACACTGCTATTCGTGGTGCACCTTGTTCCACGGGAGGAGCCTAGTGACAGCTTCGTCATTCTGAAGAAGCTTTCGTGGACAGGGAAGAGAAAGTTCTGAAGTGCATATATGAATTTAGCTAGGTATATAATTTTGTATAGGGCTGCATGGCCTAGTAGGGATATAAGTAACCCTCTCCCGTGACCCACAACTCACTTGTATTCTTCCAGGATTCTGTTTAGGTTAGAATCAAAGGAAAGCTGTTGATCCCTTGTGATGTGGATCCCCAGATAACGGAACCCCCTCTCCTCCATGGGTATCGGACATCTCTATCCCTCTTACGGTCACCATCCCACCAGCGGGAAGAGGCAAGATTTTCTGCAATTAATGCTTAATCCGGAAAAACAAAAGACTGCAAAGAGATCCAGTTGGCCATTGATTGAGTCTTTCGGTTCTGCGAGGTACAAGAGCACGTCGTCTGCATAAAGCAAGACCAAGTCTTCCCAGTCAGGGTCCCAGCGAAATCCCCTGAGAAGTGCATCTCCCCAGATCCAGTTGGCCAGAGGTTCCAGTGCTATCCCAAAGAGAAAGGGGGACAAGAGCATCCCTTTCTCATCGCCCTCCATAGCACAAACTCTTCCAGCAACGTGCCATTTACCCGCACCCATGCAGTGGGCAGGGTGTACAGAAGTCACGCCCAACCATGGAAAGTGGGACCAAAACCTATTCGCTCCAAGAGTGCCAGCATGTAGGGCCATTCTAGGGAGTCAAAAGCCTTAGCGGTGTCCAACACCAGGATTGTGGCTGGCTCTCATTTATGCCCTTCGCACACCAGTCATCCATATAGGCACCGTAGGTTATGCCTGGTGGATCTGTATAGTACAAATCCAGATTGGTCTGGTACTACAATCATGGGGATTACCTGCAACAGCCAGGTCATCAATACTTTAGCAAGTTTTTTCATCTCTATGTTAAGAAGAGAGATTGGCCTGTACGAACAGCAACACTCAGGGGGTTTTCCTGATTTGTGGATTGGGACAATGTGTCCCTGTCGAAGGTCACTGGGAAGTTCTGAAGCTGATCGTGCATCGTATAGCATGATCGGTTGACCCACTTTGTGTCAGACACATTAACATTTTTTAGGGGGTAGCACATTCGGGCCCGATGTCTTCCCTGATTTCACTTGGGTCAGGGCGTAGGCAATCTCACCCTCCTGGATGTCTCCCTCGAGGGACTTAACCACCTATCCTCCTAATTGGGGAACAGAGATATGTGCGGTGGAACGCCCACAGCAACACCCATTGCACGCCCCTTTGCCGCAAAGGAAAGCAGAAGAAAGGGGCATATTTACAAGGTGTAAACCTTGTAAATATGGAAATGGCGCTACGCCTCCAGAGCGTCAAAAAAAAGTGAAGCTCCAGTAGCGAATGGGGCTTGTAAATATGCTCCACAATGTCAATAGAGGAGTAAGCAGGAGCAAGAAAGAACAAAAGATGGGTAAATAGAAAAGGGAAAGATGAAAGGACTATTGAACAGAAGGAAGGGTGAAAGGAAGAAAGGATGGATGAATGAGTGCATGGGTGAATGAGTATGTGGATGAATGGGTGAGTAGATGGATGAGTGGGTGAAAGTATGAGTGAATGGATAAGTCAATGGACTGGTGAAAGGATGGCAGAGTTAAGGTATGGATGGATTTGTGAGTGAATAGTTAGGTGGATGGACAGGTGAAAGGATAGCGGAATAAAGAGATGGATGGATGAGTGAGTGAGTGCATAAATAGCTGGATGGACAGGTGAAAGGATGGCAGAGTAAAGGGATGAATGGATAGGTGGATACACAGGTGAAAGGATGGCAGAGTAAAGGGATCGATAGGTGGCTGGACATATGAAAGGATGGCAGAGTAAAAGGATGGATGTATGAGTGGGTGAAAGGATGAGTTAATGGATGGCAGAGTGGATGGATGGATGGCAGAGTGGATGTATGATGGAGGAATGGCAGGGTGGATGGATGGATGGCAGAGTGGCTGGATGGATGGATGTATGGATGGATGGATGGCAGAATGGATGGATGGTAGAGTGGATGGATGGTGGCAGAGGTGATGGATGGATGGCTAGTCGCCAGGATGGATGGATAGATGGGATAGATGGATGGATGGCAGAGTGGATGGATGGATATCAGGGTGGGTGGATGGATGGAATAGAAGAAGACTGAACGATGGAAAAAAGAGTGAATTGATGGCAGAATGTAAAGTTGAAATACTGGAAGGGTCAAAGGATGAATGGTAGATGTTTAGATGGAAGAGACAAGGCAGCTCTTTTATGGAGGGTTGGAATCACTTGCTTTGCTTGCTGGGTGCCATCAGAGCTTGAGTTCTAAGTGAGGGGTATTTTGATTTTCTGGCTATTCCCCTGCTTGCAGGTTCCAGCTTTCTCCCTTTGTGATGGTTTTTTCATCTTTCCTTTCCTCCTTCTTTCCGGTTTTGTGTTTTTTCCACTTGCTGTCAGGAAATGACTCATGGGGAAAAATAGATGCCGGTTCCCAAATATATGTGTTGCTGTGCCACACCGGCAAACACTGGCTCAAATTAAGCACTGTATTTACCCCTCTTTCAATTAATGTAATGTTATTTTATGTTATGTAATTGCATTTATAAGAGTGAATGAGACCCAGGAAGCAGTCATCCTGGCGCTATAAGAAGGAGGAGTTGGATTACTGTTTTGCGGGCATCCAATGGCAAATTTTTAAAGAACTTTTCTAGCCTCTTGATTAGGGTAAAACAAATAGCTGCTACTTGGTTGATTGAATCAAAATAATATTTAATTGGTCATCTCCCCTGAGATGAAAGAAGCAAGATGGACATCGGGATATCACAGAAAAGTGTAGACTTTCAGATGCAAGACTCAACTTAAGTGAATGAGAATATTTTTTTTTAAAGACACAGGGGCAGATTTACAAGCCCCTTGCGCCACTTTTGCGTCAGTTTTAACATGGGAAAAGTGACGCAAAAGTGGCGCAAGGGGCTTGTAAATCTGCCCCACAGTTTATTTAATTTTGTATGGTGCACTTTAGTGTAGTAAGAGAAATAAAATATGAACATTGAATATAACCAAGAAAACAAGGCGCATAGTCGACAATCCCCCCTTCCTCCCGCCACTCTCCTCCCTTCATCAGACCAACATGTACGATGACTCTCCAGCCAGGTACCTCCGCCCCATCCCCTCTTGCCCATGTACTTGTGAATTTCTGACTCCAGGGTATCTGGCCTGGAGGGTCCCGGGAGTAGGTCAACCCCTTTGTATTGTGCCCAGTCCCCCCATATCTTTTTACTTCTGGGGGAACGGTTGGGCCTCATATACTGGTCATTCCATGTTCATGCAGTAATCAACCCCACTCTTCCACTCCCCAGTCATCCGGGGCCTCACCTCTCTCCACCTACACGTGATGTCTCGTAGGGCCACAGTTTTTTTTTTTGTTTAACTTTGTTTTTATCATTATTATCATTATACTTGCATTTTACATTGTATTTGAAGACAACCCTGATTAATACAATTCGGATCTCAGCTTTACATAAACAATGCACTTATGACATTCGACATTTCGGTCATTGTCGCTTGTTACAGATCTCTTGTATTAACAATTGGCATGTCAGCGTAATGTACCGTTTTAAAGTATGAGTAGCTTAATTAAAACATAACATATAACATTTTACCCTACCACCTGGAGCATTTACAGTAGATCTACACATCTCCATATGTATCCCACCCATGACCTCCCCATCGCACTGCGCCAGCCCAGCAACCCATCCCGTCTGCGTGTTGCTTGTACCTAGTTTCCCATACCTTCCAATGCACAACGTTCACAATTCAGTTGGTGTATCATGGTGTTTGGGGGCTGAATATATATTCGGGAGGGGAGCAGGGAAGAGAAAGGGGAGGGGGGGCAAAGCGTGGCCCAGCGAGGGAGAAGGGGGGAGGGGAACGTATTATGTTGGGAAGGGGGGGAGCAGAAGCGAGGGGGGGCGAGAGAAATAGCGTATTACTCATAAGCTTGTATAGGTCATCTTGGGGGAATGCTGATCACCACTCTTCAGTCTCTGTATTGTAGGCCATCCACTCTCGCCTATTCGTCGTCAGCCATGGGTGCTTCCGCTGGTTTACCCGGGCGGTCGCCCCAGCCGTGCGGAAGTCTGATAATAGTGCGTCCCATGCCGCAGCCATTGGCTGTTTTCGCTGCCCCATGGCGTCTTTCCGGCGAAGCGCCATGCTTTCCGCTTGCGCCCAACATAGTAGGGATTGATACCAGGCTGCTGCTACTGGGGGGCGGAAGACTTCCATCGGCGCGTGAGCAGACGCTTGGCGACTATGAGGCCCAAATCTATGTATCTAGAAGTCACTTTGTGTCCTTTGGCTCTGGGGTATAGTCCCAAGATACATAATTCCCACGTCCAGTCCAAAGCACGTTCCGTGCACTGGGTTAAGCAGCTAATGACTGCACCCCAGTATGTTTGAATAGCAGTGCATGACCACAACATGTGCAGTAGGTCTGCGCCTACCTCATCGCATCTCGCACATTTAGCATCAGTGCGGTCAAAATACCTATTTATACGTTCCGGTGTCAGATAAGCTCTGTGGATAATATAGTATTGAATGAGCAGAAACCTGACGTTATGAGGGATTCGCGTGGGGCTCTCAAGTATATTTTCCCATTCCCGGTCTGTGGCGGGCCGTCGCAGTTCCGCGTCCCAGTAGGCTCGGATGGAGAGTAGCTGGGCGATGTGTGGGTTCGGAGAGATTCCGCGAACCACTTGGTTAGATGACGGCCTGTGCCCAGCTCGTGTAAATATTGTATAGTTAGATAAGTGACAGGTTCCTGCACCATATCGCCCCACAGTGCGCTGAGTGTATGCACTATTGCAGCATGCAATAGGAACTGACCCTGCGGTAAATCCGAGCCCTCGGCCAGGTCTGCGAACGGGATGAGTAGCCCATCGCTGTATAGATCAGTTAGCGTCTGTATACCGGCCTCTTCCCAGTGCGTAAGTTCTGCGCTTGTTATTGCCCTAAACCTCCTGGGAGTGCCCAGTATAGGGAGTGATGGCGCATATGGCAATACATGGCTCGTGATGCGAAGGCTGCGTCGGTAGCATTGATACGCCACCTGTACCAGCAGCTGTGTAGGTGTACTGCCTGTCCGACCCGGATGAAATAGTGTCACGACTTGGGTATGAGTGAGCCCGGGCATCTGCGTTGCTGTGTCTACAAGCTGGCGCGCGCTGAGCCAACGTGCCACCCACTGGAGCTGCGCAGATAGATAGTATTGCTCCATACTTGGTAAGGAGAGTCCTCCCTGGGTGGTCTGTGGATACATTTTAGCTAGTGACACTCTGCTTTGCGACCCATGCCATATGAACTGCAGCATGTCTGATTCTAGGTTTTTAAAAACGGCGGTTTAAGGTGCAATGGCAGATTTGTGAAGTAATAAAGGAGGCGCGGCAGGACCACCATTTTTATCAACGAAATTCTGCCCATAACCGCTAACGGCAAGGTAGTCCAGAAGGACATCTGCGATCTTATCGCTGTAACGGCACAAATCAAGTTGCCTTCGAGGAGATCCTGCGGGTCCCTATATATTAAAACCCCTAGATATCGGAACGCTTCAATCTGCCAGTGGACAGCCCTACCATTGATGATTAATTGTGGGTCAGGGGTAGATTCTACAAATGGATACAGGCAAGACTTTTCCCAATTCACCTTCAGTCCCGACACCGAGGCGAACTCGAGGAGTTTGACCTCAATTGCTCCACACGATTGCCCCACATCCCTGAGAAATATAAATAGGTCATCCGCATATAAGGAGACTGCATGTATGCCGTCTCCCAGCAGTATTCCCCAGTCAGCTTGTGTAGAGCGGAGTGCCTCAGCCAATGGCTCAATGGCAAGCGCGAATAACAAGGGGGAGAGTGGACAGCCTTGTCTCGTGCCTCGTTCTATGGGAAGTCACTCGGATACATATGGGCCTGTCTTGACTCTGGCCGTGGGGCGCGTATAGAGCAATTTGATGAGGCCCAAAAATACCTGCCCCAGTCCGTATTTACGCAATGTTCGCTAGTATTTTAGCGAGTACCTTATAGTCTGTGTTAAGTAGCGCCAGCAGGCGGTATGACCCCATTAGCTCCACATTCCTGAGTGGTTTGGGCAAGGACACCAGCAGGGACTCACAAAGCGTTTCCGGGAGCATGACTGTCTCCTGTGCGTTTTGATACATTGCGAGTAGAAGCAGCGCCAGGATCTGTTGATAGGCCTTATAATATATTCAGCCGGGTAGCCGTCTGGCCCCGGCGCTTTGCTTATAGCAATTTGCACTTCCGATAGCGTGAGCGGTTCACTGAGTTTTTCTTTGTTCTACTGTGACCTGGTGTAGGGGCAAGGGGAAAAGGAATGTTTGTATATCCGTCGGTGTTGCACAGCTTAACGATTGGTACACCCTGGTGTAATGTGTGGTGAACGCACCGTGAATTTCATGTTGTGTAGTAAGCATTACTCCCGCCGTAGAACGCAGCCTCAGCACAGGTGTCTGTGTGCTCTCCTGCCGGGTCATGCGTGCCATCAGTCTGCCCGCTCTATCCGCCGTCGCGTGTGTGCGTGCAGCATGTGATGCATAAATCAGACAGCGTAATCGTTCTATCACCTCAGCATGTTTAATATGCTGCGTGTCTATGCCCTGCTGTACATCATCGCCCTGCGCTAATTCAGCCTCGAGCCGAGTCAAGGCGTCCTCAATGCGCTTCACTTCTCCATCTAGCTGTTTCCTAATGCTCCAACTCAACACCATACTACACCCTCTGACTACTGCCTTGCCTGCATCCCACAGTGTACCTGTATCTGCAACTGACCCCTCATTATGTTCGAAGTATGCTTCTATCGCTGCATGTACTGCCTCTCTAAACGGCGGGTCCTCCAGCGCTAGGGGCTATAGTCTCCACAAGTGAGTTGTGGGTCCCCCAACCTCACCTTGCAACGTCATCACACGTGGGTTGTGGTCTGAATGTGTCTTTTTTTTTGATAATCAATCAAATTTATTCGCATTTGAGATAACAAAACAAACAAAGATAGCATAAAAGTGCACATTGTATCAAGCCCATCAACGACAGACAGCAGGAGACCTGGCCTAAATGTAAGGCCCTCGGACAAACTCTCTCATGCAAAAACAATATAACGATATGGGAGAAAAATAAGTATAAAACTCAAAACAATAGATTGAGCCACTTGCCCCAAACCTTCTCAAATTTTTCAGGACATCCCCGGGCCTCGAAGAGGGGTTCCTCCTGGGCCGCGCACCAGTCCACTCCCCGCCGCCACTTACGTATGACAGGGGGTTTGACCCGTGCCCAAGCTGCTGCAATATCTCATTTGGCCACCGCCAACGCAGTGCCCAAGAAGCGTTTATCGGCTCTAGAGCAGTCCAAGCCATCAAATACTCCCAGGAGAAGGCGTAAAGGATCGTGAGGGACCTGCCACCCCAGAGTCTGCGTGAGTTCTGATTCCACACCCAACCAGAATGGATCGAGTCCAGGGCACAGCCAGACCATGTGGTAAAAATCGGCCGGGACATGGCCACATCGTGTACAATCTGGGGAGGGGCGTAATCCTGCCCTATGTGAGCGCGCGGGGTGATATATGCCTTGTGAAGGTAATAGAGTTGGATGAGACGTAGCTTAGAGGAGGTCGTCAGGGTTTTGGGAGCCATAAGGGCGTCACGCCAGTCTGCTTCCTCTAGGGGGCCCAGCCATCCCTCCCAGCGGGTTCGCAGCGAGTCTAAGGTAGTAGGGCCATTGTTCACCAGGGAGCGGTAAATCGGCGGCACCCCCCCCTCTACCCAGGTTTCCCATCATGACTTGGGCCTCCAGCGGACTAAACTCAGGGAGTGAGGTGCCTGATGGAATATGCGTAGTGAGGGCGCAACGGAGCTGCAGGTACCTGTAGAATTGGGTGGCGTGGAGGGAGTGGCGTTGCTGCAGGTCAGAGAAGGCCCTGACGTGGTCTCTCACCCAAATGTCCCCAAGGAGTGAAATCCCGACCCGGTCCCATTGCCGAAAGCCCTGAAGGGCCGATGTCTCACGCAGCCATGTGCCGTACCACAGAGGCGTATGTTGGGTAAGCCTCTTGTCCCATCTCGTATAGCGCAGAGCAGAACGCCAAGCCGTTAGGACCGCCCTAGTGATAAGTGGAATAGTTTGCGGAATGGGTGCACCATACAAGTAGGCTTGGATTTGTGGGAATTCCATGGTTCTAAGTTCGGTTCGGTAAGCCGGGTTGGACCAGCCTCCAGCGAACCAGTCGTGGACGACAATGAGTCTAGTGGCCAAGTAGTAGAGGTGAAGGTTGGTCACACCCATGCCACCGTCAAAGGGCGGTATCCGGCAGTGAGTCAACGCCATGCGCGGCCTTCCACACCCCCATAAGAACCTGGTAAGTACCCCATCGAACTCACGGAACCAACTATCCGGGAGGTGAAAGGTGACGTTTTGAAGGATATATAAAAAACGGGGAAGGATCATCATTTTAAAAAGTGCCCCTCTTCCAAGGGGGTTGAGTGGGAGGGATTGCCAATGCTTAAGGTCGGCTTTGGCTTTCATGACCAGGTGTGTCAGGTTGAGAGCCCACTCCAGCTCTGGAAGAAGGGCCACCCAGATCCCAAGGTATTTAAACGATTGCCTCCGTAGGGGGATGTTGGATTGCCAGTCGAAGCAGGCTCTCGAGGGATGGAGGGGGATCAGAGTGGACTTCGCCGGATTGAGTCGCAGGCCCGAGACATTCTCAAAGGACTGAAGGACCTCCAGGCAGCGTGGGCCGGAGTTCTCTGGGTCGGCCAAGAAAAGGAGGACGTCATCCGCGTATAGGGCAATTTTGTCGACCTGGTGTGAGTCCCAGGACCACCCTCGGATTTGGGGGTCATTACGTATGAGGCAGGCCAGGGGCTCCATCGCCAGCGCGAATAAGAGCGGCGAGAGAGGGCACCCCTGACGGGTGCCTCTTCGGATGGGAAACGCCTCTGAGAAAGCACCGTTAGTCAGGACTCTTGCCGTGGGGTTGGAGTACAGGACATGGATGAGGCGTCTAAAATGGGGGCCGAACCCCATCGTGAGGAGAACGTCCTCCAAGTAACTCCAGTCAACCGTATCGAAGGCCATCTCAAAATCGATGAGCAACAGGGCCAGGTACGGGGTGAGTAGATGGCGATGGGCTAAGGCAAGGTGGAGGCGCCGTATACAGTGCCGAGTGCCGCGGGCAGGCATGAAGCCACACTGATCCGGGTGGATCAGTTGATGTAACAAGGGACGAAGACGTTGAGCCAGGACAGTGGCATAGATCTTCATTTCGGTATTAATGAGAGAAATCAGGCGGTAGTCTGCACAAGAGAGAGAAGGTGGCTGGGTCTTTGGAATGACCACGATAGTAGCCACGTCAGTCTCCGAGGGGAAGGAGCCCGCCTCGACCACATGCTGGAAGAGGTCAACCAAGTGGGGGACCAGTAAGTCTCGGTAGCTCGCGTAGTATTCCTGCGGGAAGCCGTCTGGCCCTGGTGTCTTCCCAGAGTGCAGTAGGGAGATCGCTCCATGTATCTCCTCAGGGGTAATGGGAAGGTCGAGGTCTGTCGATTCGGCCTGAGCAAGGCAGGGGAGCTGGGCCACCGCTCGGTCCAGCAAGTCACCCAAGGAGGCCCCAGGGGGCCGAGCTGAGTAAAGCTGGGCATAGTAGCCCGCGAAGGCTTGGGCAATAGCCCGCGAATTACAGTGGTGATTACCCGCGGCGTCACAGATTTCAGGGATAATTCTGTTGGCCTTGGGGTAGGAGACCAAATTATGAAGCAGCTTTCCGTTTTGGTCGCCCCACCCGTAGACACGGGCCACAGAGGAGCGCCATAGCATCTTAGCGGAGTCTAGGGAGATCTGAAGAATCTCGTCCCGGAGCAGCGCGAGTTGTCTAGCGGGATGGGCGTCATCCGTGTCTCCAAGGGTTAACTCTAGCCGTGTGGCCTGAGCTTCAAGCTGGGTCAGGCGAGCTGTCTGCGCTGCCCGTTTCGTGTGAATCAGACCTCTGGCCAGGCCACGTAAGGTAGCCTTACCGGCCTCCCACAGTGCACCTGGAGAAGGGACCGATCCTTTGTTGGCAAGAAAGCAATGCTTCAATTCTACTGCGAGCGCGTCTTTGATCTCCGTGTCTTGCAGGAACCACGCGTTCAACCGCCTAACCGTACTCACCCCATCAGTGGGACTTCCCAAGCGGAGAGAAATGCAGAGTGATCTGAGATTCCACGGGGAAGAATAGAGACACCATAGACCTGTTGGCAGTCGGTGGCCGGGAGGAGGATCAAGTCAATGCGGGAATGGGTGTGGTGGGCCGCGGAAGTGTGAGTGTATTGTTTCCTACGGGGATTCCAGATCCTCCAGGCATCACACAAACCAAGAGCAGTTGACTAGTCCGACAGCCTTTTAGAATAGGCTAGGCGCGATGAGGAGGGGTCACCCGTCATATCAAGGGACGGCTGCATAACCGCGTTGAAGTCTCCCCCAATTACCGTCAGACCCTGGGGCAGGGCAGAGATTACCTCTGTAAAATGGTGGAGAGTGGAGGGAAGCGTGGCTGGAGGGATGTATGCTGATAGCAGGTTGAGGACCTGTCCTTCAAGCCTACCGGACAATGCCACATAGCGTCCTTGCATGTCGGTCGTCATGTGTAGTGGGGTGAAGGGGAGACCTTTCCGGGTCAGTATAGCCACCCCCCGAGAGCCTCGTGTGAAACCGGAGTGCCAGACCCTGTCGAACCCATATCGGGCGAGAAAGGAGCAGTGGGTTCCCAGGAGGTGTGTCTCTTGGAGGAGGAGCACATCGGGCGCTTGGCGTTGGGCGCTCCTGAGGACCGCTGCGCGCTTGATACGGTCCAGCAAGCCATTTACATTCCACGACAGGATGTGGAGGGATCTACTGCGAGTGGGCATCTGAGGAGCAGCTGGCATGGGGATAGGAGGGACTGGGGGGACCGGGGTCCCAGGCGAGGTGGCACCTTGCAGCTAGAACGGGAAGGTGTGGATTGTACAGGGTGATGTGTCTCCTGTCGATGTTGGTGGCGTGTGCATGTGGTGAGCTGTCGTTAGGAATGAAAAACAACAACTCAAACAGAGCCGAAACAGAAGGTGTCCAGAGGGCAACGGCCCTCCCTTCCCCCCAACCCCACCCAACACCCCCCACCCTATACTTCCGAAATTGAAGCATCTTTCGCCCTGTAAAGGAAAAGTTAACAAAACAGGAACAAAGAGCTAAGCTAAAACGTTTAGCAGGGCAGTTCGTGGCAATGATGGACCCCTCCATGTAGACGGATGTCATAGTGTCATCAGCTAATGATTAGCAAGAATAACCAAAGAGTTCTGCCTCAAATCCAGTCCTGTGGGCCTCCAGTCGTCAGGTCCCCATATCGTCGCCGGATCCACGGAGTGCAGGGCTTCTAGATAGGTCAGAGTCCGATAAGACGGGGCGGAGTATCCCAGACGTGTCGGGGCCACGACTTAAGTCAATCAGAGAATTGGCGCGGCTATGGTCATCAAGAGCCGGAGGAACCTCAGAGGAAACCAGCAGTTGGGACCCAGCACCCGGCGAACGTGAGTTCCCCCCTCCGGTCTCCCCGCCTGCGGGACCGATTGTGCCTCCGCTGCGACTTGGGAGGAGATGGGTGTGGCCCTGGAGATGTCGATGAGGCGGGGGGAAGGGGGCCGGGTCCGCAGTGGACGTTCCTCTGTGAGCCAGGTCCAGGCCGCCTGCGGGGTATCGAAGAAGATTGATTTGCCTTGGAAGACGACTCGGAGACGGGCCAGAAAGAGAAGACCATAGCGCAGTCCCAAGTTGCAGAGCTGTTGTTTGACGTCCGAGTAGGTATGACGTTGGGCCTGTACTTCTCTCGTGTAGTCCGGGAAAACCATTATGGTGTTGTTTTGGTATTTCAGGGGGCCGTGGGCCCGCGCCTCCCGAAGGATCGCATCCCTGTCCCGGAAATTAAGGATCCTGATGATGAGGGGACGAGATGGCGCCCCGGGAGGAGGCCTGGGCGCCAGGGAACGGTGGGCGTGTTCGATTGCGAACCACGCAGAGAGAGCCTCCTTGGGTATCCATGACTTCATCCAAGTCTCCACAAAGGTGTCCGCCCGCCCCAGTTCAACTCCTTCAGGGAAACCTATGAGGCGCAAGTTGTTCCGTCGGGAGCGGTTTTCGGCATCTTCAGCCCGTCTGTGTAGCTCCGAGGTTTGAGTCTGCAGGCTGGCCACCTGGGTTTTTAACTGGCCCAGCTCGTCCTCAGCCGTGGAGAGGCGTGATTCAGCCTCCGAGATTCTCGCTGTGGCATTGCGCAGGTCCTGCCGGATAAGGGCCACGTCTACCCGCACCTCGCCAATCTTGCCCTCTACAGAGGCCTGAGAGGTGCTAATAGCCTGAAGGATGGTCGAGAGGTCTCCTCCGGCGAGGGGGGAACCACCAGTGGCTCTCACCATCGGGTTCCGGTCAGCGGTGGTGTATTGGTCCATTTTTGTTTGGGTCTGTGGGGCGGGTGTCTTCGGGAGACGATCGCGACCCATCTCCGCTGTGAGCTCGGGACCCAAGCGTCCCGGTGGGCGGGGGGGGCAAGCTCAGGCCGATGGTGTCCAGCGGGGGGGACCCAATACTCACGCCGTCAATGCTCAGGCCCGGGCACCGAGTCCACCCCCGCACCAGCCCCCCAACCCCGTGGGACCAGTCCAGTCGATCCGGGGACCCCATCCCCTGCCGCCCGAAACGACAGCCGAATCAGGGGGAGCCGGCTTCGCCCTCTGGGTCACTCGCGAGATGGAGGTGGCCTGCGAGATAGATCCCTTGGGTCAAGACAGGCAAAACCAGGCGACCGGTCAGCAGGGTCCGGCTGGGCTTTGCAGATGGGGTAGGAAGGCGGCCAGTTCACGGAGGAGGTAAGGGCCAGCACCGGGGACCCCACGCCGCTCGATGGATGCGGCTGACAGTGGTTGGTGAGTACAAGTCCGTGGGGCATTCCAGGGCCAGGGCACCAGGCCGAGAGTCGCTGAGGAAGCCCACCACTGGGACCCAAAGCCTCCCGACAGTCACCTCCCGTGGGCGCAGAGCTGGAGCGGGGGCCGGAGAGGGGAGGCGCCCCCGGCTCAGGGGGAGAGCGAAGCTGCAGGCCGGACCCCCAGCCCTCAATGGTCACAGTGTGGAACGGGGGGGGGGCCCACGGACACAAGGATAGCACCAAGAGCCCCCCCGCATCCCCGGTCGCAGGAGCGGATAAGCACCCACCTCAGCGTGGAGTCGCAGATCCGTGATGCCGGCCAGGCGCGAGGAGAGCAGACCACCTCCCTCGACCCACGCCCGGGCCGAGTCTTGCAGGCGAGATCAACTGCACACCACCGGCACCGATGGAAGGGCACCGGAGGTGCAGCAGCCCCAGCAGGCACGACAGGGCTCTCCGGGGGCCCCAGCAGAGGGGGGGGCCGCCCCCACAGTCCAGGCGGGCCGGCCGTCAGGCCCCGGAGCACCAGCAGGCCCAGAACCCCCAAGGGGTGTTGCAGGGTCCGGCAGCGGACCGGAGCAGCCACAGGGGGCCAAATCTGCCGTTCGTCTTCAGAAGGGAGAGAGAAGGGCAGGGGTCTGGCCGATGAAGCCGCAGCGGCAGCCCGGACAGCAGCTAGGCGCAAGGTCAGCCGGGGCAGCAGTCACGGGGGGAACAGGCCTCCAGGTAGGCCTCAGAGGTCAGGCACAGCGGCCCGGAAGCGTCAGAGGCATCCAGGACCCTCGGCGGCGGCCAGATGAATCCCAGGGCACAGGGGACGGGCCAATCACAGGGGAAGCTGGGGCATCCAGACTCCGCCACCCGATCCAGTGGCCGATGTGCCGCTCAACCTCCCGCGCCTCCAGGGGCACTCCGCCGGCCCCGTGGGGCGGGCCGGCGGCGTCAGCAGGCCCGGTCAGGGAGGAGGATCCGCTCCAGAGGACCACAGCGGAGAGGCCGGTAATCTGCTACACCAGCAGCGGGAAATATGCAGGGGGGACCCAGGCGGATCACCAAGGCCCACGAGTCCTGCCAGGTAGGCCGCAACACCGGGCACCAGGGCACAGAGAAACCTCAGAGGACCGCCACCGCCATTTTGTGGTAAAGGTGCGTCCGCGCCTAGGACGGGAAAGCCGACTTTGCGGGAGGGTAGGATGACATCAGGCACAGCGCCGGGCAGCGCGGGTCGAGGCGGAGGCCACAGCAGTAGATGGAAGGGTAGGTGGCGAGCTGATGGCGTTGGATCATGGCGCGGATGACGGAGGGGTCCAGAGCACTCTTAGAGTACGACCGCCATCTTGACGTGCCAAGCCACGCCCCTGTTCTGAACGTGTCTTACCAAGGTAGTCCGCAGTAAGGCACTTCAATAACAGCAGCACGCTTGCAACAAAACGATCAATACGTACATGAAGCCTGTGAGGATGTGAGTAATGTGAATACCTCCGCATCTGTGGGTGAAGAGCCCTTCATACATCTGTTAGGCCCCACCTATGCAGCCACTCTCCTAAATTCCTGGCATTGGCTGTTGCAGCCGTCTGTGGCAGTGGCGGAAATGACCTTTGTAATGTCGTGTCTAGGACCGCATTAAAGTCACCTCCCAGGAGCCAGGGAATGTTGCACCAGCCTGAGAGTAGGTCTGTCAGTGTCTGCCAAAAGGACCCCTGTTCTCTGTTCGGAGCATAGATGGATCCCAACACTAAGTGCATCCCATTCAGGCGGCCTTTTGCAAGTACATATCTACCATATGTATCTATGTCAATCTCTTCCGTTACAAAGTGGATACCTGGCCGTATCCATATCAGGGCTCCCCTGGCATAAGCCGAGTAACCTGTGGCAAATATTTGACCTCTCCACCTCTGCTGCAACCTTCGAATCTCTGGCTGTGAGATGTGTGTTTCTTGTAGGAGCGCCACGTGAGCGGCATGTTGCTTAAGGTACGCAGACGTTCCGTACCAGCGGGCTGGTGTGTTGAGCCCCCTAACATTCCAAGTGTCTACGTTTGTGGAAGGCATAGGGTATGTTGATAGTACGACATTGTTCGCGGGCTGCTGGCAATGTCAGGGGTGCAGGGACGACATGTG
The DNA here is from genome assembly GCA_963921515.1 of Calotriton arnoldi. NCBI lineage: Eukaryota > Metazoa > Chordata > Amphibia > Caudata > Salamandridae > Calotriton > Calotriton arnoldi. Next base: position 1,484,392 of record CAWUFW010001064.1, read on the forward strand.
TAGCCTCCAGGAATTACAAAATGTAACTGCAGTGTCCATAAGGGTAGGGATTTGATAACTCGAACAGGGGATGTGGGGGGAAGCCTTACATGGTTCAACAGGGGTAGAGCAGATAAACATGTGTCTGCCCAAACTATGAAGAACGCCATATGGCAACTCACGGCAGAGTACGCCGTTTAGATCCTACTAAGAGGTGGGGTGGGCTAAGGCTGGCAGTGAATAGGAAACAGCCTTTACTCCGAAATTTTTACTTCGGAGTACATTCACCACGCATTTTGTACATCGATTACACTGTTTCCTCGCTAGTCTTTACATCGCAAGACTTTACCACGCATTTTGAACACTAGGTGGCAGTGTTCAACTATAAAACAGGACGGAATGCAGAAGGTATAATAAACAGAATAAACAGTATATTTACAATAAATGTATGCAAAAACTGGTATGCATCAAGGTAGAGCAGAAGCTGTGGGTTTGCCGGGGGAGAGTTTGTTGCTCTCCAGGCGCCATGGAAGTGGGTTGGGTAGAGGCCATGGGAGAAAGCATCCCAAACTTCATGTGATTTTACTGGCTGGATTTTCCAGCCTTTAAATTTCGGTCTGGTGTTCCCGCAACTGTGAAATTCGATGCAAGAACCCCGGACCAGTTATAACTGGGAATTCTGCTTCAGCCAATTTACAATCAGGGCCTAAGTCTTTTAAAGGCACCTATCAATATTATTGGGTTTAAAGGCTTCATAAGAACACGCAGCAGTGCCTCGATGCAGACCAAAAGCTTTAGCAATAAATATTTTCTACAACGAGGACGGAACACAAGTTCATATTGGAAATGTTCAATATTGATTTAGTCCAGTGCTCGTCTCTCTTGGTAAATGGATATCACTGGCACACATGAATCTACACGAACTCCTGTCACGTGACGTAATGATCACGTTGTCTTACAAAGTTATATCTGAAAAGCATTTCGAAATTTGCCTCAATTCACATAATTAGAATGATACTTATGTTGCCTATACAGTCATCCCTTTACTTTGGGATTGCATAGAACAGGAGTCACAAGGGCTCCATATGAAAATCTGAGGCCTGGTAATTTCATTAGCCTTATACATAAATGCATCACCAGATTAAATATTGACCAAAACCATCAGGAAGTTATTCTGCACCTAGAAGGAGGACAAGCACTCATATTTTTTTTTAACTCTGCTGTTTTGAAACTTAGAAGTCCAGTAGGTGGCAGTGTTACTCTGTGTCCGATCACAAAAGTAATATGTAATAACCAAAGTAATGATATGCTTGGTGACAGTGTGCGTGCTCATCGTTTGCGTGGCAAGTGTATTTTCAATGTATGTTAATGTAAAAGCATGCTATTGGTATGCGTGGTAAAAACTACGATGTAAAGACGTGCGTGGTAAAACCACGCGATGTAATGACATACATCCGCAGTGAATGGGGGTGCGTGACGTTGGATCCTCCTTATGCGCGTAAATGTGCACGCTGTGCTGCGTCGCACATCGTGTGCCGGCGGTCTGCAGCCTGGAGTGTACCCATATCTTTGGTGGCCAACCCAAACATTGTATTCCAAATAGTGCAGTAGGGCAACCCACGTGTGAATCGCACTTACGGTGCAAACGTCTCATGGGTATGTGGTTGTACAATCTAATACTTGCGTGTCCATGAATTGCACTGCGTTGTTACATCAAGTCATCTGCAGTCTGAGGCGTTACAACTGGAAGTGTCTGTGAGTCTTCGTGAATCGGCCACACGGCCTGCAAGCTGTCTTCACTCAGTGACTGTCCAGAAGAGGCATCAGCGTCCCTGCTGCTCTGCCGTTCTCTTAAGTCCGCTACTGCCTGCAGTGCGTCCCTCCTCTCCCGAAGCACCTGCTCACGGTTGGGGGTGGCCGCCGACTGCACCGATGATTCCGCCGCTCGCAACCCACGTCTGGCCCTGCGACTTCTCCGAGTGCCTGCCTGTGGGCCCGCGCCGCTATGTCTCTGGCTCGGCGAGGTGTGGTGTCCTTTGAATTCGAGCCATTCCCATGCATCTTCTGCTGTGCTGAAGAAGTGCGTGGAGCCGTCCGCAACCACCCGCAGCCTGGCCGGAAATATGAGGGAGTATTTCAGGTTTAAGTCCCGCATTCGTCGCTTGACGGTGAGGAAGGTACTCTGCTGTCGCTGAACGCCCAGGGCATAGTCTGGGGAGAAGAGAACTTGCGAATTGCTCACCTTTATCGCTACCATTTTTCTGGCCTCCCGGAGCACTGTGTCTCGGTCTTTCAAGTTCGTGAGACGAATCAAGAAAGGCCTTGTCCCAGCACCTGGCGGCGGCCGGCCCGACGGCACCCTATGCGCCCTCTCCACCACGAAAAAAGGAGAGAGCACGCCCTCAGGCATCAACGATTTCAATCAGCCTTCAGTGTACGCCACTGCGTCTCCACCTTCCGTGCCCTCCAGCAGACCCACTACGCGTACATTATTTTGCCATGAGCGGCCTTCTGTGTCATCCATTCTGCTCTCCAGGGAGTGAAATCTAGCCATAAGGTCACGTACTTCCACGGATACTGTTGTGGCCACCGGGGCGATCTCCTTTACCTCCTTCTCCAGCTCATGGACCTTCCCAGTCAACTTTCTGTGATCAGCGTGCAGGAGCGTAAAATCCGATGTGACTTTGTCAATGTGGCCTTCAAGAGACGTGCGGGTTTGCGTCAATGCTTCACTAATCTGTGTCACTGCCTGAAGCACAGAGTCTCTTTGACTCCAGACTGGTGGCTCTGGAGGCACCTGGCATGTCAGATTCGTGGTCTGACTGAGTTGGGCCCGACGCCGAGCGTGTGGGTGATTTGTGCAAATTGGGAGGCTATCTCTTTATCGCCTTTAACAATTTCCTCCTCTGAGGTTACTAGGGACAATATCGGTCAGTTGTGAAGTATATTTTAACAAAGTCTATAAAGTATACTTCCCGACTTATCCCCCCATTTGTAAATGCGGGACCAGGATACCAGCCATGTTGCCCTTGCTTCATTTGTTAATGTTTGCTGGAGGAATGCTTGAGTTTGAGCTAGGGTGGTACATATGTCTGGCTCCCGACCTCTCTGACATTGTGCATCCAAATCCTGAGTTTGTTTTTCTAAATCAGTGATAAACTGCATACCCCTGCACTTTTCCCCGGTAGAGTCAGTGGCGGCCACTGCAAAATGCAAGTGGAGAGGTGGGAGGGGAACAGGGGGAAATGAGGGGAAAAAATTATTTTAAAAAAAACATACCTGTTCCTGTTGCCAATGCCGATGGCTGCCTCAGTGCTTCTCTTCTGCAGTCACTGGAAAGCACAGGCTCCCCACCCAATCCAGGCGCTGCTCTCATGGTATGAGAGCAGTGCCAGGATGGGGCTGAGCGGCCTGGTCTGCCGCTCAGACAGTGCCTGGGAGACTGCTGCTTTTCTCCAACCCGGCTGTGAACAAAGCTGGGTTGGAGAAATAGAAGTGCATATGCCTGTCTGGCCTGCCTAAGACGGCTGGCCAAACTTACATGCGCACTTCTGAGTGCCCACCACTCCTCCCTTTCATGGCCCGCCCGCTCAATACAGGCATACCAGCCAGAGCCGTTCACAGAAAAATAAAATTATATCATGGTTTTATTATCATTTTATTTTTCTGTGACTGACTCTGACAAGTGGGGCGACGCCCCTGCGTTGAGTAGCTTATAATATGGTCTCTAATAATGGCCTGAAGTGCCTCCCAGAGCGGACCCAAGGACAACACCGACTCCCAAATATGGGAGAGGTATTGTTCAATCTCCTCCCCTATACTGGCATTGCACTTCTGATCCTGGAGCGACCAGGTCGACAATCACCACTGCGGCCGGGGTCTGGCGCGGCCCAACTGCACTTTTATCTCTACTAGGGAGTGGTCCTACAGCCCTCTTGTGTGTATGTGTAAGCGAATGAGAACATTGACAGTGGCCAAAAGTAATCCTTTGCCTCTGCTTCAAGGTGAGAGGAGTGAGGTGTCTGATGCCCACAAGCATGTGCCTGTGCTTTTAGGCGTGAGGCATATGGTCAGTGGCATAACACAAAATGATGGGGCCCCTTTCAGAATGTGTTGAGGGGCCCCAAAGTCTCCCATATCTCAGAGATATTCATTGGCCTTGGGCTGAGTGGGGGCCCCCAGAAGTGTTTGAGGGCCCCCTTCTGCACATTGAGGGGCTGCATGTGTCTGCGTTACACCCCTGCATGTGATACCTGAGGCACGGGCCCCTGTGCCTTGGCTTCAGCATGTGAGGTGCCTGCTGCACATGGTTCACAACGTGTATAATTTCATCTTCGTTAGATTCCTCCCTGCCTTCAACCCACAAAAAAGCATACTGGCAAAGGGAAAGGATGCTTCCCTGTCTAAAACGTGGCTGTAAAGATGAGGCTCACAACGAAGCGTAGGTGGAGATTGTTTATTAAGATATAAACATATCATAAACCCACCAGTGCGGAAAACGGAACACCTCCAGCACCAGTAAACTCAGCATACATAATGCCCTTACACATTCTAACTGGTGACCTAGCAACCAACAGTTCTACAAACTCTAGGGACACGAGAGCAGTGACATACTAAAGATTCCACTCAACATGTTCCCTCTTATTATTTTTTTTTTTTTAAAGGAAAGAGGAAAAGGAAAAGTAAAGAGTGAGAAAGAGATAAGAAAGAGAAAAACAAAGAAAGGTGAGAAAGAGAAGAGTGAAGGAAAAGGAAATTACTTTAATACAAAATCATCAAATTTCTTGGGTAACTTAACAACTCTTTTCAAGCAAGTATCAGATTTGACATTTTCAAGAGTTAACTCCTTAGAGTAAGAAACATCATGGGCATGAAGATCAGAAATAGCATGAGATTTGACAACAGAATCGGATGACTCTAAACATGAATTAGAATCCAAGTCAGAAAAATTTCCAACCACACGTGTATCAACATCAGCATTATCCACACTGGGAACCCCAGATCCAAACTTCTCTTTAGAAGCTTTCAAATCAAAAAAAGGATCATCAGAGTTCATCACATTAAACATTTTCTCTTGACCCGGTTTAAGAAGAACTATGGAACTCTTGTTCCACCAACCTCTTTTGTGTAAAAGAACAGCACTGCCAGAAACATGAATGACCCGTACAGGATCAGTAAATTTAGAAGTACCTTTGCGTTGTAAACCAGGCTTAATAATACGAACCCAATCCCCTGCACCAACAATTTTAGATTTGGTTCTATGTACATCATCATGGTATGCTTTGTTTTTTAAGGCAGCTTCATCTAAATTTTTCTTAACTCTGTCTACAACCTTCTCAAAATCCTTGTGAACAGTAAAATCACAACAAGGCGAAATAAGAGTACCACTCTCTCTTCCCCTCATTAAATAATAAGGGGAAACACCTGTGACAGAGTGAGGTGTAGTATGATAGGACCAAAGCTTCTCTTTAAGGAAATCAAAAACATTCCTCTTACTCTCAAGAGCAGACTGTATGCCCTCTTTAATGAATCTGTTGGCTCTTTCCACTTGACCATTTGCTTTTGGACAATATAGAGGAGCCCTTTCAGCTTGAATACCACATTTTTTAAGAAATTCAACCATTTTGGATGAAATAAATTGAACTCCATTGTCAGACATGAGTAACTTGGGAAAACCTTCCATTTGAAAAACTTTTTCCAAAAACTTGATGACCACATCAGTGTTGGGATTCTCAACAAAATTAAAATAAATCCATTTTGAAAAATTATCAACCAACACAATCAAAAATCTATATTGTCTGCCTAAAGTATCATAGGGCCCTGAAAAATCAATAGATACCTTCTCCCACGGTCCTTTGGGGTTCTCTCGTAAACCAACTGGTTCACTAGACATTTTGCAATGTTTATCCGACCTCACACAGACAAAACAAGCATCAACAAATTTGTCAACAGAGGCGTCCATACCAGGCCACCAATAATGTTGTCTAAGTGATCTCTTGGTACTAGAGACACCATTATGACCATAATGAGCCAATTTAATAAGTTTAGATCTAAGACCCATTGGAGGAATAATTAAGTCATGTCTGACCAAAAACCCATTCTCAATACTGAGCTCACTAGATACCTGTGCATAACTGTGCAATCCTGTCTCAAGATTCCTAGTAGGTGGCCAGCCTTGAACAAGAAATTGCTTGACCTTATTAAGCAAAACGTCCTCATCCGAAAACTTGATCCATTCAGCTTCTGAAACTTTACCTTCACAACTGTGCAAAATGTCCACCAATGCAACAACACACTCATGATGATCAATATTAGACTCATCATTGACATTTTTAGCTGGCAACCTAGACAAACAATCAGCTGTAATGTTTTTTCCTCCAGGAATGTGTAGGATCTCAAAATTAAACTCTTGCAATCTGGCAATAAGTCGAATAAGTCTAGAAGAAGCTTTTCCAGAACGTACACCATCCATCATATACACTAATGGCTTGTGATCCGTGACCAATTTAAAAGGTTTTCCCCATAAAAAATTCTTAAACTTCTCTACAGCCCAGACACAGGCAAGAGCTTCTCTCTCAATAGTACTGTAATGTAGTTCAGCACCCCTCAAAGCTCTAGAAATAAAAGAAATGGTCCTCTCTTTGCTATCCACAAATTGACTAAAAACAGATCCTAAGCCAATAGAACTGGCATCCACAGTAACAACAGCTTCTCCATTGGGGTCAAACGTTTTAAGAGCGGGAGCTCGTGAAATGAGTGTTTTGACTTTTTCAAAAGCATTGTTGTGATCATCTGTCCATACAAAAGATACACCTTTCCTGAGCAGTTGCCTCAGAGGTTCAACCACTAGAGCATACCCCTGCACAAATCTGGCATAGTATTCTCCGAGTCCTAAAAAGGATCTCAAAGAATCTTTATCATATGGCTTTATGGCATTGTTAAGAGCGCTGATTAAATCTACCTTGGGGGAAATGCCCTCACAAGAAATTTTGTGTCCTAAATAATCAATTTCCCTCACACAAAATTTGCATTTCTCTTTGCTAACAGTCATGCCTCTGTCATCTAGTTTGGTAAGAACTTTATCTAGTATGGAATCATGCTCATCATGAGACTTAGCAAAAATAAGGATGTCATCCTGGAATGCTTGGACCCCAATAAGATCTTGAAACAAAATGTCAACCAATTTTTGAAAAACGCTAGCTGCGGAAGCTAATCCAAACGGCATTCTCAAAACCTATACACTCCAAAGGGAGTGACAAAAGCTGTTAAATCTTTGGAATCCTCATCCAAGATTACCTGATGATACGCCGACTTAAGATCGACAATAGAAAAATATTTAGCATCATTGACAGCCATGAGTAATTCTTGAATCCTGGGAAGGGGATGACTGTCAATGATAATGTTCTTATTGAGCGATCTTAAATCAACACACAGCCGTAAATCGCCATTTTTTTTAAGAGCGATCACAATAGCCGAAATCCACTCAGAGCTATTGGTAGTTTCAATTATGCCTTCTGCACATAAATTGTCAAGATGCTCTTTAAGTTTTTGACGAACCCCTAATGGTACCATACGTACCTTGTGCTACTTTCTAACTGGTGACCTAGCAACCAACAGTTCTACAAACTCTAGGGACACGAGAGCAGTGACATACTAAAGATTCCACTCAACAGTGGCCCTGTTTTCTACAAAGAGAATTCTCGAGATGAGTGCTTAATTGAAGCTAGTGATTGCAGGTAGGACCCACAGGCACTCATTTTGGTGGACTGGCAATTATTTTACATCACAGTAGTGCCTCTAGACATGACTGGCTGGGGTGTCACACAAGGGGCCACAGATAAAACTGGAGAGTGCACCTACAACAGATGATCCTGAAGATTGTGTGCATGTCCTCTGCACACCTTTCTCCTCTGCAGTCTCTTTGCATGACATTTAAGATCTTTTTCTCCTCATATCTTTCTGAAATAATCAATCTGCATGTCTCACACTTCATCTCTTTCCTCTTCTGCACCCTCTGTTCACTCTCTCCTGCACGTACTTCCTTACATTGCCTTCACTTCGCTAATCCCGCCATACACATACAATGCGCCCACTCACCTGCATGCAATACATTTTCTTTCACTTTCACCATCACAATATTTTAGCAGTTGTGTACATCCTTCACACATTTCGCAAATAAGCACAATTACAATTGGCACACTTGACCATTGCTCTGTGTGCTCCGCAGAGAGGCCAAGGATTGGATGAGCATGTTTTTCAAACTCCTTTATGACCCACTGACAGCCACTGTGAGTAATTTGCACTGCATTTGGCCTAAACTCCTTAGCTCTCAAAAGTGGTCCATCCGGAACCTGAACTCATGCAGCTACACAGGAGGGACTCTTTTTTACACTATGCACTATGCATGAGTAATTTGTTGAATGAAAAAGATACAGAATTTTAACATCCAGGAAAATGCAGATACTGTTAGGGAATGCAAGAGTTAGTAAAACGTGAAATGTAAACAGGAACAACATCGTCCTCCTAGGCTGAGAGGGCAGTGTCTGTTTTTGCTGACTGCGAATGTCTGTCGGTGGTTGTGGGAAACTAGAAGGGTGACGAGGCAGGACATTTACAGATGGGGCACTGATACCACCAGGCCCTGCCCTAGCAATGACACTGGTTCCTCATCAGAATTCATTTGACCCAGAGCAAAAGAGAGAAATACACACACGGGGGAAACAAGGAGGAACAGAAAGACAGAAAAAACATGGCAAATGGAGAAAGCAGGGATGAACAACCATCGGCCACGGCCGAAAGGTGTTGCCTTTTATTGTCATTACCTGACCTTTTGGCTTTGTCTGTCCTTTTCAATGATGCTATTCTGCATCGGTAAAAATAATATGCTGGTTTGCCTATGCAGGACAGCACGGAGTGGAAAAAAACGTAGCACAGCAGTGCAAAGATGTATACAGGTGCATGCATAAGTAAGCAAGTAATCATTTGTAAAGCGCATGAATGCCGAGGCGTCTAGGCGCTAAAAGTAACATGTCACGCGTGCTTCACCTGAGAGAGGGAGTAGTTACTAATTACTTGGACGGGAATACCCAAGTCTTAAGCATCTTCCTGAACAAGAGTCTTGCTTGATTGTAATTTAGTTACAACTGGCAGGCATTAAAAACGTGGCTTTTAAATCTTTGATGTGGTACATTCTGTTTGCTAACTATTCGTTCGATGAGCTAGCGCCTTGACACCATTGGGTGAATGTTTTTTGCGCTTTATAAATTTCCTTTTCATTTCATTTCATTTCAGCGTATTCCAAAGCTTAGCTGCCCAATGAAAGAGACTTCTCCCCCCCCATCTTGCCCTTCGATTTCTAGGGACCTGAACCGTCCCTCTGCTGGTTGATCTTAGATCCCGCCGCGGCACATACCAGGAAAAAAGTTTCTGTAGGTCCCGAGGCCCTCAACCGTATAGTGCTTTATGCACCAGGCAAAGAGCCTTAAATTCAATTCTTTGCTGGACTGGTAGCCAGTGGAGGTCCCTAATTCTATTGGAAATGGGATGAAATTCAGGGATGTTTAGCAGCACCCATGCTGCGACATTCTGCAGGGACTGTAGTTTTGATAGTTGGCGTTTGTCGATGCCAAGGAAGAGAGCATTGCAATAGTCAATTCTGAAAAGAATTAAGGTGACTTTTACGGTTATTCTCAGTACCTGTGGAATGCGTGACCTTGCTTGCACGTGTATGCATCATGACAACTGAACTATGCAAATAGTAATGACTGTAAATAAAAGAACATGTTGCAAAAATGCTGCAAAAAATGAAAATTTGCTGCACAAACATTTTTACTTTTGGTGCCCCAAAATTTCAATTTTGGTGCCGCAATATCCGGGGGGAAATGTGTCTAAGAGCCCTTTCATTGTGCAGATGAAATTGGCAGCATGTGTACTACCTGCCTAACGGAAATTACCTTGAACAGTTGATAGAAGGTTTGGTTCTATTCTCATTTGTCCTCATTTCAACATTCCCAAAGGGATAAGAAGCTGAGCTGCTCTTTGGGTTATTTGAAGTTGTGAACGTGATTGTTAAACAGTAAGGTAGTGCTGTGTGGTGGGGGTCAGCAGAGGTGCATCATAAGAGGCCAGTGAATGACTAAAGACCTTAATTCAGTGCATGATGGAAGTCAGGATGGAGTATCACAAGAGAGAGCTCGTGGATGGCTCAGCAGTAGTACGCCTGTTTGTGTTGTAGGTTAGCGTAAACACGCATTATCAAAGTTCTACTAATATCAACAGAGGTATGTCAGAGTGTGACACAAAAGAGAGGTGCTATTACACTGCTTAATGGTTTGAACTTTGACAGCAAGACCTAATGATGTGTTGTAACTGTTCAATTCAGTATTGTTTCATTTTAAATACTAAAACCCACATTACAGCAGCATTAGTAATTGTGATGCAGTAATTTCATACCCAGAATTTCAGACTGCTAGTTCTGAGATGCAGAATCACCTCATGATTATGGCAACACTTTAACTACAATGTTAAAAGGGTTGATACGCAGGATAGACACCATGTGAGTCCAACAAAACGGTGGTCCATTTGCCACTAAAGACAACCTTCACAGGACAAAATTCAAAGTTACAACCATAGAGGTTTATTCAAAGTAAAGGGTCATTAAAGAGGACAAAATAGTTAGTCAGGTTAAAATTAGCAACAATAATACATTAAACATAAAGCCAATTGCGAGAGGTCTTAACATAAGGTTGTCCTCCAAAGGAAGTAAATAGCCATCCTCGCACGGGTCAGAATTACGAGTTGGAAGGTATTTAACTTATTCGATAATTACTGGATATGTTAAATACCTCAAACTTTCTTAAATTTTGGTAGGTCAAACCTGCCAAAATGTAACATGGAAAAGCATACAGGATTTTACATAATATGTGAATTTTGAGGCGTGAAACACCACAATCTGCATGTTGTTCCCCACAACTTCATACCAGGTGCTATTTATCGCACCCGATAAATAACGTATCCCATGGTATCGTTATTTATCAGGTGCGATAAACAGCAGCTATACTCGTAATCAGGACCTAAGTATAAATCAAATAGACAGACCAACATGGAATCTGCCTTCGAGAAATTAAGTAAAAAGTCTAGCATACATCCCAGAAAGGGCACATTTTATAGGTTTCAGACAGTCAAAAACCACAGACTCTTCATGGTGTAGAGTGAGATCATAGAGCTGTATTAACAAAGATAAATAACATGAACCAATCAACATTGGAGAAATTATGTTACATGATAAAATAGACTTTTACACAACTCCTACATTATGAATAGTCATTGAGTTCCCTGGACTCTACAAACAGGGGAAATGACTTCTATTGAAGAAAACAGAATACAATAAAACGTTCTAGCAATGAATGAAGCACAGTTGTGGCCTAGGCAGCAGACCTTCAAATTGTTACTTGCGCCGCAGATCTCTTGGACACAGCTTCCTTCCAGAGAAACACAAATTAATACATTGTATTTGCAACTTCTACAGCACCATGAAAATGAACTCTATTTTGTTTATTTAAGAAAAAAAAAAACACTTGCTAGAGACGTGAAAGCTCATTCATGGAGAATAAAAGAACTACAGTTTCTACAGCAGTTTTAAAATGGATGAGAGTGCAAGCAGACTGGGGCCAGTAAGGTCAATTGCTGCCTAGTTATTCTAACCTAAACACAGAGAATTATGTAATAACATTGGTTATTATGCATTACTCTCTTCATGCACACTTGCTGAGGCTTGGGTCCATGTGCTTGGTAAAGGTTAGTCACCAGGGGTACTGACTGGCTCCGCTGCCTGTAATGTCGCAGGCTGTCTGTCTCCTGTAGTGTATGGTTCAATACATTAATAATGCCAATTATGTTTATTTTTCAAAATAATGTCTTCCCACCCTTTGGCATAGCTACCTTGCAGTATTTAGAATCACTCACCCTACATCACACTAAGACAGGGCCCTGGCCATTCACATCTTGAATGTTCCTAAGAGAGAAAATAAAGACAACGCAGGGTGTTGGAGCTCTTTTAAGACGTAATGCAGAGCAGAGAGCCCAAGGGTGTCAATGATACAGAGAAGCTGAAAGAAGGCCATTTTTAGATTGAAGCCTACCAGATAGCAGAGGTGTCTGGCTGCGAAAATACTTCTTGTGGGCATTCTAGACCCTGGAAATGCATTCTGCCCATTCCTTACCATTGGCTTTGAGGTTTGTAACTCACATTTTCTGGATTTCTATTTGCTAGCTTTATTTATTTTAGGCTGTCCAGCATGTCTGCATCCCTTCTGTGGAGGATAGCCTGTTTACTGTATTCTTCCACGAGCACTCGCTTTCTGTAAACAGAAACGTTTTTTTCTAGCACACAGCAAACTATAAATGTCTGTAAATGAACTATGCAAATATTTCAAATTATATCCGGCTAGGAGAGCACAAATTAAACACTTTTTTTTAGTAATTCTGAAGTGTGGTGGAAGCAAATGTTTGAAGACGATCAAAACAAATCAATACACTAAGTGATGCCATTTTCACACCTTATCGTTTGTGAGCACAGTTTTATCAGTAAAACTGTATGTGCAAATGTAATAGTCATTTCAATTGAAAATATGTTGTCTGTAGTGGCAGTGCGCTAACACACCCTGCATACTCCACTCTAAGCCACTCCACTCTATGCTACTCCACTCTACGCCATGACACTCGATTCTACGCCACTCTACTTCACTCTACTCCGCTCTACTCCACTCTATGAAACGACACTCCACCACTCTCCACTCTATGCTATGTCTCTCTGGGCCACCCTACGACACACCACTCCATGACACTTCACTCTACGACACTCCACTCTACAGCACTCCACTCTACAACACTCCATGACACTCTATGTCACTCTATGCCACTCTACTCCACTCTACACCCCTCCACTCCATTCTAAGACTCTACACCACTTCACTCAATTACTCTACCCCCACTCTATGCCACTCCACACCACTCTACGCTATGTCACTCTATGCCCCTCCACTCTATGCCCCTCCACTCTACGCCCCTCCACTCTACGCCCCTCCACTCTACGCCCCTCCACTCTACGCCCCTCCACTCTACGCCCCTCCACTCCATGACACTTCAATCCACTGCACTCCACGACACAACACTCCACGACACTCCACTCTTCGCCACTCTACTCCAATCTTTTCCACTCTACCCCACTCTTTGCCACTCCACTCTTTGCCACGCTACTACACTCTTTTCCACTCTACCCCACTCTTTGCCACTCCACTCTATGACACTCCCCTCCACTCTGCACCCCTCTCCTCTACACCACTAACTTTTAGCCATGCTGAACAGCAGCCATGCTGGTGTACAACATGGCTAAAACACATTGGCAAAGCCAAAAGTTCTTGCATAGGCAAGACCTATTGGCTTCTCCAGTGCTTGTTTTTTAAGGGATTGGAGTAAACAAACAGTTGGTATGTAAAACAAGATGTGTAGACACTGCTAAGCTCACAGTAGCTACCACCCAATTTCTCAACCACTGCGAACAGCTCCATCTCTTAACGCTTTGGAAAATCAAAGTCTCTATGAACATCATGAAGTCTCATTAATAAGCTGAAACTCTTACTGACCCTCATATTGCCCACAATTTCCACCAAACAAATTGATACATTCTTCTAATTTTTTACCCATCAGACACAGTGTAATATTCAGCACATCCCATTAAATATGGCATTTCTCTCAATAATCAAAGCTGTGACCATTCAATTTTCCGTGGCAAACAACAATTTTAGACCCATTTATGCCAATAATATGCTTTGAATACATGACTGCCAAACAGACGTGTTGAATATGTCTCAAAGATGTTAAAAAATCACAGCCAAATTTTGGCCACTTTGAGTATCGTCTGTGTGAAGGTGGTGACATGCTTATTTAGCATTTAATTGATGGGTTGTATAGTGTCCACATGGCTTCAGAATGCAGCTACCAATAATATTTTAAAACTGTAGCTTGACAGCAGAGCATGTAATATAAGCATGTGAAGCAAATATATCTCGCTTACGCAAGCTATTGGCTTTGTCAATGTTTTATCCATGTTGCTGAGCAGCATGGTTGCTGTGCAGTATGGCTGAAACTAAAAAAGAAACTCTGTGGCGCGTCCAGTATCATATTGTAATTTTGTAATTGGTGGGTGGGGACAAGTAAGGGAAAAAGGTTGGGGAACAAAACAACAACATTGGGGAACACTCGAGCAATGGTGCAACCATCGCTGACCTCGTCATGTCACTTTTTTTTAATATGATAAGTGAGAACAACAAAGACAGCGGAAAGAGGGAAGGAGGGAGCTAGCAACAACATGAAGGGGTGGAGGGGAGGCAAACAACAACATGGAGGACACGAGGGAACAAGCCACAACACAGACTGCGGGAGGTGGCAAGCAAAAACACAGACAACTGGAGGGGGCAAGCAATATCATGGAGTGAGAAAGCAACAACATGGAGTGCTGGAAGGGCAGGCAACAACATGAACAGCGGGAGGAGGGCGAGAGGAGGCAAGCTACAACACGGACTGCGGGAGAGGACAAGGAACAACACGGACAGCGACAGGAGGGCTGGTGAGCAAGCATTAACACGGACAGCCAGTGGAGGCAAGCAACAACACGGATAGTGGGAGGGGGCAAGCAACAACAAGGACAAGGGGTGTGGTCAAGCATCAACATGGACAGCGAGTAGAGGGGGCAATCAAAAACACAGGCAGCGGGAGGGGCTAGTTAACAACACAGGCAGCCAACCAATGGTAATCAAAGGCCAGACTCTAAGCCCACTGTAAGCAAACAGCATGCGCTGTCTCTGGGGAGACCTAAAAAGAACCTGGATGAGTGAAACAAAGAGTCAGGGAGTGTATTAAAGAAGTATGACATGGAATCAAGACTACCCAGCCTTGCTGTAGAATCTTCAAGATGGCAGCAAAGCAAGAGTGCATGAAAATTCCTATTCTCTTCCTTCACAGTCTGCTTTCTACTTTAGTGCGCTTCACGTTGAATCGGTTCCAAAGTGGCAAATGGTGAGAGGCAACTCAGTTGACAAAGGCACTGCTGTCAGTTACTTCTTAAGCATTCCAAATTAACAGGTGACCAGATTTTGAAAATTAAAAACTGGGACATTTCACAACATAGAAGTAGGACTACAAATTAGAATCAACTGAAGAGAATCGAATGACCTAATGGACAGCCCTCACCACCAGCGGCATAGCGTGGGTTGCCCGGTGCAAGCCAAGTATCCTTCTACTTTTCTTTTAAAATTTTGCACTCCTATTAATATATTGCACCCCTAAGAATGCCCCTAAGAATTTTGCACCCGGGGTAACCGCCCCTGTGACCCCGCCCTTACTACGCCACTGTTCACCACTCTAGATAACACAGACAGTGATGCTCTAATGAGATTTTAACTCTACCTTCTGCACACAGTATCATCTGTATTAACTAAAATGCTTCTTGTTGGGGACTGCAAAATATTTTTTTCACTAGATAACATAAAAACTTGCCTCCCTCTGTGTCCCGTAGACTCTCTAAAAACCGGGACATGTGTTAAATTTAATGAAATTGGCTGGGACTGATAGTGAAAATTCAGGACTGTCCTCGCGAATCCCTGAAGCCCGGTCACTCTATCCAAAAACGCATATTCACCCATGATGGAGCAGGGTTTTGCGTAAATAAACCTGCTCGGATTAAACCCTCAGTAACACATATTAACAGTGTGTGGTGAAAATGTTTTTATTAATAAATGCTAAAACATGGGGAAATGCTTTTACTCATGTGAAAACTAATTCGTATATTAATGCATGAAACTAGGCCGCAAACTGCTTGATAAAACATAATGCTACTTTTGTGCACGTTAATAACGTTTCGCTAGGAACTACATAACATGGGTTTGTGCGGGTTAGTGCAATTGCTGGGATGGTGCGCAAAGTGAAATTACATTTCTTGAAAATAATAAATGTTTTGTGTTCTGTTCTTGTAGAAAAAGTAAACTTGGGCCTACACTTCTGCATGCCAGTTTTGGGTTAACTTTATTCCTGAAAAAGAAAAATATGAAATAAATGAGCTTTGAATGAGGAGAGAATGCAGAGGCAATAGAAATGTCCTTCGAGTTGTACTGACTGTCTGCCAAGGTTACGGAAGAAGGAGGATAAGATTACAAATGGAAGCGATGCCACTTTCTCACGAGATGGCAGAGACGAACAAATGAGGCGTAGAGATTTGCAACATTCAAGGAACTGCAGGAAATGTTTACTATGATCATGTTCAGAATTGTTTTTTGGGATGATTCTGATGTAATGCTTAATGTTTGAACAAAAGGGTGTCTAATAAAATGGACATGACGAGAGTGGTGTGACAGAACACCCCCAATTTTAGCCAATGGGAGATGAATACTGTGCTCAGATTGAAACAAATGTGGGTTGGACATTTAGGTTTTAGGGTATAATTGAAGGTCCCCGGGGGGTGTGGTTTTTAGGGTTGACTGGTGTTTAGCTAGTGGGAGATCGTTGCTGTCGTCAGTTTGCTGTTTCCAGATAGAGGCCTAACTGTTTCCTGACTCCTGACCTAATCTTTGTCACTCGACTCTACTTGAGTGGCCTTCCTGCCCTAACTGGCCAGTGGGGTAGTTTCCCTGAATCTTACTTGGGTTAGTATAGATGATCTTCTTAATTTGCATATTCATTTGCAAATGTATTTTTGTCTCTGAAACGCCTATCCACTCCTTCAATGCATTGTTTATTTGATATGAGTTTGAATATATACATTGCTAATGTTTTCTCTCTGTGATAATCCATGATTTGCATTAAGTGTAACTGTACTTGATGAGCATTTATTTCTTACATTATTTACGATAAACAACATAAACTATACATTGAGTGTTATTATTTTATTTAGTATAGATGTATAGAATAGTATATAATTATTGTCATCAACTACTCAGCACCAAAAGATTTGTCGACACTTATTTGTAAGGAGAAATGCAGGTTCTAAAGTATATTTAGTGAGTTAGAAATAAGCTTGCATCACACTGAACCCCAGCGTGAAGGGATTAGTTGGGTAAAGTAAATGGGCCTATGTTAGTGAAAATGTATTGATCCCTGATCGCTGGATCAGTTTTGGTGGCAGAGGATGGTTAATTATTGATTAGTTTGGCAATAATTATTGATTATTAACATGAAAAGTTAGTATCTTTGTTTTATGTTGTTTGGAAGTACAGGTACGGAGTAACCTAAGATCCTAGGATGATGTTATTTTAGCCTAAGTGGCAGAAGAATAGTGTGAAAAGGTATCACACTGCAGAAGTACTTTGTCTGTTATTTGTAATATCGAACAGCGAAAGGCTGACAATGTTATTTTAGGGACATATTCGAGTGAAAGAAGATTGCATGAAAAAGTGAAAGGTCAGCTTCTGAAACTCTGGCCTTACATCCCCAAAGGAGTACCAAGACTTCTTTCTGAAAGGAAAGTCCTCTTCCGAAACTTTGGCTAGTATCCCCAGAGGAGTACCAAGACCTCCTTTAACTTGATTGAGAGTAGAGTAGCGCTGGTCGTTATTTTACTGAAAGTGAAAGAAAAACTGTCCGAGTGAATCGAACTCTCTCTTTTATTAGTGGAGCAGACAAAGTAGCATTGTTTTGTGTTGTTTCTAACAAGAAATAGTTAAGAAAACGTAGAAAAATGCATTGCCGTATTATTTTGTAAAGGGAGGGTAAGTAGCAGGAGTAATACTGACGTCACAAAAAGCCGCGCTGGCATTGGTCAGGCAGAGGGTGTGTAGTGAGCCGTCATTGGTCGGTTGCTGTGAGCCGCACTAGCATTGGTTGAGACAGTGGATACGCAGTGAGCCGTGATTGGTCGGTTGCTGTGAGTCGCGCTAGTATTGGTTGGGATTTAGCGAATAGAGTGATAGGATTTACGGAAGTTTTCTCTTGTTTGTTTTGGTTCATTTAGCGAGAAAAAGAGTGTTTTAAAAATGAAGATGGTAAAAAGAATAAAAGATTTATTTAAAAAAGACAAGCCGATAGTTACGAGAGAGGGACTTCCTATACCACCTCCGAGAACGCCTGCTTCTTTCATGATGTTGGAACGTGGTTATCATACGTGTACATGGTTAGAGAATTGGCTGAAATATACGGAAGATGATGGAGTTTTAGCTTTTCCAGAGAATGGTACATTTAATGTAAGGATTTTGGAGAACTTGAGAGGATGAATGAATTCGTTAAAACCAAGTCCTAGACCTACGCAGTATGAAGCACTTGAGGAATGGGATTATGAGGCATATAAACGAGAGAGAGACAGAAATGGAATTAAATACAGGAATATAATAACAAGATATTCTGAGGCTAGATGGGATGATCAAAAGAAAAGATGGAGGAGAGATTGTAAATGCAGATGGATTATATCCAGTAATAGTTGCTGAAGATCAGACTGGAGGCAAAGGCAAAGAGAAAAAGAATAATTTAGAGACTTCAGAACAAGATAATGACTCAGATGAGATTGATGATGAGTTGATGGATGAAATACTGTTAAAAAGACTTCCACCATATCAAGAAAGTTCAGGGGAAACAGTTCCAAATGCACCACTAATTGAAATACAAGTTCCTCAGGTTCCACAAGCTCTACAATCTCCACAAGTTTCACAGGTTACACAAGTTCCGGTAGCTTCCCATACTCGAGTAGTGTTACAGGAAAAAGAGATTGACATGTTGAATAAGGCAAGAGAGGAATTAACTCAGAGAATTAGTCAGATGAGTCTGAATGCAGAAGCATTATCGGTACCAGTAACGATTGGTCCTATAGTTCCATTGTATGGTGAGAGTCAGAATATATCAAGAGTACATGCATTGACAATTCCCTTGAATAATGCCAGGAATGTTAGAGGATCAGAACAAGTAGAGATGAGTACTTCATTAATTGACCTTCCAGCGAGTGAAAACGTAACTGAAACACCAAAGAGAAGTGTACAGATGGATCCTAGAAAAATAGTGCAGAATGAAAGTGGAACATCTCCAGAAACAGGGAATTCAGTGGGTCCTTCGTCAGAGGAGTTAGAGGACTGGTTAAGAGGAATGGAAAAGAAAAAGTCACAGTCGGGTATAGATGTATCTAGATTGAGAGTGGATCTGGAAGAAATTATTATTGGTACCATAAGTCCAGAATGATTGGGTAAGTACTGTGATGAAGAGTTTTTATTTTTGTGTAAGAATATTATATGGAAAGCAAGGAATCTACATGAGAGGTTGGCAGAAGCTGCACAAGAATATGGAGTAGACATAGAAAAGTCTAAAGTTTTGCAAAAAACATACAGACTGGATTTTACTGATAAGGATTTGGAGAGTTTGAATATGTCTGGTAAACGATTGCAAATAAAAGAATTGATGAATACCTTGAAGAATTGGGGTGATTTAGACCGGTGGAAAGGTAGATGGGCGAAAAAGAAGGAAGAAATGCTTACAAGTAAAAATGCGTCTTTATTTCCATTAAGAGAAACAGGACAGGCTGAAATGGTATGCCCAATGAGAGAAGTTCCAGTTGGTGGATATGTTCACGTTCCCTGGTCAAGACAGGATATATTATCCTTTACGAATGATTTCCCTAGGTTGAGAGAGAAACCTGTCGAGTGGTACAAACAGGTAGAGAGGTTTGTAAAGGTTTCGAAAGTTTTGCTAAAGGATTTAGATGGTTTGTTTGAAATTGTAGTTCCAACTGACTTATGGACTGAGTGTAAGATTACTGTTGATTGGCCTAAAGAGGAATATCCTAGAGATGTGAAAACAGGCGCACCTTCAGATGAGGTGATGAAAAATATAATCAAGTAATTACTTATTTGAAGAGTAAAATCTCTCCAAAAGAAACAGATTGGGTTAAAATTGACAGGACAACCCAGGAACCCAAAGAATCAGTACATGCCTATTATGAAAGATTGCTACAGGTGTTCAAACAGTATAGTGGTTTTGAAAGTATAAGTGACAAAGATATGGGACATTTTGTATATAGGTTTGTTTTTGGATTGAAACCTGAAATTAGTAACATGATTCAGCAACATTTGATTTGTTGGGAGAGTAAAACAGTTGATGAGATTCTGAGATATGCTAAATATTGTAGTGATGATATTGAGTCAAGGCATAAAAAGCTGAAAGAGAAAATGATGTGGGCACAGGTGAAAGTGGCAGAACAGAAGGATGGAAACAATGGTTCTCAAACAGATTTTCAGATGAAAGGCCAAAATCAGAATGGTCAAGTACCAAATGGAGGTAGAGGTAAGATGAATAGAGAGGAAATGAACAAGAAATATCCTTGTCATGCGTGCGGAAAGTTTGGACATTGGAGGAATGAGTGTAGATCTTTACTGAAGAATAATGGAATGAATCAAAATTTCAATCCGCAGATGCAGAATGAAGTGGTTGTGAATCAACAACAGCAACAACAGCAGCAGGTAGTTACACCACAGACACAACAATTACAGGTGCCTCAAGCTCCTATGCCAAATAATGTGAATGCTCAAGTACAGAGATACAGTGCGAGTACTGGATTTCACGCAGGTGAACAAGTTGGTAAGAATCAAAACGTGCAAATGGTTTCACAGTATTTATTGCAATGTTCAGAGAGTGACTCAGACTCATCTCAATGATGGTGCCTGAGGGGGGAGGAAGAGTGCGTGCTTAGCGCATCTCTAGAAGTAGATCAATCAGGTCCTTTTGTTGATGGAAAAGTGGAAGGTAATGATATTACATTCCTAGTGGACACTGGTGCTACCTGTTCTACTGTGAGAGCAGCAGAAATTCCAAACCTACCCCTCTCGGGAGAAACTATCCAAGTTGTAGGAGTTTCAAATAAATATATTAAGACTCCAATAACAAGACCAATAGAAGTTCATATTGGAAGATTCAGAGACATGCATCGGTTTGTAGTATGTGATACAAGTCCGGTGAACCTATTAGGAAGAGACTTGCTCTGTAAGATGAACTGCACCATCTATTGTACGCCAGATGGTATTGCTTTTCAAACACCAGATGAGGATGTTGCTTTTAAAATTATGTTAGGGAAGCAAGGGACAGAAGTGAATGATTTATATTCATTACTAACAGAAGAAGATTTACCTGCAGAGTTGAGAAATGCAGTGAGACCTGATGTGTGGGATTTTACAGGAAAAGACATTGGGTTGATGAAAGATGTGGATGCTATTCAGGTTACAGTTAAACCAGGTGCAATATATCCAAACACACCTCAGTACAAGATGAGTCCTGAAATAACAGCAGGAGTAATTCCTGTAATTGATCAGATGATTAAGCAAGGTATTTTAAAAGAAATACCGAGTAGTCCTTGTACCTCACCTATTATGGGGATTAAGAAACCAAGCGGAAAATATAGAATAGTGCAAGATTTACGCAACATTAATAGGATCATAGTACCTTGCTGTCCAATAGTGCCAAATCCAGCAGTGATTCTTTATCAAATTCCTTGTGATGCGGAATGGTACACAGTAATTGATCTGTGTCAAGCATTTTTCTCGATACCTTTGCATCCGGATAGCCAATATTTGTTTGCATTCCGGTTCGGAAAGCGTGTTTTGATATGGTGCTGAGTTCCTTAAGGGTATACAGAGAATCCTTCGATTTTCAATCAGATTTTGAAAAAGTGTTTGGAGTCATTGATCATGCCAGAAAATTCAGTGTTAGTCCAATACATTGATGACCTACTTGTGGCATCAAAAACACGAGAAGCCTGTGTGACAGATACAATTGCCTTACTAAATCATTTGGCAATAGGTGGGCATAAAGTGTCACCAGCGAAATTACAGTTTTGTAAAAAAGAAGTTCAGTATTTGGGACACAAGATTGAGAAAGGAGTTAGAAAAGTAACACCAGAAAGAATCAATGTGATTTTAAAAATGGGTCCTCTTAAAACTCAAAAAGAAGTTCAAATGTTTTTGGGAATGGTTGGATACTGCAGACAATGGATCAGTGAGTTTTCACTGAATGCAAAACCTCTACAGAGGTTGACTCATAAAGATGTGGTTGATCCGATTGAATTGGATGAAGAGTGTATGAAAGCTTTTATTGAATTGAGAGACAGTCTTTGTCGAGCACCTGCATTGGTAATGCCAGATTACACAAAAGATTTTGCATTGTTCTGTTGTGAGAGAGATGGGTGTGCGTTATCAGTCTTAACACAAAAACATGGAATGGCACGTCGTCCAGTGGCATATTTTTCTACTACTTTATATTCAGTGACTGCAGTGTTACCAGGTTGTTTAAAAGCAGTGTCTGCTACTTGTGTGAGTCTTGAGCAGAGCGAAACAATTGTTATGGGACATCCAGTGAAAGTATATGTGCCACACTCTGTTGAAATCCTATTAACAAGGACTCGGACTCAGCATATGACCTATAGTCGGCTGACTAGGTATGAGAGAGTGATTTTGGGTGCTGAAAATGTGACAGTGACAAGATGTACAATATTGAACCCTGCAACCTTGTTGCCAAGTCTAAATTGTGAAGAGGTGATAGATGAAGCAGATCATGATTGTTTGGATGTGACAGAATTGTGCACGAAACCAAGACCTGACATAAAGGATGCACCATTAGAAGAGTCAGATAGTGTGATGTTTGTGGATGGATCTTGTCTGAGAGATGAAAAAGGTGCATTGAGTGCTGCTTATGCAGTATGTACAGTGTCTATGGTTCTTGAAGCATCCTGTCTAAAAGGGATAAATTCTGCTCAAATTTCTGAGCTAATAGCTCTGACTAGAGCATGTATAATTGGCAAAAATCTGAGAGTACCCATATTCACTGATAGTCAATATGGTTTTGGGGTGGTGCATGATTTTGATCAATTGTGGATGCAAAGAGGATTTCTGACTTCTTCAGGATCACCGATTCGGAACAGTAAAAATGTGAAGGATCTATTGAATGCATTGCAATTGCCCAAAAAGATTGCAGTGGTAAAATGTTCAGCACATAAGTCAGGAGATGACTATGTGACAAAAGGAAACAGATACGCAGACCAAGTAGCGCGTTTCTGTGCACAAAATTCAATTGCAATAAACAGAGGGATGGAGAAAAAACATACAAATTGCCACTTGATGTTTTCATCTTTGGAAACATGGGAAGAGATTAGACAGTTACAGGAAGAAGCAAGTGAAGAAGAAAAACAAATTTGGATAAAATCAGGTTGTGAAAAAAGAGCAGAAGATGAAGTGTGGGTACATGTTGATGGAAGACCAGTAATGCCAGAGAGTTTACTGTCTCAGATGGCAAGGATGTACCATGGAATTGCGCATGTTGGAAGAGATGCTATGATCAGACTCTTCAAGCAGTCATGGTACAACCCAAAGTTTAGGGTCATTGCAGAGAGTCTATGCCAGAGATGCATAGTGTGCCAGCAGCAAAATCCAGGTAGAAAGACAGTTGTTAGTTGGGATCGAATTGGAAAAGCAGCAGGACCATTTACCCGACTACAGCTTGACTTTATTGAACTTCCCCCTTGTAATGGACTGAAATATGTGTTGGTTGTTGTTTGTTTGTTTTCTCGTTGGGTAGAAGCTTATCCAACAAGAAGAAATGACAGCCTAACAGTTGCTAAACTACTTTTGAGAGAGATTATCCCAAGATATGGATTTCCAGTCTCTTTAGAAACAGATAGAGGAACTCATTTTAATAATGAGATAATTCAAATGATTTGTGCAGCATTACAAATTGAGCAAAAGCTGCATGGTGCCTACCGACCAGAAGCATCTGGAGTGGTCGAACAAATTAATGGCACTATTAAATCCAGACTGTCAAAAGTGTGTGCGTCTACAACACTGAAATGGCCAGACGCTTTACCCCTGGTATTAATGAGTCTTAGAAGCATTTCTGATAAATGAACTGGATTGAGTCCTCATGAGATTCTGATGGGGAGAGCTATGAGACAAGCAATTGTACCAGCAAACAAACTGATGAATATTACTGATGATCTGGTGCTTGATTATTGCAAAGGATTGGCTGATCTGGTGCATTCTGTGTCTCATCAGGTTGGAGAAATTGCAACCACAACACAGCCGGATCAAGCACATGATTTGAGTCCAGGAGAGTGGGTTCTTGTCAAGAAACACGTGAGGAAGTCGTGTTTAGAACCCAGGTGGAACGGACCTTATCAGATCATTTTGGTGACAACGACAGCAGTGAAGTGTGGTGGCTTGCCAAACTGGATTCATGCAAGTCATACAAGAAGAGTCCCAAGTCCATTTGAAAGACAAGAAGAAGAGCAGCAACTGGTAAAGCAGAGAAAAGAACCAGAAGCTGAAGAGCATGAAGCTATAGAATCTAGTGTTACAGATTCTGAAAAAGCTGAACAAGAGGAAGAATCAAGTACAAGTCGAATAAAGTGGGCACCAGCTACTGGGTCTCAAGAGACTGCTGTTGAGAAAGAAAAAGAGAAAGTGACTGATGAAAATCAAGAGCAAGTACAACAGAGAATCAATCAATCAATCAATCAATCACAAGATTTGTAAAGCGCACTACTTACCCGCGAGAGTCTCAAGGCGCTGAGGGAGAGGAGGGGTGGTGTTGCCGCTACTGGTCAAATAGCCAGGTCTTGAGTCGTCTCCTGAAGGTCAGCAGGTCTTGGGTCTGTCGTAGGTTGAGGGGAAGGGTGTTCCAGATCTTGGCGGCGCGGTGAGAGAAGGATCTGCCTCCGGTGGTGGTTCTCCGGATGCGCGGGACGGTGGCCAGGGAGAGGTCGGCGGAGCAGAGCTGGCGGTTGGGAACGTAGAAGAAGAGTCGACTGTTGAGGTAGGCTGGGCCGGTTTTGTGGAGTGCCTTGTGTGCGTGGATCAGGAGTTTGAAGGAGATTCTCTTGTCGACGGGGAGCCAGTGCAGGTTTTTCAGGTGGGGGTGATGTGGCTGTGGCGTGGAATGTCGAGGATCAGGCGTGCAGAGGCGTTTTGGATTCTTTGCAGTCGTTTGATGAGCTTGGTCGGGGCTCCTGCGTAGAGGGCGTTTCCGTAGTCGAGTCTGCTGCTGACGAGGGCCTGGGTGACTGTTCTTCTCGTGTCTGTCGGGATCCACCTGTAGATCTTGCGGAGCATGCGGAGGGTGTTGAAGCAGGAGGAGGAGACTGCGTTGACTTGCTTGGTCATGGTGAGCGTTGAGTCGAGGATGACTCCCAGGTTGCGTGCGTGGTCGGTTGGTGTCGGGGGTGCCCCTAGTGACGAGGGCCACCAGGAGTCGTCCCAGGCTGATGGGTTGGAGCCGAGGATGAGGATCTCCGTCTTGTCTGTGTTCAGCTTAAGTCGGCTGCACTTCATCCAGTCGGCGACGGCTTTCATTCCTTCGTGGAGGTTGGATTTGGCGGTGAGGGGGTCCTTGGTGAGGGAGAGGATCAGTTGAGTGTCGTCGGCGTAGGAGATTATGTTGAGGTCGTGCTGTCGGGCGATGCGTTCGAGTGGAGCCATGTAGATGTTGAACAGTGTCGGACTGAGGGAAGATCCCTGGGGTACGCCGCAGATGATCTCGGAGGCTTCGGATCGGAATGGGGGGAGGCGGACGCTCTGGGTTCTGCCGGAAAGGAAGGAGGTGGTCCAATCCAGGGCCTTGTCTCGGATCCCTGCGTCGAGAACTGAATAAAAGAACTTGACAACTTGACAACGAAGGTGAGAAAGCAGTTCAAGTTAAGAGAGCAAGAAAAGGTGATGAATGGCCAAAAGGAGTGAAAAGACTGAAATACACTCTAGAAAGGACAAGGCCAGATCAAATAAATGAAATATCAAGTCAAACTGGACAAAGTGATTCAGAAGAAGAATCAGTACGAAAAACAAGAAGAATAAGAATTCCAAATAAGAAATACACAGCTCCAGAATGGACATATGTGGTGTTAGAAGAAATTGAGAACACAGTTCAGAAAGAAAAAGAAACTGGTACTGATTGAAATGATCAAAGCAAACTGAAACCACCTTAAAAGAGAATTGTGAAAATAAAGGTGCAACAATTTCAATGAAAAATATTGTAAAAATTCCTAAAGATTTGAAGAAGAAGATATATAAAAAAAAAAAAGAGGGGGTAAAGAAGAGAGGCCTAAAGTGTAAGGATACACTACTCTAGATGATTTTTGGATAAGTTTTTTTCAAAAGTTTATAAAAAAAAAAGATTTTTAGATTTTAGGTTTTTTCTTAGATTTTTAATTTTTTTATATAGTGTCTAAAATGGCAAAGGTAACAGAGACTGGATATCAAAATCATAGTTTTAAACGTAGATGTATTAATGCTTGCTTATGTAGTGTCTTACTACTAACATTGGTATGGTTAACACTGATTGTTATTGTCCCTGTCTTAATGGTGACTAATTACAAAAATAATACTAATGGCGTGGGAAGTGAGAGAATAAATACTGTTACTAAAGAAAGTATAAATACTAATATAGAAAAATAGAAGATGATAGTATTTATCATCATGATAAATCAATTAATGCTTTTTCGTTAAATGTTTTTACTAAGTTACTTTATGAAGACGTTAACATAATGAATGCGAGAGATTGTTACGTGTGCATGCAATTACTGTCGTCTGTCTCAGAGGGGGTGACTTACCATCACCTACCTTTAACATATGGTGTGTCTTGTAGTGTTCTAACAAGTCTGTTCTACGAGAAGGAAGGACTAGAGTATTATTATTCTAATTTTGATTTAATATTTTCAGAAATTCCTATTAGGAGAGATTTAAAAATTGTTCATGGTCCCGTTTATGCAGCTTACATGGGAGATTTTTTCATTAGTAACAAACCAATAGATACAATAGAAGCACATAAAAAATAATCTAACTTGTAAGCTACGGCATGAAGAAAATGAGTTTATGAACTTGGTAGAAGATAGAAGACGAGATTTCAAAAAGAAAGCTGCCGAGTAAAAGTCTCATGTACCTCCATGGGCTTTCAGAGAGGGTGATTATAAAAAGGGTGAGACTTACGCTGCCATGACTCTAGATTTTCAACATAGAGGAAAGCTTTGTGTGTTTAGAGAAAAGACTAAACTTAATAGTTATTTCATTGGTTCTAGTGAATGTGAGCATACTTTCTTGATAAAAGGAAGTTGGGGACTGAAAGGAGGGACTGATCCTGTTTTCCCAGGAATATATTATGTGTGTGGTAAAAATGCCTATTATAGGTTACCTACAGGTTGGTACGGATGTTGTTATTTAGGTATAGTATTCCCGAAAGTTTATCACGTAGATAAGAATAATAGAATTAATGAAATGAAACAAGGACTAACACGTAATAAGAGAGGAGCGAGTTATTCTGAAATAATTGGGGATATTTTTGGAGCACTGATACCTTCAGTTGAAGTTATTCTGAATTCACATAAAATTAGAAAATTGTCTACAGTGGTTGATCGTTTATCAACAGATACTGCTGGTGGGTTCTTGATGATTGATACTGAAATGATTGCAATTAGATCAATGGTTTTGCAAAATCGACTTGCCCTTGATATATTATTGGCAAAAGAGGGTGGAGTATGTAGCATGTTGAAAATACAACAATGCTGTACTTATATTCCTGACAAAAGTAAAAATCTTGAGGGGTATATCAAAAATATTACAGAACTTCATGAAGATTTAACTGAACTGAAAGTTGACGGTGCTTGGGAGAAACTTGGTAAGATTTTTTCCTCAGTGGGAAATTGGTTTTCTACTTTAGGAAGTAGCTTATTAGGGAAAATATTAATACCTGTTACTTCAGTAGTTGCAGTAATAATAATAGTTATCATGATTTATAAATGTTGCAAATGCAAGTGTAGAAAGAAAGAGACATCAGATCTTAAACGTAGAGCTAGAAAAAGAAAGAGAAGAGATAGAATTAGAAGATATGAGAGGAAATTACTGAGATCATGAAAGACTTAGATGGAAGAGTAAAACAAGAAAGAAGTACAGTATTTTAAATAAGTGGCAACTTGTATCTGATGGGTATTTTGATGATGGCCCAAAACGCCATCAAAGGGGGGATTGATGGAGCAGGGTTTTGCGTAAATAAACCTGCTCGGATTAAACCCTCAGTAACACATATTAACAGTGTGCGGTGAAAATGTTTTTATTAATAAATGCTAAAACATGGGGAAATGCTTTTGCGCATGTGAAAACTAATGCGTATATTAATGCATGAAACTAGGCCGCAAACTGCTTGATAAAACATAATGCTACTTTTGTGCACGTTAATAACGTTTCGCTAGGAACTACATAACATGGGTTGTGCGGGTTAGTGCAATTGCTGGGATGGTGCGCAAAGTGAAATTACATGTCTTGAAAATAATAAATGTTTTGTGTTCTGTTTTTGTAGAAAAAGTAAACTTGGGCCTTCACTTCTGCATGCCAGTTTTGGGTTAACTTTATTCCTGAAAAAGAAAAATATGAAATAAATGAGCTTTGAATGAGGAGAGAATGCAGAGGCAATAGAAATGTCTTTCGTGTTATGCTGACTGTCTGCCAAGGTTACGGAAGAAGGAGGATAAGATTACAAATGGAAGCGATGCCACTTTCTCACGAGATGGCAGAGACGAACAAATGAGGCGTAGAGATTTGCAACATTCAAGGAACTGCAGGAAATGTTTACTATGATCATGTTCAGAATTGTTTTTTGGGATGATTCTGATGTAATGCTTAATGTTTGAACAAAAGGGTGTCTAATAAAATGGACATGACGAGAGTGGTGTGACAGAACACCCCCAATTTTAGCCAATGGGAGATGAATACTGTGCTCAGATTGAAACAAATGTGGGTTGGACATTTAGGTTTTAGGGTATAATTGAAGGTCCCCGGTGGGTGTGGTTTTTAGGGTCGACTGGTGTTTAGCTAGCGGGAGATCGTCGCTGTCATCGTTTGCTGTTTCCAGATAGAGTCCTACCTGTTTCCTGACTCCTGACCTAATCTTTGTCACTCGACTCTACTTGAGTGGCCTTCCTGCCCAAACTGGCCAGTGTGGTAGTTTCCCAGAATCTTACTTGGGTTAGTATAGATGATCTTCTTAATTTGCATATTCATTTGCAAATGTATTTTTGTCTCTGAAACTTTTCTCTCTACGCCTATCCACTCCTTCAATGCATTGTTTATTTGATATGAGTTTGAATATATACATTGCTAATGTTTTCTCTCTGTGATAATCCATGATTTGCATTAAGTGTAACTGTACTTGATGAGCATTTATTTCTTACATTATTTACGATAAACAACATAAACTATACATTGAGTGTTATTATTTTATTTAGTATAGATGTATAGAATAGTATATAATTATTGTCATCAACTACTCAACACCAAAAGATTCGTCGACACACTTATTTGTAAGGAGAAGAGCAGGTTCTAAAGTATATTTAGTGAGTTAGAAATAAGCTTGCATCACACTGAACCCCAGCGTGAAGGGATTAGTTGGGTAAAGTAAATGGGCCTATGTGAGTGAAAATGTATTGATCCCTGATCGCTGGATCACCTACCTACTCACTCAACCACTTCATTCACTCACCCACCCCTTCGTACAACCCGGCACAAATGTACACAGATCACAAACGCGTCCATAAAATAAAAATCTCTTATATAATATTGCTTTGTTTAAAGGTGGAGGATGTTCCTAAATCCCCCCTTTTCAGGACATAACGAAGAGTGGTGTGTGATGGCTTTGGCCTGACGACCCCCTCAAATCTGCCCCTTACAAAGTACTGCTAAGTTTTCGTCTTGATTGTACTTTATGTTTTTGGCAGGTTGCCCTATAGGGGCCCATTACCACTATAAGATGCCAATTTGTTTCCAAAACCCCCGAGACAATGAGTAGTCCAGTCCTTAGAGGTGGGTGAGCCAACAAATTACCAAAGAGAGCGCCAAGCCAGGGGTCTGGCTTGGCTCTAAAAGCCCTTGCACAAGCTCAGCCCTGGAAATCTTTGCCATGCAAATCATGCAACAAACATTACTTGAAATATCATAAAGTCTCTTTAAAATGTACAAAAAAGGGCATTTCTTTAACTTGATGAAGCTTAGACATTAATAAGTCACATTATAAGTTCATTAACAGGTAATGAAGAAAAAGCGGGCTTGGTGAAACAAAGGGGCAGATTTGCAGGAAAGTGACGCATCTGTATAGATGCGTCACTTTCCCTGCGCCACCCTTAGAAACCCTTGCGCCACCATAGATGCGCCGTATTTACAATACGGCGCACTATGGCGCAAGGATTGACAGATGCGTCAGAAATCCTGACGCATCTGTTGGCGGAAAAGTCACGCATTGCTGGAGTCGTGTCGCAAGCACGACGCAACTCCAGCAATGCGTGTTGAGGCCTATTCCCACTACACTGCGTCACTACTTACGCCTGCTTCAAGCAGGCGTAAGGTTTTGACGCAGTGGCGTCCTAAAAGTGGCGCAGTGAAATCTTGTAGTTTCACTGCGTCACTTTTACGAGGCCTTCCTGTGTGGGAACGCCCACCCTGCATACATTATACCTGACGCAGGTATAATGTGACGCAGGGCTTTACAACGTGACGCATCTCCCTAGATGCGTCACTTTGTAAATAGGCCGCATTTTTTGCGCCGCCATTGCGTCAAAAAAAGTGACGCAATGGCGGGCCAAGAAGGCGCAAGGGGCTTGTAAATCTGCCCCAAAATGTTTGATCACAAAATTTGGTTAAGCGGAGAAGACAGGATTTAATCCTAAATTTTCTGGTTCACATTTTACACATCAGCCACTTATTGGGTATCTATGTGTCTCTCCTTTTTTTTACCTCAAATGCTAATGCTTTGTTTTTAAGGTTGTCCAGGAGGGTAGAACTAGGGTGGCACCCAGAAACCCCATGAAAGCTTGGCACGTTTTAGGCTCGAGGTTCCAAGAGGACCATGAGCTGAGCCAGAGCCCTGCATCTGGCTCTAGCCTGGCTCGAGCTTGAAGTGGCTCGCCCACCTGTAGTAGTCCTGCAGGCAGCTGTTCAGTCCCTGACTGTGACACACACAACCACATGTAACCCACAAGGGGCGAGTCCCTGTGGAGAGACCCCTCCACTGAAGGGAGACCCCCGGCTGTGTACGTCGTAGTGATTGCCTCGTGTGACGTATTCCCACTTCTGGAAGGGCTCCAGGTGTCAGACCCTCCCCAAGGGCAGAGATTTTCCCACATGATGAAGGCCAGACCCTCGTGCCTGTTTACACCTCAGGAAGATGGTACAGGACGGTGACGTGAGGAGGGGAAAATAGCACAAAAACAGGTTTATCGGCGCTGAACCGAAGGTCGTGTCAGGGAATAAATAGAGGGGTCTGAAGAGCTCCCTCACACAGCTCCTCGCGCACCATTACCATGAAGCTGCTTCTGGGCGCTCTTCTCCTGACAGGTAACACCGACCCCCGCTCTGCTCCCGGCACCGGGCCCCCCCCCCATCTCTACTCTACCTCTCTTGGGGGCATATGATCAAGAACGGCGTTAGAATTATCGCCGCTTTAGCGGCAGAAAACTGCCGCTAAAGCGGCGATAATGGGCTTGATAATATGCCCTTGAGAATTCCAATAGAAGCCCATGTTGACACCAGAACATGGGCTTCTATTGAATTCTCAAGGGCATATTATCAAGCCCATTATCGCCGCTTTAGCTGCAGTTTTCTGCCGCTAAAGCGGCGATAATTTTAACGCCGTTTCTTGATAATATGCCCCTTCGTTCTTCACTGCCCACCATTGAAAGGGTCCGTCCCCCCCATGGTGCGACACTGAGTTTATTAGCAGACTGCCATGTCCAAAGTTAGGCTGTCGTGGGCGAGGGTGTGCACTGCTCATAATGAGGGAGTCACCCGAGCCAGCCCAAGACATCTTTTACCTCCCGGGCCGCACAACTGGCTCCCGTAGGCCTTGCAAGCAAGGGAGTAGTAGCCAGAATATTCAAATACCCTCCGCTTTGAACCAAACCTCTAATGAAACCGAGCGAGCGAAGAAAGTAAGCCTGGTGCTTCTTATATTTGTTTCCTTCACCCGTGCATCCACTCATTGGTCCATCCATCCTGCCACTCTTCCACCCATCCATCAGCCTTTCACCTTTCCATCCATCCTTTCATTATTCTAACCAGCTACTGAAATTACATCCATCTTTTCACATATTCATCACTCATTTTACCCATTCATTCATTCATTCATTCATTCACTCATTCATTCATCCATCCATCTTTTGACCTTTCCATCCATTCAATAACCATTCACTTCACACGAAGATCTGTCATCCTTTCACTCTTCTGTCCACCTTTCCATCCACTTATCCGTTTCTCTATCAATCCTTTCTTCCATCCCTGCACCAACTGATCCTTTCCCCTTCTAATCCTTTCAACCATCCATCCTTGAGCTCACTCTTCATTTTTTCTTTTCAACCATTCCTTTCACTTTGCTATTTCCTTCCTTCTTTGCATCTTTCATTACTTTCACCTTCTGCCTTCTCCGGGTCGTCCTTTACAGTCTCTAACTCCCACAGTCCTTTCTTTTCTCATATTAAATTTTGCTCACGTGCCTTTCTAAAACACTATTTTCTGCTCTCTTTTTAACTTTTTTCTTTGTTTCCAACATTTATTTCCTCACTTTTGCTGAATGAGCTCACACAGCAGCGTTAAACCCCCACTTTTTAGCCCTGCCCTAGCTTTTGTCTGAAGCCCTGCAGAGGCCACTGTAAAACTATTAAACTTTTAGTAGTTACCCCCCACTTAAGCTGCCAAAGCGGGGGTTCACGACGCCACTGCTTGTAAGTTGCTTAAAATAATATTTTTTCTCACCAGAGCAGTGCAGTCTGCCCAGCGTGGTGACATCTTATGAAGCAGTGTCACAAAGGGCGCGGTGCCCGCTCATGGAGCAATCGCAGCCAGTGCTCAATTTGTGATTAAAAAAATGTTTGTGGTGCCCAAATCTCTGCTCAGAAGCCCACGGCCGGCGCATTTAAATGGCGGAGCATCAAAAACCAAGGCTGCCTAGTCTTCAATCCACCTCATGCCTCTTTCATCCACTACCACCCCCCCCCCCCTGTATCTAAGTTGTGCAGGCTCCTGCTTTCTCCCTTTGGGAAGTGTTTTCCATCTTTCTCTTCCTTCTCCTTTCCCTTTTGTGTGTTTTTCTCTCTCTCCTTCTCTCATAAGTGCTGGTGGTCCCCGCTGGCAGCCACCGGCTCAACTTAAGCACTGGATCCTCATTTACAAAACATTTGCGTAAGGCAGCGCCGCTGCCCTACGCCAATTTGAAAGGGCAGGAATGCACCGTATTTACGATATACGGTACATTCCTGTCTTTTCTGCCGGCGCACAAGTTGGTGCAACGGTGTCTGCATTGTTGCACGATTGTTTTCTGCACTAAGGGAAACCTTGCTGCACAAAAACCAGCAATGGAGAAATAAAGTTACTTCTCCTCGTTATGCCTCCCCTGGGGAGGCGTACAGTTTTGACGCAGTCCCAGGTTTACAGATCCTTGTAAATCTGGGAATGTGCCAAAACCCATTGGTGTTGCATGGGAAAACCCACGTGAACGCCCATGGAATGCCTTCTTGACATAGAGTAAGGCAAGGCGGCGCTTTGCGTTGCCTTGCCTTACTCCATATCTTTGAGGCCATGTAAAGCCATGCAGGGTGTCTTTGCGTTGCATGTTAGAAATGAGTGAGAGGCCTGCGTCACCGGAAGGTCATAAAAAGTGGCGCTTCAGCGGCGCAGGCCTCTTGTAAATGAGGCCTTGAAACTCACAAGAGAGGTGCCCTTAGATCAAGCACAGTCTCACTGGGATGGTGATCTCAGGGCTTAGCCCAGTTTCACCAGGGAAGGTATTTTAGATCATAGCAGAACCTCACCAGGGAGATGCCTTTGGCTCATGTCACTCTCTCATCAGAGAGATGCTCTTAGCTCATTCCACATACTCACCAGGGAGGTGCTCTTAGCTCATAGCACAGCCTCACGAGGGAGATGCTCTTAGCTCATTGCATAGTCTCACTAGGGAGATGCTCTTAGCTCACAGCACAGTCTCACGAGGGAAATGTTAGCTCACAGCACAGTCTCACCAGGGAGAGGCCCTTAGCTCACAGCACAGTCTCACCAGGGAAATACTCTTAGCTCATTGCGCAGTCTCCCCAGGGAGCTGCTCCTTACTCATAGCACATAGTGTCCAAAGTGTGCAGGATCTGAGGGGAACAACATGGGAAGATTAATTCAGAGAGTTGAAATGCTTCAATTGAAGTGTAAGGCATGGAGTCTCCTGTGCTGCGAAACCAGGATAGGGGCAGAGAGCTAAACAAGTCTTCTTTACAGGGTGCCTGCTTGCCTGAAAGAAATAAAAGAAAAGTGCTGGGAAGCCGGTATCGGCTTTAATTTATGAAATCCCTTGAAGCTTCCTGATGACACATATTTAAGGGCATATTTATCAAGAAATCCTGCAGCACAGCAAACCACCTTGCTGCACGGAGTGATAGGGAAAGGGCAGGAATATGCCATATTTAACATTATACAGCGCATTCCTGTCTTTTCCTTGCACAGGCGCACAATGTGCTGCCTAGCGTCAGCGCAGGCAGCCTTGCACAATAGTGCAAGGGTGCCTGCGTTGTAAGCAGGATTGTTTTTGTGCAGGAAGGGACACCTTTCTGCACAAAAACAATCCACTGAGGCATTTTCCTTTTTCTATGTTTGCTGCAGAATGCAGCACACATAGAAAGAGGAAAAAACAAGGAGAAATAAAGATATTTCTCCTCGTTACGCCTCACCTGGGAAGGCGTAGCATTTTGATGCATTCCCAGGCGCACCACAAATGGTAAGTCTGGGAATGTGCGAAAATCCTCGGGTGGATGCGTGGGAACACCCATGCTCCACCCACGGAGCGCCTCCCTGGGGCAGAGTAACTCATGTGCATCAATTTACGCTGCGTTGTGTTACTCTAGATTTATCAAGCCGCTCCGGGCCGTGCTGGGTGGTCTTACATGGCCTGATAAATCTAACTTAAGGGTTGCCTTGCTCTTGCACCCTGTTGCATGGCACAAGGGTGCTGAAACTCCTTGATAAATGTGGTTCTTATTATTTTTGAGTGGTATTGTAAGGGAGTTACCAGCTGAGTTGTGAAGTGTGTGCTTTTAAAAGACAGTTATAAAAATAATTGCACCACGGGGTATTACTAAAATCTATATTTTGGAAGCTCTTTTTTTATCTTAAACATTTTTGTGCATTTTATAGCAGCCTATCTTCTACTGTATGTAGTGCAAGTTTAAAATAATGACTTACATATTCATAGGACTTTATGTCACAGACTGGGACTTCATAGCATTAAACATACACAAGTCACTATTCTCCACTGCACCAACTAGGGTTTAATTCTGTGGCTTTCTGGTTACAAACCCAGACCTCTGCAGTGCACTAACTAGTAGGGGTTTCATAATGTGCAATACTGCATTTACCACTGATTAACTTAACCTGCATTTATTTTTCATATAAGCTGTGCATTATTTTATATGTACTCACCTGAAGGTGAAAGATCGAAAAAAGTTACAGAATACTTTGTTTATTTAGCCACGCCTTTGACCCCGCACCCATGCTTACTCACTCCACCCCCATTTGCGCGCAGCATCACGGTTCCTATACTTTTTTAATGCACTTTGACCACTGGTAGCACAGCCTCACCAGAAAAGTGCTCTTTGCTCATAGCACAGCCTCACCAGAAAAGTGCTCTTTGCTCACAGCACAGCCTCACCAGAAAAGTGCTCTTTGCTCACAGCACAGCCTCACCAGAGAGGTGCTCTTTCCTCGTGCTGCACACCGAGATCTCCATACATTTCGTTTCCACATGGTGCTGATGACAGTACGATACCTGACGTGGACCCTGTTCTTCCTCTACAGTGCTCGCTGCTGAACATGTTGCCCCTGACACGAGGGCTTTGTGGCAGTTCAGGGATATGATAAAGTGCGCCATCCCCAACAGCAAACCGATAAAGGAGTACGACGACTACGGCTGTTGGTGCGGCTATGGAGGTAGTGGGAAACCACTCGACGCTCTAGACAAGTGAGTAAAAGCATCTTCATCCTAGATGGCCATGTTGGCGAGTCTCTTATCTGCCAGCTGTCTATTCCCATAACTTCTCTTCTCCATTGTTTTTCTGACTCTTTATTTTTCTCTCTCCATCTTTCCATCTCTGGTTCATAATTCTCACTTTTCCCTCTGCCCTCTCTTGCCTTGATTTTCCTTTGCCTTTTCCTGTCCTGGTTCTACTCTCCCCTCACCTATTAACTTCTACACACTCCTTCTAGTTTTCTCTGATTTCATGCAAAGTGGCCTGTGTTTTACTGCTCCACTGCTGCCAGTGTTTAATTTGAGCCACTGGTTTCTGGTGGTCGGCACCGGCACTAAATTGTCAACACTTTCACTTATGACAGTCTTTCAAAAGGTGGCGCTGTTTGGCGGATTTAGAGATGAAGACAGCAAACACTGTTTACTAATTTAATATACATTAAGAATGACTAATACCTGCCGTCCAAGCTATTCTTAAAGTTTTGGGGGCCTGGAATAGTCTGGATTGTCACACTGCTAGGAGTGTAATAGTTTGTAGTTGTGTTGGTACTGTCATTGGCAGTGCTGGCAGTGGCAATGGGTGGTGCAAACTGCAGTGGCCTCTTTACGAAGGCCTTGGTACTTATTATTTTACTAATGAAGCACTGACTTCTGCACGTGGGCTCTTAGGTTATTAATCCAACATTCCCCCTTGATCAAATTCTGTGATTCCTGGCAATCCTTAGGATCTTTTGGGTCTCAGCCTTACTATAAAAAAATATGGAAGCGCTTAGACAAAGGCCAATCAACAGTATTATTATATAAACTGGGTGTTTGCCTTCCAGTGCACTATATGCACGATTATTATAAACTACTCTATACCATGAAAGTATATCTACACAAACAGCAAGAGCTGTTTTTGATAGTGCAGGATCAGTGATATGACCCCTGTCTGTCTGGCAGGCTCGAATACACCCTGGGATAAGGTTAGTGCTATTCTTGAACATATTAGTGAACCCACGCATGTAGAACTAGGTGCAGTCTGTCTTGGGGGAGATAGGCTTTGTTGAAAAGATGAGCTTCTACAAACTAAAAAAGGTAAGCACCCTCAGAGGTTGTTAGCTAGTTTACAAGCATTTTCAAAGACAATGCTTCCCGCCTATGAGAGAGCTATTTGCTTTGTCAATGTCTTTTAGACACATTGTAACGCAGCACGGCTGCTGTGCAGGGTATCTGAAAGTTAGAAAAAAAGCGCTACTACGCGGTCAGCACCAGGTCACAAGTGCAAAAAAAAGAAGTGGGGGGACTAACCTAGTTAATCAGTATGCAAGTGGCATCGGAGCGCGTGGCATCGCGGCGCGTGACATCGCGGCGCGTAACATCGCAGCGCGTGACATCACAGCGTGTTACATCACAGGAACTGGCATCACAAGAAGTGACATCAGATCTTAAGCCCTCACATATATGTTTAGCAGGTGTATCATGAGTACATTTGAGCACATTTCGAGCATACTTGCAAACCCTCCTGATTTAGGCAAAAGATTCACACTTTTTTAGGCTACTCATAAAACAATGTTACCTTTTATCAGCGTTAAGTTTTCTCTAGCCATAGTGCTTTAAAAGAAATAGTGATATTTAAATTATTACAACGCCTCCTCAGGGGTATAAGCGCAATATAAATGCTACTTATTATGTGCACATACTGGGAAAGATCAACACATCTGACTTCTTACAGTGCATGCATATCTCCTAAACAGAGCCTGAACAAAGTTAAAAGCTGCCTCTCTTCAGTATGTGTGAAGTGCTAACAAGGTGTGAGCCTTTGTTTCCCCTCTGCTGCATTTGCATCAGGTGTGAGGCTCCTGACTGCTCCCAGCCAGGAGACTCCAACAAAAGGAGGCCTGATGACCCCTCCGATTCGGCCTTTGTTATGGGCCCAGCAGGAGTCAGAACTAAGAGAGCCCCGTCCCGGCCTGCACGTTGTTGCAGATGGAATGCAGATAACAACGTTCAGGTGCTGCTGAAAGTGTCCCGGTGTTTGTAAATTACACCCGGACGAATTCAGCATATTTTACAGTGGGGCCACACTTCTTGGAAAAAAAGTGGGGGGACGCCGTCCACCCGCGTGTACCCCCGACTCGTGCCCTGGTCAGCACTGACCGTGAGGGGCAGTGATCCATTTTTTTTATTATGGAATTATTCTCTGCTTTTGCAAAAAAAAGCCCTTTAATTATCTTACTTCTGAGCCGAAGTTCGCCATTTTGGCCCGCATCAAGACAGAACTAAAAAGGCCATGCAGAGCAGGGAGCGCAGTGCTGTTTGCATCTTTGTAGCTTCTTGACACCCGTGGGCATGACTTTTGGATGCTTTTTTTCTGGTGGGACAGGAGACAGCAAGTAAGAAAGAGGGTAGGAATAGGGTGGGGGTGGATGGGGCAAGCAACAACAGTGGAGGGGTGGACTGGACAAGCAACAATGCAAAACCAGTTGAACTATTCAGAATATGCAAGGCATATCCCACTCTTCTATTGAATATGTGTCCGCCTAGTATGATTGCTGTGGTGTATATCCAAATTATTTATATCCACGAACTCTCGTTGGGACAGAGTATAACTTCATGGTTCTTTAATACCATATCCTCGTCACTCCGGATCGTACCGCTACGGTCGGGTCCTACAGTTTCCTTGTAAAGGTTTTGGAGCCTTCTTGATAGTTGGTCTTTCCCCCTTTCTCTTGGACCTTGAACCGTATATAGGGGGTACCTTTTTTCTTATATGGTATCCCGCAAACCTGCCATGGATGTGACCCTCCTGATCCAAATTTGGGGACCGTTGTCCTCTAGGTTCCAACCTGCATATATGAATCAAAATCTCTGTTTTGATAGGAAAGTAGATATTGGCAAGAGGGATCACCAATACTGAATATTTCTGTGCCCTGAGCCGAATCCCATCTGAAGGTACATGAATGATTGCCTCGTTCTTTCTCTTACAGATGCTGCCAAACTCACGACAACTGCTACTCTCAAGCCAAGAAGCTTTCCAGCTGCAGAGGCATCGGCGACAACCCCTACACCAGCGGTCTTCAAACTGTGGGGCTCGCCCCCCTGGGGGGCCGTGGATGTGTTCCTAGGAGGGCGCCAATGGGTCTGCAATTACATGCAAATGAAGATAGCCTGGAAGCGGGAAAGGCTCGTTTCTAGGCTATCTTTATTTACATGCAGCATTTAAGGTCCTTAAGAAAGTGTGAGGACCGTAGTACTGAGTGGCATGGGGCAGGTTCAGGGAGTGTGGAGACTGGGTTAAAGACATAGCAAAAAAAGAAAAAAAATCTGCATTTTTTTCACCTTCAGGTAACTGCATAATAAAAACACGCACACACCTCAAAATAAAAATAAATGCAAGTTAAACTAATCAAAGGGAAATACACTCTTTTACCTTTTGAAATCTCGGTTAGCTAATGTGATCACTGCTAATTTCTTTGTGTGTGACCAGAAAGTCACAGAATTAAATCCTTAATGGTGCAGTGAGGAATAGTGGCTTGTTTATTTACAGTGCTATGGGGACGAAGTGTGTGACGGAAAGCACTGTGAATGTCATTATTTTAAAGTAGAATTACACAGTATAAAACAGGCTGCTGCAAAATACTGTTTAAGATAAAACAAGTGCTTTATATTATAAAAATATATAGTTTAGTGAGAAACATTCAGACTATATAGGAAATATTTGATATGTGTCCATTAAAAGGGTGCACTCTTTTTAATGGACACATATATTAGCTCTCAAAATAAATAAGTATTTGTCACCGTGAAGCTCCAAGTGACTATTAACTAAAACCTACACTGGCTCCAAAGCAGCCTTTATATTTGGTGATTAATCAATTGCACACATTTAGATTTCTTTCAGGTAGGGGGCATCCTGGTGAGAAGGCATATTGTTTTTTTAACAGTTCTCTATTCTATCTGCTTCACAGGAGCACCCCTCCCACCGCATGCATGTTCTGTGAGTGGTCCTAACCACTATGTTATGGGGGACATAACTGGACCCCAGTTATGTCAGTCTTACGATGAAAAAGAACGTGGGGGGGTTAACATTCGGGCCCACTTCACCATT
Source organism: Calotriton arnoldi (assembly GCA_963921515.1). Classification (NCBI taxonomy): domain Eukaryota; kingdom Metazoa; phylum Chordata; class Amphibia; order Caudata; family Salamandridae; genus Calotriton; species Calotriton arnoldi. The sequence goes on from CAWUFW010001064.1 coordinate 1,524,497, forward strand.
TCTGAACATGGAACAGGGCCCAAACAACAGAGGGAGGGAGGGGGGCTAAATGTACTTTTTTTGTTGTTCTTTTACACAAAGCAGCAGAAAACATGATTTGGGCATCTGGCCTATAAGTGATGGCCCTGTTCAGTTGGCAAAGTAGACAGTTTGCTTTGTAGGGCTGTATGTATCGTTGGTGCCACAGCTCCTTTAGAGACCCAGGGCCTACTTGCTGTGCCGGTGTTGCCTTGGTCCTCAGAGCAATGGACCAAGGGAAGGGAAAATTGAAGCGCAGGAGACAACTTGATTTGGGCATCAGAGAGATGGGGGGTGGGTGATGAGAGATCAGAGGGAGAGAGATGAGGTGAGATGGGAGCCCATGTTGTTAACAAAGGTCAGAGGCGACAACAAGTTAGTGGCTATCATTAGTGAAGCAGGAGTAGTGATGCTTTTGCCCAGGGGGCCATTGCATCACAATTATGAATGTTTTACTATATAAAATTGGCATGAGGGCTCATTTTCCTTGCTAGCATCAGGGCAGATGGCACCCTTGGTGCAAAAAAGGGGGGCAGCATGCAGTTGCTCATTTTTTTCAGAAAGAGACTGAGCTTGTTTTGAGATTGAAGTGATGGTCAGACATGGTGGGGAATGAGTGAAAGAAGAGGAAATAGCCAGCTTCTCAGGGCTACTGCCATCATGAGTGCAGCAGGTGGAGTTGCATTGGGGCCCACAGCACCCCTATTATGGAGAGTAGTGTGTTGGTCAATTCTGTTCTTGCTTGCATGCTGTTGCTTTTTTGTAAGCCCCACATTTAGTGTGCAGTACAAGCTACAGAAGAGCACACCTAACATGATCTCATGATCCCCCCTGCGATCATCTCTACCCCTTTCCAAATCCTTGCCATATAGTTTTGGGGGGGGGTGGGGCCCAAATTCAAAACATTTTGCTTAGGGGGCTCAGAGCAAAAAGTTTGAAGACCTCTGCCCTACACCGAGAGCTACAGCTTCTCATGCTCTGGGAAAACCATTTCCTGCAGCAGTATGTACCGCCTATTCCTGAATGAACCTGTGCAGTGACTGCACTGTCCTGTGCCTCTTCTATAGGATGCTCAGAGTCCTATCTCCATTGCTCCTCTGCTGCCTGTAGTAGTGAGAAGCACTGTGATAGTGTTTCTTATGAAACTGGTTCTCACCAGCCTCTTTCGTCCAACCCTTTGATAATGTTTTTACTTACAATGGCTTCCATCAGGCTGACGAAACCAACCTGGCGAATGCCCTTTCTGGTGAAGGTTGTTTATTTAAGAGTGGGGTGGGGGTGGTGGTGGTGGGGAAGTTTCCCTCCTTTAACTCCACCTATTCTTTTTTCTCGGTTCTTTCCCTTATTTCTCATTTTAAAAAGGCGGTCTCCCCTACACACGTTTTTTTTTTCTCTTGTATTTTATTTTATTTCTAGGTTTCTTAGGGATGTTACACTACACCTTATAAAACCCTCCCTTCTTCCTTTAGCCTCCCCTTTCTCTGCCCTCCTTGTCCTGTGGGAGGCGTGGCCCTCTCACTTCAAACCGCCCTAATTTTCATTTACCCTTACCCTCCTTTTCCTGACTTACCTTAGCGTCTCTCCATTGCTCTTCTCTTCTTTTTACCTTTGTCATTTACCTCTGCTCCTTTACTTCCAGGTGACGGTAGATATAGACGAAAGACTACTGCTGCACGTTTATTTCCGTTTTTCAGCTCTTTTAACATTTTCTTTATACAAGTCCCAATTTTTTATTTTTTTCCCCATTATTACTTTTACCAGATAAGTGGTTTCTACCCGGATCTAGTATACATTTTTCCTAATAATCAGTGGAATTTAGTAGAAAATTGTATTTCATCATTATAACTATTCCCCTAAATAGCATTTAATCAGCCCATTATGTGAGGCCAGCAGACTTCATTTTGAGGGTACGTCATAATGATGGAATAGCGATAGGCATACCACACCAGAGTGCTTGAGAAGCAGCTTCAAGGTGCTTCGATCAGGACCAAAGATCAACAGGGGCAGGAGATAACCAAGGAAAGAGACAGATACCACAAACATGCTAAGGGAGTATCTCTGTGGGTTCTTCTCAGTTTTAATTTTTTTTTCTTTTAGCCTTATAATTGGAAAAAAGTTAATCTTGGCTAAATAAGAAAGAAGTATGGAGAACAGAGGAATGGGTGTATTTACTAAGGTATTTTGCCAACGTTGGCATGGAGTAAAACAGTGCCAAACGTAAACGACCATTTAGTACACATTATGAAAGCCTGAGGTGATGGACCGCTTTTCTTCATGCAAATTTGAGGCCCATAAAGCGCTCGTGATGAACCGAGGTTCACACCTGAGGCTTGTCATCAAGTCAAATACATTTAAATAATTTGAAGCATATTAGGCGCCACGAGGAATACAGAGGGGCATATTCACAAGCCCCTATCGCCACCACAGCGTCACTTTCAGTGACGTTGTGGTGGCGATAGGGGCCTCGCCTTATTCACAAGGCAGTGTTAAGCCACTTAACGTGGCTTAACGCTGCCTTGTGAATAGGCCCCCTTTCATGCTGTGTTTAGCCTGAAAGGGGCGTGCAGTGGGTGTTGTGGTGGGCGTTCCACCGCAACACCCACTGATATTTACGCTGCCCCCTATTCACAAGGGCAGCGTAAATAGGAGCTAACGCCAAACTTAAGACCAGGAAAACCCTGGTCTTAAGTTGGCGATACGAGGAGAAATGTAAGTTACAAACTGGCATTTTAGGTTTGTTTATGTGCAGGAAGGGACACCTTCCTGTACATAAACAAACCTCCCTGCTTGCAGACACCCTTGCACTCTGGTGCAAGGGTGCCTGCATTGGCGCTAAGTTGTGAAACTTAGCGCCATCACAGGGGGAAAAGCAAGGCTGCACCATGTCCTTGTGAATATGGTGCAGCCTTGCTTTTCCGAACTGGCGGAGAGAGGCGTTAAGCCAAGAAGGCTAACGCCTCTCTCCTCCACTTCATTGTGAATATCCCCCAGAGAGTGGTTAAGTATCAAACCATAAAGGCTTATTAAAGGGTTAAGAAGTTTACAAATTCTAATCATCAAATTAGTGGTAATCGATGATCAATGCATAAATGCAAATCAATCATTATGAAGTTCAGATCAGTTAGAATCATATAAGCAAGAAACAGATTAATAGGAAATCAGCTCAAGTAGAAAGAATTTAGCGAATCCCCCATAAAGAGATGTGACCCTGCTATGCAAAGTCTGGAAAAGGGCTGTGAAAAGTTCTGGAAGCAATCTGCTAGTAATTCAGAATAAGGGTTCTGATTCTCATCCACATTGCACTGGCTTAAATCACACAGTTCTCACATTCGACACACCTACGCATGACTCCCATACAACGGAGCACTCAGGTTAAGGCACAAGTAGCTCGTGATTCTCTCAAAGTCCTACAGAAGGAGGCTGCTCTGAACGTCCCAGACTTGCGGTTATCTACAACATAACCAGACACATCCTAGCAAGCTGTACTATACAGGTGCACACTAGCAACTAATCAGGACATTCTGCAATTATTGTGTGAAAGTGAAACATTTCACATGAGAACACGAACAAGGACACAATCATGTTGTAAATGTGGACTCCGCTTCTCCTGGAATAAAGAAAGACAATTTATGTGAAAGAGAATATGGCCACCAGACATTAGCTATTGTAAGATACAGACTTACATCAGGTATAGGTAATCTAAAGGAGACTAACACACAGTCACTAGATACGCGTGTTACATGTTAATGTCGATATAAATGTAAAACGCTTAATTATAAATCGCCTTCTAGGGCAGCCAAAGTTGCGATGCCTGAGTGCTCACACAAACCTTAGTCAATGTACCCTGAAGTCAATTACTCAGATAGTTACTCCCCTCTGGGCATGACTGTGCTAAGCAAGGTTCACAAGAACCGGAAGCGCGTGGCAGGCCCAGGTCTGCCCTCTCAAGTGAGGTGACATGATCAGCTTCCTGCCCTGTGGTGCAGCCCTGCAGGCAAGTTCTGAGTTCTCTGTAGGTGCCACGTGATGATGACACCTTTAGTAGTGGTGAAATCGGCCCAAATGTTGTTTTGTTCCTAATTTCATATACCAAGTCAGGTGCAAATTGCCCTCGATCTTGTGTTTTTTTCCTCTTGCCCGCGCTAATTTGTGAAGGTGTTGCCTGGAGTAATGTGAGTGGGAAGACAATGAGCAAAGTGAGAAAGTGTGTGGTTTCCTCAGCCACCAAGATCAAAACTGCACACTATTCTTTCATTCTAAGTGTGAAACTCAGAACTAGGTGCACAAACTGCCCTGGGCAATAGTGCCATTCTGCAGTACAGGTCTTTCCCCATCTATTTTTAGCACCTCAAAAATACACAGCGTACAGAATGGGGAGCTAAGTATCTGTTGTGGACCCATGATCCTTATTGTTTAAAGCCTGGAGAGCAAGAAGAGAGGATACCCTGGTATGCATCATTCAGCCTGGTCCAGTGTTGTCCAGGGCAATATAGGAGTCCTGACTCTGAAAGGCTGGTAAGGCTGGGGCAGAGCCAGGCACATGTTGCCCAGGGTCCTGATTGCCCTAATGATCCCTATTCCCACGTGTCCAGACAGGTCTTTTATTCCACTGGGCATTTCCCCCGTGGGCTGGAGCCCTTGGAAACCTGTTTTGAAAGCCCAGGGCTGCTCCTGCTGCCTCTGTCCCTTTCCCCAGGTCCCTGTGAATCATTGCAGCAGGCATGGGGAGGCTTCAAGAGAGAGGGGAAGGGAGGAAGAGGAAGGTAGAGGAAATCGATCAGACAGGGAGAAGAGAAAGATGAGAGAAAGAGAATTGGGATCTCATTTACGAGGCCCTATCAGCACTTTTGTGCCTCCAGAGCGTCACTTTTTTGATGCTCCAGTGACGCAATGTACCGCAGCATATATACAAGGCCACGCAAAGCCACTTTACGTGGCTTTCCATGGCCTTTTAAATATGTGCCTCTTTCACTCAAAACACTGTGTGAAAGGGGCGTTCCATGGGTGTTGCTGCCGGTGTTCCCACGCAACACCATGGAATCTGAGGCATTCCCAGATTTACGAGGAATCGTAAACCTGGAAATACATTAGAATTTAACGCCACCCCAGGGGTTTTCATTTCTCCTCGTTTTTTTCCTTTTTCTATGTGTGCTGCATTCTTCAGCACACATAGAAAGGAGGAAATCACCTCCATTGATTGATTTTGTGCAGACAGGTGTTCCTTCCTGCACAAAATCAATCATACCCGTAACGCAGGCACCCTTGCAACATGTCGCAAGGGTGCCTGCATTGGCGCCAGGCTGTTTTTTTAGCGCTGCCGCAGGGGTCAGTAGAGGAATGCACTGCATTCTTGTTAATACGGCGCATTCCTGCACTTTTAGAATGACGCAGCGCTGCTAAATTGCTTACAGCACTGCGCTGCGCCATTCTATTGTAAATGGGGTCCTGGATGGATGGAAACAGAGAGCTTGCGTGAGGAGACAAAGGAAGAGGGGCTGGTTTGAGCTGCTTTTGTCCCCCCAGTTCGGCCTGCATGTGTTCCCTCCAGTAGTGCACAAGCCATCACAACATCTTCTCTTCTCGCTCCAGGTAAAAACAACGCTTGTGAGGCGTTTATCTGTGACTGCGACCGCAAAGCAGCCAACTGCTTCGCCAACTCTAAGTACAACTCTGCCAATAAGAATGTCAACAAGAAGAAATTATGCAAGTGAGGACCCCTGGATAGCAGGACCTGCCTGAGAAACTGCCACTCAGTACTGGTGCTCTAGCACTGAAGTCAATCATCCTTGCAAATGTCTGATGTCACATTTAATATATGTGTTTCGCAAACTGCCAATAAAATATTCACTAAAGTGGTCTATGTGGTCTCCTGTCTGTACAAGTAACTTAAGAACACACCAGTACCCTGTTCTCTCAGATACAAGTGCAGCCTCCCTGGCATCACATGCACAAGGGTGCTGGGTGGCAATATTGACAGGCCCGAGCCAGCGCCATAAGTCCTGTTTTATGGTATTTGCATTTTTGACATTTCCAATTGCATTTATCAGCATTTATTTTTCCCATCTTGTTGGTGTTTACCCATAATTAAGTTTTGTTTGGTGAAAAAATGCAGTTGCCTCTATATATTTCCGCATTTATTTAACTGATAAATCTACATTCACACTTTGATGTCTGTAAGGTTTAACCGCGCCACATAGCGATACGATAAAACAATGCAGTCACATGAAAATAGCTGCATTTTAGGGCTAGCGCATGTGCAGGTATGCAGGTCTTTATGCTTTACTGCAAATTTGATCCATTTTGTAACTGCCTATACTCTCAACGTGCACAGCTATTGGCTGGGCGGTCACGAGTGACAAACCAAAAGAAAATCCAACGTCTGTATGTTTCCGTACAGAAGGGAACATTTTGTTTAGCAAAACAGACAACTCGGTGGCTTATTTACAATTGTGGGGTATGCAGAAGACAAAAGTTGCTATGCTGCATTGTGTGAAAGGGAGAGACCAGAACATCACCATATCTACCAAGTTATATTGGTGTCTCCATCTGCACTGGGTCACTTTTGACTGCCTTGATCAATGCACAAACCCTTGCACCATGGTAGAAGGGTGTGTGTGATGTCAAGTATATGTTTGTACTGGAAGGCCACATATGCAGAGAAGGAAAAGAAAGGTTTTCCCAAATGTTAGCCTTCCTCAAGAAGGCATTAATTTTTCGCACAAAGTCCTGTCTACCTTTTTAGTAGATAGGGATCCACGTCAAAAACTATGGCTGGTTGCATGGGAACAAGAATATACCAGCCTTTGGATGCACCCTTGGCGTAAAGTAGCGCAAGCCCACCTTTGCGTTACTTTAGGGCCATTTTCTAACACTAATCAGAATTTGTGTTGGAAAGTAAATTTCAAAACAACACTTTACACCAGTTTGCATCACTTTTGTGACACACAATAGTGATAAGTGTCTGTAAATCCCAAAATTGAAAGTTAAAGCTTCTTCATGAGCAGTTCGATTAAAGAGAGTGCCTGGGTTAACAGAAGGCTGAGGCAGATCGATAGAGGAGCAAAAAGTAAGCGTGCGAGGGGTGCTGGCCACGAATAAGACAACGCAGGTGTGCTGTCTAGGCAATGCAGGTAGTTTCGGCATTCGGGCAGCTATGAAGACTTTGGTGAATAGGCAATATTTAATTTATGAAAGAAAGCTGCCTGGCCCTAACTTTTCCTGAAGTGTCACTGATAGCACACAGTGTTGTCTCAGGTTTGGTGGTTGGTGTTATGTGCGCTGTTACCAAAATGACGTGGAGCGGCTCTGCACATGTATTTTACATTCCGGGGGGTTCCTTTCGGCAGTTTTTGCCATGTTAAGCCTTACTTTATATATCATATCACATGTTCTCAAACCAAACTGCTTATTTGAAATAACCCTGGGGTCCAGTAAAGTTTGCTCACTGAAAAAAGTTCAGAAAGAGAATAGTTGGGAGTACTCCTCCACAGGGGCCTGCATTACCTCCCGAAGAATGGACACACCACAAGAGTAAAGTAGGGCATTTTAAGGTCTCGCAAATCTTAAGGGACGATGTCCAAAAACCTTTTCTAAAGTTTTCTGTAAAATATAATCTCTTTTACAAAGCGATACTACTAAATGGGATTGGTTTAGGGTAATTTAAGGAAAGGTTTAGGGAGAGACATGCTGATACAACCACACACCCACAAATGAGTAAGACCATTGCTATTCACAAACTACACTTACTACAGCCCCAAAAGGGTCAAAACAGGTTTCAATGTACTCCAGCCTAGTAGACATCACCAACGACGAGTGCAAAGTTGCTAATAGTAACTTTACACTTTTAAATCCTGTTGTAGGAGGGTCCACTCTGTGATTTGGCATGGTGGGGCCATGCAAGTAGGTATAACTTTACTCTTGGAAATGGAGAATAGCAAAAATGTAGAGTTACACTTAGGTGTAATAGCAAATATACACATGTTTATTTACCTTTGTGAATAGGCCCCTTAGTGAGCATTATTTTGGAGTGATGCTGCTGGAGGGCAAGGTGTATCTGGCAAGAGAGGAAACCATTCAACATGGAGTAAAAGTTGCTAAGAAAGTAAAAAACAGTCTCTCATTGTTAGGGTCTGCCCACTAGAGCTAACTTATCACCCTTCAGAGTAGTGGTAACCTCCTACTAGATTTGCTATGCTACCTGAGAGATTCACTTCAAATGTGATTGTGGCCAGAAAGTTTGCAAAAACACCTCCAAAAAAATGATTAATAATAATTACTATCTTTGATGCAAACCTGCAGTGCACGAACCCCAAAGAGTGGAGCTGCAAATGTTTCTGGGAACTCTATATGGAACCAGAAACCTATTCGATGGCAGTCACCTGGCAGGTGGGGCCCATGTGCTGTTCCCACATGTGAAGTTATCTCAACTCCTGAATCTTTCTACCTGTTTATCGTTTTCGATAAAGTCGATATCAGCAAGTAAGGCAGCCTGCATGTGCTACCGAGACAAGGCAATCGGTCCAGCAGAAAATCAGGAGCCTTGCTGACATAGGAAGTCACTCTTTCCTTTTCATACTGAATGACCTTCACCTAGGGTCAATGACTGTTTTGCGAAGCATGCTCAAAACCTCCCTGCCACAGTAAGTGTGCTCCTGTGAGCAAAATATTCTTCACGCACTCAGCCAGATGCAAACACAAGGGGCCCGATTCACAAAGGTAAACTGAGACGAAAGTCTAACTTTACGACTTTCGGTATTCACAAAGGGCATTTACGAGTCGTAAAGTTAGACTTTTGTCTCAGTTTTGGTCTCAGTTAAACTTAAGACCAAAACTTAGTTTAACTGCGACAAAAGTCTAACTTTATGTAGGAAGCTGGATCTGTATATACTATACCAAAGTAAGGTATAGTGTGCACAGAGTCCAGTGGATCCGCTGAGGTATAGCAGAGGATAAATTAGGTAAGTACTAACAGCTCTCTTTGTGGTAGTGTGGGCGAGCAGTTAGGCTTATCCTGAGGGTGTGTTAAGCATTTATTGTATTCACTCACTCAAGACTAATAGCACACACTCAGAGACTGAATCCAGACAAATTAGGTAAGTATAAAAAAAGGTATACTTATGTTTTATTTTTAGAACCAAGCAGGACTTGGCACAGCTAAGTAAAATATACTCTCAAATGCAAGACTTTACAAAGAAGTGAAGTTGTGGTTGGATTTGCAATCGTTACAGGTTTGTATTGGCTTTCAAAACAGTTTAAATTACACCGTAATTTCTTTTGGAATACTTTTAGATTACTTTTGAATTACATCGACTACTCGGGGTGGTATGCCTAGATACCACACTGGGGATCTCTCAATACAAGGTAAGTAAGACTTTTTTAGGTTTGCAGTTTAGTTACCTTTTCTTTCATACAAAGTTCAGTTCAACGCTTAGAACATTTTCAGGAACAAAGCACCACAACATTGGTTCCTATTGGGAAAAAGTGTTAGCGGTTTCTCAGGTAAGTAAACAACTTATAAGTGGGACCTCACCCGCGTTATATGGACTTCCAATTTAAACTACGGCACAAGAGCCATCATGACTTCACACTGTCCCTGGATCTAGGAGGGTACAGTTGCCTTCATCTTTTTCTACACTGCTGACTCCAGTATAAAACACGTTGACGTTATCTTACAGATACTTAAGCCCTGATGAAGTCCACAATTTGGACGAAACGCGTCGGCTGTTTGGCTGTTGCTTTTTATTGAAAATTGAAGAATAAAGAATCAACATATACATAAACCTTCCGTGAATCGACAATCACTACTTTCGCTTGCTTGCGGTGCACTTCACTTTGACAAAAAATTGACTCTGGTCCTGGTGACTGCTTCTTTGAAACGGCGGGAGCGGTGAAGATGCACGCTTTTGTAGCCACTAGGCTTACTTTCTGGACTCTCTCAAGGGAATTGCATTGTGGGATTGTGCGTCACAGACATACTGCTGTGTGTTTTGTTCGGCTTGCTGTTTCAATGTGGGAATTGAACTTATAAGTGGGAGTTTTGGGGCTTACGACCAAGGTTCCCCAAGGTCTGGGTAGGCACTCAAATCGCACCACCAGCGGCACTGGAGCGGCCGGGTGCAGAGTGCAGGGGCCCAATGTTAGCCAATGTGGCTAAGGGGGCTTTCGGGCAGGGACTGCTTACGAGCAGACCACTCGGGAGTGGGAGCAAAGCTCCTGGGGTTAAGGCCAGCACTGCAGGGACCAACAATCAGCACAGGAACTGCACCACCAGCAGCACAGGGGCGGTCGGGTGCAGTGTGCCAAGGAGAAATCGGGGACCCTGGGGATTCCAATGGAGTCCTCCGGTTCGGCAAAGAGGCTACAGGCTTGGGCAGGGAGACTTCCTGAAGGCGACCATCGGCTGGAGAAGTAAGTTGGGTTCTTGGGGGATGCCTGGATATCATCGGTTGGGCCACCCAAGGTCATGGGGCTCTGGTTGCAGTCGGGGGACCTTTCAGACTGAGGCTGCAGGCGTCGTCTTGAAGCTTGTGGTAGGTCAGGGATCACCAGATCCCAGGTCAGGATCACTGGGGAGACCACGTCGTGGTGTTGGGCCACTCGAACACGGGCCGTGGGCGTCAGGTGCAGAGTGGTGCAGAACCACGGAGCCACCTGGGTCCGGGTTCTGGCCTTGGAGTCTTTGTTGAGCAAATCGGGTGCTCACGGGACACTGAGGGGCATATTTACAAGCCACTATCACCACCACAACATCACTTTTCACGACTTTGTGGTGGCGAAAGAGGCTTCGCCCTATTTACACAGCATCGTTAAGCCACGTTTTTTGTGTGGAAAGGCCTACCCTGCATACATTATACCTGGCACAGGTATAACGTGATGCAGGGCTCTACAAACTGAAGCATTGGACCCAATGCTGCAGTTTGTAGATATGGAGCAGTGTGGCGCACTGATTGTGTCGCCACTGCATCAAAAAAGAGTGCCGCAGCAGCGGCGCAAGGGGCTTGTAAATAAGCCCCTAAGAGACCCAGACATATATCAGCATACTCGCTTACATGTCTAATAACACACCCACATAGACACCAACACTGATTTAGATATGTACTGAAGAACTGACACTAACAAGTTACCCGTCTAGAGACGTAGGGCTTCAATCATGTGTTGCACCTGCTACACTAGAGTGTGCATATGCAGCTTTCATGCTAGGCCAAGTTAACATTGAAAACACGTTTCTAAGCCTTAAACTCATCTTCTACTACATATAAGCAGCCACTACTGAGATAGGCTATAAGTGGGCCGTGGGGCAGGAAGCTATAATCTTAAAAGAAAATACATAGTATCCCAAGTTTGATTGAGTTACATCCACACTACTAGAGCCATACGTCCAGAACACATACACCCACTCACTCAGCCACTCAGTCACCCATGGAGTTACTCACACACTCACTCTCCCACTCATGAAGCCAGTCATGCACCCACTCACTCACCCAGTCATAGATCCAGTCAGACCCACTCAGACACTGATGCAACCACTGACACACCCACTCAGAGACTCATGCATCCACTCAGAGAACCACTCAGAGACTCATGCCTCCCATTCACAGACCCACTTAGAGACTCATACACCCACTGATGAGCCACTCAAAGACTCATGCACCCACTCATATATCCATCCAGAGAGTCATGCACCCACCCACAAACCTGCAATCCGCCAAGAGTTCCTTTTCCATATTTGGGCCCTCCGTGCACCACTGTGCCGCATATTGGAGGAGGCCAGTAAGATAATAAAGGCGCAGGTCCGGGAGGCCCAGCCCCCCCAGATCCACATCCAGTTTGAGAATCTCTAATTTTACCCTGCTACGTTTCCTGGCCCACACCAAGGAGATAAGGAGACTGTTGAGGGTGTCGAAGGCGGTTCTGGGAATTAAGCAAAAGGAGTTTTGGAGGACATAGAGGCAGTGCGGCAGCAGGACCATCCGGGTCAAAGCCACATGTCCCATAATAGACAGGGGGAGGTGATTCCGGAAGCTATTGGAGGACTTCAGACCCAAAAGAACCGCTCCCATATTCAAGGTGTACTGAGCCTCGGCCGCGTGTGCGAGCTGGATCCCCAGGTAATGGAAATGGTCGCATTTCCATCTAAACTCCAGTGGGGGGAGGCAGGCGACCTCTTTCCCAACCAGTGTGGCATAACTGACTTCTGGTTATTGACCTTTAGCCCCAACACCGCTCCGAATGCTGACAAGACGTCCACGTGGGTAGGCATCGCCTCCTCAGGGTGAGTTACATAAAGCAATGCCTCATCCGCATATAGGGACACGACATGGGTACGGTGTCCACAACGACACCTCAGCGAGCCATATCTCGCCATAGTCGGATTGCCAACGGCTCCATCGCCAGTGCGAAAAGGAGTGGGGACAAGGGGAATTCCTGTCTCGTGCCCCGTTCTATAAAGAGAATGTTGGAAATCACACCACCACTTCAAACCCTTGCCGTCGGCTGGCAGTATAATAGACAAGCCCAGGAAATAAAGTCCCTGCCAAGGCCCATTCATGTCAGAACCTCCCATAGATAGTCCCACTGCAGGGTATCGAAGGCCTTTCAATATCCAGAGCTGTAGCTGTAGCTCCTATATTCATGGTCTCCGTTGCGTGCAGAACATGAGATAATCTTTGCAGATTGGTATGTGTTCCATGGCCTGGCATAAACCCGCATTGGTCCCCAGGGACCAAATTGGTCACAACTCTACCCAGTAGCATTGCACATACTTTAGCCAATATCTTAGTGTCGACACCCAGCATAGATAAGGGCCGATAGGAGCCAGGTATATGCGGTCTTTTTCTGGTTTGAGGAGCATTACAATTTGGTCTTCCCTCATACTGATGACATCACTGATGACATCTCAAATAACATCACTGATGACATCATCCACACACCCACTCACACACCCTCTCACACCCCCATGCAACATCTCATACACCCACTCACACAACCAATCACATACCCATTCACAAACCCATACAAATGCTCATGCACCAACTCGCTCTTGCATAGAGTCACTCACACACCCACTCACTCACTCGTACAGGTCCTCACACAACCAGTTGCTCACCCATACAGATACTCACACACTTACTCATACAAATATTAACACATGTACTCAGTCACCTAAACAGTCAATAAGACAACCACATAGTCTCCCATAGAGCCTCTCTCACACTCACTTACTCACCCGCTCAGCTACTCACCCACCCACTCACTCACTCATACACCCACTTAGACACCCAATCATGTACCCATACAGCTGGGCATGTACCTGCACACTCCCCCCTAACAGACACTTAAGCAACCTTTCATTCACCATTTACAGCCACTTACACACCCACCCACACACCCATACAGCCACTCACACAACCACTCACTTACTCATGCAGCCACTAACACACCTACTCACTCACTCATACAAAAACTCACAGACTCACTCACTTATCTATACAGTCTCTCACATACTGTCATGAGTGATGTAATATGTAAGATCATAAGCAGTGGATTGCAGGGGTGTGTGTTATAGTTAGCTCAGGTAACGATAACTGCTGATTTGCTATGGTTTTGTACGAGTGAAATCTGAGCCTAACTATAACATTCCTGTAACGTTTGTTTTTTCCAATGAAAAAAAAATATTCATATATATATATACATATATATATATATATATATACATGTATAAATATATTATCTACTGGCGGTCGCCAGTAGATAGTTATAGTTAGGACCTAGTTTCCATAGGAAAAGGGTTTTTTCTTTTCCCAATAACTTTGGCGCCGGATGACGAATCTTAGCAAAATTTTCAAAACTAGTGGGGCGCTCTGGTCAGCTCCTGTCTTGAAAGTTTCGGGGTGATTCGCCAAGTGGGGGCCGAGAAAAAAGGGGGGTCCCAAAACGTGTTTTCTCCATGTTATTTTTCATAGGAAACTTTAGACACGGCTACAGCTCGAACTGCTGAACGGAATTACACCAAATTTGGCAAAAAGGTAGCCCTTGGTTCAGAAAGAGCCCTTTTGTTAAATGGTGTAAATCCGTTCAGTAGTTCCTGAGAAATTAAAAAAAAGAGGTCGGAAAATCAATTTCCCATAGGAAACTTTAGACACGGCTACAGCTCGAACTGCTGAACGGAATTACACAAAATTTGGCAAAAATGTAGCCCTTGGTTCAGAAAGAGACCTTTTTTAAATGGTGTAAATCCGTTCAGTAGTTCCTGAGAAATTAGAAAAGAAAAGTTTCGATATCTGAGCACCAAGGAGGGTTCGCGAACCCTCCCGGGCACGAAGCTTCACTCTGATTGGCTGCCAACACTCTAATCCAGAATGTGTTGGCAGCCATCTTGTGACTCGGTAACCGAGTCACAAGAAAAGAGTAAAAAAAAAGGTGAAAAACAAGAAAAGGGGGCAGGGTAGAAACACCCTGAGCCCCTAGGCCTGCTCAGGGCCAAAAAAAGCATTTTTTTAAAATAATTTCGCCAGAATTCGCGTTGGGGTCGCGAATCCCGCAGAAAATTGAAAAAAAAAAAAATATATATATATATACATAACATACTCTGCTCCCTGGGAGGACTGAAAGGCAAATGTGCCCCTAATGCCTCACATTTGTGTGAATTCATCAAAACATTCTTTTAAATGAGATGTGTATCTTGTATTAGTGACGTGGAACTAATGAACCCTGCAGACAGTGGCGGCTCCCCCATTGGGGCGTGGGGGCGTCGCCCCACTGCTTTCTCGCGGTGCGAGAAGGCAGAAACATAAACGGTAAAAACTACCATTTATGTTTCTGCCTTCTCACATTGCGAGAAAGCAGAAGTGCCTCTGTGCCTGGTTGGGGGTGGGAGGGTGGGCGGTCCTGCTCGAGGGCAGGGGATTGGCTTACCCACTGTTGTGGGTACTGACTGTTTGGTCGGCCCTGGAGCCGACCAAACAGCCAGTACCCACAACAGTGGGTAGCTCACCCCTCCTGCCCTCGAGCAGGACCGCCCACTCTCCCTTTTCTCTACGCAGAGAAAATGTCCGGGCTGGGGCGCTGGCCTGCTGCGCCTACCAGCGTTGTAATTGGCTTGTATTGCGGCGGGGAGGGAAGCTGCCAGCCCACCAGCGTGACCGGCCTGGAGCGGAGGCGGTGTGGTGCGGTACCCCGGCGCTCAGGTACGTTTCATTGTTTTATTTATTCCCCACCCGCGACCCCCCCCTCGAGCATGCTGGCCGCCGCTGCAGCCAGCACATCTTGAGTAATTTATGCAGTCTTAATTTTAGTAAAGACAATCTAATAAATTAAATGTTAATCTGCCCTCTAGGCTTTGTTCTCACTACCTCATTTTAATCTCATTTTTACATTAAAAAATGCATTTTTCTTCACCGTAGTCAGTGCTGACCGGATTAATATTAAGTGTAATTTTAATTAAAATTGTCCTTGATCTTGCATACGTTTTTGGTTCATTTCTTAATTAGACATTTTGATAGTGTCAAACCTGCTGGTTCAGCTTGCAATTTAAACGAAAAGCTACAAGTGAGCACGGACGCTTGTTTACATTTTCAGACGACTTTTCTTTCTTTCAGAATGTGTTTTTATGTTCCGGTGTTTCCTGGAAGTCAAGTGTTTGCAGACGAGAAGTGGTTAGCAGTGTGCTGCTGTGTTTCAAACACACACACTCACGCACACACACAAACGCACACAAACACACACACACACACACACTCTCTCTCTCACACACAAACACACACACACACACACACAGGCGCAGTGTCGTTAAGATCAGTGTGCCATGTCTGTTTGTCCGGGACAGTGGGGACACGTACTTCAGGGTAAATCGTGGCGAAGACTCCAGAGGGACTCGCATGAGTGGATGCAGTTGACAAAAAAAACCAGCCGTTTTACCTCCTTTCACCAGCTCTTCCAGGATTTTAAAGTAGTGCACGATACCCTGGTCCAGCCTATATGGAACTGAGTACAAGAGAAAGAAAACCTGATTTGCCCGGGATTACACAGTGCTTCAAAAGGGGAAGTTGGGATTGGAATTCTGGTCTCCTTGTTCATTCTTTATATGTCCTTGTATATGCATTTTTGGGGTTTATTCTGTAGCTGTGCTGATAGCAAGCATTTGTAGTAGAGAACAAGTCAGGTGTCCTTTATGTAGCGCCTTACACCAGCATTTAACCTGTTTCTAAACACACTCAATTGTTGTAGCTAAAGGACTGGGGTAAAGGTGCCACTTAATGGTGATAATTGCGCTTTAAATCCCACCCTCCTCCCCACTGACATACATTGATTTTCGCAAGATCACACAGCTTTGCTCGGTTGTGAGGCAGCCATGGCTTCTGATTGCACAGGAGGTGTTTACACCACCAGATACCCAAAGTCTAGAAGAGAGCAGAAATGGGATGTGGCTGGAGATTAGGGTTCAAGGGTGGGTGCGATGAGAATCCCTAAAAGGCCAGCTCAATTTGGTCACGTGTGGATTCATGAGTAGATTGATGAATAAATAGGGTTCCAGAGATTGACTCTACCAAAGTAATGGCCCCAAGGCGCCCACGGGTGCACTTGTGGATGGATGGCGAGGTGAACAGACTTGTAGAGAAGGGTCCTGTTATTTGAATGGCATCAAGCTTCCTTCTATTTCCCTTGTGAATGGATGAATAGGCTAGTAGTGATTGACTCCATTGACGGAGTCACCTCAAGGCACCCAGGGGCACTCTTGTAAATAGATAAATGATTGGGAGGATGAATGGAAATGTAGAGCACTATTTTGTTAGCTGAATCGTCTCAAGGTGGTCCCTGGTCCTCTTATGAATAGGTTGACGAATGACTGAATGAATACACTTTTATAGAATGGCTATGTTAAGTGAAGGGCTCAGGGCGCACCTCTTCTGAATGGATGAATAGGCTTGTACAGAATGATGCAATACAATTGCCTTAAAGTGCCTCCAGGTTTTCTGGTAAATGGATGGAAGGGGTGGCTTATTAATGTATAGATTGCTTTATAAATGTTCTTGCTTTCTCAGATTTGCTTGAAAATGCACCATTTGCCCACTTTTTTTATTTTCCTGGCGGTTGGCCTCACTCGCTCGCCATTAGGGCACTCATCCCGTACTTTTACGCCCCACCACTTTCAAATGTCACCAGCCGCCACTGCCTGCAGACTGTGGCGTGCTTCTAGGCGCTGCGTGGGTTGAATCTCGACTACTCATCTACAAAATAGTACTATGCGTCCTGAAAACTGCCCCTCTCCCAAACCCTCTGCGCCCCCCCCCCTTTTTTTTATGCTTGCCGGAGTGGTTTGTTATAATCGGAACCGCTGTGAAGCACAATCTTCGGTACAGTCATGCCTGCATAAAGTGCCACCGCGGACGTCCCAGAAACATATAAGTGTTAAACCGATACCCCTTCACCTGGCACTGCCTCTTTATCGCGAACTGCAGTGAAAAGCCATGCGCATGCGCTGTCGTGACATGATACGTGCAGTGAACGTGGGCGAGCACAGCCCCATTCATCATAATTAAAAAGAAACGGCTCATTAAGTCAGCCACTCATCCTTCCTGCCTTCTTCAGGTCGTGGTTTTGACGCTCAAAGGCCGTTCACCGCTTTTATTTTCCATAGGGGTTCAGGGGGGCTGTACGCATCATGTCCATATCACAGCGCTACCCACACTACACTCTCACATGTGTGCTCTTTGTTGAGCCGGACCCTACACATATTGTCAACGCCATCATCATTTTCAATTTCTGAACAGAAGGGCACGTGCTTTTTCTGGTTCTGTCCCATTTCAAAACGCTGGAAGCTTAGAACATCAAATATATATCTATATATCATGCGATGTGTTGCCAATAAGTTAAGTTAGTTGTCATTGGGTAAGGGTCATTTGCCATGAACGTACTATGACTGGCACGACTGTTGTTTTAAAGCGCTTGTAAACGTCAGGACTGCACGAAGCGCTATTAATAGTATCACCGAGATATCGTCTTGCACAGACTTTGATAGTGCACTGCGTAAATATCCAGCACACATGCCTACACGTGCAAACGCATCCTCACCTGGACACAACAAATGCACGTGCAAGCAGCGAGCATAACTGCCGGTGCAATGCCAGTCCGCGTGGCATGTACCACGCTGCCCCCTCCTTGAAAGTATGCATTTTCATAACATTAAACACACGTCTGAAGCTTGGCCCTGACGAAGCGCACGTGCCTTAAACCTCGACCGAGGGGCAGTTTGAGCTCCGTTTGTACCCTGTGGGTGTGAGTGAAAAATACTTTATTTGTACTTCACCGCTCCTCACACTACCACACACGTTATCAAGCATATGACACAGGGCTGTGCTGAGAAGGTCACAGAGGAGGTCACAGGGGCATCTGCGGGCACGGCTTGCACTAGTGTGTGTTAATCCCTGACCCTGTACGGTGTGCCTCGAAGCTCTTGCGTTCCAGGGTTCGTTCACTTCATCTTTCCAGATAAAAAAAAAGCGGTTTCCCTTCTTTATATCGAAGCTCCACAGGTCGTGGGGATAATTGATTAATCGTGGCCTCCTTCTTCGCGTTAATTCGGTCTCCTGCGCACCTCGCTGTCCATTCATCGATAAATGTATCCATTCATGTATCCATTCATCCAGTGACTCGTCCCCTGCTGTCCAGTTGTTTATTCTTGTGCCCCAGATGCAAGCATTCAGGACGGAGAGGCTTGAGGCGAGGTGCAGCGCCGAGAGGCCGAGGCCTTGGCAGTCGTTGCGCTTTACATCGTGCCTTGGATGCGTTGTGCTCTCCTCGCCTCTCCCAGGGGCTCTACCGGGCTCCTGCGCCTGTGGTGCATGGCACTGCTGCCAGGCCCTCCAGTTACAGGGAGATGTGCCCCATATGTGCCCAGGGGAGTCCCAGGTGGCCCCCACCGTCAGGGCCGGTCTGAAGCGGCCAGGAGATGGCATGGCCCTCAGGGGCCAAGAGTCCCTCCCAGGTCAGCTAGTTCACCCGTGGTGTCCCCTTACTGCCCCCTTTCTGGCAGCATCAGGCCACCGTTCAGCTGTGGCTGTCCCTCACCTGCCATGGGGTGAGGCTCCCGTCTGTCCGCCCTCTGCTTTATTCGCCCTTATGCTCTCGCAGCCCCCCTCATGCCATCGGTCACTAGCCTGTTTACAGCCTCCCTCCACTCTCACCTCTCCTCGAACTCTCCCCATCTGCCGACCTTCACACTCGCTTATGCGCCCTCTCCTACCTGCAGCGCCCTGACTGCCTCCTCGGGCCCAGGTGTCCCTTCCCCGCCCCCACACATCCCCCTCTCGGCAGAGGGCCGCTGCACACCCCGGATCCACTTTCAACAAACTTATTTCTATCTTCGCCCATATTTCAGTAACTCCTCATTCACCGCCTTTCCACCCCATGTCCACTCACCCGCCATTCACCCCTCTCCTGCCCATTCACCACCCTCCTGCCCATTCACTGCCATTCACCCCTCTCCTGCCATTCACCCCTCTCCTGCCCATTCAGCCGCTCTCCTGCCCATCACCACTCTCCTGCCCATCACCACTCTCCTGCCCATCACCGCTCTCCTGCCCATTCACCCCTCTCCTGCCCATTCACCCCTCTCCTGCCAGTAAACCCTCTCCTAACCATTCACCACCCTCCTGCCCATTCACCGCTCTCCAGCCCATTCACCCCTCTCCTGCCCTTTCAACCCTCTCCCACCACAAAACCCTCTCCTGCCCATTCACCACTCTCCTGCCCATCACCGCTCTCCTGCCCATTCACCACTCTCATGCCCAGTCACCCCTCTCCCGCCATTCAACCCTCTCCCACCAGTAAACCCCCTCCTGCCTATTCACCGCTCTCCTGACCATCACCGCTCTCCTGCCCATTCACCGCTCTCCTGCCTATTTAACCCTCTCCCGCCAGTAAACCCTCTCCTGCCCATTCACAAACTCTCCTGCCAATTCACCCCTCTCCTGCCCCTTCACCGCTCTCCTGCCCAGTCACCCCTCTCCTGCCATTCACCCCTCTCCTGCCATTCACCCCTCTCCTGCCCATTCAGCCCTCTCCTGTCCATTCACCGATCTCCTGCCCATTCACCCCTCTACTGCCCAGTCACCCCTCTCCCGCCATTCACCCCTCTCGTGCCCATTCACCCCTCTCCTGCCCATTTCCGTGCTCCTGCCCATTCTCTGCCCTCTTGCCCATTCACCCCCTCCTGCCCATTCACCTCTCTTGCCCATTCACCTCTCTCCTGCCCACTCACCCCTCCCCCGCCATTCACCGCTCTCCTGCCCATTCACCCGTCCTGCCCATTTACCCCTCTCCTGCTAATTCACTGCTCTTCTGCCCTGTCACCCCTCTCCTGCCCATTCACCCCTCTCCTGCCCACCCACCTCTGTCCTGCCCATTCACTGCTCTCCTGACCATTCACCACTCTCCTGCCCATTCACTGCTCTCTTGCCCATTTACCTCTCCTGCCCATTCACCTCTCTCCTGCCCATTCACTGCTCTCCTGCCCATTTACCGCTCTCCTGCCCATTCATATCTCCTGTCCATTCACCCCTCTCCCGCCAATCACCCCTCTCTTGCCCATTCACCTCTCTTCTGCCCATTCACTGCTCTCTTACCCATTCACCCCTCTCCTGCCCATTCACCCCTCTCCTGCCCATTCACTGCTCTCTTGCCCTTTCACTGCTCTTCTGCCCATTCACCTCTCCTATTCCATTCACCCCTCTCCTGCCCATTCTCCACTCTGAGGCTTATTTCTACTTTTTGTCTCTATTCCAGAACCTGCACATTATCTACCCTCCTACCCATTCTCTGCTCTCCTGCCCATTCACCCCTCTCCTGCCCAGTCACCCCTCTCCTCCCCAGTCACCCCTCTCCTGCCCAGTCACCCCTCTCCTGCCAATTCACCCCTCTCCTGCCCATTCTGCCATCTCCTACCCATTCACACCTCTCCTGCCCAGTCACCCCTCGCCTGCCCATTCAGCCCTCTCCTGCCCATTCACATCTCTCCTGCCCGTTCTCCACTCTGACACTTATTTCTACTTTTTGCCTCTATTTCAGTACCTGCCCATTATCTACCCTCCTACCCATTCTCCACTCTCCTGCCCATTCCCACATCTCCTGTCCATTCTCCAATCTCCTGCCCATACTCCATCCACTAACTACTCATTCCCCACTCTCTCAGCCCACTGCCACTCTCTCCGCAGCCCCCTCTCCAGCCGACTGCCTCTTTCTACCCTTTCCACTCCCTGCCCGTTCACCGGTCTGCGGGGTCTCGTCATTCCCTGCTCACCGACCCCTCACTGCCCGTTCATTCTCACTCCACTGGGCCTCCACCACCCGCTGCGTCTGGGCACCCGCCTCTTGTGCCCACCTTGGACCCACCCACCTCTGGTTCACCGCCCTCACCTCTTCTACTTGGCCCACCAGCCTTTATCTGTTTGCTAAAATGTGCAACACACGTGTTACTTTGTTTCCACCACCACCCTACATACAGGCAGGGTCACTGGAATTATGCAGCAGGGTTGAGTAAATTATGTGGCAAGAAAAGGCACATTATGCAAGATTATGTGGCATAATTGTGATAGTATTACTTCATTATTTTGTCAATTTTAAACTTATTACTATCTGGGCATTAGTTGCACCTCTTTAGGGCCAGTTTAACACCCAACTATAGCAATAAGCAACAGAAAGGTGACCAGTCCAACTTTGCAACGGACCTTCCACTGCGCAGCAACACGTGTCGCTGCAGTTTTAGTAACTTTAGAACTGTTTGAGCTAGAAACATATTTTTTTGTTTGTTAAAATCTGCAGGTTATGCAACAGATGATGGATTATGTGGCAAATGTGGCAAATCTACAATCATGCGAAAATCGCTGCAGCAGCACAATACCATAATTCCAGTGGCCCTGCCCTGCCTATAGGCTATATTCAATCTACTGACCGCTCCACCTCGTAACCCCCGCGCCCCCTCCCCACCAAAAGCTCCCGGTACCTCCTGTCCGCTCTTCCCTCAAAATGTTACTATTACAATTCCACATTCCCTGGTCTCCACCCCCTTCTACCATTCTTCAAAACACTTCCAAAGCGTGAGTTAGGAGTAAGATTGTAGGGTGGCAGCTGGGCCCATCCTCCCAGACGCCTCAGGGTGTAGGTGGCAATCACACAGAGATTTCGGCCACAGACTACACAAGAAATAAACTGCATGGATGCTGGCAAACTTCAGGTTTTAACAGGAGCATTGTGGGCGGAGCCAGGGTTGATATTCTATTAAAAAGGATGAAAGTCCACAGTGAGGTGCTCAAAGGTGTGAGACTCACGCACAATGGGTGAGGCTTCAGACGTCTCTGCACTTGGAGAAGAAAGAATAAGCCTACATGTGCCAAGATTTGAGAGGACCCAAAAAGGAGCTTTTTCAAAGGGTGGGCGTAAGGCGTGTTATTCAGTGCATTGTAATCACACAAAATCACCTAAGAATTGTGTGAGATTCCGCATAATTACAGAAGAGTACTTCTGCATTTAAAGCTATTTCTTAGCAAAAAAATGGGTGCGAGAATGCATTTTGTGCCACGAAATAGAGCCTAATGCAGCAGAACACTAATGTGCTTTTACTGTGCGATTTCCCCCCACAATTTCTCTTAATCACCCAAGCAGGAGTAATCGCCTTAATAACGGTAATTCCGCATCCAAGATTAATGCGGAATTACCAAAACTACTCTCTTTACTCCGGTAATTAAAATTCCGCCCAGGTCTAGTTTTTCTTTAGCACTTGAAGGGCGAGGAACTGCATTTTAAAACTGAAGTACATGGGGGAGCGGTAAACTTAACTTGTTTTCTTTGTATAGCGCTTCATATGCCGAAGCAGGTGCTACATGCACAATTTACCGACCTCAGAAGGCTGAGTTGACCTTGATGAAATTAGGACACTGACCCTCCGATCACTGCAGACGATGGGTGAGGAGCATTTAATTCACAGACCCACCCTGACATAA
Organism: Calotriton arnoldi; assembly: GCA_963921515.1. NCBI lineage: Eukaryota > Metazoa > Chordata > Amphibia > Caudata > Salamandridae > Calotriton > Calotriton arnoldi. The sequence goes on from CAWUFW010001064.1 coordinate 1,547,509, forward strand.
CTTGAACTATGAATATTTTACAAACCCACCCTGACATAACTTGAACTATGAATATTTTGCTCATATGTCAAATGTCTTCTTTCTGCACTTCTCTTGCCTCTTTCTGCACCCTTTGTGCCTCTTTCAGCACCTTTGCTGCTTCTTTCTGCACTTCTCTTCCTTCTTTCTGCACCCCTCGTAACTCTTTCCGCACCTCTGTTGCTTGTTTCTGCACTCCTCTTCCTTCTTTCTGTACCTCTCATGCCTCCTTCTGCACCTCTGTTGCCTCTTTCAGCACCTCTGTTGGTTCCTTGTGCACTGCTCATGCTTCTTTCTGCACCTCACTTGCCTCTTTCTGTACTTCCCTTGCTTCTTTCTACACCTCTGTTGCTTCTTTCAGCAATTCTCTTGCCTCTTTCTGCACTTCTCTTCCTTCTTTTTGCACCCCTCCTGCTTCTTTCTGTTCCTCTCTTGCTATGTTATAGTTAGAAATTAGCATTTAAAAAACCTTAGAAATTCACTGAAATAACCATAGGTTTTAGGGACGTTATAGTTAGAAATTAGCATTTAAAAAACCTTAGAAATTCACTGAAAAAACCATAGCATTTAAAAACCTTAGAAATTCACTGAAAAGAGGTTTCAGGGACGTTATAGTTAGTTGGACATTTCACTCGTACAAAACCTGAGAAATTCAGGCGTTATAGTTAGCTGAGCTAACTATAACTCGCGCCCCCGCAATGCACTGCTGATGACGTCACATATTACATCATTCATGACATGGGGAGTTTAAGTTGGACTAATGTATCAGATGACTGTGGACTTTACTCAGGACATGTCTGCTACCAACACTTCCAACTCATCTGGGAACTTTGGATTACAATACCAATGTACAGCACCCACCATCTTGTGCACTATCCTCACACATGTATGTAATAAACTCACTAATACACCATACTTGCCTCTGTTGTGATTCCAACGTTGTTTTTGTCATGGAGATTATGATCTGCTAAATGACACTGTGCATGCTAACTGCCACAGCAAGTTCAACACCGTCATGTGAGTCATGGCGTACGTGACACATATGAGGGAGACACACCACTAGGGCTACACGACACATAGACACCAGGGCCATCGGACTCTTCGCCTACACTGATGTTGCCAGGAAATACAGTGGAATGCACAGACACCACACCTATTCAGAGTCTGTGTTAACTAGCCCACAGGTGCAGTAAGCAAATGTCAGTCAGATGTGTGACCACAGACAACGCACATCCCAAAGTGAAGCACAGGTTTATTACACATTTGCAACATGTTGTTTCCACTACAAATGCAAGGTAATCCCACGTGGCAGTGGCCACACAGTCAAAAAGTGTAGAAGAAATAAAGTCCAGGGTGTGTGGCACATCACCTGTAGGGAAACAACTGCTGCCACCCTGAAAGCTGAATCATGGTGTCGGGGATCCAAGTTGACCAAACAACTCTGTAAGCACCCTGTGAAGGACAGACATGACACACAGTCAAAAGCACTGAAGAACAGGACAGAACTGCAATACTCATGCCCAATACATGTCACAAGATACCTACACAAAACCAAGTTAGCATGTCAACACTGTTGGGGAGTACAGACTACCTGTAAGGACACATCGCTGCACGCATCCAGTCAAGTAGCACATGGCCACACTCAAACAGCACCAGAGCACCACCCACACATATCATGCATACTCACATCATTGACATAACATCTCTTATTACCAGGGCTTAATTTGTGCCGGGGCTTTCCGGTGCTTAGCACCGGCACTTATTTATCAGGGCCGGGTCTAAACCAGATTGCCACTGCCAACTCACATCAGCGTGCGTCAAAAAATGAATAAAATCGAATGTTCAGTGTTCATAAGATCCGCACTCTCATTCTGTCTCCCCGTGAAGAGCTGGGCCACTTATAAATCCATGCCTTCATTTTGTGTTGCGGTGGGTGGGGGGCCTCTGATTGGGCTGGATTTGGTCATGTGTGGCTGCGACAGGCGGGGCGGCAGCGTGCGTGCGTGCGTAACCTTTTTTAAATTCCACCGCCACCTCGCCTTATCATCAGGAAGCACACACGCACCAGCAACGGCAGTCCGGCACTATTATTTGAAGCAGGAGCGTGTCGTGAAGTGTGCAGCACCAGATCTCGGTAGGTATTTCTGCAATCAATGTCCAGTTTTACTGACAGACACAACTTTTCTGAATAAAAAAGCAGACACACACAGAGATGCTTTCTCCGCAGCAACGTTTACTTACGGCAATTCACTTAAAGATTTAGAGTGGCCCCGACTTTCACGGCTCGACGGTTGAGCTCTACCCGGAATCCCAGCAGGCCCCACAGGCTGCAGACCTCGCTCTACAACTCCTCCTTGCCTGCTGTGCCCCGGAAACTTGCTCAGTTCAGGACTTCTGTCTCTGTGCGCGCGCACTCAGCCATCTATCCCTCACATACATTGTCTCTGCTGCTGTCTCTCCCTTAATGCCAGAGACCGCTTGACCAGATAGGATGTTTGGAGCTGTAAGGCAGCCAGCGAGCAGCTTACAGATTTCCAGCGATCGCGATGCCTTGCTGGCCAAGCCCTTTTCAATTTGCATTGTACGTGTTTTATTCCTATAGCCCTTAGACATATTTAAATGTATTCCATGTGCGTGCTCTCTCCTCTCTCTCCCGCTATTCAAATCAGGTACGGCTCAGTATGTAGCATGATTATCTGTTGATCTCTATGCCCTGGTGGGGTGCTTGTAGGTTTGTTGGTTCTAGGTGCACGGAGGCATATATGTTTCATTGTCGTTCTGCATTGGTGCCCGTTTGACTGTTTGCACGCACATCAGGCAGTACGTCTATGTGTAAATGTGGGCATTTTTGTTGTTGGTCTGTGTTCATGCATTAAAACATGCTTCGAAACATCTTGCTTCTCTTCCGGGTCCTGAGAGGGCCTGGTTGTGTAATGCCCGAGTCCCTATGATCGGAACATCATTTTCTCCCCCCCCAAAAAAAGTCAAGCACCCATCTCCTTCAACTGCCGTTCCACGCCCAACTCACAGTGGTGTAAAGGAAAATAACGGCCATCCCTACAGACTGGGACGAGGAGCCTCAAACTTTACTTTGTGTTCGGGCCTCAGTTCAGCCGAAGACCAATGAATATTTATAAGTTACAAATATTCATTGGTCTTCGGCTGAACTGAGCACCGCCTGGGGCGTTGGGGGTGGGGGGCTGGGGTTTTTACAACCCTCCTGCGCCAGTCCCTGCAGAGGCAGCCGTTATGCCCCCAGTCTAACTCCTGCTCTTCACACAGGGTTATTATCCTCTTACACATTATTCCGCCCTCACGCGCCCCTTCTATGTTTCACACAGAGCGTTCCCTCCATTTCTCTCTGCCCGCCTCCCTGCATTGACGTGGTTATTAGAATCGATTGAGGGCACAGATTATAGGGTGCCTGTGCATGGCGCTAGCAAAGCAGATGTGAAGCGACGACAGCACAGTCGACACAACAAGAAGTAGCCAGCATAGCAGGGAGCAACCATTACAGGGGCCAGAGCTGGGAGCTTTGCTGAGTAACAGCAGCGCACAGAGACATCGCTCTAAGAGAGGATCTGTACATTACAGGCGGCAGCTGAGCATGAGGGGCAAAAAACATTAACGTAGGAAAGTAAAGTCACATACAGCATGCATGCAGAAATAAATGCACTAAGACAACTGCGTGTACACAGGACATGCATGAAAAGAAGCATAGACTCCCATGGACTCACGAACGAAATAGAGCCGTGTCTGCACACCTAGACAGCAAAGCAGCTGTAAATGCCACTTGCACCAATTCAACACACATGCAGGCACAAATCGGCAGCACATGCAGGCACACATACATTCTGCACCCGTAGAAATACGATACCGCATACAAGCGCACATACATACACAAAAAGCACAACCGACATTAGGGTGTTGTGGTGGGGGAGAAAAAACGGTGGGTGAAACAATTTATTTCTCGCATTGTTGAGAGGAAGGGGTAAACTGCTAGAGACAGTAGAGAGAAATCAAGAGACAGACACAGAGTGAAAGAGGGTGCAAAGAAGAGAAAGACAGACCTAAAGAAATAGGGATGTAGATAGAGATAAAACGACAGAAAGAGATACAGTCATAGAAAGAGAGAAAACAGATACTTGGAGATAAAGTCAATGGAAAGAAAAGAGACGCAGAACGCACCTGTAAACCAAAATGTCATGCCTGGTGTGTAATGGAACTAACCTGGATGTAAATGATAACATAAGAGAGAATAGATTGATAAATAAAGCAAGAGGGATGAAGCAAAATTGAAAGAAAGATGAAGAGCCAGAATGAGAGAGCGGAGAGAGTGAGAGAGAGTGTGTGTGGGAGAGAGAAGCGATGGATTGTTAGAGAGAACGAGAGAGAGGGGGTGAAACAGAGAGAGATGGAGCTAAGCAGAGCCAGAATGAGAGAGTGTGGCAGAAATAGAGAGGGGTATAACGAGTATGTTGAGCTAGAGAGAGAAAAAGAGGGACATAGGAAGTAAGACAGATATAGGTATGAGCATACGTACACAGTTATCTCTACTATAATCAGACACTGGAACAGACTATTGAATGTTGGAATGTAAAATCTTGTCCTGCTTTAGGGTAACTGAAATTTTGTCTGCTACAGGAATTTTTAAATATGAGAGAATGTTAATTTGCTTTGGCAAGTCATGCATTGTAGACTGCACTTAGCCCACATGAATGACACTTGGGAGGCCTGCTTTGGCAGCGAATTGGATCTTTAATTTCTGAGTTTGAGTTGCATGGTCAATATTTATGTGTCACTTTCATAGTTATTTAGACTGTGTTTCTGTTTTATACTGTTTCTGCCAATTTGAGCCACAGCTTTGGTTGATTTTGATTGCAGTGGCTCAGTTTATTTGGTGATTCACAATTCCAATCATGTGTAAAACATGACTTGTTGAACATAGATGAGATGTACTTGCAAATTGTTGGATTGCGTATTGCATTTCAGGTTTTCAATTTGACCAATCTTTGACTTCTTACCAACGAAATATGAGTGTCTTCCTGGTCGATGACCACACTGCTTTTTCTCTTATCTGTCTTGTATTAAGACCCTGCTGGACTATGGGGTGAAAGAAAGCTTGAATAAGCAGCTACCTATGTTATATGACATCTCTTTATTAATGTAATGACTGCACTTTCACAATTGCTTTATTAACCTTCCTGCTTTCTCAAATTTGCTTGAAAATGCACCATTTGTCCACTCTTTTTCAAAATTTGCTCGGGGAGAGAACCCCCCCGAACCTCCCTTAGGTTGTTCGGCTCACTCACTACACTCGCTCGCTGCGGTGCAGTATGGCAATCATTTTACGCCCACCACTTTCAAATGTCACCAGCCGCCACTGCTCTTTTGTAATCTCTGTCTTGTCTGTGATACAGAACTACATTTGGAAACGCCAGTTTAGTTCTATGTTTTTTACTATTTTGAATTGTAATAAATGCACATATATTGCTCCGGGAGTGAGTAATAGTAACAAGCACAATTGGTAAATTAATTGCTTTCACAGAATAATCAACTATTTATGATCCAAACCCCTTTTGCCACTGGAAGTGATAAATAGCTCATTCAAGTGTACTATATGATTTTTTTTTCGCAGGGCGGGATAAACTCCTATCTAAACCATACTTGAGCAAGGCTCTCTTGCTGAAATTCAGATCCAGTATTACATCTGGCTTTCAGCAGTGCCAGTTGAGTGTGTGGGTGGAGCCAATAGAACAAGTGGGCGGGGCCAGCGGAGACATGGGTGGAGTCGGGAAAGTGGGTGTGGCCTCCGAAAAAAATTTGAGCACCTGCACTTTATTTTTTACAAATTAAGCACTGCTGTATACTCACATTCAGCTGAAGAAGTTGGTGATGAGCTGTGTGCGGACATCACCCTCATCATCATCATCATCATCACTGGCATCGTGGCTCAGGCCAGGATCCTCCACAGGTGGCGGATGTTGGTCATCGTCATCCAGGATGAGAGGCAACTCCTTCCGCACTGCCAGGTTGTGTAGCATGCAGCAGACGATGACAATCTTGCACACCTTTGCTTGGGCATATGGGAGGGCCCCTCCTGTCTTGTCCAGGCAGCGGAAGCGGCTCTTCAGGAAACCAAATGTCCGCTCGATCACTCTCCTGGTCCGACCATGTGCCTCATTGTAGCGCATCTGGGCTGGTGTCACAGGGTTCCTGAGAGGTGTCAGCAACCACGGCATGTTGGGGTATCCGGAGTCACCTACAGACAGACAATTGCACATTAGCTGAGTTGGAAAAGAGGGCGGAATACAACATAGCAGAACACACACAATGGTACAAAGTCAGTACACACTGACAAGCCAGGCACGCTGGTTCTGCATCTGTGACATCATCCTCGGGATGCGACTACTCCTCATCACGTAGGCATCGTGTGCCGAACCGGGGAAACGGGCACACACATGTGTGATGCTCATATCTGCAAGACATACCACCAGAGCATTGATCGAATGATAATGTGTCCTGTTCCTGTATGCCTGCTCATGTGCCTGTGGTGGTACCAAAGCCACATGTGTCCCATCAATGGAGCCAATGACATGTGGCATCCTCCCCAGGGCATAGAAGTCACTCTTGACGTCAGTGAGTTGTTGACGTTTAGGGAAATAGATGTAGTGGTTCAGGTTTCTCAACATTGCCTCCAAAACATCACGTAGCACACGGCTGAACATAGTCTGTGACATCCCACCAGCAGATGCCACAGTGTGTTGAAAGGTACCCGTGGCAAAGAAGTGTAGGGCTGCCATCACCTTCACCTTGGGGGTCAGCGCTGTAGGGTATGGCCGGCCAGGTTGCAAATGTGGGGCAAACTGCACCGCCAATTCCTCAATCTGCGCCCTGTTGAAGCGGTACCGTCGGATGCAGTCACGTTCCACCATCGTTGCAAGGTCAGGGAATGGTCTATGGACAGCTGGTGCCCTGCAGTGCATAGGTGAAGAAAGAAAGATTGTCAGTCACCCCACATATGTGCCATTGACCATACTCAATTTCACATGATACATCATTACGAGACACAAGTACCTGATGTGTGTGCCGTTCTGTATGGACATATCTGGCACCTACATGGCCAACATCTAACATCACAGTTCAACATGTGTTGACAACAAGTTCCAGGTTGTGCTATGGGAAATCATTAGGCTGTGTCAGAGTACCCATTTACTGCTGTCACGTTCCAAACACACACCACAGTGACATGTCAGGACAGATGTGCCACAGGCATCACAGCTCATTGACAGGTAGATTCCCAGGGACCCTGTATTGCCACATGGACACTGGCATGACATGGCGTATCATGTACACGTCAGCAAAACAACCATGACTCCCACAGGTAGTGGCCCCTGTTGCCTCTGCAGGACAGACATGGACGTCTGTGACACACACACGCACAACATCAAAGTCCATGCACAAACAACGTGGATGTGGAGACTGTCTCCCATTGTGCACATGGAATCAGAGACATCGGAAACACAACATGCACACAGACTGTGGAGGGCCATCACTATTGTGGCAATGGGAGACGCTGTGACGTACATACCTTCCCACATGGGACTCAGGGGGTATGTGTAGGCTGTCCGGAAATCAGTTAAAACCGACTCTGCCCGACAGTACCCTACCGGATGAAAATCAGCTGACCCGGTTTAACCCGAGTGTCACTGATTTTCATCGTTGTTGCACCACTTGGCCACTTGATGGAGCCAAAGCGGTACAAACCAAGCTGCAATTTAGGCCCGATTTAGGCCCGAGAAGGAAGCAGCTCCAAACGTGAGTCACCCCCATTACATTCGGGGAGACACATTGGTTGCCAAGGTTGGTGGGTGGGGCCAGGTCCCATTGAAAATACTGCCTGGACTTTGTCTGGCCCCACACACCGCACCACACTTCCGACCGCCACGAAGACGAGACGACGACTGCCAGTGCTCCAACGCCCAGCAGGTAAGTTCTGTGTGTGTGAAGGGTTGGCCTATTTGTGTCTTAGCGTGAAATTGGCCTAAGGGCATTCGAGCACCAAGGTATTATTAGGCACGGTGGAGGTTACGTAATTTGCCTACTCTGTCCCTCTGCACCATAGGTGTCTCGGTCTGGAGTCCGTACTGTGTAACTGCTGGACCTACTCACTCCGTTTCCAGAAGGCGAAAAATGCAGCATTTCGGAAAGAGTGTGCCAGGCTTGGGTAGAATGAAGTATTCGCACGGCAATTCCAAGGGCCTCAGATCAGGCGTGCAACTCAAAGGGCTTCAGCCCCCCTCCCCCTTCGTGTGTGTCAGCCCGGGATGAGACAGCTTCCCGGGCACACACACAGCCGCACCCGAGTGGACCGCTCTAATGCTTAATAACAAGGCTGCTCTGCTGCTTAAAATTAAAACAAACACGAAGAAATACATGTAATGAATTTCTACGCTTTGGAAAAGTGCTGGGTATGCTGTGTAGGCGGGGACTGGAGGATGCACATGGATCTGGTCGCCTCTTGTAAGCAGGAGTGCTGACATGGGTTGCTCTGTGCCGCAGTGATGATTTCTGGCACCCCAGTATGTTCCATTTATAATTGGTGTGTGATTTTTTTGCTACATAGCGAACATGAAAATCTGGCATGTATTATTATTACATTTTTAGGGGGGAGTGTTTTATATAGCGCCAACAAGAGCCGGAGGTATCAGAGCGCTTTACATGAGCACCAGTTGCGTTACAACCTCTTCTGACATTGGACACCCGTAGGGCCAGAGCAACACCAGGCCCCCTGCCCGGCTCATGTGGGGGGGAGAGGAGCTGTTGTGGTCTGGCGTCCGGCTTACTGCAGCCGCACCTGAGTACTTTGCAGGTCTTTAAAAGACCATTTGCTTGTTAGTGAGGCCTTGTTATTTTCTCACCCCTTCTTAGAGGCCCTGCAGCTCCACTCTGCCGATTGCTTGAAGAATTATCCCCCCCTCCCCGAAATGTTTTCTTAGCCCCCCCGCCCCCCTCCCGAAATTTGGCTCTAGTTGCGCCTCTGCCTCAGGTGAAGTATCTTGTTTTAGAGTACAAGTTTCTTGGTGCACTCGATCTGTGTCTACGGCCTTTCGTGGATGTATGGGTCAATTCACTCGGTTTGTCCTGTTTGACTTTTGAACGTAAAATGCACAAAAACACTGGATGTAAAACAGATGGCCTTACAGAGCCAGGAAGTGTGGACCGCTCTAATGCTTAATAACAAGGCTGCTCTGCTGCTTAAAATTAAAACAAACACGAAGAAATACATGTAATGAATTTCTACGCTTTGGAAAAGTGCTGGGTAGGCGGGGACTGGAGGACGCACATGGATCTGGTCGCCTCTTGTAAGCAGGAGTGCTGACATGGGTTGCTCTGTGCCGCAGTGATGCTTTCTGGCACCCCAGTATGTTCCATTTATAATTGGTGTGTGATTTTTTTGCTACATAGCTATCGTGAAAATCTGGCATGTATTATTATTACATTTTTAGGGGGGGGCTGTTTTATATAGCGCCAACAAAAGCCGGAGGTATCAGAGCGCTTTCCATGAGCACCAGTTGCGTTACAACCTCTTCTGACCCTGCATCTTCACTCTGCAGATTGCTGGGAGAATTACCACCCACCAACCCCCCGAAATTTTTATTAGCCCACAACCTCCTCGAAATTTGGCTCTAGTTGCGCCTCGCCCATCTCAAAAGAAATGGTGATATTTTTCTGGTTATAGATGGCACTAGCCCATGCGCGTATGAATTGAAAGGCACAGCTTTTTTTGTAATTAAAGCAGCATTTTGTGTATTTCAGTGTGAACTGCTCCCACGAGGCTTATAAAACGATTGCTTCATCGTAGCGCACACACAACGATTTCATGACATAGCCTCTGCCACTAGTCACTATGATCTGGGTACTCTGTTGAACTCCATCATCATTGTCTGACAAACAAAAAGTGCAAATCTGAAAAATATTGCTAGTGCTGTAGCAATAATGTAAAATGAAAAGAAACAGTAAGTCCCCACCACTTCTGAATTATGTTGTGAGTTAACGATATGTAAAGCCCGTCTGCATACATTTGTATGCCTAGTGAATGTGGAAACAATATCCTTCATCTTCAAAATCCCTTCGGTCAGTTGGTGTCACTCACTTTGCGCATTCATTGAAAGTCGAAGATGAATGTTACACCCCATTACTTTCAAACATCACTAGCCACCACTGAGTGACAGAGACAGGATTTTAGTTCACCGAGAAAACTCTACTGAAATCCTGGTATCTTTGTCATAAGCATGAAGCTACTGTCCAGAGAAACGTGATACGTTCTAGCAGTATCCAAAAACATTAAAGTTAAGAACACATTACAAGATACATCCAGAACCAATTTTTTTTTAAAAAGCATAAAATGGATTCTTATGCTATGCCGCAAATATGTGTTCTTCAATTTCACCAATTGGTTGGCAGCCTGCTATTGATTTTGTAGTCCATTCAGGCGCACTGTTTCGTTATGCGCGGGAACTCAAACGCAAATATTTCTCATTTTGTGTTTTGTGTCTCAGCAAAGAAAGAGTCATCCCAACTGTGTCATTTAGTCGGTGGTTCTCAGTTCTAGAGGCTGTGAATGCAATATTATCCATGTGGCGACCGCTTACTGAATTTTTGCTTAGTGATGGTGCAAAAGGCAAGAAATGTGAGGATCTTCGGGCACATATTGATAGTGATGTCAAAAAAGTACACTCTACTGCATTTTTAGATTTTTACAGGAAAACATGACTGCTGTAGTGGACATAATAAAAAACGTGAGTCAGAAAACACCCATGTCTACCAAGTGTTCGGCATAATTGGTGTAGATGTCAAACATCTCCTCGAGAGTAGGCTAGGCGACACTTTTAGTGACTTTGGCACTGCAACATGTTCCCTATTAGAATGCTTGCCACTTGGTAAGCAAAGAAGTGTTGAGGACCAATTCAGGAAATTTTATTTTACAATGCATGAGAAATGGCTAGCTATGATGCATAGAAATGTCCCTTCACCAACCATGGCGTTTGAAGTCAATGAAGCCTCACTTTGGTACTCTGCACAAGTGTTAGATCCGTTCCGTGAAGGGGAATTTTCTCCGGACTTTGAAAAGTACAACTTCATTTTTGACCGCTTTAATACCTCTGAGGCCATATGAACCCAGTTCAACGCATATGTTGCAGAACCTGGCCCAGAGAATGTCAACCTTGAGGTGCACCAGTACTGGCATGGAAAGCTACGTCAGTGGCCAGAGTTGGCAAATTGTGTACTGGCTGTTTTGACGTTGCCAGTCTCAAGTGCCAATGTCGAGAGGGCCTTTTCACAAATAAAAGTGTACATGGGAAGGAAAGAGAGAGCGCGAATGACCAAAGAATCACTGAAGAAATATTGTATGGTGTACTACAATAAATTCGACTTGTAAAAATGTATTTGGCCCTCATATACACTGTACGTACACTGTCTATATACCATGCATCAATGAAGAAAGCCAGCAATAATAAAAGCAAAGCGTTCCATAAACACCGGTAAAACACCGTTTCCGTTGTTTTTTATGGCGCGAAAATGAGTAACCACTGAAAAGCACTGTTTTTTTTAGGTATTGGAATCACTGGAAAACACTGACAAAACACCACCAGAATTTACCAAAAATAGAAACTGAAAACAGGAAAGCCTAGGTATGTGACATGACATACACATACACAACCTGGAAATGTGACCATGCCGCATGCTCTGAAATGAACAGTTGCACATCACAGAGGTCATGTGCACAACACACAAAGGATTCTGTCCCCATGAACACGTGCACAGCCTGGGAGTGGCTGACCCCAAGTGCCACCCAAAAAACCACATGACACAGAAAAGGTAATGCAGCCTTACATGCCTTAGGATACAGTGTGGACAGGCTGTGGTGTTGTAGGTGTGCCCCTGAGTCCCTGGCAAGTATATGTGGCTGGCATACATTCACCAGTGACAAGCATGGTGAGATATGCGAGTGACTTGTACAGGGACACGTTGTACAGCAATGGACCGATCGGTGCGCACCCATCGGCCATTGCATATGATGTGAGCGGGTACGCGTTGTACAGCAATGGACCGATCGGTGAGCACGCATTGGCCATTGCATATGATGTGAGCGGGTACGCGTTGTACAGCAATGGACCGATCGATGCGCACCCATCGGCCATTGCATATGATGTGAGCGGGTACGCGTTGTACAGCAATGGTTCGATCGGTGCGCACGCATTGGCCATTGCATAAGATGTGAGCGGGTACGCGTAGTACAGCAATGGACCGATCGGTGCGCACGCATTGGCCATTGCATATGATGTGAGCGGGTACACGTTGTACAGCAATGGACCGATCGGTGCGCACGCATTGGCCATTGCATATGATGTGAGCGGGTACGCGTTGTACAGCAATGGACCGATCGGTGCGCACGCATTGGCCATTGCATATGATGTGAGCGGGTACGCGTTGTACAGCAATGGACCGATCGGTGCGCACGCATTGGCCATTGCATATGATGTGAGCGGGTACGCGTTGGACAGCAATGGATCGATCGGTGCGCACCCATTGGCCATTGCATATGATGTAGCGGTACGCGTTGTACAGCAATGGACCGATCGGTGCGCACTCCATCGGCCATTGCATATGATGTGAGCGGGTACGCGTTGTTCAGCAATGGACCGACCGGTGCGCACGCATCGGCCATTGCATATGATGTGAGCGGGTACGCGTTGTACAGCAATGGACCGATCGGTGCGCACGCATTGGCCATTGCATATGATGTGAGCGGGTACGCGTTGTACAGCAATGGACCGATCGGTGCGCACGCATCGGCCATTGCATATGATGTGAGCGGGTACGCGTTGTACAGCAATGGACCGATCGGTGCCAACGCATTGGCCATTGCATATGATGTGAGCGGGTACGACGTTGTACAGCAATGGACCGATCGGTGCGCACGCATTGGCCATTGCATATGATGTGAGCGGGTACGCGTTGTACAGCAATGGACCGATCGGTGCGCACGCATTGGCCATTGCATATGATGTGAGCGGGTATGCGTTGTACAGCAATGGACCGATCGGTGCGCACCCATCGGCCATTGCATATGATGTGAGCGGGTATGCGTTGTACAGCAATGGACCGATCGGTGCGCACGCATCGGCCATTGCATATGATGTGATCGGGTACGCGTTGTACAGCAATGGACCGATCGGTGCGCACGCATTGGCTAGGGCCTGGCATGGCAACGGACGCGTTTCGAAGCTTTAACGAGTCTGATGCAGTGAATTCAGTTGGCCAGCCACAACAATGTTGCAAATTCATGGGTGTCATGAAGTTGAACTTTTGAAGGATGCTGTGGGCGTGTATAAATGGTGCAATTCCATGGATTGGCCAGATTCAGAAGATGCAAACGACTTGGACCTATCACTTTGGGCACATGGGACAGTATCTGCCTCTGCAGCACACATATAATGCTGGCTGTTCCCCTCAGAGCTCACTTGCCTGCACTACATGCTCCAGGACGACATCTGCCACCAACACTGCTGCTGTCTCTGCATCCTCTGGCTACTGCAATGGCACGTACTGTGGAGAGAGCCCCAGCCTTCACCACTGAGGAAAACCAGGCCCTGCTGGACAGCCTCCTTCCACAGTACAGCAAGCTGTATGGGAAACCAGGGGAGCAGGTGAGTGTGCTGTCCACTGCCTTACTAAATGTGCATGTTGTCTGACTAGCAAGACTTACAGTGTGCACACCACTGGCTAGCATGCTCACTGAGTAGTTCTCACCCCCCAAAGTGTGTAGTTACATGCACTGAACAGGTATAGTGCAGTAACAGTGCATTCCAACAAGGTTTTACTTCCCAGGCAATGATACCATGTAGTAACTGCTGGCAAACTGTTCATAGCCATCGTTGCACTGCCTGTGTACATCATAGGCTCCTGTGATTGAGACATGTATATCCAACTGTGTGATGCACAGATATGTTGCATGTGTAGTAATGGCCTTTTCACTTTGTCATCCTCACAGGTTGATGCCCACCAGAAGCAGGAAATCTGGCTGACCATCGCCCGGGCAGTAAGATCCATGGGGGACTACAAGCGCCGGATCCGCAACTGCCAGAAGAGGTGGCAGGACCTTCGGGGTTGGACCCGGAGGATCGCATGGGTCCAGCTGAAGCTGTCGCCTCCTCGCAGGAGGGGCGGACACCGGACCCTGGCCCCCCACATGCTCAGGATCCTGGCGGTGGTCTTCCCTGACCTGGATGGGCATCTGAAGGCCAGACAGCAGCAAGGAGGGGGTGAGTCCATGACTGCACTGTGAACTTTGTCTGACATGCTATGTGCCCTCCTCTGGCCTGGTTAAACTTCCACAGTACATCAGTCTTGTGGTCCAGGACCCATGTCCCTCAATTGTGACATGCCCACTCCTCATCTGATACCCAGGTGTGGCCCTTACAGTCAGGAAATTGTGTCACTTGGGTACTGTGTCCTTGCATTTTGCTTTGCTCAAGGTGGGGGACAGCATTTGTTCCCGTAACTTTGTGGTGGGCTTCATGGGTGGGTCAATTGCTTACACAATGCCTGAGTTCTGACATGTAATCTGCGTGTAACTTTGATATGTGGTCCACTTGCTGATCTGAATCACCACATGTGCCTGGGGTATTTGGCACACCCCCATGCTGCGGGTGGGAACAATGTTTGGGCCTCAGGAGTATGTATATCAAGTGTGTCACACATGCTTAGCCACCTGCCTACTGTCCAGGGCTCATCCCTCTTTCAGGTGGAGCAGGACAGTCATGCCTACTCCAGGGCATACAATACACTCTGGGGCAGATTTACAAGCCCCTTGCGCCACTTTTGCGTCACTTTTAACATGGGAAAAGTGACGCAAAAGTGGCCCAAGGGCCTTGTAAATCTGCCTCTCTGTACTCCCACTCCCGTGTATCAGCTGACACGTTGTGCTCAGTGAAATGTTCCCTCAGGTGTCTGCCTCTGTGTCATTGTGCTGTGGCTTCGTTGTCAGGACTACTGGGGTGTTTATCGGTTAGGGCTCAGCATGCCATCTGAGATGTGACCATGAGAGACGATACTTCTGTGACTTATAGGTGTTTGATCACTTGACTGTGCAGACTGGTGTATGCGACTGTGAATTTCAGGCAGCTGTTTTTCATTCACAGCAGACTGTGAGGTGCTGAGGTTCAGAGAGTTGTGTTTCATGTCTCCCATATGTCCAATTGGTATGACGTGGACAAATAAGAGTTCAGATGATGTGGTTTGTGGGGGATGGACATGTGCACTTGTCAGCTACAGAACTTGCATTCCCCATGACCTAGGATTGTGACACAGTGCAGACTGTTGTTGGCTGGCTGCCCTGCCCATGTGACTGGAGACAGTGCTGCATGACTTTGCAGGCATGCCTGTGCCATGGCATTAAACTTCCTAAGAGTGATCCTGCAGGGGAGTGACATGTGCAACATGCACCCCATTGTGGCATTGACTATCCGGACATGGGTGCATCATGGTGTCTGGTGCTGGTATGCATCACATGCATTTCTAATTAGACTCTGGCCATCCCTTTATCCGGACACCTGTACTGACTCAGTGGCAAGAGATGTGATGTGTGCATGTTCACATACTTCACCGTGTTCTCTGCAATGTCCAACAACTGTGTAGGTGGTGCATGTGTCCACACTGGGGTATTACCATCCGACAGGCACCAGACAGATGGGGGCAAGGCCAGGAGGGGTGTGAGTGCCATGGTTGACCATCAGACTGACAATTGGCTTCTCCTAATCTGTGTGAGCACTTTTGGCAATGTTCAACTAAGGATGCCAGGGCTTGCTCTGTAATGTGCTGTACTTACTGTGGTGTGTGCGGTCAGTGCAGGTGACTGATGTTTGTCTGTTTCCCTAATTGTTTGCAGATACATCCACGGCCACAGGAGGGGACAGCTCCACGGACCAGGATGAGCTGCAGAGCCAGACTGGGTCAGCAGCCGATGAGTGGTCGGAGGGACCCAGTGGCACGGAGGGCGAGGGGAGCCACACCGAGGAGTCCTCAGCACCATCCACCTCAGCTGAGGACCACAGCAGCTCGGAGGATGACTCCCTTGTGGAGGAGGGTGTCAGCAGCCACCACACCCCAGCTAGTATGGCTGGCCCCGCCACCGCCACCACCACCACCACCACCACCACTGCCCTCCCATTGGCTCCCATTCCAGAGGTCCGTGGAGGCTCCCGTGTTCGGGAGCGTGTCTCCTTCGTGCCAGGCACCGCACCCCCTGCCCCTGTGTCCCCTGCTGCCCTGAGTGAGGAGTCTGTGTACTTACTTCGCCAGCTCCATGTAGGGCAGACAGCAATGCTGAGTGTCCTCCATGCACACACCACTCTGTTGACACAGCTGGTGTCGTTCATGGAGGGCATCTCATCGGGCATGTCTGCCCTACAGAGGAGCAATAAGTCCATGGACTCCTCCCTGACGGCAGCAGTGTCCCTCCTCCAACAGTCCCTCACCCCTCCTACCTCTGCCCCATCCACACTTCCTGGCACCCTACCTGTCCCAAGCACATGCACACCTGCACAATCACCCAAACACACAGACACGAGCAGCACAGAAACACCCAAAACAAAGGCAAAACGTGCACGCAAGTATCCTCAGGGGACTGATACCACACCCACAGGGGATGGGGAACAGACACACACACAGGCATCCACAGTCACTCCGCAGTCCTCCAAATCCTCTCCCTCCAAGACCCCTTCCCTTGCCTCACCTGCAACCCCACCTAAAAAGCAGCTCTTCCTCTGTGACCTCGGCCTCTTCCCCTCCGATCCTGCTGATCCAGCATACAGGGGGAAGAGGAAGTCCACCCACACAGAGGGGAGTGCCCCTCACCCCCGGACACCCTCCCCAGGCACAGACAAACTGAGGCCCCCACCCGCAAGTCCCTCCGGGCCCGGAAGAGCAAGACCCCGCCACCGCCCTGCAGCTCAACCACACAGTCTCCTTCCTCCATCCCTCAGGCCCCCACAACACAGGTTCCCCCACCACACCCTGCCCCAGGTTCCCCACCCACAAATACACCATCCCCAAAATGATCCGGCCTTCTCCACCTACCACTTGCTCTTCCAGCCCCACACCCCCCGCTGCACATGTTTGTGCCACTGGTGTGGAGACCGTGTCCTCCCCTCTGTCCTGCCCACCTTACCTGAACCCCATTCTACTCCCCTGGAGATGGGCACTGCAGTGGTGTCCACTACCACCCCGTCTGACTTGGGCACTGCAGTGGGGAACCTGTCCACTCCATCTGGCCAGCCCACTGCAGTTGTGCCGGCACCCACACCATCTGACTCATGCCCCCCAGTTGTGCCGGCACACACCATGTCAGACACCTCCACTGCAGTTGTCAGTGACTCTCCAGCACCAGCCACCCCTTCCCTGCCTCCTTCTGGTGAGCCCTGATCCTGTCCCTGCGGTGCCTGGCCTGCCCCCGTATGCCCCTCCGAGGGGAATGTCCCTGGTCCGTAGCAGTGCAGGCAAGCATAGGGTGACATCTGCCACTGTCACCCTGTTTGGACTGGCCATTGGCCTTTGTGTTTTTTCAGGACTTTCTATTTTACACACACATATGCTGAATAAAGCTACTTTCAGTTCTCTAGTGGTTTTGCTTCAGATGTACATGATGTTGATGATGCTAACCATGCCCTTGCTGCAGTGATGGTGATTTTTGATATCAGGAAAATGAAGTGTTACTGTGCAGGACCCCATGTGGTCCAGGGGGAATGTGTCCTATCCTGGTGTGTAGCCATGTCATCCTTTGCAGCAATATGAGGGTGTCATGTTTTCAATATTTACCAATGGGATTCCCTACATTTATTTGCAATATCACATCTGTGGCTTACACCCCTGCACATCAGATGTGCTTGCCATTGTTCAATTTGTCTATTTCCCTGACCTTGTGACCATCTCCACTGGACATGCAAGTTTGGGCATCAATGGGGAAGGACTCATCTGTGGTATCAGTGCAACGTGCTATACATGTGTGTTGGATCTGTGCAGATGATTTCGGTGACACTCCCATGACCAGGCTGATGTGACGAGAGCCTTCATTTTGTGCTAATTGTTGACTGAGTGACCAAGTGTTCTGCTGACATGATAGAGCCCTGCAGAGACAACGTATGGCACAGCTTTCCTTACACAGGAGTGGAGTCCCCTCATGGCAGTGTGTAATTCCGTGACATTGCCTGAGCCCAAGGTGTGTGTTGTGTGAGCATGTCTGTGTGTGTTCACTTCCATTTTGCTACGCAGGCTGGGATCCCTAGCGATGTTCCTGTTTGTGATGCTTGCTGAGTTGACCTATGTTCCCCCCAAATCTTCGCCCTGGGTTCTCTGTGATGTGGGTGCATGGCCCATTACTGGTCATCAGGGTGTCATCCATAGGTGTGTTTGCTGTCAGGGCTGAGTTTGTGGGCAAACGCAGATGAGACACAGTCAGGATTCCCCTTGGCACTTGTTGGTTACACAAGTCATGTAATTTACAGTTTGTGTTAGCTTTCAGTGATTGTGACACGTTGTGTGTGTGACTGCTGCCACTCCTCAGGGTCAGAGCTGCAATGTTGGAAGTTGTCTATGTGTGTTCTTTGTGGGTGACCTTGGCTTCTTCATTGGTGTGTGACTGTGGCCGGGATCCCATTGGTTGGTGTGGATTTGACGTCATGCCCATGTACAGCGTACTGTGCAGTTTGTCAGACATTCATGAGTCTTGTTGACTGGCCATGTGTGATGGGTTTCTGCACCTTAGTTCCCCCCACCACCCCTGGGATTGTCATGGGTGCATGTGCAATGTCACCAGTCCATGTGAGCTTCACTGCTGCACATTGGTGGAGATCAAGGTGTGTGGTGTTGAGTGTGTGCAAATGTGAGTTGTTGCACGGCTAGACCCCTACCTCCATATTGGCCTTGGCTGACAGGCCGTGCTGATTGATTTGTGCTTGTGTAGGTGTGATGGTAGTTTGTTGCTCAGGACACATGACTGTGGTTCACAGTGTGAACGACATCTACCTTTGTCATCACAGTGGGATTATCATGCAGGCTAGTGTCACCACAATGTGGGGTCCCTGGGGGTAGTGCTGTGGTGGGTCTGTCTCTTGCTGTGTTAGTTGCTGTTCCTACAAGCTTGTGTGACATGTATAATTTGGGCTCCCTCTCAACTAACAATGCCTGATTGCCCACATAGGGGAATCCGATCCATGAGTTACTTTTGTGTGGCACTGTATACACATCTGTGTAATTGGGATTCAGGCCTCTTCATGTGTTGTGTGGTTGCCTGGGGACACTGGCACACCCCCCCCCCATCACCTGTTGTGTTTGATATGCAGTGTGAGTCTGCCTGTTTGTGTTTGTGCATCTGCACCACTGCATTGGCATATCTTTAGTGTGCCATTGGCTGTATGTTGTTTGGTGGCTTTCCCCTGCTGTCCCTGGGACTCCTAGGTCATCAGTCAGCACAATGATCATGGTTTGTATGTCCCATTGCTGCCATGGTATGGTATTTGTTCACCTCACATCTACAGTCTACACAGGATATCTACATTTGTGTGTCCATTGGTGCAGATATGTGGGTCTGCATTATGATGGTCACTTCTGTCATTGTGTTATTGGTAAATGTTGACAATGTGAGCCCCCATGGGTGATGTTTGTCTGCACATGGCCAAAGGTGTGTCTTATTTGCACTGCACTGTTTGCCTCACCCAATCTATGTTGCTATGGGACACAAGCACTACTATGCCACTGATGTGTTTGTTGTTCTGTGACCAGGAATCATCCATGCTGTTTGGCAGTTGCAGCTTTTCCCATGACAACACTTACATTTTGCTCACTGTGATGATGGGGTTTTAGACCCCATTGCCACAATGTTCAAAATGTGCTTCAGCTATGGACCCCACACTTACATTTTGGTCACTGTGATGATGGGGTTTAGACCCCATTGCCACAATGTTCAAAATGTGCTTCAGGTATGGACCCCACACTTACATTTTGGTCACTGAGGTGATGGGGGTTTAGACCCCATTGCCACAATGTTCAAAATGTGCTTCAGCTATGGACCCCACACTTACATTTTGGTCACTGTGGTGATGAGGGTTTAGACCCCATTGCCACAATGTTCAAAATGTGCTTCAGGTATGGACCCCACACTTACCTTTTGGTCACTGTGATGATGGGGTGTTAGACCCCATTGCCACAGTGGTCATGGTCTGCTTGCATTGTGGAGGCCACACACATTTATGTGTGACACATGTGATAGGGGGTCATGTTCAGTGTTGTAGGCATTTGACACAGACTACACACGCTTGTCATGGTGTTGGGGGGATGTATTTTTCAGACATTCCTTATGTTGGAGTATGCTGGTTGTGTCATGCATTACCCGTCCTATGAGTAGGGGTGGTGTGGGTGGTAGGCATCCAGCACCCATGAGTAGGGTTGGTGGTAGTGGCAGGCATCCAGCCCCCCATGAGTAGGGGTGGTGGTAGTGGTAGGCATCCATCCCCCTATGAGTGGGGATGGTAGTAGTGACAGGCATCCAGCCCCCCATGAGTAGGGGTGGTGTTAGTGGTAGGCATCCATCCCCTATGAGTGGGGATGGTAGTAGTGACAGGCATCCAGGCCCCCATGAGTAGGGGTGGTGGTAGTGGCAGGCATCCAGGCCCCCATGAGTAGGGGTGGTGGTAGTGGCAGGCATCCAGCCCCCATGAGTAGGGGTGGTGTTAGTGGTAGGCATCCATCCCCCTATGAGTGGGGATGGTAGTAGTGGCAGGCATCCAGCCCCCATGAGTAGGGGTGGTGTTAGTGGTAGGCATCCATCCCCCTATGAGTGGGGATGGTAGTAGTGGCAGGCATCCAGCCACCCATGAGTAGGGGTGGTGTTAGTGGTAGGCATCCATCCCCCTATGAGTGGGGATGGTAGCAGTGACAGGCATCCAGGCCCCCATGAGTAGGGGTGGTGGTAGTGGCAGGCATCCAGGCCCCCATGAGTAGGGGTGGTGGTAGTGGCAGGCATCCAGCCCCCCATGAGTAGGGGTGGTGTTAGTGGTAGGCATCCATCCCCCTATGAGTGGGGATGGCAGTAGTGGCAGGCATCCAGCCCCCCATTAGTAGGGGTGGTGTTAGTGGTAGGCATCCATCCCCCTATGAGTGGGGATGGTAGTAGTGGCAGGCATCCAGCCCCTCATGAGTAGGGGTGGTGTTAGTGGTAGGCATCCATCCCCCTATGAGTGGGGATGGTAGTAGTGACAGGCATCCAGGCCCCCATGAGTAGGGGTGGTGGTAGTGGCAGGCATCCAGGCCCCCATGAGTAGGGGTGGTGGTAGTGGCAGGCATCCAGGCCCCCATGAGTAGGGATGGTAGTAGTGGCAGGCATCCAGCCCCCCATGAGTAGGGGTGGTGTTAGTGGTAGGCATCCATCCCCCTATGAGTGGGGATGGTAGTAGTGGCAGGCATCCAGCCCCCCATGAGTAGGGGTGGTGTTTGTGGTAGGCATCCATCCCCCTATGAGTGGGGATGGTAGTAGTGACAGGCATCCAGGCCCCCATGAGTAGGGGTGGTGGTAGTGGCAGGCATCCAGACCCCCATGAGTAGGGGTGGTGGTAGTGGCAGGCATCCAGGCCCCCATGAGTAGGCGTGGTGGTAGTGGCAGGCATCCAGCCCCCCATGAGTAAGGGTGGTGTTAGTGGTAGGCATACATCCCCCTATGAGTGGGGATGGTACTGGTGACAGGCATCCAGGCCCCCATGAGTAGGGGTGGTGGTAGTGGCAGGCATCCAGGCCCCCATGAGTAGGGGTGGTGTTAGTGGTAGTCATCCATCCCCCTATGGGTGTGTATGGCATTGGTGATAGCTATCCCGCCCCTATGGTTCTGCTGTTGCTAGTGTACGTCATTTCTGCATCCCTATGGGTGTGTGACATATTTCGGGTACGTGTCGTTTGTTTGTGTTGTGGGTGTTTGACTTACCGTCTGCGCCGTACGCATCCGTACCGGTCCCGGTAATAGATGTAGAGTATTGGTAGGACCTGCGCGATGGGATTCATGGTTGGTTCGTCTCGTTCGGGTTTCTCGTGGCTTCGACTCGTACTCGTCGCTGGCTTGTTCGTCTCGTCGCTCTGGATCGTCTTGTGGCGCGAATCGGAGCTTATGTACAGCTCTCCCGGATGCTCTGACGTGCCGGACGTAGCGACGGGTTCGGCGCGTACGGAAGGCGCATCGTACTAGTCTGGCCGGAAGGTGCTGTGTATTTGGTTCCGTGCGACTCGATTCGGCGTTTACGGATCCGGCTCGGGCGGGGAACAGGAGCTGGAATGGGTAAGTACGGCTCGCTCGGAATCTGTGCTGTTATGCGCATCGTACTTGCTCGTTCGGACGACTGTTCGAATCGGTCGGGAAACACGCGTTCGGCTTGGTTTTTTTCCGGACGAATACTGTTAGGTGCGCTTCCGGCCGAGATCGGAATCGACCCCTAAGTAGAAACTATACTCATCTTCTACAAAAGGGAATATAGTGGCATAGCTTGAGGTAGTTATTCTAATATTAGAGAGATATATTTAGTATTTTGTGTACATGTATTTAGTAGGATATTTGTGGGTGTTTATATTTAGCCTTCAGAAATTGCCAGCTATCTGTCAAAGCGTAGCAAGTTGACTATACAGCAGTATTGCTAAGGCACACCACTTCACAATTACAGGATATGTTCAATGTTCCAGTCACAAGCTACTAAAGTAATCATTTTGTCTTGTAGAAATCCACTGCAGCCTGCAGACCTCCTTTGCCACAAAACTGACAAGGCAGAGTGTGGAGTCCTGTGTTTCTATTTTCTCTCTTACTCCTTACCCTTTTTCCTGCTCTACCACTGTCATCATGTCTTAGAGTATGTGGTTGCTGGTGGGGACGATAAGAAACAAAAAAGAATGTTGCTTCCATTGGATCTTGTGCACAAGGGTAGTGCTAACCTGACAACATGATTGTTAGTGTTCCCAAACCTCCAAGCAAACTATGCCTTAGAACACCCTCTTTACACCCCTTAAGTTGGATTTGCTACTGAGGATTTCTCTGCATTCATAGTGGAGAAATCTGCAGTGGTAAATTCATTTATGCTTGCCAGGAATCCTTTTACAAATTCCAAGCAGGTGTAAATGGAGGTATTTTTCTCTCTATACTTATGCTATGTATACAGCTGTGAATATCTTTGTGAATAGGGCCCTGTGATTTGCTTTTATCCTGTTGAATACAACAACAAGGTGACGATGGAGTGTCTGATTCAATCTCAGCCAGTGGCAATCGCTCGGGCCGCATCCCAATCCATGGTTTTTCGACCACAATGCCACCTCAGTTTGATCCCAGCCATATGCAAATCAGTCTTGACCCTGCTCCAATGGGAGCTGTCCAGCCTGAACTGCAAAGCTAGGTCCTCCCTGAACTGGAATACAAGCAACCTAGGACCGGTTTTGCCTTCATAAGGCCTGATCAGCCAAGTACAGCTTGATTCCAGTGGCACAGCGAGCTTAGGACCGACGTCCAGGCATATCTGTACCACTTAGCGTTCCAACTGCAACAACAAGATGATGTTTGGGATGCTTGAATAAATCTCAGTCACTGGCAATCGCTCGGGCTGCATCCCAATCCATTGTTTTTTATCCAACATGTCACCTAAGTTCGTCCTGTTGAAAGCAAGCCCTTTGGTTAAATCCTACGGAATATTAGTGTGGTCCATTTAAATTGCCCACACTGGTTCCCTTACTATAGGAAGCAGGGTTGATGCTGATTTGCATTATTCAGGCCTCTGTCTAGAGTGGCATACTGGGAAAAAATCAATGAATTGCAATGCTATCCTGAGCAATTGCCAGTGATTTAGACTATTTACAAGCATTCCTCCCATCACCTTGTGAGTGCTTGGTTTAACACCCAACGTGGCCAAAAGTATGCCGAGACCTGGGTCCCTTGCTCGGTGTGCCACAGGATTTAAGTTGTAGTGGAGAGGATGTGATGTAATGACCAGAATTGCCAACTTTGGAGTTGGGCAACCAGAATCGAGTCTCGTCATCAACTCAACATCCTGTGATTCTGGGCAAATCACATAATTTCCCCGTGCCTACCAAAAATGAATGTGTCCTTGTGCAATGTAACTGGTGCTCATGTAAAGCACTCCAATACCTTTGCGTCGAGTTCGCGCTATATAAAGCTGCAAGAAACAAAAAAAAGTGCACTGATGAGGCCTAACAAAGTTGATGCCAGACTAGAAGATGTTTGGGATCCTTTCTGGAGGGGCCTCGCCTGCGAGTCCACAATGGACAGTTCCCATTAGGAGCAGGGTCAGTACTGATTTGCATAAGGCAGGCCTCTGTCTAGAGTGGCACAGTGTGTAAAAAACAATGGGTGGGAATGCTACCCAGAGTAATTACCAGTGATTTAGACTTTTTGCAGGCATTCCTCCCATTACCTTTTGTGTGATTGCTTTAACAAGACTGTCTTGTGTAAGGCGCAGCCTCACACCATGATGCAGAGGTGCCTTGAAACCCTCACGGGTGAGTAGCGCGCTTACAATTCCCTGATTGATTGATTGATTGATTAAGTGTGCACTGCCTAGCATAAGATTTGTACTGGGCGCATACCCTTCAAGTGCAAATTCACATGCCTAGACAATGTCATAAGGGTCCCACACATGTAATATGTGCTGTGCCCTGCAGGACACATGTGATGCGTTATTTTTTTGAGAAATGAACTCATTTTTCCTCATTTGTGCCTTCTTTAAGAAGGTATGAATTTTTGATGCAAAGCCTGGTCTAGGTATCTTAGTAGATCAGGTTTGCCTCAAAACCTATGGGTTTTTGTTCTAATCCGCTCCAGTGACACCCATTTGACGTAAAGAGAAGCAAATAGTTTTTTGCACCGAGAAAAGAGCACCTTTGCAGAGCAAATCATCTTTTTTTGTCACTGCAAAGGCTTTCTTTCCTACCGCGGCACTGACTGACACCAAGCCGGTTGCTAGCCCAAAACGGGCTCGGCATGCACATGCTGCTAAACTGAAACTGCTTTGGAATTGGCATGCCCTGACCCCTCCTGATAACTGCCTCCGCCAGCCCAGGCCAGTGGCACCATAGGGTCAATGATCCTGCCCACGTGAGGGAGTGACTAGAGGAGCGCAGTAATGGGCACACTGGCTGAGGCGGCATTTCTACACCTGTTTCTTCAGCACCACAGGCACAGGCTGTGGCTTACATGCACACCAAGGACTGCTGCACTCTGTGTCTGTAACAACCTGACCAGAACGTCCTATTTGTAGTTTGCAAAACAAAAAGAAAATTGCATCAGCAGCTGGCCAATTTGTGCTTTACAAGAAGCCTATATATTCATCTGTTACCTCAACACGTCCTACTTAGACATGTTGCAAAGTGCACAAATGAGGACAGAATTTGCAGAAATTTCTAAACTGGAATAGACAACATTATGAAGAACGTTTGCTCTTAAATTTGTTACATATATAGTCTCTTTAAAACTGGTAGTATAGTCAATATTTCTGACTAAACTTCATATCCTAAACCGATGACACCCAGCTAATCCTCTCGCTATCGGAAGACCCCTCCAACACTATGGCCAACTTCTCCAGATGCATGACAAGCGTCATCGACTGGATGAAAAAGAACTGCCTAAAACTCCACAGAGACAAAACGGAAGCGCTGATCTTTGAGAAAAACACCTCGCCGTGGAATGACTCCTGCTGGCCTTCCTGAACTAGGACCCTCACCAACTCCGACAGACCATGCCCGCAACCTTGGCATCATGCTGGGCAGCAAACTCTCCATGAAAAAACAGATTAACGCAGTCTCCTCCTCCTGCTTCCTCACCCTTCGTATGCTTCGTAAGATCTTCAAATGGCTCCCCATCAAAACAAGATAAACTGTCACCCAAGCCCTAGTCACTAGCCGGCTGGACTACGGGAATGCACTCTATGTAGGAATCACTGCATACTTCCTGAAAAGGCTGCAGACCATACAATATTCAGCTATTAGACTTATCCTTGACCTCCCCAGACAAACACACATCACTCCCCACCTCAGGAAATTCCACTGGTTCCCAATTCTGAAGAGATGTCAATTCAACATGCTGATCCACACCTACAAAGCCCTACACAACCTAGGACCAGCATACATCAACTACCGCCTGAGCTTCCACCAACCCTCCAGACACCTGCGCTCCGACTTCCTCTCCTACCTCGCTGTCAAGCCCTGGAAGGACCTCCCTCTTCACCTCCAAACCTCATCCACTCTGCTGGAATTCAGGAAGGGATTTAAGGCATGGCTGTTCAACTGAACCACGCCCCACCCCCTGCCACAGGATTTGCAGTGCCTGTATACCCTCACAGGTGATTAGCTTCACTTTCCAAGTCCTGATTGATTGATTTATTTCTACACAAATCTTTCGCAGAAGAGAATGCATTTCTGGGGAGAATCTTCTGTAAGTTTAATATACCACCGAAAAGATTGCCACAGTTTATTTTTCATTGCTCTTCTTTCTATGTTTGAAATGCCACTGAAACAAGAATCTCTGTTTTTCCACCTCAAATTTCCCACCTTGTTAGGAATTTTATTAGGGGTGTGTGCAATATCTACGTAATTGGCTTTTGTGTAATTATGCACAATTTTAAAACGATACCTGAAATTAAGTAAATTTACACAAAATGCAAGAGTGGAGTTATATTTTAGTGAGAAAACTACAAAAATAGTGCAAAAAACACATGCTGCAAACAGCAGCCGCTCATGTTCTGGTTGTATGTATTGTTCCGATGCCCTCACTCTAAAGCCCTTATTTATGAAGTGCTTGCGCCGCTGTTGCGTCACTTTTTTCTGACGTTGCGGCGGCGTAAACAATGTGCCACACTGCCCCTTTTTTTACAAAGTGATGCATCTAGGCAGATGCGTCACTTTGTAAAGGCCTGTGCTACATTATACCTGTTTCAGGTATAAAGTATGCAGGGTAGGCGTTCCCCCATAAAAAAAAGCCTTGTAGAAGTGGCGCAGTGAAATCTACAAGATTTCACTGCGCCACTTCTACGACTTGACTGTGTCTTATGCCTGCTTCAAGCAGGCGTAAGGAGTGACGCAGGGCTTTTCACATGTGTGCAATGACACATTGCTGGAGTTGCATCAGTTATCCCACACACTCCAGCAATGCGTCATTTTTGCGCCACCAGATACGTCAGGATTCCTGACGTAGCTGTAAATCCTTGCGCCATGGAGCGCTGTATTGTAAATACGGTGCATCCATGGTGTCGTAAGGATGTCGCTATGAAAAGTGACGCATCACTGTTTTTGCCCAGCAATGCACTACTTTTCATAAATGAAGCCCTAAATGTTTGCCGAGAATAGCGCATAACATGATGTGGCATAGCAGCATAATTTAGGAATTTCACATAACAATTGCAACACAAAATTCCCAATAATACTCGAGATTACGCTCGCTTAGGTGTAGTCTGGCTGTTGTAAAACTCCCTGCACAAGCTTTGACTTGTCTATCTGGCAATAAGTCATTTACAGAAGAGCTGGCCTAAAAGGTCCAAGGTGGGCTTTGTTGGTGTCAATATGCACCCACTATTTACTACAGAATGTTGGTTTCTTAATAGGAAGTTAATAGGTAGGTAGTGCATTACCACGGTAAGAGCTGAAGCAGATAAGCAGAGTTGTTGAGAGGGCTGTACTGCAGGGAATCTTGTATGTAGACAAAGAAGCTGCCTGAAGTGAGATAATACACAGGTGCACATGCTGGATGCTACTGGCATGACCCTAGGTCCCTTGAAGCCTTGTCTGACCATCAGCATCTTTAGTCCTGAAGGTGGTGAACCAGTGATGTAATTATGAGCATTGGAGTGTGGGTGTGTGAGAGTTGGATTGAACATCAAATGCTGAGTTCCAATGACTCACAGTATTCACATAGGAAACAATGAAGCTACTTTACCGTCATCCCTTTTTAGCAATGGTGATTTATGGCTGCTTGAAAAATTACATTGCTGGGTTTTGTGAAGGGCTGACAACAGTGCAGCACCATATTTAGTAAGAGTCGCCTACCAATGACCTCATCTGTGGCAATTGCACTAAATCTGGCTGTGCATGACGTTAAGCCTCGTGCTGTTGTGCAAAGGCATGACGGCAGTGTCTAGCCAATGGTTAATTTGAGCTGGTGGGTGGTACTGCCACTTATTTTTGCACACCCGGACTCTTCATGATGTCCTGCGGGTGGCTGCCCCCAGTAATAAACTAGGAAGATCCTGCCATGACTCTCCTTTTGGCCCTACCCAGTTCCAGGCATGTATTGGGTTGGTTGGGGCTGCCACTGCTGCGAATCTTAACGTCACAAAATTGCAAGCCTCACTGAAAGATAGAAAGAAAAAAAAATAATTTGAAGTGCGTCAGAGAAGCATGTGTGCAGTGGGCTTGTATTTTTGTTTTTCCTCATTCCTGCCCACTACCCTGCTTGACGCGGCACTGCTTCTGCTCTGACCAAGCCTCTCTTACTACCTGGACCTGCATTCGTTGTGTTCTGTCCCCGAAGGCAGACTAAGGTCCTGATCTAGACTTCGGAAAATGGCTAGTACTCCCTCAGAGTGACCAAATAAAATACTATTGATCCCAAGACCATGGGAGCTTTCTCACATAGTTTGGGGGTCATTTAAACAATGTTATTGTCCCTTACTGCCATGTTTTTCACAGTGCTAAAGGAGAGTAAAAACTGGCCATTGGACCTCCCTCTCTAAATTGGGCGGGCAGCCGTTGGCCAAACCTCCGAAGGCCTTTACCCCATTGGGCCCCCAAACTCACTCTCCGAAAGGCTTACCATGTCGGAAAGCCCGGCATGCAAAGCGTTTCGGAGACCGAGCATCGTAATCCAGATGGCGTAAACCGTTGTCCGTATGGATTATGGGCCAGTCTTCGATGCCCGACGAGCTCCTTGAATCCGTCGGAATCCAGCCGGAATGACCGGCCGGTTTCACTTCTGACCACCTAAATTGTAATTAGGGGGTCGGAAGTGAAAGCCACTATCTCGGTCAGAAAGCCTCTGACCTAAAGTCGGAGGCTTTCCGACCGAGATTGTAATCGGGCCCTTAGTGGTAAACTTACATGTGTGAGGATCTCCCCATAGAAAATATAGGAGCGGTGGTGGTGGTGATTTACACTCATAGGTTTGTGAATAGCATTTTGTGGTACTTTAGTAGTTCCACTTTAGTACTACTAAACGATCAATTAAATGCAGTTTGTGAATAGGCCTCCTTTCGTGCTGACTAGTAAATAGCCTTGCACAACTTTGTGCTGAGTTGCACAGGCGCAAAAGCCTTAGTAAATCTGGACCCAAGTGTTTTATGAATAATATAACTGGAGTGCTTTTATCAAGGGAAAATGCAGTTTCTTTATGTAAATCTGAGCTCCGTGCTTGTGGGAAATAAGTGACTTAAGAGTGGATGTGTACCGCATCTGAGTAGGACCACAGTACATATTTCTGAATTCTAAAAACATCCCATGACAGTACTTAGAAAGCTGCTATGTAGGACTGGAAATGTTTGGACAGTGTGGAGTTTTTGAAAAAGTACTGGGTATTCTCACGTTTTTGGGCCCAAAATAGGAAACTGTCACTATTGTGAAAAATGTATTTTATTTTACAGTTAAAACAAACAGCATTAGCCGCAAATGTATAACAAGAATTTCTGTAAGACAGTAACATCTGGCTAATATTTGCAATATCATGTTTACTGAAAGGTTCCTGGACACTGTGGGGCAGATTTACAAGCCCCTTGTGACACCTTTGCACTGCTGTTGCGTCACTTTTGTGACGCAACGGCGGCGTAAAAAATGCAGCAAATTTACAACGTGACGCATCTAGGGAGATGCGTCACGTTGTAAAGCCCTGCGTGACATTATACCTGACGCAGGTATAATGTATGCAGGGTAGGCATACCCACGCAGGAAAGCCTCGTAAAAGTGACGCAGTGAAATCTACAAGATTTCACTGTGTGACTTTTAGGACACCACTGCGTCAAAACCTTGAAGCAGGCGTAAGGAGTGACGCAGTGTATTGGGAATAGGCCGCAACAGGCAATGCTGGAGTTGCGTCGTGTTTGCGACACGACTCCAGCAATGCGTGTCTTTTCTGCCAACATATGCGTCAGAATTTCTGACGCATCTGTCAAACCTTGCGCCATAGTGCACCGTATTGTAATGGCTATGTCTGAACTGGGGTGGCGTGGTGAAGCAAAATAACGATGGATTAAACCCAGATCTGTGACTGGGGGTGAATGTTTGCCAATGTGCAGCATTCCGTCCATCATCTTGTGTGTTTTGCGTATTGTAAATGCGGCGCATCTATGGTGGCACAAGGGTTTTTCATGCAGGCACAGGGAAACTGACGCATCTGTACAGATGCGTCAGTTTCTTGTAAATCTGCCCCTATACGTCTGATCACAGTGTTTGCTTAAACTACGTTGCATACACAGCATACAAACTACTTTACTTACTCCCTGTATTAATAAGGGTAAGTCCAACGTTAGAAAGCTGTATGCCAAAGACTTCCCACCTCGGCCCTCGGGTTTCTTCATACAAATAAATGTTTTTTAGCAAGCTCAAGTAAGCCCTCTGTAGAATTGAAACAGAAACCCACACAGTTTGCATTGATGCTTTCATCTTAAAATGTTTTAAAATGCATTATTTGTCTCATAGGTTCTAACACAGTTCTTGAAGAAGAGCCACAACCTATAATGTTTTTTTAGTTCTATGTATTTTTTAAAAAATTTATTTGATTGTGTATACCTTTAATGCAATCAAAGGGGAACATAAACAATGTGGAATCATTATTTTTTGCAATATACAAATAATATATTACCCATAGAGATGATCCTTACATTAACTCTTCTTGATAGACATAACTCATTGATAGCAAGACAGACTGACACACAAACAGAATGCGTATTTTTTTAGTCCTATCTAGTTTTCACTAGTGTCACTGACCATGTGCTAATGATTTCCTCACCTATTAGGGAACAAATCCGAAATCCCCTGCACGGATATAGTTTAAATCTATTCCGTGTTGACTAATGTTACAGGTTCCGTATGCTTTGTGATGTTCCATCAATCACAACCTCTGAGAAAACTCCCATGTGGGAGTCCCTAAAGGCCTTCTGAAGTCGACTTTAAGGGTTATCCAGTTTGACAAGGGTCACTGATCTGATATGCACCACTGTTCATTCACTTTACCAACAATTCCCTAGATAAACCCCAAATTGATGAGTTAACATGCTTTCTAAAATTATTATTCCTCCCACAGGTTCACCAAAACAACAAACAATTGCAATCAAAGGATACAAACCAAAACTCATCGAGGCATATTTACAGCAGAATGGAGAAGCGTGGCGATAGGCAAACATTGCTAACGCCACGCTTCTCCATTCTGAAAACGCAGGAATGTGCCGCATTCACAAGAATGCGGCGCACCCCTGCTTTCCCCCTAGTGCTGGCGCTGAGTTCAGGTGCCTAGCACCAACAGAGGCGCCCTTGCACCATAGTGCAAGGGTGTCTGCGTTGGGGGGGAAGATTATTTATGTGCAGGAAGGTGCTATAAAATCTCAATGATATTGCAATATTGTTCATCACAGTTGTAAGAGGTACAACAAGCCCGCCTCCACCTCACAGTCCGAACCTTTCCTCGTGTTGTCAGTACTGGAGGCCATACCCCATGAAACAAATACTTCTGACTATGGCCTATTGACAAGTGCTTCAAGTGCTCTCTTTTTGTCTCTTGTGTGTAATTTCTACTGGTCTTCATTCATAGTACCTTAGGCTTTCATCAGCCTCGGCCACTGTCTTTGGTCAGATGCCTTATTAAGCAGCTTTGAGCCTCAACTAATATCTCATGTGCTCTCCATCATCTACAAAAATAAACAATACCCACCTTCATCCTTGGCCAACCCATGTCATGTGCAGGCAATATCATGTACCATTGCCCTCACTCCTCCAACACCCTCACTTGACTCTACCTCATTACCCCCGGCTTGTGCATGGGTATCACTATCGAGTACACTTATGCATGCAATACTCACCATGAGTGCACTGCACTTGTGCCGGTGAATAAGAGCTTTTGGGTGATTTTCTTCTGCTGTTGCCCATGGAGTATCCAGGAGACACAGAGCAACGAACCAATGACATTGATGGCAAGTTGTGAAACATATTTATTGAATGTGAAAACAAGCAGATACATTAAATAAAGGATCTACAATAGTGCACTACTGCACGGACATGCCATGAGCAGACATAGACAAAGCACACTTTTCAAGCTACAAGCCAAAGGGCATTAATCCGGCTCCATCAATGGATGGCATAACTTCACCGCTTGCTGGATAAATCATGGAACTAATCTGGAATCTGGAGGTCCCATTCCTTAGACATGTCCCGGATCTTAAGGCATAGGATAGGGGGCATTTTCTCATGCAGGTCCTGCTCATCGATAGTCATTACTTGCAGTATTTTTTTACATCCACGTTCTTGTACTCGGGGTTGTACTTAGACTTGGAGAAGCAGATGGCGGCAGCCCGGTCACACTCACAGATAAATGCCTCACAAGGGTTGTTTTTACCTGGATAAAGAAGAGAAGAAGATGCAATTGAGAATGTGGTAAAAGCTGCTGGAATGGGGCACATTAGTGAGGAATTGAGACCCTAGTTGGTAGGTGTCTGGCTCTGCCCCAGCCCTGCTAGTTTTTCTGAGTCTCTGGCATCTGTGGGCTTGGCTGGATGGTGCATGACTAGGCAATATTCTCTCTGGCTCTCAAAACATTGTAGAGTACAGAACAATCTTCATGGCTGCCACTTAGCCTTGGAAGCTGTTGTCACATGATTGCCTTCAGAGAGTGCAGAACTCTGGTATAGTGCTGCACCATAGATTAAGTAGCAGTAATCGTGTGTTCTGACTTGAGCGAGTATAGGGCCTGAGCTCAGGTCTGTCATGTACGGGAGGTTCCTGTTAATCCTAATCTTATTTAGCTCTCTTATGCTGGGGAGACCTAACTACCTGATCAACAGGCTTGCTCTGCTCGCCATCCTTGCTTCCTATTTAGTACAAATGGATTTCCCCTTTGCCCCGAATTGTTTTGCCATCCTCAAGCAGGAAGGACAAATATTTAAACTTAGCCCCTGATTACGAATGCAATATTATTATACCTTGGGGCAGATTTACAAGCCCCCTGCGCCACAGGTACGTCACTTTTTGTGACGTACTGGAGGCGCATTTCACTTCTCCATATTTACAAGGAGAGGAAAAGCCACCCTGCGTGACTTTTCCTCTCCTTGTAAATATGGCCCCTTCACACGCAGCACTTTGCGTGGAAGGGGCGTTCCATGGGTGTTGCTGTGGGTGTTCTCACGCAACACCCATGGAACCAGACACATTTCCAGATTTACGAGGAATCGTAAATCTGGAAATGCGTGTCAATGCTACGCCTCCCGTAGCGAGGCGCAATGAGGAGAAATGTTTTCATTTCTCCTCGTTTTTGTTTCCTCTTTCAATGTGTGCTGCATTGTGCAGCACACATTGAAAGAGGAAATCACCTCTAATGATTGTTTTTGTTCAGGAAGGGTTCCCTTCCTGCACATAATCATTGAAAGAATGCTGTTTTTCAACTTCTATGTGTGCTAATGCAGCACACATAGAAGTTGAAAAACGGCATTTCAGTTTGTTTTTGTTCGGGAAGGGAACCCTTCCCGAACAAAAACAATCTCCCCCACGATGCAGGCATCCTTGCACCATGGTGCAAGGTTGCCTGCGCTGGCGCGTGGCAGCTGTTTGTGCGCCAGCGCAGGGGGAAGCACAGAGATGCGACATATTGTTGTAAATATGTCGCATCGCTGTGC
Source organism: Calotriton arnoldi (assembly GCA_963921515.1). Taxonomy (NCBI): domain Eukaryota; kingdom Metazoa; phylum Chordata; class Amphibia; order Caudata; family Salamandridae; genus Calotriton; species Calotriton arnoldi. The sequence goes on from CAWUFW010001064.1 coordinate 1,581,486, forward strand.
TTTCCAAACTAACGCAGCACGGCGCAGCAAAATGACTTGCTGCGCCGTGCTGCGTTAGTTTATTGTAAATCTGCCCCCTTGTATCTTACTACACCGCGGGCTTATCAGGTGATAAATAGCACATATTGCGAGTTCTGTCCAAAAATGGAGCACAGTATTTGAATTTTGGTGCTTCAAATCATCATACACCATTGTTTTCAGGACATTCCCCTCCCCCCCCGCCCCCCGAGTGTACTTTGGCAGGTTTGAGCTACCTACACGTAGTGCATCAAGTAATTACCGAAGACAGTAAACTCTGCATTTATCATCTGATCCCTGCACAACTCCTGTTTGCGCAGGGATCAGAATTCTCCAGGGCATCTGTAAAGAGCCTGTGACAGTTTCTCTTCTTTACCAAACGTTTATTATAATTTGTGTCTCTTTCCTAGGTTATGCTTGTTATTCTGGGACCCTGGTCAAAGTACCTTGAAGCTACTTTTGTGGCATTCTGGTGTGATGTGACACTCACAACTGCACGTCCTACTGCAGAAAATAGAGAGTTAAGAGAGAGACCGGGGAAGACCCTACAACTGGTGGCGAAGCGGTGAAGGACTGCGTAGACCCACTGAACCAGAGATAGGGCAGAAAAAGAGCCCGCGGTACATACTGCTGCAGGTGATGTCGGTCCCAGAGCATGAATAGGTGTAATTCTCAATGTAGGGTTTGTCAAAGATGCCCTTGCAGCTGGGATGCACCATTGAGTAGTCGTAGCAGGCATCATGGACTTGACAACACCTGTAAGAGAAGGAAAGAAATTCTCATTCATGATAAAGTAGTTGGGTGAAGCCAAATCACGCCCATTGTACTGACCAGTACTGATCTTTCATATCAACAGCTGATTCACTTACCAAATAAGAGAGTCTGATCTGTAAATACAGACTGCTTCCTATAATGAAGTGAACATGGAAGCAGAGGGCTGCATCTTACTAGATGGACAAAGCTACAACTTTCTGATGAGCATGTGAAAATGTCTCATGGTTGCTTTTATGCATTCCAGGTTGGCTGTGATGGTATTTTACCAATCCAGAGCTGTAATACTGTGTCTGTAGTGATAAAAGGATTTTGTTATTTTTCAGCCCGGCGCGAATGGCACTAGCTAATCCTATGCTTAAAGACTTTGCTGTAAAAATGTCAAAAGGCTTCAGCACCTCCAGAGCTCCCGCTTCCGTTTTTGTATAATTTATATATATCCTGTCGGACAGCTTGGCACTGTTGGTGGGTGTGCAGGTGAGTAGTGCAGCTATCTGTTCTGAATTTCAAAACAAACTGTGCTGTGGTTAATCAATAAATGACCCGCACTCAGTGATGCTTTAAAGTGGTTTAGTTGTGTGAGTTCACACAGTGATTTATAGCCAGAAAATACCCGGCGAAAACAATCCAATCCTGGTTGAAAAAACAGCAAACTCTAAAAGCAGAGAGGAAAGATTGCAAATGAAGACTAGACAGGAGGATACCAACAAAATAAGAGTGATAATAAAGGTATCTCTAGGATCTGCACTAATCAAAATGCATAATGCATAAACATTGCTTATGAACACAACCATTGCGGAAAAGCTGGAAATCGTCCAACAATAACATTTAGAAGGGTAAGGAGGGTAAAGAAGACATTGACACATGACCACTTCAACAATGACCGGCCATTAACTAATACACAATGGCTTTTGGAGCTGCACTACATGTAAAGCTTGTTAAATAGGCTTTAGCAAAAAGGAATTTGTAACTGGAACAGGGCAGGAGCTCACAATAATGCATCATATTACATGCAAGAGCAAGTATGTACTGTATGTAATTGTGTGCCCATGCAAACTACAATTAATAGGAAGCACAACCTGCCAACTGAAAAAGAGAGTCTTCAAACATATTTGAGCAGTAAGAAATAATGATAAGAGTTAAACAACAGCAAAGCACATAGGCATTGGAACGACCTCGAATACTATGCAATCGACTGTGTGCCAAAATCAGAGAAAGGTGGTGACAGAGAGAGAAAATTATGTCAACTCGAATCAAAACACATAATCTCACTCCAAAGCAGGACCTGCCAAAGGATTAAATCAAGATGAAGAGTTATATGTACCTATGTAAGCTGGTGAATTATAGGCACAACAATCAATTAGTAGTAACAGCACCACAATCAAAGATCGTGCACGCTGGGGAGCAAAAACTAGCTTAAAAACCATGAGTGACACCAATCAATTCGTATGAGAATCACCACAATCAAAGTTCACACACGCTGAGGAGCAAAAACGAGTTAAAAGTCATGAGTGAGGATGTAACAAGCCACCAAGGGAAATACACGATGGATAGTAACACATGAGCTAGTGTATAGCTTTTTTAGCATCTTGCAACATGAAGAGATGAAAAGCGCCACAGTCCAAGATTGCACACCTTGGGGAAGTAACAAACTACCCCGGAAAATATACAATGAGTAGCAACACATAAACTAGTGTTGAGTTTTAAAAAAAATATCTTGTGACATGTATGGACCCCATCATGATGAACATGGAATCTGAGACATACAGCCCACCCGAGGGCAAGAATAGTGGCAATGGTCTCAAATGGCAAGGAAATCATGTTGATAACATTATTGTGTTCAGGACCAGCAATAAATGAAATATATTGTAAGCAAGGAGATGCACCAGGAAAACAAATCCAGTCTCATACGTTTTGTAAAGAGATCCTTTATTTTATCAGTCTTCAACAATCATTTTATAACAAGTGCAATCCAGCCAACGCGTTTCGTTCCTAAAAAACACTTCTGGAACTTCGTCAGGGCTTTATATTTAAGTAGGCTAGTAAGCCTCTAGTATCTACAATAGTCCAGCAACTATTACGCTAGTTTATATGGGCATTCCCAAGCCGCATAACTGCCACCATGATAAGTGAGCCTTCTCGTGTGACTGCGGTCTGAGTTCTAATAAATAAAATATAATTAATTTGAATACGAGGAGATTAAATGAATGCAAATCGTGTAGATCAAAAGACTGCACTTGAGCTGGGAAATACAAATAACAGATGTGCAGGACAACCACCATGAGTGAGCCCAAACCCCATTTACACAAACAAAAACTATAAGTCCTACAATTCCCTGAACTGTGCAAGGCAAGTGACACTCTTAGTCCAACATGAAAATGGTAGCTTGCAAACAATATTTACAATAGCAAAATGTTTTATATGCACTGAATGAACCAATGAATGCTATGCAAGGCAACAGAAAGACTACACGGCACCCTTTTTCTTTTCTTTCCTTGTTAACAGTTTGCACTTTTCACTCACTTTGCTCATGAACAGTGACCAAACTGAAAACTACAATTCCTATGAGGAATACAGGAACAGGAAATGATGCAGTTGACTGTGACATGAATATGAACATTAAAAAGGGACTGCATTTTTAACCCATGATCAAGGCCACACCAGGCCGAAACACATTGGGGGGCTTTTATCATGTGAATTTGCACAATTTAAACCACTTTAAAGCATCACTGAGTGCAGGTCATTTGTTGTTTAAACACAGCAACAGTTTGGTTTGGGAATATCTACATCTGCACACACACGCACATCCACACAAATATATATATATATATATATATATATACACATAGATATTATCTACTGGCGGTCGCCAGTAGATAGTTATGGTTAGGACCTATTTTCCATAGGAAATCCGCAACATTCTATTTGAAATAACTTTGGCGCCGGTTGACGAATCTTCGCGAAATTTTCAAACTTGTTGGGGCGCTCCGGACTGCTCCTATCCTGAAAGTCTCGGGGTGATTCGTCAAGCGGGGGCCGAGAAAAAAGGGGGGTCCCAAAACGTGTTTTCCCCATGCAATTTTCCATAGGAACCTTTAGTCGCAGCTACAGCCCGAACTGCTGAACGGAATTACACCAAATTTGGCAAAAAGGTAGCCCTTGGTTCAGAGTCGTACCTTTTGCTTAAATGGTGTAAATCCGTTCAGTAGTTCCTGAGAAAATCAAAAGTAAAATCACATATATATCTATGGCCGCGTAGGGTCCGCGTACCCTCCCGATCACGAGCTGTATGGTAATTGGCTGTCAACACTCCAAATCAGGAAGTGTTGGCAGCCATCTTGTTCCTCGGTAGAACCGAGGAACAAGAAAGCAGTAAAACAACTGCGCAAAACGCAAAAAGGGGGCAGGGTAGAAACACCCTGACCCCCGAGGCCTGCTCAGGGCCCCAAAAACTTTTTTTTTTTTTTTTAAATCGGCAAAAAACGCGCTGGGTGCGCGGATCCTGCCGATAAAAAACAAAAACGAAGCGCGGGCTCCCGCGCTTCGTGGTTAATTGGCCCCCGGGTGGGCCAAGTCCCGGGGCATGCGGGGGTTTATTAATAATTATATGGGGGCCTCTAAGGCCCCCAAGCCCCGGGGACCGCCACCCCGGGGCTTTAAACAAATGGTGCGGGAGGGCTCTCAGCCCTCCCGCAGCCTCGGGACCGCCACCTCCCCGGGGCTTCTTTTTAAAATTAAAATTAGTTGTGTGGGGGGGCTCCAGCCCCCTCACACACCCCGGGGACCGCCACCTCCCCGGGGCACAAAATCGTTAAATTTGGGGGTCCGTTACGGACCCCCAGAGCCCCGGGGACCACCACCTCCCCGGGGCTTTCAACATGTTGGGAGGGGGGCCGCGCGGCCCCCCTCCTGGAGCCCTTGATGGCCCTGGGGACCACCACCCCCCCAGGGCCGGCTCCTGCAGTGTCCCGGGGTGCCTACCCCCGGGACACTGTAGTTTGCTATGGCAGGGCGGGAGCCTCGCGGCTCCCGTCCTGTCATAGCAAACTGCTTTGAATTTTGTAAGAGAGAGCAGGAAACCTGCTCTCTCTTCCAAAATTCAAAGCAAATTGCTTTTCCACACGGGGAGCTGCATCTTAGCAGCTCCCCATGTGGAAAAGCAATGCCGGCTCCCGAGGGACGCGGGGAGCCGGCGGGACCATGTCATGAGTGATGTAATATGTGACGTCATCAGCAGTGCATTGCGGGGGCGCGAGTTATAGTTAGCTGAACTAACTGTAACGGGGGAATTTCACGGGTTTTGTACGAGTGAAATGTCCAACTAGCTATAACTGTCCCTAAAACCTATGGTTTTTTCAGTGAATTTCTAAGGTTTTTTAAATGCTAATTTCTAACTATAACGTGCCTGAAACCTATGGTTTTTTCAGTGAATTTCTAAGGTTTTTTAAATGCTAATTTCTAACTATAACGTGCCTGAAACCTATGGTTTTTTCAGTGAATATATATATATATATATTTTTTTTGTATTTTTTTTTAACAAAAAAATGAAATAATTTTAAAAACAGTCCAATATAAACATCTAAAATGGAAGAACATTATATTCTAAAAAATCAAAGAAATTAAATATTATCAGAAAATAAATTGTCTAAATACAATATTAAACACCACTATATTTAGATAATAGATATTTAAAATGTTAACATTATTGAGAAACATAAAAAAGATATACTTAACAACGATATTCCAAATTTTAATCTCCTGGCACCACTAATATTATAGGATAGACATTAAGTACTATTGATATTCTGACATTAATATTAAGGATACACACATCAAGGAAATATTCATCCTGAGCTACAATTAATATTTCCATGAGCTTGTCGCAGTGATGGTGTTGGAACAGAACTGGGCTAAGAAAGGGTTATGTTGTATCAATGGGTCTTTATATACCAGTACATGACATTGGCAAAGTTCAATAATGGTAGGTACAACTGATAACCTGTATATAGATAACCATAACAGACCCATATCCCAGCCAAAACAGGCCAAGTGATATTGATAAAAATGCAATCATTATCAAACATATGCAGACCATGTAATATTTTTTTTTAAAACAGATATTGACAAAGAAATACAAGCCATGTGATACTGACAAAGGGCCAGGTATTATCAGACAAATGCAGACCAGGTGATATTGAAAAAGACAGATATTGATAGACAAATACTGACCAGATAATATTGTCAAAGGGAAGCAAGCATTTCCAAATATAAGCAATGCGACAATGGCGTAGCTCGTGTGCAATGTGCCTTAGTGCAAGCAAAGTAACTAGCCCCCCTCAGTAGGTAACTCTAGTAGATGGTCTACTAGGGTGACATATCACTCTCTCAGCTAAACCCGACACTCCTCAACCTCCGTTGACATAGCCCACATCTGCCATATCAGAACTCATTACCATTCTCATACACACACTATTATATTTCCAATCCCTGCACTGCATTTCTGCAAGTCAAAGTCATAACCCTTAAAAGCATTACCAAAGTCAAAAGGTTTGGCCCTTGTAATGTGCATGTACATAAAAATATAATATGCCCGGATCCCACACTCACACTGCTACCCTCACATTGGCTCACCCCTCACGCTGCACTCATACAGGCACAAGCCTCACTCTGCACTCACACAGACACAACTTTCAACTTGTAGACCACTTACTCTGCACTCATAAATGACAATGTTAATTCTTCATTCACACAAGTACATCTCTCACAATGCACTCACAAAACATGAAAGCTATCCTGCACTCACACAAGCACATTGCTCACACGCAGGGACGCCATTCACTAGGCAGGAGCAGAGTTGGGACAGGTGGTGGCAGAGAAGGCACAGGTTGAGTATCTGGTGCTCTAGTGCAATTCAAAGATGTTGAGGTAAGCTACAGTGAAGCTTGAATGTCCACTGAGGTTATTTAGTCTCCCCACGGCCACACTTAGGTCAGCACTGCTTGCTTTGTGAGTCTGATCTTTGTGGACTTTTGTGGGGAAGAGTCTTGGCATCAAACAAAGTTTCACTTGCCTTCTAAAAAACAAGGTGGTGGTTTTCTTTGTAGTGCAAGCATATGAAGAAAGAAAGAAGGAAAGAAAAAGAAAGAAAGAAAGAAAGAAAGAAAGAAAGAAAGAAAGAAATATGCCAACTAAATGTGAAGGGCATGTGCTTCATTAAATGAATAAAAAAATAAAGCTTCACTCTGATCTGCCACCTTGGAACAATAAAAATGATAGGTCAACACTGCTTGCTTTGTGAGTCTGATCTTTGTGGACTTTTGTGGGGAAGAGACTTGGCATCAAACAAAGTTTCACTTGCCTTCTAAATAACAAGGTGGTGGTTTTCTTTGTAGTGCAAGCATATGAAGAAAGAAAGAAAGAAAGAAACAAAGAAAGAAAGAAAAAGAAAAAGAAAAAGAAAGAAAGAAAGAAATATGCCAACTAAATGTGAAGGGCATTTACTTCATTAAATTAATAAAAAAATAAAGCTTCACTCTGATCTGCCATCTTGGAACAATAAAAAATGATAGAACATTCAATATACCGTTTTGAAATGGTGGCATGGTTTTGAAGCTTGCAGCAGAGATGCGTGGAGCTCTGCATAAGAAAACTGTGGTCCAGGAGCAATGGCAGTAGAGCTGCTGGAACCCTCATTACTCAAGTGGCACTAGTCTGAATCTGCAGGTGAACTGCTGGGGGGTGAACTAAATGAAGTATCTCCTGAGGCTGGACTCCTCTATATGCAGAGTAACACAGAGTAAGCAGGCAAAATACTGTTACTCAGACTACCTGACGTCCTAAAGACCAGCGATTGTCTACTAGGCAGAGCCAAACATTGGCAACAAAGCCAAAGGCTGAAGAGGGCCGATCCACTGCCCAATTGTATGCATGCTGTTCTGAAGGGCTGAACCAATATGTGAATGACACTCTGTCTGATGAACAACTGTAGTAGTTTTATCTAAAGCCCATGTTCCCTAAGCAAGATTAAGTATTATTTTTGAGACAATATGAGAAAGGTGAGACAGCTAAAAGTGCCTTTTGGTCGGACCTAAAACCCACAGAAATAGTTGGAGCACAGGAAACAGGAGCACAGCGAGTCCTTGGCTCACACACATAAGACATACAGCACTGGTCAAGAGCATCACAATCTTTCCTGAAAGACCAGGGACAAACTATGTACTGCAGGACCAGTGTAAGTCTCCTTTGAAGACATGGCACAGGTGTGGTACTGCAGTGCCAGCCAGTGCAAGCTTCCTGCAAGGAGATGAAACACATTTGCAACATCAAGGGCCAGTTTGTGCAAGCTTCCTTCAAAACATGGAACAAATGTGATACTGCAGGGACAGCACAAGCTTCATTCAAAACATGGGTCAAGTGCGGCACTTCAGGGCCAGTGCAAGCTTCTTACAGACATGGAACAAGTGTGGTACTGCAGTGCCAGCCAGTACAAGCTTCCCACAAATATATGCAAGAAGTGTGGTACTGCAGTGCCAGTCTGTGCAAGCTTCCGTCAAAGACATGCAACAAATGTGGCACTTCAGGGCCAGTGCAATCTTCCTTCAGACATGGAGAAGTGTGGTACTGTAGGGCTAGTGCAAACTTGCTTCAAAGTCATGGAAAAAGTGTCGTACAGTAGGGCCAGCCAGTGCAAGCTTCCCTCTACAAAATGGAACATGTATGGTACTGCTGGACCACTTCAAGCTTCCTTCAAAGACATGAAACAAGCGTGACATTGGGCAGCACCATTTAACACCTCCCTTAGATACAGCAAATAAGCAGCATTTCAGGTTTGGTGCAAGTGTAAGGAACAGCACTGGGGTGTATAAGTGCAAGCTTGACTGACACGCATAGCAAGATTTCCACATTCCAAACAGGCACAGCACCGGTTGTGGAGGACACCCTTCCCTCACACCCATAGAACACAGATCAATCTGGCCAGAAACAATGCAAGCTTCCCCCACATGCACAGAACATGGACATGATCTGCAGTGGCAGTCCAAGCCTGTGTATAAGCACACACAATATGCAGCATTTGGCGTCAGTGCAAGTTCTCCTCACACACTGCACAGGTACAAGATGGTCAGCAGCAATGCAAGCTAAGATATCCTCACATACAAAATGTGTATCACACTGGCAGCAGAATCTATAGACTATTTTGGGCACAGAATACCCAGAGTAAAGTATGGAAGTGGGTGAGCCACTGAAGGCTGGGGCCAGATGCCATGCTCTGGTTTTGCTTGAGGTCCTCTTGAGCCCTTGAGCCCAAAATGAGCTGAGCTTTCATGTGGCTTCTGTCTAATACTCATGCTCTAATCTCACGCACCCAGAATAAAAAATAATGTATTAAACAAAAATGCCAAAGAAGAGCTAGAAGTATCTACCAATCTAGTGGCTGAATTACACATTGTGAAAACAAAAAACATACCGGAGATTAATCCTGGTTTGGTTACTAGACCACATTGTGTGATCCAAGGCAATGACTGTATTTTATTGTCCCTCTTATTTTTTTAATTATTGCATATGAGAAAGCATTGAAATTTGTGAGGACGTGTGCTGTACAAAAATCTCTCTTGTGTTTGACTTGAAGGACTATAATGTTGTTCTGTGTAAAATAAGAATATAGCCTATATATAGAGTGCACATGCCAGCTTACTCGCCTCTTACTTCACTTATGGTATTGTCGTTGGGGGTGGTGGCGAAGGCATGATTGTTTGAGTTCATGTTTAAAAGCTTTCACTTTTAATAAATGCCTCTCGATGCAGTGACATAACTGGATGAACTAAGGTGAAATGCTTGTTAAAGAAATATACTTTTTTTGAATTTTGAAGACACTCTATCATTTTTTTACATAATATTTGTTGCATGATTTCCATGCCAAATATTCCCATGGCTCAGCTCATGTGTGAGCTCTTAGAGCCAAGACAGACCCTTGACTCGGATCTCCCTGCTAATTTGTTGGCTTGCTCACCTCTAATACAGTATACTGTATATAATAGTTACTTGAGTTCCTCATCTCTCAGTATGTTACTCTGAGGAGCAACATCTTGTTTTCTGAGGTTCTGGATGGTTTCAACTGTTCTCAGAGGGATAACTTCTTCCTTCTTTTGATTTTAATAAGGAAGAATTGTGCATTTGTGCCCCAGAAAATGGTTTTAAAGTTACCTGAGCATTTTTGTAGCATAAAATTAAACAAACAACACTAAAATATTTTTTTCTGAGTTCCAGCACTCTGTCCTAAGTAAATCTATGTTCTTTTATTAACTGCCTTCATCTGCCCTTCACTCCTCAGGCTGAACATAGTGACTGTCTTGTCCTCAGAAGGGGAAACGTCCATTAGGACGAAGCCGGAATCACGATGTGCCTTCACAGCGCCGGCAAAAGAACAAACGCGTCTTTAGCACGCATTCGTTCAGCACGCAAGTCATTACAACGACTTGCTTCAGGGGGGCGCATTGGTGGGATGGTGTTGGATTTAAAGTCCAACACCTTCCCTACTGTTGCGCAGACTGGAGTTGGAAGAGTAAATTAAACTATTGCAAAATCCAGCACCCCCTAAGGCAAATCGTTATAACGTCTTGTGTGCTGAACAAATGTGTGCTTAAGACGCATTCGTTCGGAAGGCATGCGTGATAAATGCATGCGGAATGCCGTCATGCATTCCTTCAGAAGTCATGCAGCAGCATGGGCATAACTTCTTCTTTGATCTCTGCTGGCAGCCAGGGCTGAATGGCTCACTCTGCATTTACAAAAGTGAAAATGTATACTGCCTGGCTTTGCAAAGAGGACTTTGCAGTGCCCCTGCAGGTGCATCAGCGGATTCTGCTGCTCAGAGTCTGACTCCTCCAGCTGAGGGATTTGGACAGAGATAACGGCAAGTTCCCAGTGCTGTAAAAGCTCCTGTGTCCATAGTAGGCAGTGATACTGGAACAATTTTCAGACTGGTAGTGCTGCTCTGGGGTGGTTCTCCAATTGGGCTCTGGGAATGAGCCCAACTGAAATTCCTACAAGTTTACCTAAAAAATATTAAATAGATTAATTTATCTATATCGATTTGAACAAATCGATGTATTTAAGTCTGGGATGTCTCTCCCAGGCTGCCTGCCCACCTCACTCTGAAGTAGGAGACGGACGCCAGGCAATAAATACATTTTCTGCAGTGTGTCGCACAACGCAGGGCTTATCTTTCTAAAGCCCTTCTTTGCCATTGTAGTCTATAGCGGTATCCACTGTAGCCCAGTGATGCTGTCAGTTTCGGGCATCAGAGGCTGCATCACTGCGTGAGGCCAGACGTCTGTCATTCACAGGCATAGATTCCACCCATTCCCATTCGTCACACAGTAGGACTGGATGTAGGAATGTGTGATTTGGCTCTTTGTCCACAGTAATGGTAAGTGTTATAATGCTAATCTTGTGTTATGTATATTGTCCTAAGAACCCTGGTCATGCTAACCTCCCCCACTGTGACACCCCAGGCCCTGGCTGCGGGTCGCTGGCCCTTTTAGAAGTTGAGCTTCTATATTTGCTCCCCCACAAAGTTGATCCAAAAGATGAGCAGGATTTTTCTTCCCTTGCGAAGTTGATCCAAATATCAGAGTCAAGCGCAAAGGGAGAAATATGTGCTTATAGTAAAGACAGTTGCATGCTGTATGCTGTTAAAACTGGCCCAATCTTAATGCCCTTAAAATTACTGCCAAAAACATTGATTGATTTACAAACAATGGGCCAGATTTACAAAAGTGTCATGCAGCGAAGCACCCACAAATGTTGCACTGAGTTGCATGGCAAGGAGAGAGCAGGAGAGCACCATATCTACAGAGATATGGCACTCTCCTCCCCTCTCCCTGGCGCTGGTCCAAAATTCTGCTGCCAAGTGCCACGCACTCACCTGTGCGCCATAGTGCAAGTGTGTGTGCGTTAGTCTAGCATAGGTTTTGTACTGGAAGGCGTCCCTTCCAGTACAAAATACTATGCCTAGACCAGTTTTAAAACATATCCTACCTTATATGTGTGTTGTACAGTGCAGCACACATGCAAAGTAAGAAAAGAAAGGAGAAATGAAAATATTTCTCCTTTTAACACACACTTTCAAATTGCGTTCTTTTTTTCCCCAAAAACCCGACTACTATTGTTAGTAGATAGGGTTTTTCCTCCCAAAGCATGAGTGGTTGCATGGGAACGCCCATGTACCACCCATATAACGCCCTCTTGATGCTAGGTAACACAAAGCTGCCCTGTGAGCTGCTTTGCATTACTCTTAGGCTACTTTCCAGTGCAAAACAAGCTTTGTGCTGGAAAGCAAATAACAAAAAATAAATTGTTCTTGTTTCCGTCACTTTTGTGCCGCAAACCCAGAGCAAAATGTTTGTAAATCGAATCCAATGAATGTTAAAATCATTAAGGTAATGCATGTCAGGTATTTAGTTCCTCTTTCATTTAATGTGGTTTACCTAATCTCACATTCCCCAAGAGGGTTAGCTATATCATCATGCTGTGTTTCTGTATTTTTTTGTGCATCTTATTACTCTTGTGTACTGCATACTTTGAGTCATTACAGGTAATTATGAAGGGCTTTGATTGAGAGCTCTGGCGCTGAGGCTGAAGGCAAAGTAAACCTCCTGTCAGTGGGTTGGCCTCTCTGCAGAGCACACAGAACAATGGTCATGTATTCTAGTTGCAATTGAAATTCTGTGTAAATGTGTGTGAAAGGGGTACACAGAAGGCAAAAGTAAAATAAAATAAAGTGCCTAATGAGTGTGAGTGCAGTGTATGTTTGGGGGTAGTGAAGTGAGGGAGATTTGAGGAAGTGCATTCAGGGGAGAGTGAGACAGGGTGCTGAAGATTAAAGAAATGAGAATGAAGATGGGCAGATGGACGAGATTTGCAGAGAAAAAGGGGATACATAACTAACATAAAGTGCACATAACTATAGGCCAATACTCCTTACACAAGCATCAATAATATTTAATTCATAGTCTCACAATTTCAGAATTGAAACATTTCCAATGTTAATTATTTATTTAAAAATGATTATTGTTACTCCATAATCTTAAAGAGCTAACAACAATTGACACAGCCAACAGTACTGGCAGGTGTTAGGTGTGTGTCAGTTGTTGTGTTACATATCTGGATGCAATAACATCCAGAGAGAAACCAAAATACCGATCGGGTGGCACGCTATGGGAATCACAGAAATTTATTTTACATGTCCCCTTTTAGAGAGCCCCCATTTTTTTAATCCCACTTAAAGACCTGTCTGCACATATTTCTATTTGGCTCATTGCAGCCAGCAGCTGTGGGTGCTTCCTGAAGTCGGGTTAGAGCATTTTCTTCTAAAGTCGATGTCGCATGCAGTGCAAGTCACTGAGCAGGGCCTTAAGTTGTCGCGCTGTACAATTTGCACACTACAGTAACTGTTGAACATATTAATGCAGTAAGATATGGGACTATAAGTTCCCACTGGTTTATAAACCTTGCTTTCTCACTGAATTAATTTGCTTTAAAGCGCACCATTTGCCAATCTTGTTTCAATTTTTTCTCAGGAGGAGGATCCCCCGCCCCCGAATCCCTCAGACCCTATGTTTGTCCATTAAGCATGCTCGCTTCGCTTGCTACACAAAAGTTATATCCAACTTTTATGCCCTACACATTTTCAAATGTCACCAGCCACAACTGGTGCTGCCGTCAATGATACATCACTGAACTCAGGGGCATATTTACAAGCCCCAATCACCACCACAACGTCACTTTTCAGGACGTTGTGGTGGCGATACGGGCTTCGCCTTATTTACAAGGTAGGGTTAAGCCACATAACATGGCTTAACACTGCCTTGTGAATAAGGCTCCCTTTCACACTATACTTAGTGTGAAAGGGGAGGACAATGAGTGTTGTGATGGACGTTCCACCGCAACACCCATTGATTTTGACACTGCTCCATATTTACAAGAGCAGCGTAAATATGGGGCAGCGCCAAATTAAGACCAGGGAAAATCTGTTCTTAAACAGGCGCAACAAGGAGAAATGTTTCATTTCTCCTCGTTTTTGCTGTTTCTATGTGTGCTGCGTGTGCTGCGTTGGCGCTAGGCAGCTAAAATTAGTGTCCGCGCAGGGAGGAACGCAGGGCTGCACTGTATCCTTGTAAATATGGTGTAGCCCTGCGTTTTGGAAGTGGCGGAGCGTGGTGTTAAGCCAAGGTGGCTAAAGTCGTGCTCCGCCACTTCCTAGTAAATATGCCCCCAGTTTCTGATTACTCCAAGCATCACACAAAGAACAACTGTTGCAAAAGAGCCAAGCCCATTCAGCAGGGTTTAGGTAAAGGTATATATGTAGCTTGTGCTTCGTTTAGGAGCACACTGTCACAAATGCCCACTAAATTTGCACAGACATACAGTTTTACTGATATAACTATATAGTACACAATGCTAATGTATGGAAATTGGGGTTCAGTGATTATTTGTCATTTGCGCATCACTAAGTAAAGTGTCTTGATTTGTTTTGATCCTTTTAAATTCTTTGTTTCCATCATACTTCAGAGTTAGGAAAAAAAGTGCTTCATTTGTGCTTTCCTAACTGTTTATTTATTTTGAAATGTTTAGACAGGGGCCGATTCACAGAACTAATCTGAGACAAAATCCAAAACTTACTACTTTTGGTATTCACAGAAGGCATTTAGTAGTAGTAAAGTTAGGACTCCTAACTTTACTACTACTAAATGCCTTCTGTGAATACCAAAAGTAGCAAGTTTAGGATTTTGTCTCAGATTAGTTCTGTGAATCTGCCCCTTAATTTATAGGTATTTAAATGTTGTTGTGTTAGAAGAAAAGTACATCCTACTGTCTTTTCTTTCACACCACCAAGATTCTCACATAGCTCACTTCACAAAACCCACACACTTTTCAGAAAAATAAAGTAAACACCAGTCTCCAAGTTAAAAGAATAAGCAGCACTTTTTCAGAAGAATAGGCTGACATTTGACCTCTGTCTTTGAACAATGTACCAAAATAAAAACAAAGAGCCTTATTTACAAGAAATTAACGCAGCGCGGTGCCGCAAGCCATTTGGCTGTGACATGCTGAGTTAATTCCGAAGCAAAGAGATTAGTCATATCTACAACGATACGAGGATCCCTTTGCTCTCCCCTGTGCTGGCACACAATTAGCTGACATGCCCCAACACAGGCACCCTTGCACCATGGTGCAAAGGTGCCTGCGTCACGGGGACGATTGTTTTTGTGCAGGAAGGAAGACCTTCCTGAACAAAAACAATCACAAGAGGTGATTTCCTCTTCCTATGTGTGCTGCAGAAAGAAAACGAGGAGAAATTAAAACATTTCTCCTCGTTGCACCTCCCTATGCCTTCACTGGGGAGGCCTAGCATTCTGGCGCATTTCCAGGTTTACAATTCCTCATGAATCTGTAAATGAGGCAGAAGCCATGGGTGTTGCGTGGGAACACCCACAGCAACACCCAATGGCACGCCCCTTTCACGCAAAGTGTTGCGTGTAAAGGGCCATATTTACAAGGACACGAAAAGCCACATAGGGTGGCTTTACGTGTCCTTGTAAATATGGGGCAGCAGGTGGCGCTGCTGGTGCGTCACAAAAAGTGACGCACCTGTGGCGCAAGGGGCTTGTAACTAAGCCCCAAAGAGCCTCATTTACAAGAAATGGATGCATCAGCATTGATGCGTCAGTTTCTTTGTGCCTGAATCAAATGCCCTTGTGATACCATGGTTGCACTGTATTTACAGTACAGGGCTCCATGGTGCAAGGATTAACAGATGCATCAGAAATTGTGATGCATCTGTTGGAGCCAAAGTGATGCATTGCTGGAGTTGGTCGTAAGACTGACGCAACTCCAGCAATGCGTCAGAACACATAGGCGAGTCCCATTGTAAAAGCCCTGCATCAATCCTTACGCCTGGTCTGAACATGCGTAGGGATTTTGACACAGTCAAGTCGTAGAGAGACACAGTGAAATGTAAATTTCACTGCGCCACTTGTACGTGGCTTTTTGCGTGGGAACGCCTACCCCGCATACATTATACCTGGCACAGGTATAATGTGATGCAGGGCTCTACAAACTGATGCTTTGGACCCAATGTGTCAGTTTGTAGATATGGAGCAGTGAGGCGCACTGACACAGCGGCGGCACTGCGTAAAGAAAAAGTGACACAGCGACGACACAAGCTCTTTGTAAATGAGGCCCACAATTTGAAGTAATCTTTGATGCTCTTTCACGTTCGGAACTCAGGCACAGTTATTTTGGGGGTGTCAGCGCTGAGGTAGGTGCCCTCTCAGGGCTGTTGTAGTTTTCCCCTCCCACCTCTGGGCCCCGGTGCACTGCACTGCACTGGCTGCACCACTAATAACTGCTCCCCTGCATTGAGATATTGCCAAGTGTAAATACATATTGCTAGACAAAGGAAGCATAGAAATGTAATCAGAAAATATCCCTCTAAATGTTTTGAGCTTTCTGATTTGTTTTCTGCTGTAATAGAATGTGTATATTTGTGGTGAGCGAGTCCTGCAGGGATCAGCCAGAGAACCTCAATTAATTCATTTAAAGCTATGAAAGTGGATCCTTGTCAGTGACACCCACACTTTATATTCCTGGTTGAGTCTGGTTCTTTTGCAAGTCCCAGCCTATCAACAAGTTCATGGAACTCCATAAAGCAAAGTTCTGGTCTGTGAATGTGGTGCGGAGAGATTGCAAGAAGTGCTGGTAGTCAACCTGGGCTACGGACACAGGGCATTAGTGGGGTTTTCAAGGGATTACACAATTTGATCAAGTGGGAAAGCCACATTTAGAGGGAGGTGGTGTTGGGACACTACCAAAATCTGGGTGGATGTCCTCCCATCTGCCTCCTTTAGTGGGTCTCTTGCCTCATTTGGGTCATATTTATCATTATATCACGCAGCGCAGCAAGTCACTTTGCTGCGCTGCGTGATAAGGAAAAGGCCGGAATGTGTCATACTTAACATTGTACGGGGCATTCCTGTCTTTTCCCTGTGCTGGCACACAATGTGCTGCCTAGCGTCAACGCAAGTACTCTTGCACCAGGATGCAAGGGTGCCTGCGTTGTTAGCATGATTGTTTTTGTGCAGGAAGGGGCACCCTCATCCACAAAAACAATCCTGAGAGGCAAAAACGAGTAGAAACATATTTCTCCTTGTTACGCCTCACCTGGGAGGCTTAGCAGTTTTGGCACATTCCTAGGTCTACCACTCATTGTAAATCTGGGAATGCATAAAGTTCATGGGATTTGAGTGGGAAAACCCATGCACCACCCATGGAACGCCTCCCTGGGGCAAAGAAATGCAACACAGAGATTTGCACTGCGTTGCGTTACTCTAGATTTATCAATCCGCTCAGGGCCACACAATGTGGCCTTGCGTGGCTAGATAAATCGCATTGCAAGGGTTGATTCGCTTTTGCACTCCATTGTCTGGTGCAAAAGCGAATCAACTCTTGATAAATATGTCCCTTTGTTTCCAATGACAGAGCCTCATCTGGCTTCTTTATCAGAAACCCCTATTCCTTTAGGTTAGCCGCCATAGGACCGCAGGCTAAGTGGCATTGGAAAGCCCATCCTATCTAGGGCTAGGCTTCCATCATTTCTCTCCTGCCTAGGGTGACCATATATAGCAAGGCTGGCAGTACCAAGGAAGAAAAAAAACAACAAAGGAATAGAGGAAGATCCTAGCACATCCAAAACATAGATTTTTTGGTTATCAGAACCCCTCCACCTCGTTGCGTGTAGTCGTTTGAAGAAAAATAAAATGCTGATTAGCCTGCCATGCAGCAGTGCCTTGGCAGACCAAGTCAGCATTGAATTGGCTCTTACCGGCATTAGAAAATTTGGTGAAAAATCCCTGCTGACCTAGTAGGGATCTTTAATTCATTGGATGGGTTGCTGCGCAGCTGGTTGAGGTGTTGCCTCCATCATTGGATGGGTTGCTGCATGGCTGGTGGAGGCGAGGCCTCCATCATTGGATTGGATGGGTTGCTGCGTGGCTTGTGGAGGAGAGGCCTCCACCGTTGCATGGGTTGCTGCGTGGCTGGTGAAGACGGGCCTCCACCGTTGAATGGGTTGCTGTGCAGCTGGTGGAATAATACAAGAATCTATAATAATAGGAATATGCCCAATCGCAATGGGAAGGGTTAACGTAATATCAAAAGGAGAAGAGACCAAATACACCTTTGTTTCACTTAATCACAGTTGTATTTTATAATTCTCAAAAAAATATGTACAGAGAGAGATAAGAGCAATAGTGCAAGGTGTCCCCAGTGAAAACTGGAACCTAAAACATTGGTGACATATTTGTGACAATTGTGTTCGGTTTCCAAAGTATTACAAAGTCGACCATTATAAAATGTACACAAAGTAGACCGCGACTATATACAATGATATGCGCTGGTTTAATGGTTTGCTTTAGTTCTTTGTCGACGACGTTTCGACCCTTTGTGCAATGTAGGGTCTCTTCAGGACCCAAGAATGTAGGGACATCTAAGAAGAGAAGGATAATGTCAGTGTGTGGCCAATTGAGTAGCATCAATGCTAGATGTGGAACGTGAAGGCAAAAGGTTTATGGGTACCTGATAGGAGGACTACGCAGCCGTGTGAAGAGTGTGTGCCACAGGTGAGTGATACGAAAAGGGGGGTGAAGGATACTCACATGGGACCCAGCCGGGTGCTGATTATGTGAGAAGAAGAATAGAACAATAAATAGTCCATTAGAAGGGAACAGCATGAATTACAGATCACATCGGTATAAATACCACATATTGTAGTTTTCCAAATGGGAACTTACCCCAAGGGAGGGTGGGGGAGGGCTGGCAATCAGAAAGTAGCACAGCGTTTTCAATCAAATAATAACGTGAAGGAGATGGTGTCACTCGTGTGTGAACTCGTGGGAACTCTGTAGAGAATGGAGAGACTGTCAGACCGTGTGTAAAATGGATTGTCTGTACAACGTGCCTGTAGGAAGTATCCTTACCGGATTAATGATGCAGCACATAGGAATAATGATGCAGCATACAGGAGGTTGAGGTGCGTCGACCTGTGTAATTGCCAACGGCTAGGTCACAAGGGCAAGATGGGTAAGAGATACCTGTGAATAGGCAGGGAATTGGGATTAATAACCACGTACTGAGCGGTAATGGCTGTTGCGGCATGAGCGCATCAGGGTCAAGGGATAGGCTCTTACCTATTCATTATGATTCTCTAGCGCGTGCCGTGTCAACGCACATCCACACGACAGCGTTGGTCTGTCTGCTTGAGCCAAGGAATGGATGTATCCTGTGAACTATCAGGAATCAGGGTATTAATATTAATGAGTTGGGGGATAAGCGGTAGAGACGCAACAAGTAAAAGTTAGCGATTCTTACCTAATAATGAGTTCCTATGCGCGTGTCGGTCCAACGCGCAACAGCACGACAGCGTGTGTCTGTCTGCTGGGGGCTAGATGACACTGAGTGGGCGGTAACCTCGCCGTTAAATGCATTGAGGTCCCACCAAAACCGGATTGACCCGCAGGCATCACTAGTGATTGCCGCTTGTCGGAGTCATCCGGTTTTCGGTGCCCAATAGAAAAATAGAAAACAGACCAGATATTGAGAGTGAAAAACAGAGTGAAAGAAAGAGCAGAAAGGAATAGAAATGAAAGTGCAGAAATCGCGGTGTGGCTAGGTTATGAGGCTGGCAAAATACAGGTTGCAATGAAAAATTCCAAAAACGCATCAATCCGAATGTCATAGTAATTGCGCATGGATGTTGAAAATGAACTTCGCAGGCAGCGGGCAGAAGCTGATTCAATTAATGGATGGAACCAATGAGGTCAAATGGTGGGGTTGCTGGGGTTATTACAATGTATCATGGGATTGGAAATCACAGAGCAACGTGCATGTTACAAACGCAGGAGTGTCGCGCTTGCTACAAATGAACATCGCAGAGCAATATACTAATAACAATCATGATGGTGCAGCAACATACATCGGTAATGAATAAATGTAGCATAACAATTTAGACAGTATCATATGTCTGCGTAGTTAAGATTTTCACAGTATGATCTACATAATTCAAACCATAAGCAGTTCAGACATTGTAAGTACATATAATAATTGATGACAAGAAATTACATAAAATCTGATTATGCCGGTATACACCTATGAATATCCTGAGATGGGCGTCTATCAAGTAGTCTTGTTTAACCTAGATCTAATTTGTTAATGAGGTTACAAAGCCTCGCCATTCTTCTGCAGAATTGAGACCATGTTCTATGGAATTGGTCCTCTCTATCCAACGGCATTCCAGTCGTTCTCGCCTCCCACACGCAAGTTGAGGCCACCGAATTCTGGACGCGAACCCTCTCACCCCATGCCCATGACTACCCATAGAGACAACACTGACAACGCGAACACCAAAAATTACTTTATCAACGACAAGCTTCCGCCTTCTCAGGACTTCCCTCCCCAGAACACCCCCATCCCCCAGCCCGGGGAGATGGCGCTACGTCTCGCCCTCCTAGAAAGCCAGCTAAAAAAGGTATTACTAAGCCTCAATGAAATCACAATGAACCTCTCCTCACTCCGTAGGCCCAGCCAACGCCCGCACCTGACCCCCAACACTACCAACAATAAACGCCAAAGGCCCTCCAGGGCTCTATGGCCCTGTTGGAACACAACCCCACTCCTAGACCCGGCACAAAGACCCAAAAGAACAAGAGCTGCAATGTCCACGTGTGAAGCTTTAGACCTTGCCTCCTCGTACGATACTTCCCCGACTGCCACCCCTAATCCACAGATCCAGGTCATCACTGGATTTAGAAGAGTTCGCTCTCCACCCAGATCTCAAAGACCCCCAGCATGCCTCACAAACATTCCGAGGGCCTCCCCAACGAAGAAACTCAAAAACGGAGAGACCATCACCAACTGCATGCTTATTAACTGCAGATGAGCCATCAAACACGCCACAGAGCTGGCTGAAACCATCCTGATCCACGACATAGACATCACGTTCATCACCGAAACTTGGCTAAATGAGTTCTCCTCCCCAATCATGGACATGCTTGTGCCCCCAGGCTTTGAAATCATCAACAAAGACAGAAAAAACCAACGAGGAGGGGGCATAGCAATCATACACAGGAACACCATCTCCTGAAGCCCTCAAGTACAACACTTTTGAATGTCTAACCACCAACATCAAGAAGAGGGAAAACAAAACACTATCCTGCCATCTCCTTTACCATCTGCCAGGCAACAACACTTCATTTGGAGAACACCTGTCAGATCTGATATCTAACTGCGCACTCCGGGACTCCAGTAACCAAATTCTAGGAGACCTCAACCTACACTGGAACGAGGAAAACAACCTGCTGATTCAAAACCTGAACGAACTCCTACATAACAACAACCTCACCCAACACTGCTCAGAGGAAACCCATAACAAAGGATCAATCCTAGATGCCATCATTGCCCAACCTGACATAGTCACGATCGACCGCACCTTGCCCGTCGACTGGTCCGACCATCACATCATCCTATTCCACATCAACCAATCGATCCTAGGCCAACCTCCTAAGCAGGACCACCCTCATTGGGTGAGGAATCTAAAGCAGATTCCCATGGACGTTTTGAGGAAAGGATAAGCTCTCTCCTCCCTATCTCCTCTGGCGACCTAACCACTACAGAACTCACCTCTCACTACAACTCCACTATGATCTCCATTCTGGACCAAATAGCCCCCTTAAAACAAAAAAGAGTCAGGGCCACTCCCTCCAGATCCTGGTTTAACACAGACATAAACGCCGAAAGAAGACAACTCAGAGCAGCAGAAAGACTCTGGCAGAACAATCCGTCCCCAATCCTCCTGGACCAACTCAAATCAACATGCAAGAAGTAAAAAAGCCACACCAAGTGCGAAAAAACGTCCTTCTTTTGCAATGCCCTTGAAAACGCAAAAAACAGACCTAAAGAACTCTTCACCCTCATCAGGCAACAAACTTCCAAGCCCCCCGCATCCTTAACACAGGCCTCTAAAGCCCTGTGTGAGAACTTCGCCAACTTCTTCAACGACAAAATCTCCAAGATTGAGCTCTCCCTGGATGTCAATCGCAACCTCCTCCATTGGAGTCCGGCCCCAGGAACAGAGGGCAACACACCCAATCACCCCCCCAACCATTGGAAATCATTCAACCCCGTATCGGAAATAGAGATAGTCAAACTGATCTCCACTTCTAAACCCTCCTCACACGCCTTGGATCCTATACCTGCCCAACTGGCCAAAAAGCTAAAACTCTCCCTAGCACCGCTCTGGACCAAGATAATAAACAGCTCCCTGAGCACCGGAGTCATTCCTGATTGCCTCAAAGTTGGCCAAGTCACGCCACTACTGAAAAAACCAGGCTTGGACACCAATGATTTGAACAACTACAGACCCGTCTCCAATCTCCCTCTCCTGGCCAAAACTATGGAAAAGTGCGTTCTCCTTCAACTGACTCAACACATGGACAACATCAACCTCTTGGACCCCCACCAATCGGGCTTCAGAAAAGGGTGCAGCACAGAGACAGCGATCCTTAATATCATAGATGATATACACAAGTCCCTCGATACAGACCAATGCTGCCTACTCATCCTCCTGGACCTATCGGCAGCCTTCGATACGGTGGACCATCAACTACTCATTAAGGTACTCCAAGAAAGGCTAGGGGCTGACGAGGTGGTCTTACACTGGTTCGGCTCCTTTCTCCAGAACCGCTCACAAAGAGTCAAAATCAAAAACCTCTCGTCTGACCTACACCCTGTCAGCAGAGGCGTCCCCCAAGGATCAGTTCTCTCCCCGCAACTTTTCAACATATACATGGAACCCCTCACCACTATACTCAAAAGATCCAACATTCCCTTCCACCTCTATGCGGGCGACACCCAGATCTATCTCACAACCTCCTCCATTGAAGACATCCAGAGACTCAACGACGCTCTTAGAGAAGTCCAACACTGGCTCTCATTAAACCACCTGAAATTGAATCAAGACAAAACGGAAATCCTCCTCATTTCCAACAAAAAGGAGAACCCCCAAGTCGCAGAATGGCTAAAAGCAATCAATGCTCTCAACGGCAATCTCTCCCTGGCCGACTCCGTCAAATCGCTGGGAATCACCCTGGACCCAAAACTAAGCATTGGCAAACACATCAAGAACACCGCAAAGTGCGCCTTCCTCATCCTGAAATTACTCAACAAAATAAAACCCTTCATCCCGACCAACGACCTCAAACAAGCGACTCAATCCCTGGTACTTTCCAGACTAGACTACGGGAATGCAACCCTCACAGGCACAGCAAAATCACACTTAGCTCCCCTCCGATCAACTCTTAATGCAGCAGCAAGAATGAGCACTGGAGTAAAGAAAGATGACCACATCTCGCCCGCACTCAGAGAGTTGAAATGGCTCCCAGTTGAAATGCGTGCCAATTTCAGAACTGCCTGCCTCACGCACAAAGCCCTCCACACAGGGAAACCCGCCTACCTGGCCTCCAAACTCATGAAGGCCGGTCAGACAAGGAGCCTCAGGAGCTCCAACACTCTACTCCTCATCCCGCCGAAAACCCGCAAACAAAAAAACGCAGCCCGATCCTTCTCTGGAAATGCGCCCAAAATTTGGAACTCCATCCACGCATTGGACAACATCGCAGCCGCATACGGCGATCTGTGGCCAACGCTCCCTTAGTATCCCATTTTTCGGAAAAGAACCACACTGCGGAAGACATAAGATGGCAGATTGTTGACATAGCCAACATCCCTGAAAGAGGTGGAGATCTCTCACAGATTCTACAACGACTGGAATGCCGTTGGATAGAGAGGACCAATTCCATAGACCATGGTCTAAATTCTGCCGAAGAATGGTGAGGCTTTGTAACCTCATTAACAAATTAGATCTAGGTTAAACAAGACTACTTGATGGACGCCCATCTCAGGATACTCATAGGTGTATACCGGCATAATCAGATTTTATGTAATTTCTTGTCATCAATTATTATATGTACTTACAATGTCTGAACTGCTTATGGTTTGAATTATGTAGATCATACTGTGAAAATCTTAACTACGCAGACATATGATACTGTCTAAATTGCTATGCTACATTTATTCATTACCAATGTATGTTGCTGCACCATCATGATTGTTATTAGTATGTTGCTCTGCGATGTTCATTTGTAGCAAGCGCGACACTCCTGCGTTTGTAACATGCACGTTGCTCTGTGATTTCCAATCCCATGATATATTGTAATAACCCCAGCAACCCCACCATTTGACCTCATTGGTTCCATCCATTAATTGAATCAGCTTCTGCCCGCTGCCTGCGAAGTTCATTTTCAACATCCATGCGCAATTACTATGACATTCGGACTGATGCGTTTTTGAAATTTTTCATTACAACCTGTATTTTGCCAGCCTCATAACCTTGTCACACCGCGATTTCTGCACTTTCATTTCTATTCCTTTCTGCTCTTTCTTTCACTCTGTTTTTCACTCTCACCATCTGGTCTGTTTTCTATTTTTTCTATTGGGCACCGAAAACCGGATGACACCGACAAGCGGCAATCACCAGTGATGCCTGCGGGTCAATCCGGTTTTGGCGGGACCTCAATGCATTTAACGGCGAGGTTACCGCCCGCTCAGTGTCATCTGGCCTCCAGCAGGCAGACACACGCTGTCGTGCTGTTGCGCGTTGGACCGACACGCGCTAAGGAACTCATTATTAGGTAAGAACCGCTAACTTTTACTTGTTGCGCCTCTACCGCTTAACCCCCAACTCATTAATATTAATACCCTGATTCCTGTTAGTTCACAGGAAACATCCATTCCTTGGCTCAAGCAGACAGACCAATGCTGTCGTGTGGATGCGCGTTGACACGGCACGCGCTACAGAATCATAATGAATAGGTAAGAGCCTATCCCTTGACCCTGATGCGCTCATTCCGCAACAGCCATTACCGCTCAGTACGTGGTTATTAATCCCAATTCCCTGCCTATTCACAGGTATCTCTTACCCATCTTGCCCTCGTGACCTAGCCGTTGGCAATTATTAAGAGACACAGGTCGACGCACCTGCACCTCCTGTATGCTGCATCATTATTCCTATGTGCTGCATCATTAATCCGGTAAGGATACTTCCTACAGGCACGTTGTACAGACGCTCCATTTTACACACGGTCTGACAGTCTCTCCATTCCCTACAGAGTTCCCACGAGTTCACACACATTGCTGTGTGACACCATCTCCTTCACGTTATTATTTGATTGAAAACGCTGTGCTACTTTCTGATTGCCAGCCCTCCCCCACCCTCCCTTGGGGTAAGTTCCCATTTGGAAAACTACAATATGTGGTATTTATACCAATGTGATCTGTAATTCATGCGGTTCCCTTCTAATGGACTATTTATTGTTCTATTCTTCTTCTCACATAATCAGCACCCGGCTGGGTCCCATGTGAGTATCCTTCACCCCCCTTTTCGTATCACTCACCTGTGGCACACACTCTTCCTCGCGGCTGCGTAGTCATCCAATCAGGTACCCATAAACCTTTTGCCTTCACGTTCCACATCTAGCATTGATACTACTCAATTGGCCACACACTGACATTATCCTTCTCTTCTTAGATGTCCCTACATTCTTGGGTCCTGAAGAAACCCTACATTGCACAAAGGGTCGAAACGTCGTCGACAAAGAACTAAAGCGAACCATTTAACCAGCGCATATCATTGCATATAGTCGCGGTCTACTTTGTGTACATTTTATAATGGTCGACTTTGTAATACTTTGGAAACCGAACACAATTGTCACAAATATGTCACCAATGTTTTAGGTTCCAGTTTTCACTGGGGACACCTTGCACTATTGCTCTTATCTCTCTCTGTACATATTTTTTTGAGAATTATAAAATACAACTGTGATTAAGTGAAACAAAGGTGTATTTGGTCTCTTCTCCTTTTGATATTACGTTAACCCTTCCCATTGTGATTGTGCATATTCCTATCATTATAGATTCTTGTATTATTCCACAGGAACCACTGTTTCTGATAATAATTTAACTACCCTGGTTCCATGTGAGTAGTGTCCCCTTGTGCAGTTGGTGGAGGCAGGGCCTCCAGCAATGGATGGGTTGCTGTGCGGCTGGTGGAGGTGGGGCCTCCACCACTGGATGGGTTGCTGCACGACTGGTGGAGGTGGGGCGTCTACTGCCTCAGCAGATCTGCTGCCCACCTGCCACGGACTAATGGGTCCCTAAGAACCCATGTGTCTTAGTTGACAAATGTGCTACAGGACCACATAACAATAAATCAGGGAGAACAACAATGAGAACAGAGAAGGCAACCTGGTGTGGGGGCAGAAGTAAAGTAAGAAAGAAGAGGATGGGAAGAAGAGAGGAGGAGAGATAGTGAGAGAAAGGTGGAGCAGGAAAGATCTATGGAAAGAGAAAACTGGAGAAAAGGCAACTCTCTTGGCAGGCAGAAGATGCTCTTACTCACCTGTCTAGATCATCGAGTGGAGTCCCGCTGCCTCCGTAGCCGCAGAAACAGCCGTAGTTGTTGTAGTCCAGAAGAGGGTTGCTGGAAGGGATGGCGCACTTTATCATGGACCTGAAATTGAGTAATGAATTCATGTCCGGGGCCCCATGCTCAGCAGCGGCCACTGCAGAGGAAGAAGAGGATCCATGTCAAGCATCATCCTGACGTCACCAGCATGCAGAAATGAAACATGTAGACCTCAGAGTGCAGCGTGAGGAAAGGGAAGATGGCGGCCTTGGAGTGCAGCATGAGCGAGGGAAGATCGCAGTATCGGAGTGCAGTATGAGGAAAGGGTGGACGTAGGGTTCAGAGTGCAGCATGAGGAAAGGGTGGACGGAGGTCTCAGAGTGCAGCATGAGGAAAGGGTGGGTGGAGGTCTCAGAGTGCAGCATGAGGAAAGGGTGGGTGGAGGTCCATGAGGAAAGGGTGGATGAAGGCCTCAGAGTTCAGAATGGAAACTGGAGGCTGATTGTTTAGAGTGCAGAAAGTGCCATATATGAGCCTATGAGCAAATCGAGAAATTGTTAACCCTGGGCGGTGAACTCCGCTCCGCTCGCGGAGTTTGCTGAGTTTTCCGCACTCCACGTTTCGCGGAGTTCCAAAAAACTCTGCTTCCAGAGCGGAGTTTTTTTCCTCGCTCGCGTTCACCAACGTCAAGTTGGCGAGCCCGAACGAGGAAAATCGACCTCCCGGCGAGATTTCTCAATGCGGGGGGATAAGGTTTCTCATTGCGAGTGGTCACATATGCTTGCGACCGCTCGTGTTGAGAAACTGCCCGTTCTCGTTGAGAAAGCTGCCGCTCGAGTAAAAATCTACTCGAGCGGCAGAAAAGGAAAGCTTGCGCTGTGCATGGTGCCGTTCGCAATGATTGCACAGTGCGGACAAGCATCCGGCACTGTGCAATCACCGCGAACAGCATTTTTCTACCGCACTCCGCCGCTTGCGGAGCTCCGCGTAGCGCGGCAGAGTTTTTTCTCACTTCGCGGAGTTTCGCATAGCGCAACTCCGCGAACTCCGCCCAGGGTTAGAAATTGTAGCATGGTCCAGCACCACTTAAGGTCTGATCTGGTATCTCTGGGGACAACTAAACATGGCCAGCTCTACCCAAACACTGTTCATCTTCCAGAGGCACTGAGCTCTCAGGAAATACTCTCTTTTTATTGTGTAGTTTGCCTCCAGGTGTGAGGAGCATCTCTATAATAAAGTACTCAATGGATGGGACATCAGAAGACCCCTCTGTTACAAGAAATCTGCAGGGTAAGTGAGTGTAATTCAGTCTTGCACAGGGGCACAGGTTTTATCAACCCATTATTGAAGGTCTCCATTGCACTCAGTTATAGTGATCTGGTGGGAGCCAGCATTGGGAGGCACCGAGGCGCATATGTGGTAGCCCTTCGCTTGAAGGCATCTGGGTTTCCATAAGCACATTCTGCCACTGATTCACCTACATATCCCTGAAGTTTAATGCATGGCTGGCCAATGCTTGATTGCAAGATGTCTGTCCTTGGGCTATTGAGAGGGTTCCATTGTACCAACACTTGCATTACAGGGGCTGCCCAAAGCAAGTCAATAATCAGAGATAGGGCAGTGACACTGTGTAGTAAGAGCAGCTTACTGGAGGGAGAGTGCATTGAACTACAAGCACCCATTTATGGGACAGTGACTGTGGGGTGCAAGAGCTCCGCACAGGTGGGACAGTACAGAGCTACAGGCACCTAGTTGATGGGACAGTGCTCAAAGTGTTAAGGATATCTCACTGATAGGATACTACAGTAAGCTACAGACATGCCATTAATGGGACAGTGAAATGAGCGAAGAACACCTCAGCGCTAGGAGAGTACATTGAGCTGCAGGCATCTCTCTGATAGTTAGGACAGTACAGTGGGTGAGCACTTCACTGATGATATAGTACGGTGAACTAGGAACACCTCAGTGCAATGAGGTAAGAGCACCTCGCTGATGGGGCAGGGCAGTGAGCTACGGGGCACCTCACACATGGGGCAGTGGATGTGAGGGATGGGAGGAGCTCGCTGATGGGATGCAACGATTTACGAGCATCTGACTGATGGGACAGTGCAATGACGTATGAGCACCTCACGGATGGGATAGAGCCAAGAGCATCTCCTCGATGTGACTGTCCCTCTAAGGTATAAGAGTACATCATTGATGAGGCAGGATAAAGAGCTAAGAACAACTCACTGGTGGGGCAGTGCAGTGACCTAAAAGCATCTCAATAATAGGACAGTGTAGTGAGCTAAGATGACCTCACTGAGGGACAGAGCAGTGAACTAAAGGCACCTTACTCTGAGGACCAGGCCTCTGAATTACATGTGCGACTCACTGACGGGAGAGTGCCTTTGCATTAAGAGTGCACCTCGCTGATGGGACAGTGCAGGGATTCAAGAACCCCTCGCTGATGGGACAGTGCAGTGATTCAAGAACCCCTCGCTGATGGGACAGTGCAGTGATTCAAGAACCCCTCGCTGATGGGACAATGCAGTGACTCAAGAACCCCTCGCTGATGGGCCAGTGCAGGGATTCAAGAACCCCTCGCTGATGGGACAGTGCAGGGATTCAAGAGCACCTCGCTGATGGGACAGTGAAGGGATTCAAGAACCCCTCGCTGATGGGACAGTGCAGGGATTCAAGAGCACCTCGCTGATGGGACAGTGCAGGGATTCAAGAACCCTCGCTGATGGGACAGTGCAGGGATTCAAGAGCACCTCGCTGATGGGACAGTGCAGGGATTCAAGAACCCCTCGCTGATGGGACAGTGCAGGGATTCAAGAACCCCTCGCTGATGGGACAGTGCAGGGATTCAAGAACCCCTCGCTGATGGGACAGTGCAGGGATTCAAGAACCCCTCGCTGATGGGACAGTGCAGGGATTCAAGAGCACCTCGCTGATGGGACAGTGCAGGGATTCAAGAACCCTCGCTGATGGGACAGTGCAGGGATTCAAGAGCACCTCGCTGATTGGACAGTGCAGGGATTCAAGAACCCCTCGCTGATGGGACAGTGCAGGGATTCAAGAACCCTCGCTGATGGGACAGTGCAGGGATTCAAGAGCACCTCGCTGATGGGACAGTGCAGGGATTCAAGAACCCCTCGCTGATGGGACAGTGCAGGGATTCAAGAACCCCTCGCTGATGGGACAGTGCAGGGATTCAAGAGCACCTCGCTGATGGGACAGTGCAGGGATTCAAGAACCCCTCGCTGATGGGACAGTGCAGGGATTCAAGAGCACCTCGCTGATGGGACAGTGCAGGGATTCAAGAACCCCTTGCTGATGGGACAGTGCAGGGATTCAAGAACCCCTCGCTGATGGGACAGTGCAGGGATTCAAGAACCCCTCGCTGATGGGACAGTGCAGGGATTCAAGAACCCCTCGCTGATGGGACAGTGCAGGGATTCAAGAACCCCTCGCTGATGGGACAGTGCAGGGATTCAAGAGCACATCGCTGTTGTGACAGTGCAGGGATTCAAGAACCCCTCGCTGATGGGACAGTGCAGGGATTCAAGAACCCCTCGCTGATGGGACAGTGCAGGGATTCAAGAACCCCTCGCTGATGGGACAGTGCAGTGATTCAAGAACCCCTCGCTGATGGGACAGTGCAGGGATTCAAGAACCCCTCGCTGATGGGACAGTGCAGGGATTCAAGAACCCCTCCCTGCGCTGATGGGACAGTGCAGTGATTCAAGAACCCCTCACTGATGGGACAGTGCAGGGATTCAAGAACCCCTCGCTGATGGGACAGTGCAGGGATTCAAGAACCCCTCGCTGATGGGACAGTGCAGGGATTCAAGAACCCCTCGCTGATGGGACAGTGCAGGGATTCAAGAGCACTTCGCTGATGGGACAGTGCAGGGATTCAAGAGCACCTCGCTGATGGGACAGTGCAGGGATTCAAGAGCACCTCGCTGATGGGACAGTGCAGGGATTCAAGAACCCCTCGCTGATGGGACAGTGCAGGGATTCAAGAACCCCTCGCTGATGGGACAGTGCAGGGATTCAAGAGCACCTCGCTGATGGGACAGTGCAGGGATTCAAGAACCCTCGCTGATGGGACAGTGCAGGGATTCAAGAACCCCTCGCTGATGGGACAGTGCAGGGATTCAAGAGCACCTCGCTGATGGGACAGTGCAGGGATTCAAGAACCCTCGCTGATGGGACAGTGCAGGGATTCAAGAACCCCTCGCTGATGGGACAGTGCAGGGATTCAAGAACCCCTCGCTGATGGGACAGTGCAGTGATTCAAGAACCCCTCGCTGATGGGACAGTGCAGGGATTCAAGAACCCCTCGCTGATGGGACAGTGCAGGGATTCAAGAGCACCTCGCTGATGGGACAGTGCAGGGATTCAAGAACCCCTCGCTGATGGGACAGTGCAGTGATTCAAGAACCCCTCGCTGATGGGACAGTGCAGGGATTCAAGAACCCCTCGCTGTTGGGACAGTGCAGGGATTCAAGAACCCCTCGCTGATGGGACAGTGCAGGGATTCAAGAACCCCTCGCTGATGGGACAGTGCAGGGATTCAAGAACCCCTCGCTGATGGGACAGTGCAGTGATTCAAGAACCCCTCGCTGATGGGACAGCAGGGATTCAAGAACCCCTCGCTGATGGGACAGTGCAGGGATTCAAGAACCCCTCGCTGATGGGACAGTGCAGGGATTCAAGAACCCCTCGCTGATGGGACAGTGCAGGGATTCAAGAACCCCTCGCTGATGGGACAGTGCAGGGATTCAAGAACCCCTCGCTGATGGGACAGTGCAGGGATTCAAGAGCACCTCGCTGATGGGACAGTGCAGGGATTCAAGAACCCCTCGCTGATGGGACAGTGCAGGGATTCAAGAACCCCTCGCTGATGGGACAGTGCAGGGATTCAAGAACCCCTCGCAGATGGGACAGTGCAGGGATTCAAGAGCACCTCGCTGATGGGACAGTACAGGGATTCAAGAACCCCTCGCTGATGGGACAGTGCAGGGATTCAAGAACCCCTCGCTGATGGGACAGTGCAGGGATTCAAGAACCCCTCGCTGATGGGACAGTGCAGTGATTCAAGAACCCCTCGCTGATGGGACAGTGCAGGGATTCAAGAGCACCTCACTGTTGGGACAGTGCAGGGATTCAAGAACCCCTCGCTGATGGGACAGTGCAGGGATTCAAGAACCCCTCGCTGATGGGACAGTGCAGGGATTCAAGAACCCCTCGCTGATGGGACAGTGCAGTGATTCAAGAACCCTCGCTGATGGGACAGTGCAGGGATTCAAGAACCCCTCGCTGATGGGACAGTGCAGGGATTCAAGAACCCCTCGCTGATGGGACAGTGCAGGGATTCAAGAACCCCTCGCTGATGGGACAGTGCAGGGATTCAAGAACCCCTCGCTGATGGGACAGTGCAGGGATTCAAGAGCACTTCGCTGATGGGACAGTGCAGGGATTCAAGAGCACCTCGCTGATGGGACAGTGCAGGGATTCAAGAGCACCTCGCTGATGGGACAGTGCAGGGATTCAAGAACCCCTCGCTGATGGGACAGTGCAGGGATTCAAGAACCCCTCGCTGATGGGACAGTGCAGGGATTCAAGAGCACCTCGCTGATGGGACAGTGCAGGGATTCAAGAACCCTCGCTGATGGGACAGTGCAGGGATTCAAGAACCCCTCGCTGATGGGACAGTGCAGGGATTCAAGAACCCCTCGCTGATGGGACAGTGCAGGGATTCAAGAGCACCTCGCTGATGGGACAGTGCAGGGATTCAAGAGCACCTCGCTGATGGGACAGTGCAGGGATTCAAGAACCCCTCGCTGATGGGACAGTGCAGTGATTCAAGAACCCCTCACTGATGGGACAGTGCAGGGATTCAAGAACCCCTCGCTGATGGGACAGTGCAGGGATTCAAGAACCCCTCGCTGATGGGACAGTGCAGGGATTCAAAAGCACCTCGCTGATGGGACAGTGCAGGGATTCAAGAACCCTCGCTGATGGGACAGTGCAGGGATTCAAGAGCACCTCGCTGATGGGACAGTGCAGGGATTCAAGAGCACCTCGCTGATGGGACAGTGCAGGGATTCAAGAACCCCTCGCTGATGGGACAGTGCAGGGATTCAAGAGCACCTCGCTGATGGGACAGTGCAGGGATTCAAGAACCCCTCGCTGATGGGACAGTGCAGGGATTCAAGAACCCCTCGCTGATGGGACAGTGCAGTGATTCAAGAACCCCTCGCTGATGGGACAGCAGTGCTATGAATTATATGTGCACCTCTTCCATAGGACAGTACCTTTGATTCTAGGGTCACACGACTGGTGGGACTGTGCAGTGTCCAAAGTAGGCGTCACTGGCGAGAGAGTGCAACAAGCTTATAGCAGCTCCCAGGTGGGGCAGTTCATCTAATCTATAAGAGCACCTCCCCGGTGAGACTGTGCCATGAGTTCAGGGCGCCTCCTTCTTGAGACTGTACCATGAGCTAAGGACACATCCCCCGTGAGACCACCCCATGGACTAAGGGCACCTCCCCGGGGACACAGCACCCAATGGAAGAGGATGGTCTGTGGACCCTGATCAGTGGCTGGGGCAGCCTCCGCCTGTAGGACCATAGGAGGTGGACGATGTCTCGGCTCTTCTGTGCATGGTGTCATTCATATGGGAACCAGGACATGCCTACACTCATCCCCCCATCCACTAACTGGGGCTGTGCCTGGGGCTTCCGCAGCCTGACTCATAGTTCTGCTCATAAAGCGCAGAGTCACACCCAGAGATGGAGGCTTCCTTGAAGGAGAAAGGAGTAGATGACCAAGAAAGGTAGAGTAGAGATGCCTCCTGCAGGGATAGAGTTTCTTCCGGGGAGGACTGTGTCAGAAGGAGAGCCGGGAGGGGGGGTGGGGGGGGGT
Organism: Calotriton arnoldi; assembly: GCA_963921515.1. Taxonomy (NCBI): domain Eukaryota; kingdom Metazoa; phylum Chordata; class Amphibia; order Caudata; family Salamandridae; genus Calotriton; species Calotriton arnoldi. The sequence continues at coordinate 1,614,769 of CAWUFW010001064.1, forward strand.
TGATGTTACCTGCCACGAGAAGAACGGCTAAGAGGATCCTCATTGCGATTCTGTGCACTTCCAGCAGGGAGGTCTGTGAAGGGCTTGTCCACACCAGCCTATTTATTCCATCGCACCGACCTTCACTTCTTCACCAGATAACAGTGTAGTTTTTAGCTTTTTTCCACTCCTCACCTGCCCTGCCTATCTTCCTGGGTTGTAGGCAGGCCCAAGGGCCCGTCCTTCATCACATGGGAAAATAGCCGCCTCGGGGGAGGGTCTGACACCTGCAGTCTTTCCAGGAATAGAAATGCCTCACAGGGGGCGGTCACTGCACCATGAACGCGCTGCTGAGGGCCCCCCTTCGGTGGGCGGTCTCTTCTTAGGCACGCGCTCCACTGTGGTTACCTTTATTTGTGTAGGTCACATTCATGTATAGCACAAGTCATAGATAAAGAATGCACGGTCTCTGGGTCTTAGGCAGAAAGGCGCGCCCCCCGTCCAGTGCTAAATTTGTTAAAAAAAAAGTGCCGGGGCTCTCGTCAGGAGACCACTGCAGCTTGCACCATACATTGCTCCTGCTATGCTGCCAAAGATAGTAACAACACAACTACTACCCATCACACTCCTACAAGTGTGACAATTCAGACTATTCCAGGCCCCCAAAGCTATAAGAAAGGCTTGGGCGGCAGGTAATAGTCATTTTTAATGTATATTGAATTAATAATTGACTGTTGTTGTGGTCATCTGAGACAGAGCCACTTTGTGTCAGACTGTCACAAGCCCCGGTGTTGACAATTAAGTGCCGGTGCCGAGCACTGGAAGCCACCGGATCAAAATAAGCTCTGATAACAGCAAAGCATTAAAAAAAGCCAATAAACAAGCTGAATACCAAACAGCACTTTGTAAGTGCAAGATATTGCCAGAGTTGCCAGTCTACTGTCATTTAAAGCCAGCCCTCATATGCCCTAAAAAACAGAATTTGGTGCCACACCATTTTAAACAAGCATTGGCAAACCCAATAGGTCTTGGTTTAATGTGCTAAAGGTATACCCCCACTAAATCGAGGGTTGTTCTTCGGGAGGCAGTACATCAAGAGTCACACATCCTTTTTTAACAATTACAACAGGGGTTTTGGTACACAATGCACACAAAAAAGAAATGGGAAAACACATTGTTCTTCACCTCCTCCTCATGCATCTATCTATCTATCTATCTATCTATAAAACCTTGTATGTTACTCCTATTCTCTTGGGTTTTTATCAGGTTGTGGCTCAGGGCATTCTGGATAGACACGCTCCTCCTAAACGTGGCTTCCGGGTGATCACTGATGTGTTACGCTAAATAGGAGTAATATACAAGGGGCCCAATTCACAAAGGTAAACTGAGACAAAAGTCTAACTTTACGACTTTCGGTATTCACAAAGGGCATTTACAAGTAGTAAAGTTAGACTTTTGTCTCAGTTAAACTTAAGTTTTGGTCTTAAGTTTACCTTTTTGATCTCAGTTAAACTTAAGACCAAAACTTAAGTTTAACTGAGACTAAATTTACAACTCATTAATGCCATTTGTGAATACCGAAAGTCGTAAAGTTAGATTTTCATCTCAGTTTACCTTTGTGAATCCGGTCCAATGTTTTTTTATCTGTGGGATGTGCAAAGCATACAAATATAGCTGAAATCAAAAGCAAGTACAGATCTCGGCAGATCATCGTCCATACAGAATATCAAAACATCTTACTTGCAATTCAGATCACTGTGTCTATGCCTTGTGCTGCCCATGCAATAAATATTTCATTGGGAGCACGATACATAAAGTAAAAAAGAGAGTACTTGAACATTTGAGGGCAATTGTTTATGAAGACAAACAGTATCCCATTGCCAGACATTTTAAATTAGAGCATGGCAAAAACACCAGTCAGCTACAGTTTTGCATGCTAGATAGAGTACCAGCATTGGAAAGAGGGGTAACAGAGTTCAGGAATTTAGGAGATTGGAATCGAAGCTCGTCATCAGGTATGGTACCCTCCAACCGGGGTGGGTCTTAAACTGGACGAGGAGTTAGCCGTCCATTTAGGCTGGACAGATGTTTTCCAATTCCCCCGCATTACAATCATGGCTAACATGTGTACTGTAGTGTTTGGTGCAAGTGTTTTATGCCCTTTAATTGATTGCTCCTCCCGCCAAGTGTTTTCCTAGTGAGTGTAGCTTTGCTACTGGTTTTAACACATTTTAATATAATGTTATTTTGTCTTTTTTGTGTGTGTAGTGTCTAAGGTCTCCTGACCTGCCTGTGTAAATTGAAGTGAAATGCAAGAAAGCCATTTATACCTATAGTGGAAGGAGGCATCGACCACCTCAGTAGACAAGAACTGTGGTAGTCGTCTACCTACTGTGTTCGGTCGATTCCCCTAGAGCTTCCAAGGAAGAGTTGCCCACTGGGGCGTGACTGTCTACCTCTAGGTTTCATTAGTGTTGGGGGAAAGGGACGGGGGGCGGTTTCAGTCGGGCCAGACTGACATTCAATTGTGTTGTAGCCTATGAAAGTGATCATGGATGTATTAATGATGATTAATGGTATTTCCTCCCCCCTACAATTTCACAGTAGAGGTGATGATTTAACAGTGAGATTTAGTTACATGAGACTGACAGTCACGATACGCAGATTTATGATGGGAATTCACACAACGCAAATGACATAATGCAGCTTTTTTTTTCCTTATTTTTCCTTGTTGGTATTATAAATCTAACATTAATGCTGAATGTTCTGACTGTACTAATATGTACATAATGTAAGTGTTTGCCTCACTGTTTTAAGCACTGCCCCGTTTAAACCATGAAAAGGTGGCCGAAATGTTCATGTTTACTTAAGTCAGGCAGGATAGTCCTTTTTCAATGTTTATGATATTGGAATCACATGGTGTATTTATGTACCAGTAAGGCGAACGCTCTGTGACCCGTCACCAAGGAACTGGGAGCTCCGAAATGCATCGGGCTGTTTGCTGCCTCCACGAAGAAAAATAAATGCACGCTGTTTAAGGCATTGAGAGTCAGCCGTCTCCTTCTTAGCGCCGCACGGGACGTTTTGAGTGGGGACAGGATTGATTGTATTAATTGGGGGCTCGTTACCCCCACTGTACACACACCGCAAAAAGAGGCTGGGAGTTTCAGCAACGTGACTTGTTGGATATATATATTTTTATTTATATATATGTGTGTGTGTGTGTATATATATATATATATATATTACCTACTGGTGGTCGAAAGCATTTTTTGACTTGCCTATAACTTTGGCGTTGTTTGGCCAATCTGCATGAAATTTTCCCCCAAAAAGTGTCAAAGTAGGTTCTGTGTGTCATGGAAAGTTTGGGGGTGATCTGTTAAGTGAGGACCAAGAAATTGGGGCATGAAATAAGGGTGCGTTTGTAATGTTAATTACCATAAGAATGCGTTGTCGAACCTACAGCCTGAACCGCTGGACGAGATTACACCAAATTTGACAGAAAGGTAGATGTTGTTACGCAGATTGTACTTTTTGTTATTTCGTGCAAATCAATTCAGTAGTTCTTGAGAAACTAAATCTGGACAGTATAGTGATATCTCTGGCCGCAGATATTTCACAGTGTTTTTGTGGTGATCTCGGTTAACTAACGACGTGTTCGAGGTAAATTGTGAAAGTGCGCGCCAGCGGAAAGGCTCTGATTGGCTTAACAGAAAGTTGCGGTGGTTCTGCGGTGCTCGCGGTTACATCGCTGTGTGTTCAAGATAAATCGCAAAAGTGCGCCAGTGTGAATAGTGTGATTGGCTGGACACAACCTGACGTGTTTCGGAGATCTAGTCTCCTTGATCAGGGGCCAGATCACCAACCTCAAAACCGTGTTTAAATAACAAGGGGCCCTCAGTTTCAAACACAATAGAAAGTGGCAACGTACTCCTCACAACGGTGCTGGGAGAGTGTGTGAGAAATATTCAGCCATCTTGGAACTGTGCAAATACATTGCATTTCATATACTGTTGTTGAATTATGCAATGCATTTTAAAGATTATAATACTTGCCTGTAAATTGATCTTTTACAGAACTACACTCAAATTTAAAACATGATTGCAAATCATGTGCTGCACTTAATAAATCCTTTATATTTTTGAATTGGAGATTGTGGTGCATCTCTTCCTTAACCGAAGGAAATGAGAAGTGGATTGAGGAGTGGAGTGTTGGTGTATATGGGGATCGCTACCCCACCACAATCCGCCAATTGTAAGAGGCTGAAAAATGCTCTTTTTGGAGGGGATATATATATATACACATATACATACACACACAAACATATATAGAGTGATAGCCACTGTGTAGTGATAGTTAGGATTACCTGAGATAGGAATTCCTTGGATTTTTGTCTCTTAATAATTTTGCACCAGTTGACAAATGTCTGCGAAACTTTGCAGAACTATTACACCCATTACATTGGTGGAGGGTGGAAAGGTTTGCAGCGTTTGGTCAAGGGGGTGGAAAGAAAAAAGTGGGGGTTCCAAAACAGATTTGGACTACAATGCATTTTACATAGACATTTTGTATTGTATTGGAAGTAGTGCAAAAATGGTCAGTGGCATTTTTTCACATGGGAACTAAATTAATGTAGTGGTTGTTAAGTTATAAGGCAAAACAACTAGTGATATCTGTTGTTGCGATAGTTCCGAGGTAGTACTGCAGTAGTACTACGGTACACAGGGATGACAAGTGATTAGGTGACTGGCTTTACAAAACTAAAAGGCAGCCATTTTCGTCTCTAGTTGCAGTTTAGCTGTCTTTCTTCTGTGTTACCCCTTCTGATGAAGGTAAGTATTAGGTTTGGTATTTTCCCTGGCATATTACCACTTTAGTAAAAACACATTATTGCCATGGGAGGTCAAATGGACACCATCTCCACAATATAGATGTGGCTTTTTAAAAACAATATTCAAGTGGTGAATGGAAGACATGGCATGATCTCTCAGGAATGCAGACAGAGTCCAGTTGATCTGTCTGCAGGTTTTTTCAAACTTTCCAGCATTTGCTGTTGAGCATTTCCATTTTTTTGTGTCAGGGGTTGTTTTTATTCATTTCAGGTTGACTTGGATGGTATTTTACCAATCCAAAGCTGTAATACTGTGCCTGGAGTGGTAAAAGGCTTTGGCCAGTGTACAGCTCAGCATGGATAGCACTGTGCTAATCCTATGCTTAAAGACTTTGCTGTAGAAATGGCAAAATACTTTGTCCCTTTCTATCTCGGTGTGGATGGCACTGTGCTAACCCTACGCTTAAAGACTTTGATAGAAAAGCAGACATTTGAGGTGAGCAAATTTAGAGTGTCGCTGGTGTTGAGAGTGCTCTACACTGGAGCTGCTTTCCACCAAAACTTGAGAACTACCCAGAGTTCTCTGTTTCTTTTTTTGCCTAATTTATGTGTCACTCTATGCCTGAAAGGGTTTTGCTTTGACTTATACTGGGTGCTCCCTTGTGTCTGGACAAAGCTATACCTCTCTGAAGAACTCTAATAAGAGCGCAACATGTGTCAGGGGAGGCTTTTATTCATTTCAGGTTGGCTTGGATGGTATTTTACCAATCCAAAGCTGTAATACTGTGCCTGGAGTGGTAAAAGGCTTTGGCCATTTTACAGCTTGGCATGGATAGCACTGTGCTAATCCTATGCTTAAAGACTTTGCTGTAGAAATGGCAAAAGACTTTGGGGCATATGTACAAGAAGTTAACGCTGCCTTAGCTGCACTTTTCTGACGGTATGGCGGTGATTTTTTTATCGCCATCTGTACAAGCTGTCGCTAACCTCTGTTAGCGGCAGTTTTCCGGCGAAAACGCCCATTGAAAAGATCTTCACTTCTGTTAGCAATAATGACATGCAAGGGAGGCGTTCCCGTGCAAAAATGGCCGCTAACCCCACTTCCCGATATTTACAAGGAAATCCTTGTATGGAGCAAGACCAAAAAAACTGCCTCTAACTGCAGTTAGAGGCAGTTTTTAAAGACCAGAAAATAGCTGGTCTTAAAAATGGAGCTAACACTTGGGGCCTCATTTCAGCAGGTTTTAGTGCTGGACAGCACTGCAAGCAATGTTGCTGCGCTGCCCTGCGACAAAACTACAGGGTAGGAATACGCACCATCAATAAGATAGTGCGCATTCCTGGGCCTGTCATGAAAAGTGTTGCAGCGCTGCGACAAGACAGCATTGCAACACTTTTCACTACGCCCTACTTGCGACACCATGGATGCGTGGTATTCACTGGACAGCACTCCATGTCGCAAGTAATGACAGATACGTCTGGAATCCTGACGTATCTGTCAGCGCTAAAGTCACGCATTGCTGCAGTTGTGTCACAAGCATGACGCAACTCCAGCAATGCATGGGGCCAGCCTATCCCTGTGGCACTGCGTCACCCTTACGTCTGCCATCAGGCAGGCGTAAGGTACTGACGCAGTGCCGTCCTACAATTGTCTCAGTGAAATCTGATGGATTTCACTGTGCCACTCCTATGAGGCCTTGTCGCGTGGGAACGCATACCCTGCATACATCATACCTGATGCAGGTATGATGTGGCACAGGGCTTCACAAGGTCACGCATATGCCTACATGCGTCACTTTGCAAATATGGCGCAACGTGGTGCTAGATTTTGCCTGGTCTATTCTTGATTGGTGCCAGGGTGTCGGCGCAGTTGGAGATCCATCGGGCGGTTGCGCGCTGCGGTGTTATCGTCTGTAAGCATTGACAGAGTGGTGGTGCTGAGGGAGTTGACGAGAAGTTCTTCGGTGGCCTTGATCCAGCTGCGAGGGGGGGCGATGATGGCAGTGGTGTACGGTGGGCATGGTGAAGACGTGAAGTATACAATGATGGTCGGTCCAGGAGAGTCCTGTGGTGTGGCTGTAGTTGAAGTTCTCGCTGGCGGAGGAGACGTGCTCGAGCGTGTGTCCTGTTATGTTTATTTTATTTGAAACATTTTATAAAGCACGAACATGACCCTTGCGGGTATCAGAGCACTGTACAAAGTGGCGAAAGCACGAATAAACTCAGTACAAAGGAAGTCAACACACTGTCAAACAAAATGGAGTAAATAATCAAGGTCAGGGACCGGGTAGTCGGCCCAGCTATTTCAGTTTCAGACGGGCCCTAGAGTAAAATAACAATTTAACAGACAAGCATAAAATAAATTGAAACAACATAGTAAAATAGGTGTCAAATCTGTAGACAGAGGGGCTTGAGAAAGAGTACAGGTTGATGCAGTTAATGTTCACTCAGGAATAGCCATTTGGCATGTTTCTTGAAATAAGCAGTGGAAGGATTGGCTCTGATCTCGGTAGGAAGAGTGTTCCAAATTCTAGGAGCAAGACCGGAGAAGGCACGATTGTAAGTACTTTTCTTTTTGAATTTGGGAGGTTTCAAAAGTAGGGTGGGCGTACTTCTTAAGTTCCGACAAGAACCAGAAAGTACCAGCTTGTTCGCCAAATAAGCCGGAGTGTTGTAATGCAAGGCTTTATGCGTTAGGCAAGCAATCTTAAAATGTATCCTAGCTTCAATAGACAGCCAATTAAGGTGCATAAGGTCAGGTGTAATGTGATTGTGTTTTTTGGAGCCTGTGATGAGCCTGGCCGATGCGTTGAGAGTGGCTCTGAGTGGGGCCAAGCTCGCTTTAGGAAGCCCAGCAAGGGTCACTAGACCATATTCCAGTTGTGAGATCACCAGGGATTGTACTGCAGTTGACTCTTCTAATATGTGGCTTGGTGCGGTGACTAGCTGCTGGAGTCTGATGTTGGCGAGCTTCCCCAGGAAGGGGTGGTGTACTGGTGACTGGGGTTGTCCAGGTGGAACTAGAGTTCACTGAGTAGGATGTCGTTGGTGGATGGGAGAGCCTGGGGTGCAATGAGGTCTACAATGGTATCGGAGAATGGGGGTCCATGGCCCGGGGGGCCTGCAGATGAGGGTGCTGCAGAGGATGGTGTTGGGGTTGGTCAGGATCTGGAAGATGAGGTGTTCCATGGTCACTGTTGGGTCATTAGAGTGTGTGGTCAGTCGGAGTGTGCTTCTGTAGGAGATGACAATGCCTCCTCCTGGACAGTCGGGGTGGTCCTTGCGGGTGATTTAGTGGCCGTCAGTGATGGCGGTGGCGATGTCCGGTCCAGAGCAGAGGTTGGTCCTGGTTTCCGTGAAGAAGGCGTTGTCTGAAGAGGTGGCGTCGAGGAGGTTCCAGATTTCTGTTGCGTGTTAGTGGAGGGACCCCACGTTGAGGAGGATTCAGTAGAGCCGGTCGGGTGCACTGTTGGTCGGCTGGGCGGCACGAGGCACTGGTGTGCTGATGTGGCAGAAGGTGCGTTTGTAGTTTAGTCAGGTGCAGGGTTCAAGAGAATTCCACAGTGTTGCTAAATGGCAGGCGATGTGGCGTCCGGGGTTGATGGCGAGGAGGGTGCTGGCGTCGTAGCGGTGGAGTGTCCGAGAGGAAGGGTCCTTGGTGCTGAGCGCGGTCCAGGGGCAGACGGACACAGACGGGCTTGCCTATGGCTTGCCTTTGGCACGGGAGACGTCCATTACAACGCAGGCATTACATCGTAATGCCTTTACAACGTAACTTCAACAACGCAGGTGCCTTTACATCGCATGCCATTCCAACGCACTGTGAGGTTAGTAATGGAGATTTTTAAGTTTTAGGGTGGGTATGGCTTTCGGGGGTCAGATTTGAAATTTGGGGTGTGTTTTGGGGGTCAGAGATGAGTTTAGGGTGTGTTTTGGGGGTCAAAGATGAATTTTAGGTTTCAGGGTGTGTTTTGGGGTGCAAGGGTTAGTTTTAGGGTTGCACTCACTGAAGTGGGAATAGTAATTTTTTCATCTCCGCTATCCAACACTTTCCCTACTGTTGCAATATGCGTAGTATTAGTATGCATTGTAATGGAATGCGATGTAATGGTATGCGTTGTAACGTCATATATACCTTTGGCACACCAGTGGTACGCCCGCTGCGCATGGGCGCACAGCAGCCGCCATTGAGAAGTGCTGCGGGGGGGATTGGACAGCTGGGAGGTGGGAAACGCCGGAAAGGACACAGGACGGGGCGGGGACGCGGGGGTGTGTGTGTGTGAGCGGGGGTTGTAAATATTTTAATGAAAGAAATCTTACCTCGAGGCCAGGTCCCGTGTCTTCTGTGCTCCTACTCTCCTGAGTCTGCATCCAGGAACAGGAAGTAGGCAGCCAGGCTCCCTCCCATAAGCCAATCACAACGCTGCAATGCAGAGTTGGGATTGTTCAGTAGCGCCGGGACAAGGCGTTCAGCCAGGGGCTGGAGGGGTGGGCATGTTCTCCATGCAGGCTGTAATGCAGCCTTCATTGCGAACAGGGAAGTGCGCATGACTGCTTTGGGCAGCCTGAGTGGGCCAGCCAAACAGTCATTGTCCACTAGAGTGGGCATACCACTCCGCCCCTGCCCTGCTCGGTGAGTGGAGCAGCCCTACCCACCTTCTCGCCCACAAAGGAAATATAGCACGAGTACATCAGAAAGTTATCATCATGTTATAATTTTTCCTTTTCTTGCACTGCTTGAAAGCAGTAGGGTGATGCTCTTCCGTCATTGTGGATGAGCCACACCAGGTGCAAGGCCTGGGGGGCTCGACCCCCGGGCCTCCTCTGCTACGCGTCCCAACTTCTCCCTACCTGGACATTGACACCGTGGCGCAATCAGCTGCACTCTCTCCAAATCTGTGACTCAGCCAGCAGGAGCCTCAGCCAGGTGGGATTTCACAAGTCTGGGTACAGCAGTGGCTGCGAAGTCCGCTGGGGAACCTCCCGATGCAGTTGATGCAGCAGGGCCCCCTTAGGCGTGAAGTTGCAGCACTCCCAACACACAAGTTCGGCGCAGCTCAGGGGCCTCACCCTCCACAGCGTCCGGCCAGTGCAACTTCATGCAGCCTGTGGTGCAGAGAGGCGCCGCCCACCGTTGGTAATCCTCTCCGCGCACCCCGGTGTAGTGGTGGATCGCAGTATGCGATGCAGACCTCCCTACGTTGGTGCGTAGAAGCGCCTCTACCATTCACAGCTCCAAGGGGCTCAAGCAGTCTTCTCACACAGGTTAGCAAAATGTCTCCATGCGACCTGTCAGACTTCACCACCAGGTAAGGGCGATCGCCATGCCTCAATGTCTACCGCCGCGGCTCATCGACTCAACAGCACCTCCGCATCCCACTCCAGGCCCCAGACGCAGGCCCAGCGAGGCATCCAGGCCCCACATTCAGGCCCAGCGAGGCATCCAGGCTCCAGACGCAGGCCCAGCGAGGCATCTAGGCCCCAGATGCAGGCTCAGCGAGGCCTCCGGGCCCCGGGGACTGTCCGCGTTTTCAAGGTTTTGGATGCCATGGTGTTGCGAAGAGTGCGCAATGAGAAGTGATGCATCACTGGTGTTGCACCGCAATGCGCCTCTTTTCATGGATGTAGCCCTGCATTTCCTCTTCCCCTGGGACTCTGGCTGGTCATCCTGGATGTTGGGGGCTTGAGGGGGTGGTTGATCTGTGCTGCACTTGGCCCTGGCTGCTCCATTCTGCATTCCATTGTTTTTTTGCCTATTTTTCATTGGAGGTCGACTAATAGGCTATTTTTGCCTATAGAGGCAAAAAAAAACTCACGTTGGGCTGACTAACGTGCGTTTTTTTGCCGCTAATGGGCCTTTCGTTAGTTTTCGCCCACTAACACCGGAATTCCTATAGCCTTCACGCTAATGTTACCGGCAGTTTTCACCGCTGATCCCTGTAACTATCGCCATGTAGCGACATCTTGTAAATACGTCGCTAACAAGGCGATAGTTTTCAGCGGTACATGGTGGAAAGGAAACTGCTGCTAACTAGCGTAAGCGGTAGTTATTGCCAGTCCTTGTACATATGGCCCCTTGTTCCTTTCTATCTCGGTGTGGATGGCACTGTGCTAATCCTATGCTTAAAGACTTGGATGGAAAAGCAGACAATTGAGGTTAGCAAATTTAGAGTGTCGCTGGTGTTGAGAGTGCAGTGCCTAATTTGTGGGTGGCTAGCATATTGTATCAACTTATGATGACCTCCAAAAATGAATTAGAGAAATAGGGGTCAGTATGACTCAACACAAAGAACTGTGATAGAAATTATAAATCTGTAATTATGAGCAGAGCTCAAAGAATGTCTCAATAAGCATATTCCTGCTAATGTATACGCTCGCTGACATCAGCTGGTTAACATGTAAAATCACAATGACCGACGTAAAATGTAATTTAGCTGTATATAAAAACTACAGATCCCACAATGCCTTATCATGAGTGGAGTGGCGATCATGTATTTAAACGAGAAAGTGAAAAGGGACAATGTGTACTACCGTGATCAAGACCGTGATGGTTGAAACGCGTAGGAGGAGGAGAGAGATGGATTGATTTAATAAACATATGCTTGACATCCCAAAGGAGAGTGCTGCGAACTTTCTTTGATGATTAATGGTTTAGCAAGGCTGGCCCTACCTTGCCACGAGCACCAGCTGTTTTTAGCGCGCCCCCCGCCAAAGGACCGTGTTGGTGATCTATATATATATATATATATATTTGTATATATATATATATATTCACTGAAAAAACCACAGGTTTCAGGGACGTTATAGTTAGTTGGACATTTCACTCGTACAAAACCAGAGAAATTCGGCCGTTATAGTTAGTTAAGATATCTATAACTCGTGCCCCCGCAATGCACTGCTGATGACGTCACATATTACATCATTCATGACATGGTCAGTGACATCACTGATGACATCACTGATGACATCTCAAATGACATCACTGATGACATCATCCAGTGACTGTATGTTTCTGTAAAGCTTAAATATGTTTTATATATATATATATATGCCAAGGTGTATTGAAGAATGAGTGGGTGTATAAGTGTCTGAATGGATGATTTAGTAGGTGTGTGACTGACTGTATAAGTGAGTGATTAATCGTGTCTTACTGAATGCATGGGTTAGTGACTAAACTGTGTGAATGTCTGTATTAGTCTGTCAGTTGGTGTGTAAGCGGCTGCATGGGTTGGTGAGTAGCTACATGAGTGTCTATCTGGGTTATTGATTGGTTGTCTGAGTATCTGTATGGGTGCCTGAGTGTCTGTGTGGGTGGGTGGGGGGTGTGTGACTCTGTGCATAGATGTGTGAGTACGTGATTCACTGGGTGTATGGGTTCAAGAGTGCATCTGTGAAGGGCTGTATGGGTGGGTGAATGTGTGTATGGGTGTGTTGGTGAGTGAATGGATGTCTCAGTGGTACATGTGTGAGTAACTCCATATGTGAAAGGCAGTATATGTGAGTGTTGGAGTATATAAATGACTATATGTGAGAGTGAGTGATTGTGAGAGTGTCTGTATGGATGAGTTTGTGCTTGTATCAGTGATTGTATAAGAAAGTAAGTATGTGTTACTATCTGTATGAATAAGTGAGGTGGTGTGTGTATAACTGTATAGGTGAGTAAATGGGAGTGTGATTGATTCTTTGCATGACTGACTAGGTGTGTGAGTAACTCTGTGGGAGAGTGGCAGTGTGTGAGTGTCTGTATAGGTGTATGAGTGCATATGATAGTGCTGTATTGATGAGTGCCTGAATGTATGAGTGACTGTATGGGTGAATGAGTGGATGTGTGTGTAGACCTAGGAATCAGTGAGTGGGTATGTAGTAACTGGTATTGGTGTGTCTATGGTTTTGAAAATGGTAGTCTGTATTTTAGAGTGGATGTATCAAAGGTTATATTAGGGTATGAGGAGGTGCATCAGATTATCACGTGGATGATGTCATCAGTGATGTAATCAGTGATATCATTTGAGATGTCATCAGTGATGTCATCAGTGATGTCACTGACCATGTCATGAATGATGTAATATGTGACGTCATCAGCAGTGCATTGCGGGGGCGCGAGTTATAGTTAGCTTAACTAACTATAATGGCCGAATTTCTCTGGTTTTGTACGAGTGAAATGTCTAACTAACTATAACGTCCCTGAAACCTGTGGTTTTTTCAGTGAATTTCTAAGGTTTTTTAAATGCTAATTTCTAACTATAACGTCCCTGAAACCTATGGTTTTTTCAATGAATTTCAAAGGTTTTTTAAATGCTAATTTCTAACTATAACGTCCCTGAAACCTGTGGTTTTTTCAGTGAATTTCAAAGGTTTTTTAAATGCTAATTTCTAACTATGCCTACAGAGGTAGTACATGTGCAGAAAGAGGAAGAAAGGCGCAGAAAGAAGCAAGAGAAATGCAGAAAGAGGCAACAGAAGTCCAGAAAGACGAAGAAAGGTGCAGAAAGAAGCAAGAGATGTGCACAAAGAACCAAAAGAGGAGCAGAAAGATGCCTTGTTGCAAAGTCATCCTGTGCCCCCAACTTTTTGCTGACGGGTACTGGTGGTAACTGACTCTGACTAACCAGGCCTAGAGCCAGTGCTATGCTAAAAGACACTTAGAATACAGTGAAAACACCTACATACACTAGGGAACACTATGCGTTGGGGTACCCCTGTGATTGGCATGACCTCCTCTGTAAGGCCCTAGTACATAATAGGGCAGGGGGATTAAAACTACCTGTAAGTCAGAGGTGCAGAAAGATGCTTCTTTAAGTAGTAGTCACGTTTGCAGAGTGGTGGAGAAAGGGTGCTGGGCCTCCGACCAGCGCTCATGAATTCCGCTGCATAGGACTTAGAGGAGGTACCAAGAGGGCTTCTTGGCCCCCAAAGTCCCACAGCAGTAAATTGGACTTCATCCTCCATCCCGTAGTCTGCCAGGAGGCGCGTTTGCAGAGTGGTGGAGAAAGGGGGGCATGTCCTCCTTAGACGTCTTAGCAATCCCACTGTGTGGGGCTTACTGCAGGTAACAAGAGGGGTAGTTGGCCCCCAAGGACAACCTTGGGGGCCAACTACCCCTCCTATTACCTCCAGTAAGTCCCACACAGCAGGATTGGTAAGTTCTCATAGCAGGCCACGCCCCCTTTGCCCACCACTCTGCAAACGCGCTCCCTGGCACGCTCTTGGATGGGGATTGAAGTCCCCTTCGCTGCTGGGGGTCCTTTAGGGGCCAACTAGCCTACCTCTTACCTCCAGTAAGCCCCACACAGTGGGATTGCTGAGAGGTGGACAAAGGCCACGCCCCCTATACCCACCACTCTGCAAACCCGCCTCCTGGCGTGTTCTAAGTTGGGGTTTTAAGTCCCCTTCATTTCTGAGGGTCCCTGGGGGCCAACTAGCCCACCAGGTACCTCCAGTAAGCGCCACATAGCTGATTTGCAGAGAGGTGGTCCAAGGCCACGCCCCCTTTTTACACCACTCTGCAAACGCGGCTCCTGGCGCACTGCTGCTTGGGGGATGAAGTCCACTTGTGTCCTGAGGTCCTCAGGACACAAGAGGACCTCATCGCCCCACTAGCAGTGCGCCAAGAGGCGCGTTTGCAGAGTGGTGTAAAAGGGGCATGGCCTCGGACCACCTCTCTGCAAACCAGCTATGTGGCACTTACTGGAGGTACCTGGTGGGCTAGTTGGCCCCAGGACCCTCAGTATTCATGGGGACTTAATTTACCATCTTACAACGCGCCAGGGGCGCGTTTGCAGAGTGGTGCAGGGAGGGGCGGGGCTTTCGGCGTGATGCCGGCTTTTTTATTTAATATTTTTTTTAGAAGGGCCCCCTCCCCAGGCCGATTTCGGCCCCGGGGACCCCATCCCCCGGCCATTTTTTTCTTTAAGTAAAGGGAGGGGGGCCGCGTGGCCCCCCTCCCGGGCCACTTCTGGCCCCGGGGACCCCATCCCCCGGGGCCAGCCCTTTGCGTTGGCGACCGTGGGGGGAGTCCCAATGCCCCCACGGTCCCGCCGGCTACCCGCCTCCTGCGGGAGCCGGCATTGCTTTTGAGCAAGGGGAGCTGCTGACATGCAGCTCCCCTTGCTCAAAAGCAATGCTGCTTTGCTTCATTGAAGCGAGAGCAGGTTTTCCTGCTCCCGCTTCAATGAAGCAAAGTAGGGTTTGCTATGGCAGGGCGGGAGCCGTGCTCCCTCCCTGCCATAGCAAACAGCCATGTCTGGGGGTGGGCACCCCGGGACATTGCAGGAGCCAGCCCTGGGGGGTGGCAGTCCCCAGGGCTATGGAGGGCTCCAGGAGGGGGGCCGCGCGGCCCCCCTCCCTCCATTTCTAAAGCCCCGGGGAGGTGGTGGTCCCCGGGGCCGGGGGGCCGTAACGGACCTCCGATTTTGAATAATTAGTGCCCCGGGGAGGTGGTGGTCCCCGGGGCAGTGTGGGGGGATCAGGAGCTCCCCCCACACCTATTTTCTAATACTTTAAGCCCCGGGGAGGTGGCGGTCCCTGGGGCTGCGGGGGGGCCACGTGCCCCCCGCGCATAATCAAATAAAGCCCCGGGGAGGTGGCGGTCCCCGGGGCTTGGGGGGGGCCTGGGAGCCCCCCCCCCACATCCACATAAAGAAGCCCCTATGAGGTGGCGGTCCCCGGGGCTGCAGGGGGGCCGCGTGCCCCCGCATATAATTAGCATAGCCCCGGGGCGGTGGCGGTCCCCGGGGCTGCAGGGGCCCCCGCTATTTAATTTTGGCATTGCCCCTGGGACCTGGCCCACCCGGGGGCTCATTAAAATGAAGTGCGGGAGCATGCGCTTCATTTTTTTAAAATTTTCTCGGCAGGATTCGCACACCCAACGCGAATTCTGCCGATTTGTTTTTAAAAAAATGCTTTTTTGGGCCCTGGGGGTCCCTGTGGGACCCCCTGAACAGGCCTAGGGGGTCAGGGTGTTTCTACCCTGCCCCCTTTTCTTGTTTTTCAACCTTTTTTCCACTCTTTTCTGGAGTGTTGGCAGCCAATTAGAAGTCAGCTCGTGCTCGGGAGGAGTCGCGTCTCCTCCTCGGTGCTCAGATATCGAAAGTTTTCTTTTTTTAATTTCTCAGGAACTACCGAACGGATTTACACCATTTAATAAAAAGGTCGCTTTCTGAACCAAGAGCTACGTTTTTGCCAAATTTGGTGTAATTCTGTTCAGCAGTTCGGGCTGTAGCCTGTTCCAATTATTCCTATGGAAATTAACATGGGGAAAATGCGTTTTGGGACCCCCTTTTTTCTCAGCCCCCGCTTGACGAATCACCCCGAATCTTTCAAGACAGGAGCTGACCGTAGCGGGCCATTAGTTTTGAAAATTTCGCGAAGATTCGTCAAACAGCGCCAAAGATATTGGCAAATCAAAAAACGCTTTTCCTATGGAAAATAGGTTCTAACTATAACTACCTACTGGCGACCGCCAGTAGGTAATTAATATATATATATATATATATTCATTGAAAAAACCATAGGTTTCAGAGACGTTATAGTTAGAAATTAGCATTTAAAAACCTTACAAATTCACTCAAAAACCATAGGTTTCAGAGACGTTATAGTTAGAAATTAGCATTTAAAAACCTTAGAAATTCACCGAAAAACCATAGGTTTCAGGCACGTTATAGTTAGTTGCACATTTTACTCATACAAAACCAGAGAAATTCGGCCATTATAGTTAGTTAAGCTAACTATAACTCGCACCCCCGCAATGCACTGCTGATGACGTCACATATTACAACATTCATCACATGGTCAGTGACATCACCGATGACATCACTGATGACAGCTGAAATGACATCACTGATTACATCACTAATCACATCATCCAGAGACTGTGTGTTTCTGTAAAGTTTAAATATGTTTTATATATATATATGCCAAGCTGTATTGAAGAATGAGTGGGTGTATAAGTGTCTGAATGGATGATTTAGTAGGTGCGTGACTGACTGTATAAGTGAGTGATTAAACGTGTCTTACTGAATGCATGGGTTAGTGACGAATGTGTGTGAATGTCTGTATCAGTTTGTCAGTTGGTGTGTAAGCGGCTGCATGGGTTGGTGAATAGCCATATGAGTGTGTATATGGGTTATTGATTGGTTGTGTGAGTATGTGTATGGGTGCCTGAGTGTTTTTGTGGGTGGGTGGGGGGTGTGATTTTGTGTATAGATGTGTGAATAGGTGATTCAGTGGGTGTATAGGTTGAAGAGTGCATCTGTGAAGGGCGTATGGGTGGGTGAGTGTGTGTATGGGTGTGTTGGGTAGTGAATGGATGTTTCAGTGGTACATGTGCGAGTAACTACATATGTGAAATGCAGTATATGTGAGTGTTGGAGTATATAAATGACTATATGTGAGAGTGAGTGATTGTGAGAGTGTCTGTATGGATGAGTGTGTGCTTGTGTTAGTGATTGTAGAAGAGAGTAAGTATGTGTTAATATCTATATGAATAAGTGAAGTGGTGTGTGTATAACTGTATAGGTGAGTAAATGGTAGTGTGATTGATTGTTTGCATGTTTGACTAGGTGTGTGAGTAATTGTATGGGTGAGTGGTGGTGTGTGAGTGTGTGTATAGGTGTATGAGTGCATATGATAGTGCTGTACTGATGAGTGACTGCATGTATGAGTGACCGTATGGGTGAATGAGTGGATGTGTGTGTAGACCTAGGAATCAGTGAGTGGGTATGTAGTAACTAGTATTGGTGTGTCTATGGTTTTGAAAATGGTAGTTTGAATTTTAGAGTGGGTGTATGAAAGGTTATATTAGGGTGTGAGGAGGTGCATCAGATTATCATGTGGATGATGTGATTAGTGATGTCATCAGTGATGTCATTTGAGATGTCATCAGTGATGTCATCAGTGATGTCACTGACCATGTGATGAATGATGTAATATGTGACATCATCAGCAGTGCATTGCGGGGGCACGAGTTATAGTTAGCTTAACTAACTATAACGGCCGAATTTCTCTGGTTTTGTATGAGTTAAATGTGCAACTAACTATAACGTGCCTGACACCTATGGTTTTTTCGGGGAATTTCTAAGGTTTTTTAAATGCCAATTTCTAACTATAACGTCTCTGAAACCTATGGTTTTTTCAGTGAATTTCAAAGGTTTTTTAAATGCTAATTTCTAACTATAACGTCTCTGAAATGTATGGTTTTTTCAGTGAATTTCTAAGGTTTTTTAAATGCTAATTTCTAACTATAACGTCTCTGAAACCTATGGTTTTTTTAGTGACTGGAGGGAGACCGGGACACATCCTGTGATAAAGGAGGAGTTGATGATGTTAGTCCAGTAGGGTGCGATGATATGTTTTAAGTCTTGAACAAGGTTAGCGGGAAGAGGGTCCAGGGTATGAGAAGAAGGTTTAAGTTTAGTGATGATGTTGAGGACATCCCGCTCTGAAACTGGCCTGAAGTTAAGCCAAGATGCATTATTTTTTGGCTGTGGATTAGTCTGGAACTGGGCCGGGAAGGTGACGGCGGAAGGGAGGTGGGCAGAGTCAGGAGGGGGAGACGGTGTGAAAGGAGACTTGGCGGAAGGTCGTGGGGGGGTGAGGGGCATAGTGGTGGGAGGGTTATAGCAAAGGATAGATCGATCTTGCTGATTTTATCAGAGAAGAAGTTAGCAATTTCTTCACATCTTTCTTTTGAGGCCATCAGTTTAGGGGTGGCAGAGGCTGTTTGGTTTTTGATAATGTTAAATAGTTCCCTGGGTCTATTTTTTGCCCGATCTAATTGTGTGCGGAAAAAGGAGGCCTTTTCATTGAGGATGTGTTTTTTGTAATTAGCCCTTGCGATTCTGAGGAGGGCTAGGTTAGGAGGAGAGGGGTGTTGTCTCCAAGTGCGCTCAGTCAGCCTGAGTGAGCGTCTCTCCTTGTTGAGATCAGCATTAAACCAGGATTTGGGGGGGTTGTTTTTTTGTGGTTTAAGTTTGGCGGGTGCAGTTTGGTCAAGGACCTCAATTATGGATTTGTTGTAGTGATCGGTCAGGTCATTAGCATTTTGAGATGGGGTGAAAGTAGAAGTTTTGCTTTTATCTTAGTCTCCAGTACTCCAGGAGGAATAAGGTGAAGATTTCTGGTTAGTTTCCTATGTTTGATGTTCTGAGTGGCAGGGGGAGGTACGGCGCTGTTGATAGTGAAGAGGATAAGGTGATGGTCTGACCAGTCAATGGGGATGATGTGGGAAAGGGAAGCCAGATCGTTGTTAGTAATGATAGCGTCAAGGGTGGCCCCTTTGGAATGTGTTGGCGTATGGCAGAGTTGATTGAAGTCAGTAACATCAAGGAGGTCATTGAGGATGATAACCGAGGGATGATCCTTATTGTTCCAATGAATATTAAAGTCTCCGAGGAAAATGTTTTTGGAGTTGGAAATCAAGGCTTGGGAAAGCAGGTCAGAAAATTCCTCCACAAAGGGCAGAGGGTCTCCAGGGGGATGATAGATATTGTGTAGTTGGATAGGAGGGGAACCCTGAATTTTAAGTTCGGCTACAATGTATTCAAAGGTGGCTTGATCGGGGTTCTGAACGGGGGAGATTTGGAGATGATCTTTATAGATTATGGCTAGGCCCCCTCCAATTTTATCGAGCCTATCTTTTCTGAGGATGGAGTATCCTGGGGGAGCGAGTAGGTCAAGAATGGATGAAGAGTGAGCTTTGAGCCAGGTTTCCGTAAGAAAAGCGATGTCAATGGCTTCACTAAGGATGGTTTCTGAGATTTCAGTTGCATGTCGTGTGGCTGATCGACAGTTGACTAGCATGCAATTGAGGAGTTCAGGATTGCTTTTAGGAGGACGGTAGGGGTGGATGGTGGTGAGTTGCGGAGGAGGTCTGGGCGAGCCAGGCGAGGTAGGGATACGGCTTCTCCCTAGGATCACCGGAGTAGTGGAGTGTAGAGTAGGAGGGACAGTGATCATGGTGAGCTGTGGAGGGGGCCTGGGAGAGGCAGGGGAGGTAGGGAACTGGTTTGTCCCCAGAATCACCGGGATAGTAGGGTGAAGTGCAGGAGGGTCACTAGTCATGGGGATGGGGGAGAGGGTGTTTTTTAAGTCCCAGGGGTCAGAGGAGGTAAGATGGATTGGGGCTTGTGGAGGAGTGAGAGGACAATTTCCAGGAGTTCCATTGGCTGAAGTGCCGTAGGGAGAGATATTCCTTTGTTGAGGGAAGGTGGGATAAGTTTGTATGGCACCCATGGTACGGGTGTGATTGGCAAGGATAGTGTCAGAGAGGGTAATAAAGTCATTCCTGAGAGATGAGAGCTCTAGCGTCAGGATAGAGAGGTGGAGGTCAATGTTAAGAAGCACTTGGGTCAATAGCGAGGAAGATGGGGAGGCAAGGAGGTCAGGGGGGAGAGGGGCATGTTCCATATTGGAAGGTAAGAGGGGAGTAAGAAGTGGACATGGAGGGAAACCCGGTGGTGGGAGGTCAGGGGGGTTCCAGGTGTTAGACTGAGGGAGATTTGTAGAGTGAGAGCCAGTGTACCCAGGGGCCTGATGAGGGCTGTGAGGAGGTGTGGGGGAGTGGGGCAAATGAGGAAGGGAGCCATCTTGTCTGTGGGAGTGGGTGTCAATTAGGTTGCAAGAGATTGGTGTTTCTAGTGGGGCAGTGGGGGAGTCAATGTGATGGGGCGCCGTGTGTGGGGGGAACGGAGAAGGGGGTCAGTCTGAAGGGGCTGGGAAGAATGAGAGGTGAGGAGGGGGTAATTAGGGTTGAGTGAGAGAGAGTCATGCGGAGTGGTAAGAGTTAGGGTGGCTGAGAGGGATGACGGAGTGTCTGGAGGTGGAGGAGAGGTAGATGAGGAGAGATGTGAGGGGGTTTGAGTGGCTAAGTATGAAGTGGGCGAGTGAGGTGAGGGAGAGGGTGCTAGGGAGGTGGAGGGATCCAAGGTCTGGGATTGGTGGACTATATTGGTAGTTGTAGAGTCAGGAAGTGCCGGAGTAGGAGTCAGAAGTGGTGAAGCCGGGAGGGCTTCCTGTGATTGCTTGGCAACAGAGATTTGGGAGGGGGAAGAAAGTAGATCATGTAAGGTGCTGAAGTGGTGCTCAAAGGTGGTGAGGTGAGTTTCAGAGGCTTGTATGAGGATATTTCCGGATTTAAAGATAGAGATGTCAATTTCGCCTGTAAAAGTGGAGGAAGGGGTGGTGGACAGTTTCACACCATAAGGGATTTTGCTGGATTTTGTTATGGGGAGGTATTGGAGGAAGATACTTTTCCATTTGGAGGGGCGTTTGGAGTAAAAGATGTAGTTAGTTTTGATGATGGAGGTGAGGCTAAGATAATTATTGACAATTAAGGTTTCTTGGTGACGTATTAATATTTTGTGTTTAAAGTTCTTCTTAGCATTTTTGGAAAGGTTGGGAGGGTAGAGGATAGTCCAAGAGTTGGGGCCACTTCTAGTGATGAGTGTGTCCGGTGTTGTAAGTGTATCGCTGCGGGGAGGCATGGTGATTCAGCAAGGGTGAACAGTTGTGTGGGCGGGAGATTGTGGAGAGGCGTATGGGTGGGGGGGCAAGGAGGAGTGGGGGTGGGAGAAACGTCAGTAGAAGTGAAGTGAAATTAGCCCTAAGACCAGGGCAAGGGCCTTATATTGGGGTGATTTGAGACGGGGAGGGATTGGAACCAGAAGTAGGGTCCGAGACCCAAATCAGCGCAATAGGGCAGGAGATGAGAAGCTAGTGGTCCACCGATCAGGGAGACCGCAGCAATGGAACGATTGGGGTGGAGAAGTGGGAAGTGCTATGTACAATTGTGCGGACCATTAAGGAGTAGGCAATGTAACATTCAAGGCAATGCAATCCACATTCAGGGTAGTGCAATCCAGAGGAGGTAGAAGTTTAGGAGCATGCGGTGCAATAGACTAGGAACATCACGTCAACAATATCCCATAAGAGACAGATAGATTAGCAAAAGGCAAGGCAGCATTTGAAATATAAAGTATCCAAATGAGGTAGGTACATTTTGGTGCACGTAATGCATAGAGTAAAAATGTCGATGACGTAGCAGCAGGTAACAAAACATTTGAAATATATAGGCATCATGCGGAGGTAGGTCGGTTTGGATGCATTGGTCGCAATAGGTTAAAAATATATAGTAGTAGATCAGGGGCAAAATTACAGGTAGTCACGCTGCAAGTAGAGAGATATATTGGGTATTGAGGCGTCAATATGAGGTAGATAATGAAGGGAGCAAGGTGCACATTAAGTTAAAAAGCATCATGATGTATTTCGAATGAGGTAAAGAGTGTTTAGTAGTGGCATAAAGGGTCGAATGAGGTAAAGAGTGTTTAGTAGTAGCATAAAGGGTCGTCGCTAAATGCTGTTATTATGAGCAATGTAATGGGTCCTATGTTCATTTTCCTGGGTTTAGGGCCAAAATTGTGTTTTTGTTAGTGCATTTGTTTAGATGTGGCATATGTTTTGAAATATATTGGAGAATAATGTTAGTTTTTTGGGAAACGCAGAAGTAGAAAGATTAGTACTGATATTAAATCTCATTTAGAGCTGATGCTGAAGTGAATAGCACATATGGATGCAAATTTGTGCAACGATGCAGTGGTATTTAGTGACAATGCTGCTGCATGTTTGAGCTGTTTTGTGTCTTAACAACATGATTTCGTGGCTGGAAAGAGGAAAAGGAAGCCTTGATGTGATGTTATTTGAAACAGGTCTGATTTTTATTGGGAGTTTAATATCTATGATGAAATAGGTTTGTGCCTCACATGTGACAAGTTAATGGTGTTTTGTGTTATTTTGGAAGATACTGAATGAACAACTAAATGAATACCGTTTTTGTAACAGCATGCAAAATTGTGACAATAGCAGTGCATGTATACTTTATTAACACACAACCACAGTGACACACACAGATTTTTACACCGAAGTAACTTTTGTGTTTCGAACTGTTCCCTCTTTTGTCCTTATTTTTTTTTCTTTGTGTATTGTTTTCTGCCTTTTGTCCGCCCCCTCCCACGTCATTTATTTAAATATTGCGAAAACCAACTCAAGTTGTTACCTTGGGCGAGAACCTAAGAAGAGCAGGCCCTTAGACATCAACCCCTGCCTGTTCTGTAATATAACAGCAATTTGCTTGAACACTGCAGAGAAACAGCGAGCAGGACACTGGGAGTCGATTACAGACTCTCAGCTCAGGACACATTGGCCTCAACAGAGAAATGCAAATCTGCCTTATTCTTAACGTTGTGAAGCAATAAGAGGTGTGTGTGTGTGTGTGGTGTGGTGGGGGGAGTGAGACACCAGAGAAAAGCAGAGACAGGGACGAAGAGAAGAGAAATGGTATGACACAAACCAGAGAATGTAAAACAATTATGTAATTACCGTTGTTTGTGGTTAGTCTTTTATTTGCAGTCCTGGTTCATGCTTGACGCACTGTGTGATTTTGTGCAGATAGCACTGTGGAAACGGAAATAGGTTTTTGTGTAGACAGCAGTACTATTTAAGTATAAAACATAAATGGTGACAATTGTTTCTATAGTGCTATGTGCACAGGATCACACAGGGACTGCAAATAAAAAATTAACCACAATGCTTATAAACCACACATGGCTACAGGGGCACTTTCCTTCTCGGTATTCAAGTAAGTCAGCTACTAAACTGCACCCACAAATGCTTTGATAAAGCAACTTTACATGCTAAAAAGCATATAACCAATTCACAAAAGTGAACGTTGAAAATGAAAAATACCAGGCAATGAGAGAGGTGATGATTTTGGGGTCCCCCCTAACCTAGGGGGAGGACCAAGCAGATGCCTTGAACACAAAGAGCATATCATGCTGAACGATTCGGTGGTGGTCCCATCGTCTTAGGACCACCCCAAGCACAGTTATGGGCAAAAATACAATCCCAATCAAAGGCCCTGCAAAGCATTATGGGACGAGATTAGCAGTGGGCAGTGAATATTATAGTATCCAATATCAAAATAATTCTACAAAGAGCTGCAGTTCAACTAGTCCTTACGAGTCAAAATCGT
The DNA here is from genome assembly GCA_963921515.1 of Calotriton arnoldi. Taxonomy (NCBI): domain Eukaryota; kingdom Metazoa; phylum Chordata; class Amphibia; order Caudata; family Salamandridae; genus Calotriton; species Calotriton arnoldi. The sequence goes on from CAWUFW010001064.1 coordinate 1,638,603, forward strand.
TGCTACTAGTGGAAGACTAGTTGAACTGCAGCTGTTTGTAGAATTACTTTCATATTGGATACTATAGTATTCACTGCCCACTGCTAATCTTGTCCTATAATGCTTTGCAGGGCCTTTGGTTGGGATTCACGAGCAGCTCAAGTTTCACTTCCTCTCCGTTCCTCCACATAAAAAGCATATAACCAATTCACAAAAGTGAACTTTGAAAAATACTAGGCAATGAGAGAGGTGATGATTTTGGGGTCCCCCCTAACCTAGGGGGAGGAACAAGCAGATGCCTTGAACACAAAGAGCATATTATGCTGAACGATTCAGTGGTGGTCCCATCCTCTTAGGACCACCCCAAGCACAGTTATGGGCAAAAATACAATCCCAATCAAAGGCCCTGCAAAGCATTATGGGACGAGATTAGCTGTGGGCAGTGAATATTATAGTATCCAATATCAAAATAATTCTACAAAGAGCTGCAGTTCAACTAGTCGTTACTAGGTGTACTGCAGCTTCATGAAAGGGTTTCAATGCTTTTGCATTTGACTCGTGATGGACACCTAGTAACGACTAGTGGAACTGCAGCTTGATGTAATAATTTCAATGCTTTTGCATTTGACTCGTGAGGGACACCTAGTAACGACTAGTTGAACTGCAGCTGTTTGTAGAATTATTTTCATATTGGATACTATAATATTCACTGCCCACTGCTAATCTTGTCCCATAATGCTTTACAGGGCCTTTGGTTGGGATTGTCGCAGCTTCAGTTTGGAGGCTGGTTCGCGAGCAGCTCAAGTTTCACCTCATCTCGGACCTTTTTTGAGCTTTGAAAACACAGCCGCTTTCCCACTGCTTGTGACCTCGGCATAAGTAGCAGTCCGGGAGGAAAGACTAGGAGCGGAAGTGTACGTGGTATAAATTTTAAATCCATATATATATAATATATATATTAAATTGCCCCCAGGACCTCTGTTTTATTTTCACTCGATGCGAGGCACAAGATGGCTGCTAACACTACCTGGTTTGAAGTGTTAGCAGCCAATCAGAGGCAAGCTCGTGCTCGGGAGTTAGGCTCCGCCCAGATATATATATATTTTTTTCCTTTAATATCTCAAAAACTACTGAACGGATTTACACCATTTAAACAAAAGCGTGCTTTCTGGACCAAGACCTTTCTCCCTGCCAAATTTGGCGTAATTCCGTTCAGCAGTTTGACCTGTAGCCTTGTCTAAAGTTTCCTATGGAAATTGCATGGAGAAAACACGTTTTGGGACACCCCTTTTTTCTCAGCCCCCCCTTGACGAATCCCCCCCAAACTTTCAAGATAGGAGCTGATCTGAAAAGAGGAACTTTTTGGAAAATTTCGTAAAGATTCGTCAAACGACGCCAAAGTTATAAGCACATCAAAAAATGCTTTCCTATGGAAACTAGGTTCTAACTATAACTATCTACTGGCGACCGCCAGTAGATAATATATATATATATATATTTATATATATATATATATATATATATATATATATATATATGCATATATATATATATATATATATATATATACAAACAGAGTTCGCTCCTTCCGGACTGTCGGGGACCCAAGGAGAGTGGCGCACACGCCGGCGGAGCGCACCGGCAATTCAGTCAATTTCAAGCCGCAAAGGTTCGCGCGCTCTCAGGATAGAAAACTCCGCACCAATGTAGTTCCACTAAAGTGTTTCATTCCACAACGCGTTTTGACTTCCTCCGAAGTCTTGATCACGTGAAATGGCAACACAGAAAAGGTGACTATTATAGCCTAGTGGTTTAAGTGAAAACAACGAGGGACCATCACATGATCGTCTCAATGTTGGCAGACATGTTGGAGTGGTAGCAGACTTTGCTTATATAATGTTGATACAAAACTCCTATATGTGCCACATTGTACTAATAATACATTACATACACATTGAAAATTAGAATACATGAATGAATACCAAACTGTTAGTAACAATGTAATAATTATAAACCTGAACTCTGGTATACGATTGCAGGCATGTGACGCACAGCTGAGTTCTAGACAAAAGGTTCAACAATAATGAAACTTTATCCATGTCACAGAAGCCTGGGCAACAGCATGCTGATACTATCAATATAACGCTCAACATGAGCTTCCTGATTCCCGAAGCGAGCTTGAATAAATTAACTTAAAGCATATTGAGCCCGAGTGCGCAGCCTTGTTTTCACGTGTGGAGACGGTGTTGGTTAAAAAAAAAAATATATATATATATATATATATATAGAGACCCAACTTGTTGCGGTTTTGCCGGTGTGCACCAAATCGCTGGGGGTGCAGTTTAGGGTGGGTATGGCTCCACCTTAAACAAGCATTGGCATAGCCAATAGGTCTCACTTTTGGGACCTTATAAGTATTTAGTTATGCAGCACAATATCCTTGGTGCAACAACATCAACTGTCGCATGGCTAAACACTTATAAGGTCCCAAAGGTGAGACCTATTGGCTATGCCAATGCTTGTTGTAGTTGTAGATCACGTGCTCTGTACTTCACTGCCACTTAGCGTTGGATTCGAGGTATTGCATGTTGTTTACTTCATGATTCCTAGTTATATTCTCCCCGACTCTGCCTAATTTTAGAAGAGTTTCCCCCATTCCTTTAGTCTGCTTAATATGCTTGATTATTGGAACAATTTTAAAAAGGATGACTTCTTAGACTACCACACCCAAGTTATTCTTTGTAGGCTTTCTTCCCGAATATTTGCAGAGCAGGGAGGAGCGAGGACACCGAAAGACCAATTTTAGGATTCCATTGAGAGGCCAACCTAACATCCCAGGCCCAGCATCTCTGTTACTATGTGATCCCCTCCATACCACGGGGAGGAAATTATGTTAATAAACTCTTGCTGGGCAGTGGTCTTGGGGCTGTCAGTTTGTTTATGTTTTTCCCCCACCTATAGATCTATGAGGTACAAGCTCAAGGGAAAAAAAAAAGCTGGTACGTCCAGAGAAGACGAAGGCAACCTAAATTGGAGCCACTCACCATTTCCACCCTCACACATGGGACCCCCGGGTCTGGGGTGATGTGCGATTGCTGAAGTCTAGTCAACTCTCCACAATATGATACGCTGGTCAGACTCAGAGAATGATGGTGCCAAGCTCCGGGAAACCTGCCACCCAGCAGCTTGCTTAATACTCCTCAGGGTGTCGGGTTCAGGGGCTAGGCTGTGCAGGGTGTTATGCTAAGCAGGCTCAAACAGTAACACCGGCCAAGATCAAACAACAATAGTTCCTGGGTCAGGGGTGAAGCCAACCAACCAGTCCCGGGGGTGGAGGCTATCCAGTCCCGGGGGTGGAGGCTATCCAGTCCCAGGGGCTGGGAGAGCCAACGGGGTTCTGGGAGGCAAAAGGGCATGTTAACCAGGTTCAAGATTAGAGAAGTGAAGCTGGCCACAATTCCTTAAGGGATAATGGCGTAGTCGTGACCATGGGTGGGCAGCGAAGTCTAGGACAGGACACAGGCCAGACTCAGAGTGAAGATGCTCTCCCTTAAGCTGACAAACAAGTGAGTTATTCACCTGCAACCTCTTGAGCAGCGAGGGGCTAGCGACGCCCCCCTTGGGCATAATGCTGGTCACTGGTACGGGCTCAAGAGCTACCACCAATACCCCTCTTCGCCCATCCATATTTACCACACTAGACAACCCTTCAAGAGAGACCCGTTTCTATACCCAATACCATTCACTCATCTGAGTTTCCTGCGTTGCTTTGTATGCATAAAAGGGAGACGCGTTGCTTTGTACGCAGAAAAGGAAGACGGCAGAGTGGTTCTGCAAGCCTGTAGCGCACAACACTAAACGGCAAAGTGATAGTCTATTGAGCAATTTCCAACCAGTCTCGACTTTTTAGCCAGTAAAACTTTGCATGCTGGGATCCGTAAATCTACATATATAAGCGCTTCTACGCCTCGCTGAGGCTAGTAAGCGCTATATGAAACATGATTGTAATTCCAAGAGAAACAACAGGTTCCAGAATGCAATGCGCAGCTAGCTAAAGAGTCAGGACTGTTAATGAGCTCCTCCTGCCAGCTCTGCTCTTGCATTCCAGTCCGCTGCCGTATTTCTCCTCACCTGGACATGATGTTGTTCATGGCGCCTCCGAGGTATGCAGCGGGCTCATCCTGTGCGGTTCTGGGGGGCCAGCGGCTGCAATCTGCCGGAGCACAGCGGCTGTATCGAGCGAGTCCTGCTAGTGAACGGCCCCGGCTCCGAGCCCACGGCTAGTGCTTCGTATGACCGGGGGTAAATGGTCCTTCTTGTTTCCGAAAAGGCAAACAGACAAGGGGGCTTGTCTGGAGCAGCGTACACACCGGGGATGCTTGTGTATATATACTTGTGTAGCGGGCTGCGTCTGTGGGCCCAGAGCCTGCACTGTCTGGGGTTCAGGCTGGGCAGGGGCAGGAACAAGCGCTAAGTGGGAGACAAGCGCGGCCACGCTAATTAAAAAAAACAGATGGCCCCTGCGTGCAGAACAAGAGCTGCGTGGGAGACAAGCGCGGCCACGCTAATTAAAAACAGATGGCCCCTGCGCGCCGCTGCTGGCTCCCGAGAGCAAAACGCTCTGGGAGTAAACATTTCCCAAGAAGCTGGGACATCCACATGCCTTTGGCCAATTGCGTACTAAAGCCAGACGCAAAGGCCAATAGCGTGTGAGCACCACACGCACGAGCTTCTACTAAATCTGAAGTGATTCCAAGAGGTCGATTTCCTAGAGCAGCGCATGCATCCACACGCCTTTGGCCAATTGCGTACTACAGCCAGATGCAAAGGCCAATAGCGTGTGAGCACCACACGCACGAGCTTCTACTAAAGCTGAAGTGATTCCAAGAGGTCGATTTCCTAGAGCAGCGCATGCGTGCTGCGCTGCGCTATGCTCGACCTAAAAAGGATTACTGCACTCGAGGTGCAAGCTGTTCAAGATGTTTATTTCCAAAGCAGGTACTCGTAAATCAAATCCATTCACAGAGCTGGTGTTAGTCAAACAGGACGCGTTTCGGCTTTGAAAATAGCCTTTGTCAACTAAAAGGAAACGCCGGAAGTCTCTCTTATTATATATACTTGGCACATGAGTCCAATTAAGCCAATCAAGTGAAATACTTCATATTCACAACATTTTCAAAACTAGTATGATAGTCAGTTCAGCTTGTGTTTTGAAAGTTTCGGGGCCATTCATCAAGTGGGGGCTGAGAAAAAGGGGATCCCAGAACAGAGAATCATTGATTACAAATGTGGGTTTTCTGTTTGTTAACCACTCAGGGGCATATTATCTACAGATGCTGATAAATATCGCTAACCGCGTTTAGCGCGGTTTTATTTATCGCCGGCTATCGCTGGATTTTATCGCCCGGTTAGCGCGTTATTAACAACGTTTATCACCAGGGTGATAAAAAATCCAGCAATAGCGGCGTTTTGGGGGGATATCGCTGGAAATCCAGCGATATAACTACAGAGATAGGGAAATCCTTGTAGATACGCCATGGTGGACTTAGCCTGACGATCCACCTCCCATTAAGGGGATGGCTAAGTCAGGATTTTAGGAGGTGTTAGAATCCGGCGAAAAGCGCGCTTAGCGTGACTTTTTACATCGTTAAGAGGTTGCGGGGCCGCATTGTTAATATCGCGATGTTCAGTTAGCGACCTTTTCCGTGATGTTTCCAGACGGAACGCCTAAATTGCATCTCATTAGCGATGTATATCGCTAAGATGCGTAGCGTCACTGAAATGGCTGCTAACATGCGCTAATGCATGTTAGCGCCGCATTGTTAATAGGGCGATGGGATTTTAGCCGCTTTAGCGGCAAAAAGTGCAGCTAAAGCGGCGATAATGCCCTTGATAATATGCCCCATAGTACTTGTAAGATAGGTTATTTTACACATCTGTGGAATGTCTCTGTCCACCCTGCCACTTTCTGTATTTCCTATGTTTGCATTTTGGATATTATTTCCAAACCCAGCAGTGCCATGCACAAGGTTAAATAGTGACACAGCAGAAATATTCTGTGAGCTTTTGTGCATGTCTGTGCTCACTATGTGTTAGTACACTGAAGCCAGAACTAGTGGTTTTGCCAATGCTTGTTCAAAAAGGGAAGGTGTCATCAGATGCTCTTTTTCAGGGCATATAAGGCATTACTTTCAATGGCATTGGTCTGGAGACCCCCGCAAATCTGGTTCTTATAGAGAGGCTTATCTAGAGTTTGGCAGGCAGGATATTCCGGCACAAAATTGGAGGAGCACCATGTTTGCCAAAGTGGCGGTCCACCCATTCCATTTAAAGTCATGCGACCACCATTAGAGCCTCCGCTGCCGCTTCCAGCAGAAACCTGTGACCGATGGCTTCACTGACATTGGGCTGTTGATCAAGGTATCTCAGACCGCCCAATCTATTTAGATTTTTTCCCTGTTCGGGACGGCGAGGGAAAGGCTGGTGGTCCCAAATAGGAAAGCAACAAAAAAAATGCCCTCACGTGCTGGGACAAAAACTCCCAGCATGTCAGGGCCATTCATGTTTTGTTTTCAAAAAGAAAATCTTCTTTGGCAATTTGTTTAGAAGAACTACAATCTTTTCTGATCACCGCGTTAAACATGGCTTCAACGTAACAGTGGCTCTGCTGAATGTATACAGATCTCCGTCTGCCTGATGGAGAACTGTAAATATGGTGGTCGGTATTCTGCAAGGGCAGCAGAGTAAATGCCTCCGATACCCTAATGTACCAACGGACTGGCCTCAAGACCCTCAAAAGATCCTATGCCGCCGTTAATTGTTCATCCTGTTCCACCACTTCCTTTAATGGTTCCCTGCTGCATGGGCTGCTAATGCTTACTATGAGTGCGAATTTGTTTGTAAGACCCAGTGATTGGTCGTTGTTTAGATGGTAGTTATTGTACTGTACATGAATGTGACACATACAGTCAAAAGTAACCACAGTGGAGAGAAATCCTAACGAGACAGCTCCAACAATGTGAGACCCTGAGCAGTAAATTCAAAGTTTGGTGACTGCCAAATGAGAGGAATTTCAATTCCCGGAAAGACTCCAGATGTCAAACCCTTCCCCAAGGACAAGATTTTCCCATGTGTTGAAGGCCACGCCCACATGCCTGTCAACAAAACAGGAACATTGCAAATGCCAGATGAGGAGCGGAAAAAGCTGAAAATGACAACATTATCTAGTGCTGAAATGAAGGTCAGTGTCAGAGAATAAATAGGCAGGTTGGAGGGACCCCTTCAGTTTCCTGCTGGAACAACCAAGACACCCTCACCATGAAGCTGCTTCTAGCCGCCCTACTCCTGGCAGGTAATGGCAGTCTCCAGCTCTCCTCCTGGCACAGCGCTCTCTTCATGGGGATGCTATATCTGTAGTGGGCATCTCTACTCTATTTTTCTTGGTCATTCGCTCCTCTCTGTTTCATGGAAGCCTCCATCTCTGTGTATGACTCTTGAGTTTCCTGGCAGAACTAACTATCAGTCAGGCTGCAGAAGCCTCTGGTACAGAAGCCCAGTAAATTGTAAAGTGGATGAGTTGATGGCTGTGCTGGTTTCCCATAAAGAGTGACATCGGTGCAGAAGTGTTGAGGCAGTCCGAGGCATCGCCCACCAGAGGCTGCTACAGCCATTGAGCAGGGTCCACAGACCATCCTTCACCATTAGGAAGGTGCAGCGTCACCAGGGAGATTCCCTTAGGTCATGCCGCGGTCTCACAAGCGAGGTGCACCTAGTTCATGAAGGATGAGGTGCCTTCACTTTCGACACAGACTCTCAGGAAGCTGCCCTTATAGATTAGAAGCACTGCCTCTCCAGGGTGCAGCTCTTAGCTCATTAGTTCATTAGCTCATTTCACTATCTTACCAGTGAAATGTTCATAGTGCATGGCACAATCTCATCAGTGAGGTGTCCTTAGCGTATGGCACAGTCTCACCAGTGAGGTGTTTTAGTTCATGATACAGTCTCACCAGTGAGGTGTTTTAGTTCATGATACAGTCTTACCAGTGAGGTGTTTTAGTTCATGATACAGTCTCACCAGTGAGGTGTTTTAGTTCATGATACAGTCTTACCAGGGAGATACCATTATAGTTTAAAAGCACAGTGGGGCATATTCACAAAGAAATGGCGCAACACGGCGCTGCAAGCAATTTAGCAGCGCCGGGCTGCGTTATTTAAAAAACACAGGGATCCACCATATTCACAAGAATATGATGCACCCCTGTATTTTCCCTTGCTCTGGTGCTAAAAAAAGCTGCCTAGCCCGAACACAGACACCCTTGCATCATGATATAACTGAGTGTAATGGAGGCTTTTGATAATGGGTTGATAAAACATGTGCCCCTGTGTGCAAGACTGAATTACACTCACTAACCCTGCAGGTTTATTGTAACAGAGGGGTCTTCTGATGTCCCATGCATGAGCACTTTATTGTAGAGATGCTCCTCACACCTGGAGGCAAACTACACAATAAAAAGAGAGTATTTCCTGAGAGCTCAGTGCCTCCGGAAGATCAACAGGGTTTGGGTGGAGTTGGCCATGCTGACTTGTCCCCAAAGATACCAGATCTTAAGTGGCGCTGGCACATTCTACAATTTCTTGACCTACCTGTAGGCTCATATGGCTTTGGCTTCTGCACTGCGAGACCCCCAACTTTAGACTGGCTTACATCTTGCCTTTCTTGTGCTGCACTCCCAGGCCTCCATCCTCCTTTCCTCGTGCTGCACTCTGAGGTCTACACATTTCATTTCCTCGTGCTGCTGATGACATGAAGATACCTGACATAAGTCCTGTTCTTCCTCTGCAGTGGCCTCTGCAAAAAATGTCAGCCCAGACCTGAATTCACTATTGAATTTCAGGAACATGATAAAGTGTGCCATCCCCTCCAGCAACCCTCTCCTGGACTACAACGACTACGGCTGTTACTGTGGCTACGGTGGCAGCGGGACTCCACTCGATGATCTAGACAGGTGAGTAAGAGCATCCTCTGCTCTCCAAGAGTTACCTTTCTTCTACTTATCTCTTTCCATAGATCGCTCCTGCACCAACTTTATCTCACTATCTCTCTTCCTCACTTTCTTACGCATCCTCTCCTTTCCTTATTTTCCTCTGCACTCGCTTTCCTTCTCTTCTATCACTGTAGTTCTCTCGTTGGGATCAGTGCTTCATTTGAGCCGGTGGTTTCTGGTGCTGGCACTGGCACATAATTGTAAATACCAGATCTTCTGATAGACTGCCACATGGTGGCGCTGTCTGTCTAATTTAGAGATGAGCACAACAGTTGGTTATTAATTCAATCTACATTAAACATGACTAATACCTGCCATCGAAGGCATTCTTATAGCTTTGTGGCCTGGCATAGCCTGAATTATCAGATTTGTAAAAGTGTGATGGTTATTAGCTGTGTTGGAACTTTCATTGGCAGGGCTGGAGGGGGCAATGGGTGGTGCAAGCTGCACTGACTTCCAGACAAGGGCCCTGGCATTCATGTTTTTTTTTACAAATTAAGCACTGGATGAGGTCTGCAGCCAAGTTTGGCATCTGAGCCACCTGGATTATTAGAGAGGAATTTAGACCCTGGCAGGCAGGCAGGCTGGCTGCCGAGCTGTTGTGACGGCTGAAGTCCTTCTTTCTACCAGCCACGCTACAGCACATCCACTGTATTAGAGATTCCCATTGGATCAGACTGGATTTTGCTGGCTGTAGAGATATCAGTGAGAATGATCATTGCTGACTGTTCTGCCATATCATGCTGGAATGGTGAACCAGTCGGAATTTTTTCCTTTAAAAAAAGAAGTGGGGGCTTTGTTTCTGAAAAGATTTGATGGATGTTTTCTGTCAGTTCCTTGGTGACTTTGTTGGTGTGTTCAGTCGCGGCCGGCATGAGTCGCGGATGGAGGTGGAGGGAGGGTCACGCGGGGAGAGGAGGGGGTCGTGGGGGGGTTTAATTTAATAAAAAGTATATTTAATTAAACGTACCAGGAAGAGGAAGCAGAAGCAGGCAGCCAGGCTCCCTCCCTCCCCTAAGACAATCACAATGCTGCAAGCAGCGTTCTGATTGGTCGGGACGCCGTCCAGCCAGGGGCTTATGAGGCGGCCTTTTTCTCCATGTAGGCTGCATTGCAGCCTTCATGGAGAAGGGCAGAGTGCGCATGACTGGTTTGGGCGACCCCAGGGGGCCGAACAAACAGTCTTTGCGAACTTGGGAGTAGGCAGGCACACCACTCCTCCCCTGCTCTCAGAGCTGAGCTGCCCCGCCCACCCGCCCGCCTGCAACCAAACATAAAATGGTAATAACTGAAAGTTATTACCATTTTATGCTTCTGTTTCTCGCACTGCGAGAAAGCAGTGGGGCGACACTCCTCCGCCCTAGTGGAGGAGCCGCCACTGGATGTGTTTTTTGCTTTGGACTGCCATACCCTGCATTTCAAGGCTCCACAAAGTGGTCTCAGGTAGTAAAACACAGCACCAGAAGCCCCATCTTAAATAGGGGGAATTTCCAATGCCTTTCAGCAGTGGCCCTGTGACAGCTGGCCACCTCTGAAAGGGTTTATGGTAACAGAACTAGCTGAGACTTCACCATCAGAAACAAAGGGGTTTCCCCACCTCTATATGATATGGGACATTTCCTGTGATTTTTGGCAGATGGTCTGAGACCGCCCTGCTCTCATGAGTAACTTAAGCCCAAATCTATTAACATTTTACACAGGAGCTTATGCAATGGAATACAAAAGATAGCATATATTTACTTGCCATTATGAAGGTGTTTTTTTCTTCTTTTAGTCTATAGACAAAAGCAAGAGTGATTTCAGAACTTTAAATAGAAACACACAGAGGCAGTTCTACGACTAAAGCCAGAAGGGGTGAGTCCACTACTTAAATGTATCAGACTTACCCAAAACTGTCGAAGTTCTTGTTCAAAATGAAGTCAAGTTCTCCATTTTTTTTAAAGAAAGGAGATTGTTTTTCTAAAGTAAAGAACACACAATATTTCATATTTTTTTCCTAATGTGAATTTCTGCAATCAGCATTTGCAGATGGAATTTTCGATCTTGAGATCGTAGCATTGATCATTTCACTCAGATTTTGTCACATTTCCTAAAAAGATAGCAAACTGTTATCCAAAAGTTGCTGATTCGTTTTAAAATGAACCTCTATTGATCAAACCTCTTGCTCAAAATAATTTCCCCGAACAGCCTTGTTGCACTCCAAAAAACAGGCGCTGCTCTGCAAGTACAGGCAAGTGTATTGCAAACAGTGCTAGAAAAGTCTGGTAGGACTGGATGTAGGAGAGTGCATTACATGTCTTTGTCCTGTCCAAAGTGGGTTTCCATTGCCCATTGTGCAGTGAACCTTTCACTGGGTGTAATGGTCCTATACTGATACGTTTTAAGCCAGTGGTGGCTCCTCCGCTAAGCAGTGTAAATAAAGGAAAAATAAAATGATAATAACTCGTTGTTTTTCCTGCTGCTGCATCTCTCGGGCCGGCCAAACAGTCATGCGCACTTTGCATGTTCTCCACCCAGGCGGAATTACAGCCTGCATTATCGTCACTAACAGCTTGTAATCCAAGTACCTGTAACCCACAAAAGAAGCAATTGAAATGTAGAAAGTGTCCCTGAATCAACTGTACTTATAAGGAAAGCGAGAAGGAAATAGAACAAAAGTTTGTGGCAGAGCTTGATAATGATCTGTCCACTGTCAAAGGTGATAAAATACCCATTCTGCCCAAAACCATGGCACAAACCTCACCTAAAATTAGCACTTCCCAAAACCAAGCCTAAAGTTGGCACTTCCCAAAACCAAGCCTAAATAAAATAAAATAAGCACTTCTCAAAAACAAACCCTAAAATTAGCATCATCCTAGGACGCTTTATGTGATCTGGTCCTCAAGTTTCCAAATAAGAGAGCGGCTCTAGTTTGTACCCATAGGCAGTGCTAGAAATGTAAAATGCAGGAGGTCTTCGTAAGAAAAACAAACAACTCTTATCTTACAATAGAAAGCAGTGGTTAATTTGAGCCTGTGGTTTCCGGTGCTCGGCACCGGCACTTAATTGTCAATACCGACACTTATGACAGTCTGACACATGGTGGCTCTGTTTGTCTGCTTTTCAGATGAACACAATAGTTGTTTATTCATTCAATATACATTAAACAGACCCCCCAGGATTTTGCGGCTTTGGGTGGCAAATTGTGAGACACAAAAAAGGAAAATGTGTGTCCCAAAACCGCAAATTTCACTGTAATTTTGATGTGGGCAAAAATGTGTCTGCCACAAAAATACTGCAAGGCCTGTACTCTGTCACTGCTGGAGACTGTGCTATGTCACAATCTGTAACCTTGCAGAGTCTCCAGCAGCCTAGCGCCACAAATTGGAGGATGTCTGATACCAAAGAGAGTAGATTACAATAGGAAACCGGCTTTTTCTGTCATCAGACAACCTGCGTTCCCTGCCATATGCAGGGCAGCAGGGTCTGTGGGGTGGAGGGCAGCGGAGGTTGGCGGCAAAACAAATGCACACAAAAAAAAGAGGAGACGAGGGGGGGTTAGGGATTGACAAAAGACAGAGGGGACCGAGGGAGAGGAGTGCAGTGGAGGGTGGGGGGAGAGTGCCTTTCAATAGCCTGCAGAGTCGCAGGGGGAACACTGAAACGTGTGAGAAGGCCTGCAGGCTAATTGCACAGGAGGGGGCTCTGTCCATTCAGTGGCATAACAGGGGGGGTGGGGGCGGTCCGCCCCAGGCAGCACAAGTTTTGGGGACGGCAGCTCCCCACTCTTATCTGCGGCCGTCGCGGGGCTGCCGTTGCAGGAATCGCCAGCACCCCCCTGCTCTTACATAGAGCCTCTGCGGGGCGGGCAGCCGCAGGGACCACCACAGGTGGCAACTGTCTAGCTACGCCACTGTGTCTATTTGAAAGGCAGGTGACAGAGAAAGTTAACACCTCTGCTGTCTGCTGACTGCTAGCCTGTTATTCACCTTCCTTTCACTGGCTTAGCGAGCGGTAAGAAATTAAAGAGAGGGTGAAGCCCATGATATTTTTAATTAACACAAATTTTAGGGGCTCTTTTGTAAAAATCGTAGGATTTTTACAAAAGTCCCAATTTCGCAGTTTTTTTGCAAATCGCGAAATTGTGATATCCTGGGGGGGGGGGGGTCTGATTAAAAGTGGGGAGCACCTGGCGCCTAAGCCATTTTTATACCTTTGGGTGCCTGAAACAGTCTGAATTGTCACACTTGTAGTACTGTGATGGTTAGTAGTTGTCATTGGTAGCGTTTGCAGGCGGCAATGGGTTGTGCAAGCTGCAGTGGCCTCCTTTCGAGGACCCTGGCACTTATGTTTTTACTAATTAAGCACTGCAAATGAGGTTGCTTCCTCTCCTCCTCAAATGCTGATCTAAAGCCAAAGAAAATGTTGTAGAAAATTCAACACTGATCTGGGTTGAATCCAATGGATCCCAAAGAGAGGAAGGAGTAGGCAGCCTAAAAGTGTGCACCCATTATCTCATTGCCTCTTCTGGGGTGTAAGTTTAATTTCATTCACATAGATGAAACCAAACTAATGAAGTGAAGTTTGTGAATAGGCCCCAAAGTATGCAAATTTATTAGCTAGATATACTGAAAAAATAGCATGTATGCAAGCCTCCTCGTCCTAGATTGTACGCCATTGGTCTATAGGAATCAATCTTCATGTATAGATTAGAATATCTCTAATCTTGTAGAGAGCTTAACACTGTTGTAATTCAGTCTCTTGAGTGTAACTTGGCATCCCGTGATTTGCTATCTTCTCGTATGAACAAGTGTTTCTTTCCTTCTCTTACAGATGCTGTTACGTCCATGATGACTGCTACGGTCAAGCTATGAACCATCCCAGCTGCAGAGGCATCGGTGACAACCCTTACACCAAGAACTACACCTATTCATGCTCTGGGACCAGCATCACCTGCAGCAGTATGTACCCTGGGCTCTGTTTACCGCCCAATTCCTGGTTCTCCATCACTCAGGAGTATATGTACAAGGAAATGTCGGAGCGCAGAGCTGTGCCAAATTTGGCAGCGCCACGCTCCGACATTTCTAAAATGCAGGGATGCATCGTATTTCAACAATACGTTGCAGGGAATGATTGTTCATGTGTAGGAAAGTGGCGCAAGGACCTTGTAAATATGCCCCTCAGTCTCAATCAATAGTAGGTTCTTTCTCTCTCTCTCTCTCTCTCTCTTTCTCTCTCTCTCTCTCTCTCTTTCTCTCCCTTTCTGTGACAATGTGTACACCTGCATTAGACACACCACAGTAGAATGCCACAAAAGCTGATTCAAGGTACTTTGACCAGGATCACAGTGTGACAAGGGGGGCAGTTAAACAGGAAAGAGCCGGAAAGTATAATAAACCATCAGCAGGATACATAAACACAAAGGGCCCCATTACCAGAGGAACAGTATCTCTGGCCAGAGATTTACCTAAAAAACAGGCCCTGTAATTGGGAAAAACATGCAAATTAACGTATGGTACTAGTACATCATATAGAAATATTCCTAGTTTCAGGCTCAAAAACTTATAACTGTGCCGTAATTGGGCCAGCTAACAGTAATTTTGGGTGTGGTCACTGGTAATGGGAACCTAAGCATTGCTAAACTTTTTTTTAACTTTATTTATTGAGTTTTATAGCATCATAAACATTTTACCATATTCATTTGTCTACATCCATAATACAGCTCATCATTTACACACTTTGTGACGCTTATTGCTTTAGAATAGGTGACCTCTACATACAGTGACATTTTACAATGACGGGGTATCGGTGACAGGTAAGAAAGTATTGCTAAACATTAAGGGCATATTTAAAAGAAAGTGACGCAGCGCGGCACTGCAAGCCATTTGGCTGTGCCACGCTGCGTCACTTTCAAAGCACTGGTATGCATCATATTTACAACAATATGTCACATCCCTGTACTTTCCCCTAAGCTGGCGTGCAATAAGCTACCATGCTCCAACGCAGGCACCTTTGCGCCATGGTGCAAGGGTGTCTGCGTTTTAGGGGAGATTGTTTTTGTGCAGGAAGGGACACCTTCCTACACAAAAACAATCATGTGAGGTGTTTTCCTCTATCTATGTGTGCTGCAGAATGCAGCACACATAGAAAGAGGAAAAAAACGAGGAGAAATATAAGTATTTCTCCTCGTTGCGTCTCCTTACACCTCCCCTCGGGAGACGTAGGATTTTGAAACATTCCCAGGTTTACGAAATGTTGTAAATCTGGGAATACGGCAGAATCCATGGGTGTTGCGTGGAAACACCCACAGCAACACCCATGGAACGCCCCGTTCACACAAAGTGCTGCAGGAAAAGGGGCCGTATTTACAAGGCCACAAAAAACTACGCAGGGGGGGCTTTATGTGGCCTTGTAAATATGGAGCATCACACTGCGTCACCGGTGCGTCGCAAAAAGTGACGTACCGGTGGCGCAAGGGGTTTGTAAATATGCCACAAATACCTGATTTTCCTTTTTCCATTTGGGATAAATAACAAACAAGGATGGAGAACAGAGCAGTCCAGTTGTCCTGAGTTCTGCATAACTGTGCCTAGTAAAATTCACAGGAGCTAAGTGCATGGTGGACCATGGCCAGGTTGTACACTCTTTGAAGGGGGTGATTAAAACTTCCAGCAGTAAGTAGCAGCCATGCAATCAAACTCTGTAAAGTCTTGCGAGTCAGAAGAGTGTAATATTCAGGTATGGACCACTGATTCAAGTCCAGAGAGCTTTTTGGTCTGGCACAGGCCAACAACAGTCCCAATTTCCCTCACATGCACCCTATTCTCCCAAGGTTTCCTGCTTTCTCAGATAAGACACAACTTTTAAGAACAACTTCTCTTCTTTCTCTAGGTAAAAACAACTCTTGCGAAGCATTTATCTGTGAGTGCGACCGCACTGCCGCCATCTGCTTTTCCAAGTCTAAGTACAACCCCGAGTACAAGAACGTGGATATAAAAAAATACTGCAAGTAAGGTCTATCGAGGAGCAGGACCTGCCTGAGAAAATGCCCCCTATGCCTTAAGGCTCATGACTTGTCTAAGCAATGGGGCCACCAAATTCCAGAACAGTCTATGATTTATCCAGTAGCTGGAGGAGGACTGCCATCCTTTGATGGAGCTGTGTTCACATGCTTCAGCTGGTAACTTACAAAAACTCTCCACCAGAATATGGTTTTGTTCATATCTGTTCATCGTATGTCCATACAACAGTGCATTACTGGAGCCAATAATCCTTTATTTAACGTATTTGCATGCTAGCACATTCAATAAACATGTTTCACAACTTTCCATCAATGTCATTGATTTGTTGCTCTGCGTCTACGCGAACCTCTATGGGCAACTGTTAGAAATGGGGGTCTCTAGTTGGCAGTGGCTGGCCAGTGTCCAAGTAGGGACCCTTCTTCCTAAGTCAGAGTAAGGGGGCTACACCCTTTGATAACCCCTGCTCAACCCTGTGGTAACGTAGCACGAGCAGACAGGCCTATCTCAGAGGCAGTGTGTGAAGCATTTATGACCATACACAATAACGCAGTGACGACACCACAAAGGGACACCACACAAGTAGCTATAGAAAAATAGGTATCTTTATATAAGCTTAACACAAGGCTCAAATACGATCAAAAAGCCACAATGCACGTAAATATAAGTTCATGAAGAAAGGCAATTAAAAACACTCAAAAGCGTGTGAAACGAACTTAGTTCGAGGCCGGGGTCTACGCGACCCGGTGATGTACAATGTACCTGAGGTTTAAAGGGGCACAGCACGCAGCTTCGGGAGGAAGCCGCGATGATGACAGGCAGACTCGCAGCGGCCGCAGCTCCCAGCTGCAGCGGTCCGCGGCGTGCACTCTCGAGGCTCCTGAGGTGGTGATAGAAAGGCGGGCTCTCAGCGGCAGCAGCTCCTCAGCAGCGATAGCGATGATCCTTGTAGCACAGACAAATGCGGGCTCTCAGCGGCAACAGCTCCTCAGCTGCAGCGGCCCACAATAGCGATAGCGATGATTCTCATAGCACAGACAAATGCGGGCTCCAGCGGCAACAGCACCTCAGCTGCGGCGGCCCACAATAGCGATAGCAATGATTCTCGTAGCACAGACAAATGCGGGCTCTCAGCGGCAACAGCTCCTCAGCTGCGGCGGCCCACAATAGCGATATCGATAATTCTCGTAGCACAGACAGATGCAGGCTCTCAGCGTCAACAGCTCCTCAGCTGCAGCGGCCCACAATAGCGATAGCGATGATTCTCGTAGCACAGACAGATGCGGGCTCTCAGCGGCAACAGCTCCTCAGCTGCAGCGGCCCACAATAGCGATAGTGATGATTCTCGTAACACAGACAAATGCGGGCTCTCAGCGGCAACAGTTCCTCAGCTGCAGCGGCCCACAATAGCGATAGCGATGATTCTCGTAGCACAGACAGATGCGGGCTCTCAGCAGCAACAGCTCCTCAGCTGCAGCGGCCCACAATAGCGATAGCGATGATTCTCAGCCTGCGTTCCCCGCAGTAGACCCAGAGGCTCTGGAATTTTCGACAGAGGCCTCACCTGCGAGTAGAACCCCTCTCAATAGGAATTCAGAAGGCGGCTGGGTGAAGTCTAATGTCCCTGAGACTTCAGCAGGAGGCAAGCTCAAATCAGGCCCTTGGGTAGTTGCTTCAGCAAGATGGATGAAAGTTTCAAAGTCCTTTTCCTCTCGTTACACGGACAGAGGTTTGTCTTGACATCCAGAAGTAACACACCACGTAGGGGTTTCGGCGCAGATATTTATACCCCACAGGTCTTTGTTCTCAAAAGTCACAAGTCACTGAACCCAGCCGGAACCAGTTCGGTGTGGTCCTGGAGCACTTTATTTACGAGGCGGCATCCTGCCTTTGAGGAAGAGGGGGTCTGCCATCAGTGGGGGCTGGAGCCATCATTCACCTTGCCAGGCCCAGCCCTGCTCAGACCAAAGGGTCACCCCTCCCCATACTCCAGCTGCAGATTCCGCTCTTCACCCCAGGTCGGGCTCAGCCTGCCCTGTCCCTCCAAGACCAGACAACCAATACACATAACAGCAGAGCACACGGGACGACTTAGGCAAGAAAATACCTACTTCCTAGAAGTGGTATTTTCAAACACAGAATATAAAAATAATCCTCACTAAAAGATGTATTTTAATATTCTGAGCTCAGGCATACTAAATTCGACTTTCCAAACATGTTCCTTGGGTCAGCTAGGATTATAGGATGTAATAATCAAAACTGCCCATTCTGGCCTAAGGGAACACATAGCCTTGCAATAGTGAAAAACGAAATGGAGTGTAATTCACTATCAGGACATGCCACACAGACCAAGGCAGGTCCTACCTTTCACATACAACGCACCCTGCCATAGGGATGACTTACATGATGCCAAGGGAAGGTTGAGGGACTGGGAAGTGGGTTCACTTTACAGTCAAAGAATGGCAATTCTGGACTGCGCACAGACTCTGCGATGGCAGGTCTGAGACACACTTTACGCGCTGCTTAGGTGGGTGGCGCAATCAGCGCTGCAGGCCCATCAGCAGCATTCGGTCTACCAGCCCTGGGCATTCACGGTGCACTATACGAGGGACTAACAGGTAAATCAAATGAGCCAATTATGGGAATACCAATTCATCCAGTCAATTTACAATAGGGAGCATTCGCGCTGTAGCACTGAATGGCAGTGGCACAGCGGCCAGAGCCTCTAACACCAGCAAACACAGAGGAGACAAAAAGCGAAAGATGGAAGGGAGACCCACGCCAATGGTGTCAGGTCTAACAGCAACCACTGAAGCAAATCATGCAAACGCTTTCATCTACAGATACAAGTGCAATGGATTTATGGTGAGTTTCGCATGCACAAGTGTACTCAATAGTGATACCAATGCACAAGCTGGGGGTGATGAGGTACAGTCAAGTGAGGGTGTTGGAGGAGATGGGGCAGTGGTCCATGAGCTGGACATGATATTGTCTGAGCATGACATGGGTTGGCCAAGGATGAAGGTAGGTATTGTTTATATTTGTAGATGATGGAGAGCACATGAGATATTAGTTGAGGCTCAAAGCTGCTTAATGAGGGGCTTTGAACAAAGACAATGGTCAAAGCTATCAAAGGCCTCAAACAGACTGAATGAAGACACCATTAGCACTTGCTCACCACAAGAAAACAAGCATTGTCAATGCCAATCCGTGTGGCTTTAAAGGAATGTTGTAAGGTAAGGTGAAGCATTTCAAGTAAATAGCATAGTAAATATCATAGTAAACGCCCATGCATGTGCCTTCTGTAAAATGTATTCTGTGATTCAGGAGTGCTTTCAAATCCACAATGTGATGTTTGTCCCTGCACAATGCGTAGAATGGAATTTCTTTTCTATTTGTGTATTCTTCTTAATAGACTAATCCCAAACCCTTCCCTCCAATTGAATTCCTATGGGGTTCTCATCAAATGAAGATTAAAAAAAAGTACATACAATATTGCATGGCTGTCAAAAATGTACCATCACCGGATACATTTTTTAAAAGCAGTGGCAAGGGTTTTGCGTCCTGAATCCATCATATACCCTGGATTAACCAATAATCTCATCAGACAATAATCAAAAAACATTTGCTGATTGTTTCTGCCCCCCTGACCTCGCATCAGCTAGCGGTGAGGACTGCAGAGTGCAAGGTGTACACCCTTCCAGTAGATGTCATTCCACATCTTTACCATATACCCTAAAATATTCTATAATCAGCTACCAGTGAGCCTCTGTGAGCTTTGATATGCCACCCTAGTGGAGCTCCCAGAAACCTGTGCATTTGTGCCAGCGCATACAACAAACCCTTCTCAAACCACATTTACATATATACTGTTTCATGATCACCTCCTTGTGCATGGCAATTTTCTCTACAGCTTTTAAACAAATAGTAATAAGCTGATCCAAAGTACTTCCATGAAGCTGCAAAAGCAGAAGTGGCATCTGATGAACTTTGAAAGTGGTGGGGCATAAATACCTACCCTGGATTGAAAAGAATGAGTAAATAAGGTCAGAAAAAAAAAACTACTTCCTCCATGTATCTTTGGGGATCTTCCCCAAAGCCCCTGAAAAAACATTATAGGGCAATAGTGCATTTGAGAGCATACGGATTGACCACAAGCATAGGGTCTGAAGGCCACTTATATAATATTCCAGTACGTCTATTGTGGTTAGTTTTCAAGCCCACAATCCCATAAAGGCGATTTCCCATTCAGAGCTCCATAATGAGCTGTACAAGGCCGGGCGGATAAAGGAAGGAAGGCTGGTGGGTACAATGGAGGCTTTCAGAACCTATGAGCGAAAGAGTGGAATTTCAACACGAGTGGGAGGCTCAGGTTGTTACTGAGTTGATTTTGTTAATTATCAAACCAGGGCTCTACTTCTGAGGCTCACACTTGGTTGGGAAGAGGTTTCTTAGTACTACAGATATTGGGGCTTATTTGCAAGCCCCTTGCACCACTCGAGCGTCACTTTTTTGATGCACTAGCAGTGTAGTGTTCTGGTCCATAACCTAATACTGTAGTGGTTGGGAAGATGTTTCTTAGTACTACAGATATTGGGTTTTATTGTATTGTATTTGTATTTACCTGGCACTCACTAGCCCTGGGGAAGCCGTGAAGCACTTAGCGGATGAGTAGAATGCAACTCCATGGGATCCGAGTGGTAGTAGTTTGGTAAAGCTAAGATTAGCTGGTTGTATACTCTGTACTTCAGGTCTTGTAATCTTCTTCTCACATGGATTAGTACAAACTTGTGAAAATTCCACAATAGATGCTAACTGCATGCCCTTAAGTTTGTGGGTTGATTCACACTACTTAATTGCATTGTTATGTTTACTGATTAACTGTGGGTGGATTTTCTTTTCAGGACAGTGTGAAGGTGCCATTTAGTGTGATGGTTATGCCTGTTAAACTACAGTATAGAATTTGTTAGAGTGGATTACTAAACTCTAAAGTTAGAGAAACATATTCATGCTATAATTTGCAGTTAATGCACAGACCAATGCACTGGCTAGATATCACTAATATCTGACACATAAATGTTATACCGGGTGTGAATTATGTAATAATAATATCAGAAATAAAATCCTCTGATTGGCTACACATTTTTTATTGAAATGTTATGTTAGTTATGTTAGTCCAACTTGTATAGCGCAACAGCTGCCTCAGCAAAGAGGCGTCCCGGCGCTTACTACATGCAGACGGAAAACTAGAGCCTAAACCACAGGGAAGAGATGAGTTTTTATTGCCTTCCTAAACGTCGGGTAGTTCTCCAGGCTGCAAATGTGAAGGGGAAGGGAGTTCCAAAGCTTGGCCGCTAGACAGCGGAAAGAACGTCCCCCGGCACGTAAACGTTTTACCCGCGGGACAAGAGCCAAGCATGACCCCATAGAGCGCAGATGGCGCGTGGGTGTGTATGGTACCAATACATTGGTCAGAATACAAGGGGAAGAGAGTTTCAAGATTTTGAAGGCCAGGCAGAGAGCTTTAAATTCTATGCGCTTGGCCACAGGCAGCCAGTGTAATCGCCGGATTACACCCGAAATAGGGCGCCTTCTCAGGAGTCCCAAAAGAGCTCTGGCAGCCGCATTTTGGACCCTTTGTAGGCGCATGACCTCAGCTTTATTCGCCCCCAAAAGAAGCGAATTGGCATAGTCAAGCCTTGACAATATGGCCGCCTGGACAATCAATTGTCTAGTGGACGGGTCAAAGTAACCCAAAAGGGGATTCAGTCCCCGTAGTAGACCGAAACACGTGCCTGCTATTTTCTTGGTGTGGTCCTGAAAACTGAGGGTTGAATCCATCCAAACCCCTAGGTTTTTCACCATCGCCTTAGGGGTGGGTGCGCTCCCAAGGGTGTTGGGCCACCAGTTCTCACTCCAAAGTTTGATGTTTTTACCCACCAACAACACCTCCGATTTATTAGCATTAAGCTGGAGGCAGTTAGCGGTCATCCACTCCGCAATCGCCGCCAGTCCGCTCCTAAATTTAGGGGCATGCGGCGTAGAATCGTCGGAGAGAACCACCACCAACTGCGTGTCGTCTGCATAAGAGACAATGGAGAGACCCCTGTCCCTGGCTATCACTGCCAGAGGTTGTACGTACAAGTTAAAAAGTACAGGACTCAGGGCAGAGCCCTGTGGCACACCCTGGCCGATAGACTGGACGTGGGAGAGAAAAGGCGGAGCAGACACCTGAAAAGTTCTTTCAGAGAGGAAAGATCTAAACCATTCAAAGGCAGAACCACCGATTCCTGCCTCCTCCAGACGATTTAGAAGGATCTGGTGGGATCAGTGCCACGGTGTTGCCCACATCTAGAACGGTCCGCAGATGTTCAGTCACAGCGAGGAGCGCTGTCTCCGTACTGTGCCCTGGGCGGAAACCGTTCTGCGTGGGATCCAGGATGCCGTTGATATTCAAAAACGCTGTAAGGATGGTGTTAATGTGTGCCTCAGCTATTTTAGCTGCCCAAGGTAGAAGAGAGATTGGGCGGAAGTTTTCTAATTTTGCTGGATCCAATGACGGCTTTTTGAGAAGGGGAACTACCATAGCCTGTTTCCATTGCCTCGGAACCGTTGCTGTGGAGAGAGAAGTATTAATCAACTGGCACAGAGGCGCCAAGACCACAGGCAGAGATTTTAAAAACTGGTCCGGCTTGAGAGGATCTGCAGGGGAGCCAGATTTAATTTTGCTGTAGAGCAGACGGAGCTCATCCTGATTGACATGAGGAAAAGCCGTAAGAGTGTGAACGGTAGGGGGCCTAGATGCAGGGCTGGGACAGACAGGGGCCAGAGGAAAGGACTTATATATAGTCTCCACTTTTTTTACAAAAAAGGTGGCAAGGTCCTCACAGTGCTGCTTAGACGTGATCACAGAGGCCGCAGGAGTTTTCCTGAGTTTAAAATCATTAAGTATTTTAAAAATGCATTTGGTTGGATTGCTACTAGACTGAATTTCCTTAGCAAAGTAAGCAGCACGCTCAGCCTGTATGGCCCGATGATACCTTTTGATGGCAATCTGATAACATCTCTTAGCAGGCAGATCATAATCCCTTCTCCAAGTCCGTTCCAGTTTTTTACATGCTTTGCGCATAACAGCCAGTCTGTCGGAAAACCAAGGATTGGCATGAGAAGTACGGCACTTGGACCAATTGGCCGGAATAAGAGAGTCTAGTACTTGGAGAATCCAGTCGCAAAAGATTTTATAAGCCGCCTCTGGATCTGTAGGTAACTTGGGTAATTTTAGAGCAAGAAGAGCGTGGAATTGCTCGAGGTTCAATTTACGCCAAGGGCGCTTATATGAGGATTTCTGGGCACCTTTAATCGGGGGTACAGGAGCCAGAAGGGACACCGAAATCAAAAAGTGGTCGGACCAACAGACCGGACTAGGTGGGCTAACAGTCAGGGATGTAATGTTAGAAAAAACGGGGTCTAGTAAATGGCCTGCAGCGTGGGTGGGACCAGAGACTAGTTGATTTAGTTGACATGCTGCAAGGTCTGCGAGGAAGCTGCTGATTTCTATCTCTGTAAGATCATCAAAATGTAAATTCAGGTCCCCAAAAATAGTGAAGTTAGCTGATCTCATTACTATAGCACTAGTGACTTCAATAAGTGCAGATTTAAACTCCTTGGAAGGTCCAGGAGGGTGATAAACCAGCAGCCCTGATATAGTGTAATTCGCACTGAAGGAGATCGCAAAGCGTGCGCATTCACAGCCAGCCACAGGCCACAGTAAGCTCTGCAGTCAAGAGCTAGTATGGATAGCAACAAGCAAACAAACACCAACTCTCCAACCATGGAGTGCCTCCTTAAATTCGCCCACTGTCCATCTGGAGCTATTCGTTATATTCCCTGGGGCTAGTGGACATCAGGGGAGCTTGAGTCCAGAAGTTATACTATTCACATTATGGTCAAGCACATAAAATGTATGCACTGTTAAACCATCTCCTAGTCAGCAGCTTCATGAGGGGTGGTGTCAAGGATACAGTTGTATGCCCAGCACCTTATATGATCAAAGTCCATTTAATATAACACTTGACCTAGATAAATTAGTCCTCCAGTGTCAGAATGCAAGGCTAAGAGGATATTGACAGACGTGGAAGCCCCCATAAAATAATGCCATAAGGTCCTGTAAGAAATACACTGGCAATGCCAGGCACTGATTGAACCGCTGAAAACTGAAGCTTAGAATATCGTGGTACAGGAATATCGAGGACAGAAGATAGAGGGACAAAACATCAACAGATAAGTGCATATAGCAAAGTATAGATTTATTATTCATAACTTGTCTACATACCTTGAAGATATATGTATCACATAGGTACATATATGTGGGTTAGGTATAGAAAATCTAGACTTACCTAAGTGTTGATATTTATTTTCGATATTTTGCCCTTGATATTGCGTCCTTTCGATACTCTGGGGTCGATATATATATATATATATTTTTAGTTACTTAATATAGCGCAAACAGCTATCTCAAACAGAGGCGTCCTGGCGCTTAGCGGCAGTCAGGAATAGATGAGGGCCTTAATTAACCTAGCCAAAGAGCCACGTCTTCAGTTGCTTTCGGAACTCGGATATTCAGATACACACCCCCGTAACTCACCTAATGTAACAGCCTTCATGTGTGATCTTTATTGTTCTGAATCTCCTACCCTCGCCTGCAAAACTACAAATATTTTATCATTCCATTAGCTACTAATTCCATCCTGCATGAAGCGTAATTGCACATTCACTGATGTGGTGCGCAGTGTATCGCCGGTTTAATAACATCTGTCCAAATTATTGATGTTATCTTCAATGTATAACTGTATAACTATAATCGACATGTGTAAAGTGTTCCGATGAAGCATGGTTGGCACTGTATAAAACTATGAAAATCAATAAATTATACTGCTAACTCTTTACCTCCATGTTTAAACTTTATCAGCTGTTATTAACTGGATATCAGTCCAGTTTTTTCTTCTAGAAACCAAGGTAATAAAGACCTTTTGCACCGTGGTGCAAGGGTGCCTTTGTTGGTGCTAGGCTGCCAAAATGGCACCAGTGCAAGGAAAATGGACAGGAATGCACTGCGCAGCAAGGTGACTTGCAGTTCTCCCTTGAACCACAATGATCATAAATACAAACTTTTGTTTGCATCTCTTTTAGTGTGGCTGGCACCAACTTCACTGGAAGGGCCTGGATTAAGTAAAGCAATCTGAGAAGAAGGTTCATCTTCAGGGTTGGTACCCATCTAACCAAGAGATGGAAAGAGGTCTCAGTATTTCAAGTATTTCCTAATGTCCTGTAGTACTGATGGATAGTTGCCTTTATCTAAGGCTGAATAGTGTACATAGGAATTACTCATAGGTATCCAGAGGTCTATAGTACCCACACACCTGGTACTAGGAATACTTCTAGGGGGTGTGTTGTATCAAAGTGAATCTTGGACCATGACACTTTCTCTTAGAAAACCAAAACTCTCAAAACGTCTGGGAGCGATGATCCCTGGATTCATTATGGGCAAAAGCATATTGTCTACAAAAAAAGGTGGGTTTTGTGACATGCCACACCAAAAAAGGTATAAGCTCAAACCCTGCAACCAGTTGCATGTTTAGAACTAGCGGCTTCACGGAAAGAGAAGGGAACCCATGCCTGGAATCCCTTTCTAGCAAGATTGCATCAGACTTATCCCTGCTGACCAGAATGTTTTCTGCTGGGTGCTTATAACTCACCCAGAAATATAGCAGATTCCTAGTGACAATTCCTGCTTTCAATAGAACTTCCTTCAGAAAATCCCAACTTACTTGGTCATTGCTTCTTTATCTATTCATATTCATTTATTTCATTATATTTATAAAGCACACACTCATCCCCGAAAGGATATCCCTGTGTTGGACAAAGTTCTGACTAAACAAGGAATGACGTTATCAAGGGAAAAGGCACAACACCATAGGAAAAGGAACAGCTTCTATGTAGGAAACAACCAAGTTTTAGTAGTTTCCGCAATGAAATCGGAGGGTAGATGCAGTTTGAAGGGGGGAGCATTCAAGTGGGTGGCCGCCAGATAAGTAAAGGATCGTCCGTCCATACAAGCGCTGGTAATGTATCGCTAAAAGATGATAGCTCTGGAGGGCTTATAGAAACAAACTCTATTCAGAGCCACAGGACCAGTGGAATAAACTGCCTGATGCACATGACAGAGCAATTTAAAAATGGCACTGGCAGCCAATGAAGAGAACTCATACTGGCCGATACAGAGAATCTGGCAGGAAGGTTGCAAATCATGAGTGCAGCCATATTTTGAATTCTTTGCAGGCATGTAAAAAGATAGTCAGCTATATTGACATATAACACATCCCCGTAATCAAGCCGACTGGTCATAAGTGCCTGTATTATAGGTTTACGCCAGTGAATTGCAAAGTAGTCGCATGATGCCAAAACGACTCCTGCACGGCATTGACCTCTTCTTTCATGGAAAGGAATCATCTATCAGAAATTCCAGGTTCTTAGATGGTAATTTGGGCTTTGGTGAGGCCTAAAAGAAGCTGGCCACCAAGAGTTATTCCAAGTACTGCTAGCCTTCCCAAATAATAATAAGATCTCAGTTTTCTCCCCATTAAGCTTTAGGGCAGGCAGTGAGAATGCATCCCGCCCGCTTCTGTCGTAAGATATCCCACGAGATTCCCTCTCATAGTTTCAGTTTTCAATGAAAACAACTAACTGGGTGTCATGTGTATACGATGTAATATCAAATCCCCACGCTCTGACAATACCAGCCAGAGGAGTTGTATAGATGTTGAAGAGCATAGGACTCACTGGCGATCCCGGGGGGGGTGGGCGCAGTTGACTGCCACAGGCATAGGCTTGAAAGGAGGTAGCTGAACAGACTGGGACCAATTGCTCAAAAAAGAGAAAAACCACTGGAGAGTAGTAGAATGAAATCCAATCTCATGTAATCTTTGCAGGAGTGAATAGTGAGAAACCGTATCAAAAGCGGCAGACAGGTCTATGAGGATGAAGGCAGCAGATTGCTTCCATGTTTGGTACCTGTCTGACCTTCGTCTAGTGAGATTTTTCTAATATATGGAGAACTCTTTATTTTTTTAAATGTTTATCTGTCCTAATGACCCCAGACTTGTCAGGTTGCTTTAGGTGGGGCACGTAACCTTCCAGTCTTTCTTTGTATATATTTTGATGTTCACACTTAGGCGTACAATTGGGCCTATATGAGGCACCATTATCATATGGCTTACCTGATTTATGTATGAGAGTTGCATCTGCTTCTCTTATAGACATTTTTGCCTCACTTGGAATGGAATGGAACAGGATTTGTAGAGTGCATTGTGCCCAAGGGTGTCAAGGGTGTCAATGCGCTAAAGTTGGTACTGGAAAAACATCTGCTCCAACCAGAGAGCAGCAAACACGGGAGGTAGAAGAGCCAGGTTTTCAATTGCTTACAGAAGGCTACAAAGGAGTCCAAGCTCACAATGTGAGTAGGCAGAGTGTTCCAGAGTTAAACTGCTGCTACTGAAAAGGAGTGACTGCCCAACCTGGCTTTCCAGAATCTAGGAATGATCACCTACCTAAGAGAAGATGATCTAAGCTGTCTTTTTGGGGAATGCCAGTGAAATGTTGTTCTCAGAGGCACCAGCCCTTGATGATGAAGAGCCAGAAATATTATGCAAAGAGCTTTGTATGTCACACGCTTCCTAGCAGGCTGCTAGTGAAGGGAGTGCATGCCTTCCCTAACTAAGAGTTGTTTAGGAACATTCAGGACCAGGCAGGCTGCCGAATGACCTGCAGTCTGTTAAGCGAGGATTTATTGATGTTTATGTATAGAGCATTGCAATAATCTAGGGGCTATGTAATTAGAGCAATGACCACTGCTACTCTGAGCTCAGCCGGAATAAATGGGAAGACCCTTTTCAGCATTTTGATGATAAAAAAGCAGGAACTCGCGGTCCTATTGACCTGGGTGTCGAAGGTAAGAGTGCTATCAAAAATAACACCTACGTTTTTAGCAGAAGCCACTGAGGTAGGTAAAGGACCCCACTTCTCAGGCCACCAGAGTTTTGACCACACTGACTGCAGTGCCCCAAAGAGCAGAATCTCTGTATTATAGGCATTTAATCTTCATACAAGCGCTCACACTGATCATACAGATTTTGAATTTATCAGCTACCAAGGGCAAATCTTCTGATATAGAAACAATGATTTGGGTGTCGTTCACATAGGACAACACCTGAAAGCCAAACGACTGCACCAGTTTAGCCAGGGAGGCAACATATATGTTAAATAGTGTGGGGCTGAGGAAGGACACCTGTGGGACCCCACAAAGGAGCTGTAATAATTCTGCCCTGAAGTTCCCACAGCTGACTATTTGAGTCCTATTTGTCAAAAAGACACCCAGGCGGTCCAAAGCTGTATCCCTCAGCCCTGCTTGATGCAATCTTCACACCAAGCGGGATGGGGATATTGTGTCAAATGCCGCTGACAGATGCAACATTACCAGGATAGCAGAGTCTCCTTAATCTATTTGGCAGCGAATGGAATCTGCAGCGGGAACCAGTCCCGACTCGGTGCTATGACCACTTCGGAACCCATTCTGTGAGGGGTTCAAGAGGTCATGGGCTGTAATAAACTCAGTACTCACTGGTTGGTAACTGTTCCTATAAGAGAGAGGTGCAACCAATTTGGTTGCAAGAAACAAATGTGGGTGGGTAGTCTCTAAGTGTGTTACTGATCTGATGAAGATGGGGAATTTCTCCTTTGGAAAATAGTGCCCTCACACACTCTTGCGAGTGTCATGCTTCATCATCAGGCATTGCTCCTCGTGGGGGTGGCGCTACTGTCCTCCACGGGCCCCGCCCGGATTAAAAGCAAGTGTATGGGAGACTAGGGAACCTCTAGTGAGCAAATTGGTTGCACCTCTCTCTTATAGGAACAGTTACCAACCAGTGAGTACAGATACGTCTTTGGGAGCACTGGTACTGGACCTTCTTTTTCTTAAACCGCTCCCCGTCCCTCCCTCTTGTCAGTGTTTAGACTGTAACAAACTCAGCCAGTTCCTCGTTAATATATTTTTCAAGAATTTTTCCCAGTGTGGGCAGACGAGAAATTGGGCGCAGGTTTTTGAAGTCCAAAGGATCCCCATTGGGTTTCTTTTGAAGTGGAATAACTGCTGCCTCCTTCCAAGGTTAGGGAAACACTCCCATTGACAATATCTGATTGAAGACCTTTGCCAGGAAGGTCGCAATCTGATCAGGGGCGTATTGCAAAATTCAAGGAGGGCAGGGATCATCAGAGGAACCTGATTTCAGGTTCATAAGGAGATTTTATACTTTCATTTGGGAGATGGGAGGGAAAGCAGACACAACTGCTGAGGAATGACGATCCGTAGTGTCCTCCGCAGCCAACGTGAGGGGAGGCCTATCCCCACTGACATTAAAGTCAGAATAGATCTTCAAGATCTTAACTCTGAAGTATACTTCAACATTGTTGCAGCAACTTTGTGAGCTGTCCAAGGCCTGCTGAGCCAGAGGCGAAGAGAGCTCTCTAACCACCTTGAAGAGTTTTTGTTAGGTGAATTGGTGGTAGACCTGATTTTGTTAACGTAGTGAGAAGATTTGACAGCCACAATAGCACGGTTATACATAAGTAACAAATCTTTATGTTTGCCTTTCTCCTCTAGAGTGGAATTGGCCCTCCATTTCCGCTCTTGCCTCCGGCACTGCCGTCTGAGGTCTTTCAGTTCTTCCGAGAACCAAGGTGCAGATTCTAAAGCTCTAGTGCAAGTCTTAGATTTAATCGAAGCAACTTGGTTGATAGCAGCCATCACCCAGGAGCGTAGTTCGGGGGGGTGTTTGGGGTGTTATACCCCCCTAATAAATGTATTTTCAGGTAAATAGTTGGGTGCAGGCGCTTTCAGGTAGGCATGGTGAGGTGTCTGTCAGATTTCTACATAAACAGGGACAAAAAAGCACACACATGCTCTCGCTCTCTGCTTTGAAAGTCTTAAAAAATGTTGGTTATTTTGCAAAATATTGTGTTTTCTCTCACTTACTACCCCTACTAATCCACATTCATCTCCATTGCCACTGCCCCCTTCATCCTCTCTCATGTGCCCTTCTTGTCCTATAATGTATTTTGACATTATATGCCAGCTTGATTGTCAGAAAATCTGAAGCTCACACCCTCCAATCTTATTGACCAAGCCACGCCCGTGCCATCACCCAATCATTAAAGTTGTCTGCGCTAGGTTTCTGTGAATAATTATTATTCTCTAAGGCCTCTCTAAGCACAGATGAGATATCTTTTGAGGAGATTTTGCTCCAGCTCTTATAAGATATAGGTTTAACCTGCACCTGTTCTGTTACCTTCTGCAACCAAATTTTAAAAGTCATCCCTAAATGCTCCTCCCAACTTAAAGGAAGAATATCTCCCAATGCTGAATGGTTGGTGAAAATCCCATCCAACTTTGGGGATTTGACCAGTTGGGGGAATCCAAGCTAATCATAAACACAAGCAAGGTGATCGAATCATTACACCCCTCATTTTCCAGGTGGAAGTTGAAATTACCCAATATTGTAAAGTTAGGGTTTGCGATATTTGGTTCTAGGACTTGACCCCAGGCCTCAATAAATTGAGTCCAAGAGCCGGGTAGGGGAGAGGTTAACAAGGAGACCAGAGAGTGTGTTTTTACTATTTGCTTTGAGTCTGAACCATGCCACCTCACAGGTGTTTTGCGAGTCAGAACTTATGGACTCTAGGGTACAGTTAATCGAATTTCTTGATATAATGGCCACACCCCCACCTCTGCAGAGGGGCCAATCACGCCTGGCAACAGCTGCCACCAGGTCAGGTCCAGAATTCTCCATAGCCCAGGTGTCAGTGATAAACAAACATTCTAGATCCAGGGTTTGGATCAATTCACATACTTCTACACTATGTTTAACCGCAGAGCGTGCATTAATCAGAGCGCATGAGATCTTCTCCGTTCTTGAAAGTAAGAAAGAATCATGCACTTTGGGAAGGTGTGAAGCTTTTGTTAAATGCATCTGTGTAACCTTCAGGTCCTTATGCTTTATTCATCTGTAAATCTTGAATCCACTTCTTTGGTTGTAAGAGCCCTCTCTAGATCCTCCTTCTAACTGCCCCACCATGGGTTCACGTCCTCAAAAAGAAATCTAATTGGTAGGAGTCACAGGAAGCATTTCATTACAAATCTTCGAAAAACTTCTCAAAAACGCTCTTCTTACCTTCTTCTGAAGTGGTTATTTTGCCATTCACTTTCTTAACAACTAAGGGCCCGATTCCGATCTCGCTCGGAAGGCCTACGAATCGGATTTGGCTTTTACGGATCTGATTCGTAGCCCTGTTTCCCGTCCGAATCGTACACAGGTCCGAACGACCAAGTACGATGCAAAGATCGCGTACGTGCCGACCGAATCGTTTCCCAACCCGATCCTGTCCGTACGACTCTTACGCAGATGCTTCGTACAGTTTTATGGAGTTTGTTTCCAAGCGAGCAAGTATGATGCACGATTGGGACAGCCTTCACGATCCGGTATGTCCGACTCGAAAAAGCTGCCGGATTTGTGCTTTTGGGACCCGTAGCAGGCCCCCCACCACCTGGAGCCCTACAATTCGGACCCGTGGGGGTCCCCCCCTTCCCATGCATGCACCGTGTGGCGGGCACCATGGGATGCCCACCACAGGGTGTACGCTTTTACCCACCCATTTTCGCGATGGGAGCCTGTGTATGCGTCCAGTACACAGGCTCCCATAGAGTTCAATGGGAGTCCGAGCGAACCGAGTCTGTCAGCATGTGAATGCATCGAACTCGCTCGCTCGGACTCCAGGTGCACGTTTCGCTCGTAAAGCCCTACGGATCCGAGTCGGACGGAGGGCTTTACAAGCGAGATCGGAATCGGGCCCTAAGCATTATAACACACTGATGTGGACAATAACGACTGTTAAAAGCCCCAAACCAGAGCCTATTACAAGGGTGAGGACCTTTAGCAACTATTATAGCCCAAGGGAGAAAGGCACATTCCATCCAAAGGGGGTAGAATGTTCTAAAATAAACAGAAACAGAAAGACAAGCATTCGATTGATGTGGCAGGAAGTCTATACCAGTCATTATAGGCCCTGGGGCAATTCCTTGTCTACTCCAATGGAGCTCTCAACATCAATCAATCAATCAGGGATTTGTGAAGTTTACTACTCACCCATGAGGGTCTCAAGGCACTGGGGGTTGGGGGGGGGATATCAGGCAGCTCCGAGTCATCCGGAGGTGATTCTGAGTATGAGGACTTCTGTCTTCTCCGAGTTGAGGTTTTGTATTTGTATTTATTGTTATTTGTAAAGCGCATCAATCAACCCGAGGGACATCACGGCGCTAGGACGGGTTTTAGTGCAGTGCAGGTTGGTCAATTGATAGGATCAGCATCTAGGGAACAGGGTGGTTTTAAATTTTTTCCTGAACAGCAAGTAATCATCTGTCAGGCGAAGATCAAGGGGTAGGTTATTCCAAAGGACCGCAGCTAATTTGGAAAAGGACCGGTCGCCCATCCTGACTTTGGATGTGCGTTTGACTAAGGCGAGAGCTTGATGACATGATCTCAAGTTACGCGAAGGGACATGGAATTGTAGCTTATCTTGCAAGATGTGTGGCCCTTTTTTATGCAAGGTTTTAGGCGCAAAACAAAGGAGCTTGAAACTGGCTCTCTGGAGGACTGGTAGCCAATGTAATTACTTCAAGCAGTGTGATGCTGAGCTGTATTTTGTTTTTATTACATATTAATTTTGCGGCGGCGTTCTGGCCCACCTGGAGTCTAGAGAAAAGATAGTCGGCCATGCCAACATAAAGGGCATTGCGGTAGTCCAGTCTGCTCAGGAGCAGAGCCTGTGTTACCGTTTGTCTGCAATTTAATGGGATCCAGGGAAAGAGTCGTCTGAACAATTTCAGTGTAGAAAAGGCTTTTCCGCACAACGTGCGTACTAGGTCCTGCATAGCTAGGGTGTCATCAAAAATGATGCCCAGGTTTTTTGCCGCACGTTTGGGTTCTGGGGCGGTGCCTAGTGCCTGGGGCCACCAGCTATTGTCCCAGATCGCCTGGGCACCCCCGAAGAGCAGAATTTCAGACTTCCCGGCGTTTAGTTTTAAACAGTGCTGGGACATCCATCCTGCAAGTTCAGTAACACAGTTTATTAAGTTGTTCTTAGCCTCAGTATTGGTCAGTCTGTTTATTAGGGGTATCACCAATTGAGTATCATCGGCGTATGAACAGATGTCAAAACCCCATTTTCTGCTAATGTCTGCCAGAGATGATACATATGCATTGAAAAGGGTGGGACATAAGGTAGCTCCTTGCAGGACTCCATACTCAATGCTCTTTGAGGTGGATGTACAAGATCCCATTTGAATTGTTTGGGTTCGATCTTTCAAAAAAGAGGCGAACCATGACAGGGCTTTAGAACAGATCCCTTTTTTGTGTAGGATTTGAAGTAGTTTAGTGTGTGATACAGTATCGAAAGCCGCAGTAAGATCTAGTAAAATCAATGCTACGGCTCTGCCTTGATCAACTAGTGACCTAATATTATCAGACACAGCTAGTAAAGTGGCCTCGGTACTGTTATTGGCCCTAAAGCTGGTCTGTGAAGGATCAAATAAGTTGTTGGATTCGAGGAAAGTGGTGAGTTGTTTATTAACTAAGCGCTCCAAAACTTTGGATAAGTAAGGCAATTGAGAAAATTGGACGATAGTTGGCTGGGTCGTTTATTCCAAGTCCTGCTTTCTTTAGAAGTGGAAAAACCACTGTTTTCTTCCATATGTCTGGGAAGGAGGCTTGCTCCAGAGATTGATTGAGGATTTTGGTGACGTGAGGATATAAAACTGACACTAGTCTGGTAAAAATAAAATGCGGGCAGGGGTCGAGTGGAGATTAACCCTGGGCGTAGTTCGCGAAGTTGCGCTACGCGAAGCTACGTGAAGTGCACCTCGCACTACGCGAGCTACGCGTAGCTACGCGAA
Organism: Calotriton arnoldi; assembly: GCA_963921515.1. Classification (NCBI taxonomy): domain Eukaryota; kingdom Metazoa; phylum Chordata; class Amphibia; order Caudata; family Salamandridae; genus Calotriton; species Calotriton arnoldi. The sequence continues at coordinate 1,672,682 of CAWUFW010001064.1, forward strand.
CTGCGTAGTGCACTGTGCAAAATGCTGTTCGCACTGATTGCACAGTGCCGGATGCTTGTCCGCACTGTGCAATCATTGAAAACGGCATCTTGCACAGTGCGATCTGTCTTTACTGCCGCTCGAGTAGATTTTTACTCGAGCGGCAGCTTCTCAACGCGGACTGGTAGTTTCTCATCGCGAGCGGTCGCAAGCATGCGCAACCACTCGCAATGAGAAACCTGACCTCCCGCGTTGAGAATCTCGCCAGGAGGTTTTTTTCCACACTCGCGATCGGCAACTTGATGTTGCTGATCGCGAACGAGGAAAAAGTCTCGCCGGGATGTCATTTTGCTTGCTCGCGGTCGCCAACTTGACGTTGAGGACCGCGAGCAAGCAAAAAATGACCGCTACGCGTGTTTGCACTGTGCTACGTGCAATTCGCGTAGTGCGAAGTAGCGCAAACTTCGCAAACTACGCGAGCGTAGCGTAGTGCTTTGCCCAGGCTTAGTGGAGATCCTGCCTTGACCTCAGTCATAGCTTTGGCCACCTCGTCCTCTGAAAAAGGAGTCAGATTGTCAAGCTGAATTTGTGCAGAGGGGTGAGGTGCCAAGTTTTCTCAGTCAGTATTAGCGTTTTCCTGGCACTGTTCCCAATAAGGTGTGCGCCCGCGCACCGAAGTCCCCACAAGCGCGCAGTGTCCCATTTTTAGCGCGCACATACCACACAAAGCACATTGAGACCGTTCGCGCCGCCGCTTTTAAAATGCGAGCGGCACGAAAAACGGTCATTTCAAGTGGCTCCTGTACTTGCTGCAATTCTTTTCCTAATAGTGGGCGGCTGCGGGGCTGATTGTGGGCCTTTGAAAGAGTGTCCTGTTAACTGCAGCGCCCTTGTGGAAACGAGGGCGAGGATCTGCAGATCCCATTCATCACCGACAACCTGTGCATCTCGTACGTCTGCCAGGTAAGAGCCTCCCGGCCTGTCTCGGAAGGGTGGTGAGTCTGTCTTCCCTGTTAATGCGTTTATACTAGAGCCAAACCTCCGCAAGGTGTGAGGTCACAACGCCAGACACAAACAGCCCAGCGGCAGGTTCACGCTGTGGAAGCGAGTGAAGGCAGCAGGGAAGGCACAGCAGGTGCACCTGCACCGACCCGGCTGCTCCTGCCGTGGAGCGTGCCATTTAGTGTTTGAGCATGCGCATTCGGAGGGTGCCTGCAGGTGCAGTGAAGGGCACCCGAAGCTATGTACCCGGCAGTGATTCACTGCACTCCGTTAGGTAGAGAACGCACATTTGTGGCGTGTTTGTGTGACTGTGTGTGCTGGTGTGCACAGGGTTATTTGTGTCTGTGTGTGTTTGCCGGCATGTATGTGCCTGAGTATTGGCTGTGTGCACGTGTTTTTTAGTCTTTTAGTGTGTAAGTTCTCGTAGTTCGGTCTCTGTGTGCCATAGTTTACGTGTATTTTTATGTCGGTGTATGCACCTGTTTGCGTGACTGTGTGTGTCGGTGTGCAGAGGGGTTTTTTGCATCAGTCGGAGCGTGTGTGACTGTATAAAACTGAGTGTGAGTGCGGGATTTTAGTGTGTGGGATTGTGTATTTCGGTGTCTGTATTCCACGTACCTTATTTTAGGTGCATTTTTTATGTCGGTGTTTGCCCCTGTTTGTGACAGTATGAGTCTTTATATGTGCATCGGTTTGTGTGACTTGGTGTGTATGTCTGTGCAGTTCGTCCGGGTGTCCTGTGTGCTTGTATATGTGAGGGACGGCGTCTGTTTGTGAGTTTGTCTGGTTTGCTCTTTGTGCGCAGGTGTCGGTGCACCTGTGTGCACTTCTGTCTGCACTCTGCATGTCTCTGTATGTGTGTGAGTTGATATGTGTTTATGTGCCGTTCCCTCGCCTCTCTCACTCCCCCTCTCTTCCAGTTATCAAACACTCAATGTTTTACAGCTGACAGCGAAAACTGTGTACCCATTGCTCCGTTTCTGGTTTCGAATGTGATGCCCTTGACAGTCCGACTAGCTGCAGCAACAATGTGGCGGTCAGAATGTGACAGTTCACTGCTTGTGGTGATATCGTAGTAAAGAGCCCAGATACGCAGCCTTTAAACTGCAGCACAACCCTATTTAATTATTATCTGCTCTTGCAATCTTTCATTTTGCAACAGAAAGCACACAACTGACAGAAAGCTCGAAACTGCTGTAATTTTTTCCGAGTAACATTCACTGCTGCTTTCATGGAAGAAACGCTGTCTCTTCGGAGCGATCAGATCTGAGTGCAGCGTTTGTTTAATATTACCCCAGTCACCTAGCCATGATAGTAAAGGCTGAATATTTGTCCTAATTGTAGACTTTGTTGTGTCCGTTGAAGGTGTGCTGTATTTTATTCTGGGATTTAACATTCCATAGTAAAGTTTCTTATTTGATCAGGTCTGGTGTATATCCAGGGTTAAAACTTTGTCTGGGTCATTGTGGTGTACTCAAAACTTTAAGTGAAAAGAAGCACATTTACTACCCATGTTTACCTAGTTTTACCAAGTTGGTCTGTGTAAGGCTTGCATGCGGGGTAGGTGTCTATTCGTTATAAGACAATAGAATGCTCGTGAGTTTAGTGGGCCTTAATTGCTTTGGAAAAGCTTGTGGTTTGCTTGTATTCATGTTAGTATGTAGGTAATTACATTCAGATTTTAGACTCAAGAATTATTATCAGCAATATACGTAGTGGTTGAAGGCCATCTATTAATGTGTAACGAAAAACTAGAAATGCTAACCAGAGACAAAACACACAGACACTAACCAGCCATGTTCACTTTAAAATTACCTTCTTTGAAAGGGTGAGAACAAAAAAAGAACATATCAAATGTTACACGGTCTCAGAAATGTCCATAAATAACAAAACACATTATCATATAACATAACATAACGTGTATTTGTAAAGCACACGTTCACCACTACGGGTATCTTGGTGCTGAATAACAGATGTTTGTTGTTACCCAACTCAATGGTACTCATTTTATCGACCTCAGATGGATGAAAGGCTGAGTGGACCCGCTAGGATTTGAACCTGTGACCATGAGGTCGAACACAGGCCCCTGCAGTAGACGCATTAGTCCACTGAACCACCAGACCCGGCTGGTCACAAAAGTAAAAAAAAAAAAAAAAAGAGACTCCTACTGTTTCATCTACCTCTGCAAGGTTCCCACGGCTGTGTTAAAACCAGGAAGTAGAATTCTGAATACCTAACATTTATCGGACAGTGAATCTTTTATGTCTAGGGAGTCTACTTTAATGTAGTGATTTAGATGCTTAGGGCCTGATTCTCAAACTTCACTATGTAGTAACACAAAACATACTACAAAATGTAAGGTTTGCCTATACTTATATGTGCAGAGTTCTCCGCCCCAACTGTGAACGCAAACCATGATAATTATAACTTCAATTGTTAGAATGCTGGCGATTGAAAAAATTGATAATTTTTACCCAGGAATAAATTGTGTCGGATTCAGCGAGATCTCCAGCAGATAGCAAATTTATATTATGATTGATCAGGTTTATCTATCATCATTTTTTAATTTTGCATACATGACACATCAAACACTGGTATAAATGCATGACTAGAGGGAGGATTGTTCCATTAATGTTGTGTAGATGAATGATCTAATTTCATGAACTACATTACCCTTGGGATGGCTAAAATGCAATGAGATACTCTAGTGTCAGCACACTGGACAAAACAACGCATTACTTTCAGGTGTTCAGATAGGAATTGTTGAGTTTTTGGCTATGGGCTGATGTGGGACTCAGTCATTCTATGTCTGACATCCCACACAGGGGTGCAAAACGATTTTGCAAGGTGAGTGTGGCAATAGGGCTGTTAGATTAATTTCAGGCTAGAAGTAAGCTTGGTGCTTCCCTTGGCTGGGGGATTGACGAAGCAGAATGTCGGTAGAAGAAACCCATGGGAGAGGCATACATCTTATCTTGTTGGATCTATATGTAGTCTAAATGATGCAACAGAGTTTAACAGCCCAGGTTTTTAAAAATTGACCACTACACACTACCACTAAGCAAAAGTTTGAAGTGATATTTGGCACTGCACCCACACACGCAGTCTGGTTCCTGGCGCACATAGCCTTGGTGTCAGTGCACAGAGACCTTACACTGCCGCACACAGAGGAAAAAAATTAGAGGGAACATTGCTTCCTGGGGATTATCGAAGGACGCGTAGATTTTTGTCACTTTGTCGGTGAAAAAATTATTAATTAGCTCGCAGTTCTCTGTCGTGGGAGCCATGGTTTGTGATAAGCTGGTGGGTTTACAAAGTTCGCGAATCACTTTGTAAAGTTCCTTGGATGAACTACCGTTATCCTCGATCCTTCTTGTATAGTAGTTTGTTTTGGCATTTTTTATGGCGTGGTGGTAATTTTTCAGTTCGGCTAAGTAGTTTTGTCTATCTATGCTGTCCTTTGACAGTCTCGATTTGTGCTCCAAAGTTCGACATTTCCTTTTTTTTAGTTTTAATTCAAGAGTGTACCATCTTTCGGATCGGGAATTGGAAGCCGGTTTGCTATTAAGTTTGGGGGCGCATTTTTCAAGCGACTTCTCGATCTCTTGTTGTAGGTGAGCAGCTGATGTGCTAACAGAGAAAGAATGAGGTGTGTCTAGGTTGCTTTGGGTGAAATGCGTGGTGAAGGCTTCCTGGGTGATTAAGTTCCAGGCTCTTTTCCTTGATTGAAATGTAGTTTCAACTTTGGATGGTTTGTTTGGTAAAGCTAGGGAAAAGGAGATTAAGGAATGGTCTGTCCAAGAAAGTGGTTTAATCTCGTGTATGTTAATGGTCATTATGTTGGAGAACATTAATTAAATCCAGGGTGTGTCCAGCCACATAGGTTGGTTCCGAGATCCTCTGAGTTGGTTGCATAATAGCCATATCATTTTCCAGGTGTTTAACACCTGGATTAGCGGCATTTTCATAATGGAGGTTGAAGTCACCTATAACTAGAAACTGATTCTTTTTTAGGCAGAGGGGCAACAGTTGAGCAAGTACGTTAGCGCTTAGTCCAGAGTGATGGCCAGTAGGATTGTAAATGACTGCCCCTCCTAGTAATATATGGTCACCCTTCAAAACTGAGAAGGCTAGGATCTCATGGGAGCCTACTTGCGTAATTGTATTAGGAATGCAGGAGAGATGTTCTTTAAAAAGAATGGGAGACGCACAAGATCCGGGATGCCGGAAAAAGAACCTAGCTATGGGTGAAAGACTTCCGCTCAATTAGAGTAGGAGAGTCTACAAACAGGAAAGAAGAATTTCTTTCTTGAGTTCCCTCACTCACCAGGGTTTCCCCTTGGTGACATGCTTCATCATAGGGGCCATCTCAATCCGCTGCGGATTGAGGCGTGCTGCGACTTGCGAAGTTACGTAGGAGCACTTTTGTGAGAAAAATGTGCAGTGTGGTGATGTGGAGTGGGAGAAGTGAATTAAAAATACCTAACTAGTGGGCGAAGTACCTTTATTCTAGCTCCTAGTTGGTATATCTAAAAACAGGGGTGAATACTGGGAAGAGAAACCTAACCATAATGAGTTAGGAGTCCCCAGTGTAAGTCAACATGTTTCGAGCCTCCCCAAAGCTCTTCTTCAGGACTATACAGGGACCAGCCCTGTGTGTACCACTCCAAAGTGACCTATAAATAAGGTGAATGGAAAAAGTAAATAAATAAAGAAAGCGCTGCACCTAATATGCGTGCGCTAATAATGACATGACATACATACGATTAACTCATTGGTTACGTAGTATCTGTAGGATATAAAAAGAAGAACATTGTTAAGGTAACAAACGCCTACCAGTGTAAACTGGCAGGCATGGTCAGTATAAACACCAGTTTCTAACGTATAAATGCTCCTCTATAGTGTGTGAAAATTAGCAGCTACATCGTGTTCCGTCGTGCTATGCAAGAGGAAAAAAACATATGGCTGACTTCTCAGGTGGAGATGGTGAGTGCTATTTACAAAAACATAAGCCACGTGACAAACAACAAACACCAAGTATGAACATGTACATATAATCACATACTCATTTAGAGGCTGAAATGTGCCCCATGGTCTGGAGGGGTTGAGGGGCTCGTATTCAAATTCTGTAAATAAGGACAGAACGTGGTTAATGTAGTCCCTGTAAAGAACGCTGTAAAAATGCGGGGACTGCCCGATTCCTCCAAAAGGTAATTAGAGTTGCCCGGTTTGGCTCTCCTGAAAGGGAAAATGCACTTACTTCATCTGAGCTCTCCTCGTCGGCAAAGTACCTACTCGCTCCCCTGGAGACCGCATATTAACGCGTCTCTCCTCGGGAGCCGGTATATGTGCTGGTTTTCCCGCCCAGTTATCGCGAAAGAGACTCGAGCGGTACACTATGAAAAATGGCCGCCGTGGCATGGCAAATACGTCGGCCATCTTGAGTGTATTACTTTTAGCGTGATATTCCAAAGTTAGTATTAGTCGTTTTTCTGCAGTGCAGGGTTGGGCGATCTAAAATTAGGAAGCAAAGGATTTACTATGATGTTTTATTGTGGATCATACTCCACAGTTCTGCGGCGATACCCTTGGAAAATATGGCCGCTTTACAATGGCACATTCGTCGGCCATCTTGGGTGTATGATTTGAAGAGCGATTTTGAACAGTGGTTCAAGTCGCTTCTTCAAGTGCAGGGATAGAGATTTTAATGTCAGGTTCCTGACTGGGCGATCTAAAATTAGGAAGCAAAGGATTTACTGTGATGTTTTATTGTGGATCATACTCCACAGTTCTGCGGCGATACCCTTGGAAAATATGGCCGCTTTACAATGGCACATTCGTCGGCCATCTTGGGTGTATGATTTGAAGAGCGATTATGAACAGTGGTTCAAGTCGCTTCTTCAAGTGCAGGGATAGCGATTTTAATTCTGGTGTAGACCTTCTACATTTCAACAGTATGAGACATTTCTCCTAGTATTATATCCTCATTACGTGTGCCCGGGACCGTACCTACTTCACTTGTGTGGATTTCTATCCATACCATCACGGGGGTTTTAGGGCATATCCCCTGACCTGGTTTGCACCGTACATACTCCAAGCATAACATAAACACAGCGCGAATTAGCTTGAGCGCCATCATTCCTGTCGATACTAAAAACCCCACACTGATACATACTAGAATAAAGGTACTTCGCCCACTAGTTAGGTATTTTTAATTCACTTCTCCCACTCCACATCACCACACTACACATTTTTCTCACTAAAGTGCTCCTACGTAACTCCGCAAGTCGCAGCACGCCTCAATCCGCAGCGGATTGAGATGGCCCCTATAATGAAGCATGTCACCAAGGAGAAACCCTGGTGAGTGAGGGGACTCAAGAAAGAAATTCTTCTTTCCTGTTTGTAGACTCTCCTACTCTAATTGAGCGGAAGTCTTTCACCCATAGCTAGGTTCTTTTTCCGGCATCCCGGATCTTGTGCGCCAACTACTGTTCTAGGAGGGTAGACCTAGCCGATACCTCTACCTCCCCCCGTTTTCTGATTGCTTTAAAAAGAATGGCTATACCGCCACCTCTCTTACCTTTCCTATCCTGTTTTAATATTTTATAGCCGGGCGGTAAGGCAGAGACAATGTCAGGGGTATTATTATCATCAAGCCAGGTTTCGGTGGCAAAAGCCAAATCTGGGCTCAAGTCGTTTAGTGTATCCCAAATCTCAGTGCTATGTTTAGGGAGTGATCTAGAGTTGAAATAGATACAGTTTAGGGTCAGGTTGCTATGATGGTGGTTTATATCTACCTCTATGGGCAGGGTATGAGCATCTTGACTTCCCCCTTTGCAGTCAAGGCAGGTAAAAGGTCCTTCAACCTCCGCTGGGGAAGTTTTTGTCGGCATGTATTTAGTTTTTGTTTGTCCGCCAGTTTCAGAAGCTTATCTCGTGAGTATGTAAGAGGGGGAGATCCTTCTGAGGTGTGGGGGGCAGCGTTTCTGGCCCCTGGGCCCGGTCGGGCACGGACGGGTACAGACGGGCTTTCCTTAGAGCTGCTGCTCATCCATGATGCAACATCTTTCATTCCTTCCTGGAAGCTGTGTCTGGTGATGGTGGGTTCCTTAGTGAGGGAGAGGATGAGCTCCAATGTCCTAATGGTAATTCTACAGTTGTTTTTAATGGTACGGTTTATGTCAGTCAATATTTTGTCCGCCTTGTTGGTGTTTTTGTGAAATCTCGAAAACAGAGTATTGCCCTCCCTGACCTTTTTGTGAGTAAGATATTAATCTGCTCTCTCAATGCTGTAACTCCACGTTAGAAAGTCATCCCTAAACTGTTGTTCCGCCCTCCTTAAGTCACCTTCGTATGATGTCAGCGTCAGCATCCTGTTCCCTCTCTACTCTCTTTTATTGAGAATGCATTTCCCCAATATTACTGTCTTAAAGGCGTCCCATAATATGTTAGGTAACACTTATCCATTGTCACTTGTGTCAAAATATTACAGGATTTCCTGTTTAATATCACCACCACAGATTATGTCCCATAATAGAGGCGAGTCAAACTGCTAGGCGCCCCTTCTTTCCGAAACCATCCCATGTTCACTTCCCCCTTGACCATCACATGGTCCCAGATTGTTATTAATCCTGTCTCAGTCCATCTGCAGCTTTGAACAATGCATCACTACCAAGGATGAGATCAGGTCTTGAATAGGGCCTATGGACATGGGAAAAGTGACCTCCCTATCCACTGGATGGTGCAGAGACAGAAAATCGAGTAAAAATATCGAGTTGCACAAATATCGAGTCATTAATATTGTGGTTCAGAAATATCGACAGCAAGAATATCGTGGTCAAGAATATCGACTTATGGTAACTAATATCGATTTTAAAAATATTGAAGTGTGTAATATTGTTTGCAAAAATATAGTTGTTAAAAATATCGTTTTTTTTATTAATGTTATGTATTTTAGTATACATTTTATATGTATGTGATGTATGGTTTTTTGTATGAGAATTGTTTATATTTTTAATATATGTGTTACATTTTTAGTAGTTATTAATTTTTTTTTATTTGAACTTTGAGTTTTTAGTTCCGTAGCGGGTTGTGAGTTACAGGGGAATAGGGTGGGAAGTAATTTAATTATATTAAATGTATTGATTATTTTTTTATTTATTGATAATCGTTTAATCGAGATGTTATAGTGTAAATGTGTGAAATAATTTATTATTAATTAATTAATAATTGGTTGTTAATTAATTTTAATTAATTGTAATTAATTATGGTAATTGTGTAATTAATTTTAGGTTTTTGTTGTGGTGTTTATAGGTTTTTTAGGGTGGGAATTAATTTATTTTTAATTAATGAATTAATAATTGGATGTTAATTAATTTTAAATAATTAATTGGTAATTAATTATGGTAATTGTGTATTTAATTTTTGGTGTGATATTTATTTTGGGTAACTTTATTTTTTGTGTGTTGTTTTTACTTTTAAAAGGGTAAAGGGTGGGTAATAAATACATTTTAATACTTTATTATTAGTTTTTAATAGTAATAGTTTTTAATTTAAAAATAAGTTTTAATTGTGTTTTATCATTTTATAGTTTAATCTAGGTGTGTTGTGGATATTATAGTGTTAAAGTGTGTAGTCAATTAATGTTTATTAGTTTTTTCATTAATGATATTTTTTTAATGGATTATTAATTATGTTAATTGTGGAAGTAAATGTAATTAAAAATGTTGAAGTGTTTTGTTATTGGTGTGAAGTTATAGGGTAGGAAATAAAAGAAATACATATATGTATTAATTTTTTTGTTTGTAAATATTTTCTAGTTTAAAATAATTAATTTTTATAAATGTATTTATTATTTTATTTTATATATAATATTTGTAGGTTTTTGTTATATGTAATTAATAATATAATATGGTTTCTTTTTATATATTTAATATATTTAATTTTTCATTTTTTAAATATTGTTTACTTTTATGATTTAAAAAAAATATATATATGTATATTTTTTTTTAACTGTTTGAGTGTGGATAGTAATTTTTGTCTCTCTGCTATCCAACACCTTTCCTAATGTTGCACTCACTGGATTGGAAATAGTAATTTTTGCCCCTCCGCTATCCAACACTTTCTCTATTGTTGCACTCACTGGAGTGGAAATAGTAAATTTTACCCCTCCGCTATCCAGCACTTTCCCTACTGCTGCACTCACTGGAGTGGGAATAGTAATTTTTACCCCTCCGCTATCCAACACTTTCTCTACTGTTGCACTCACTGGAGTGGGAATAGTACATTTTACCCCTCCACTATCCAACACTTTCCCTATTGTTGCACTCACTGGAGTTGGAATAGTAAATTTAATTCCTCCGCTATCCAACACTTTCCCTACTGTTGCACTGATTGTATTGTGAAATGTAAGTTTAAATATTTTTTAATTTTAGGGAAGAGGTGTGGCGCCGCGGCCAGGGCGACTGACGCTGGAATCTGGGGCTCACGGTTCGATCCCCGGCACCGGCGGCAGGTCAGCCCAGCACCATGTGACTCTGGGCAATAGCTTGCTTAATCTTCCCGACGGCCCCCAGCGCCGGGATGCCTTCGGGTAGCTGTTCGCGCTTTACAAATACTGGATTTACAATTGTTTAATGTTTTAATTTATTATAGATTTTTGTTTTTATATTTTAAATCATTAATATATATTTTTATGTTTTATATTATTCTAAATTTTTAACATAAATTAAAAATAATAGTTTCTTAATTGTTTTAAAGTAAATATATATGTATAAATAATTATGTTTGTGAGTTTATTTTTTATTACATTTATTAAAATGTATATTAAATTCATTTTATTTTGTTAAAATTATATTTAATATATTTACTATATATTATTTTATTATATATTTATATAAAAGTAAATATTTTTACATCTAAATTTTTTGATATTTTTTTGTCGATATTTTTGTACTTACCTGTTTAAGTATGGGAGTCAATATTTTTTATTCAATATTTTTTACATCGATATTTTTACATCGATGTTGTGTCAGTGAACCCACTGGATGCCTTCACCTCCAAGCGTCTGCTATACCTAAGTCCATGAATGCCTTGATCAAAGACATGATCGTATCTCCTCTCACAAATCTGTTCAGGGAATGTTTATCGAAACATGGATCACATAGTACATTATAATTAGGCCTGGGCAGAGTTCGTGGAGTTTTGCTACGTGGAACCTGCGAAGTGCCGGAAAAACTTTTGCTGCGCTCCGCAGAGTTCCGCAAGCGGTACAGTAAGGTAAGTTGCACTGCTTGTGCTGATTTGTAGCACAGAGCAATAGGGCGCTGCTTCTTTCTGCCACTCTAGTAGATGTTCTACTCGAGCGGCATCTTCCTCAATGCGAGCAGCAGGTTTCTCAGCGTGAGCGGTAGTGACCTGCCGTGACCGCCCGCATTGAGAAATCTCACGGGGAGGTGGTCTAGCGTACGATTTTTCTCATTCGCCAACTTAACGTTGGAGAACCGCGCAAGAGGAAAAACTCATCTCCGCACTGCTACACGGAGTTTTTCGGAACTCCACTGGGCAAAACTGCGCAAACTCCACGAGCAGAGTAGAACTTTACGTTCAGCCCTAATTATAACCACCCAGCCAGACAAGTTCCCCATCTGTCTCATCTTGGACTACATCAGTTACATCCAGTAGACACTTCTCCCGACTTGAGTTCTGCTCATAAGATCTGTAATTGCCACCTTTTTCCCTGAAACCCTGGATATCATCCTCACCTACTGTTCTCCAGGGGTCCTTGGCTTCCTGTTGCCTGCCAAGCCATGCCGTTCCATTTTGCTTAGTAGGACCGGGATAGTATGAGGTATCAACCAGCAGTAGCTTTAATGGAATTAGCCCTCAGCTGTCCTGCTCTTGAGTTCAACTTTAGATCCTTTGCCATCCTGGGTGGGCGAGAAAGTATGGTCATAGTCAAGAACATAAAAACAAAGAAGGAACTTGCTCAGGGCACTATGGGGCTGATATTAAAAATACATCTAGTGACGTTCGTAGCCCCCATTCCATCCATGGTGGCCATTTAGTGAAAGTAGTAGCTAAAGGAGAAACAAGAAAATGTAGGGATAAGCAGGAGTATTTTCAGTTCACACTACTGTACTTTGAATGCAGGCACTTATCAATTATTGTCTATATTCCAAGCATTATGTTTTGTAGGTTGCTTGTCAAACAACATAATACAATGACGGTGAAAGAGAAACTGGAGGTGACAGAAGAGAGAAATCAGGACCAGAAACAGAGAGACCCTGGCACAACAAAGAGAGGCGTGTAAGAAAAAGAGACCGGTGCATTAAAGGTTTAGGCAGCTGGAGGCAGAGACTACTTGGATGTAGCCCCCTCTAAAAAGCCTGTTCTGTTGAGGCCTAAAGGAAGAAATAAAGGATGAACTGGTACATGTGGCTTCGACCTTAAATGAAGCCATTGAGGTAGCCTTACAGATCGAATATTGTCTAAGAGAAAAAAAAGGGCGGTCATGCCATCCTGTGAACCATGTTATCCGGGGGTTTCTCTCTTGCCTTGTTAGATGGAAAGTCCTAAAGCGGGAAGTTCTGACTTTATTTTGGTAATGGAGGCCAATTGATTTGGGAGTGCCCAGTATGCCCCAATGAGGAGTTGGTAAACACCTAAACCTGTCAATTTAGAGGAAGGGGCCATAAGACTGTTCCACAGATTGTGTCCACAAACCTTCAACCCGAAGAAGGTTATAATGTGTTCCTGCTTTCCATTTCTTTGGGTTCCCCCACCAAACCTAATCTTCAGGTCATGGATCTAATGGATTCAGGGGCCACTAGAATCTTTATGGATCTCAAATTGGCCAAGAATCATACTATTAAATGGCGATTAAAAAATAAGGCTGAACTGGTGCACCACACTGTCGATGGAACCCCATGGGATCCCAGAAACTTCTGGTCCACTCACAGAATGTACTGCTATTTTGGAAGTCTTCATGTACAATTGCTGCTAGACACATTACCTAGTCATCCTGTGATTTTAGGACTTCACAGGTTGTGCCATCACAACCGTTATATAAATTGTGATACCAAACCTATGTACCTTAGTTCAGAATATTGCCGCTAAAACTGTTTGAGAGAACCAGAAATTGGAATGGAAAGAACCCAGTCAGAAGAAAATGGAAGCTCTCATGGGGTGGCTGCTGTGGGCGAGTGCTTTCCTCTGTTTTGGGCCGCACCCTGGAACTCACACCCCGTATTGTGCTGTTGGGGTTGGTGGAGGAAATTGGGGGTCCTGGGGCTGAGCAAATCTTTTTGGGGGTGGCCTGTTTGGTCGCTAAACGGGATGTGGCTCTTACCTGGAAACAGCACAAACCACTGACTGCCAGGTGCTGGCACAAGGGTATGGCCTGGTGCTTGCATAAAGAGAAGCCGATTTTTTAGGATCGTGGCTGTCCTCAAAAGCACAGCCGAATATGGGGGGAATGGTGTAGCTATTACGGACTGTCGATTTGACACTGTAATGTTTCTGCAATATTGATGGCTGGGCTTTTACAATATTGATGGCTGGGCTTGCTGTATTGTTATGGGTGTACATTGAGTTCTTTTGAACTGCGATACTATGTGGCTTATTACCATGTCGGGCGGACACCGTCGCGGAAACGGGACCGACCGACCTCCCATCACATACTCACATTTCCCTATGACAGCATGTGTTACAGCCGTAAACCGGACGTAAACCAGCCGTAGCACAAGCTCCCATAGGGAAATGGGAGGCTGTGTTAATCCCTGGACCGCGTGGCAGGTACCTCAGGGTGCCTGCCACACGGTGCAGGGATCAACAAGGGGTCACCATAGGTGCCGCCTCTCGACCCCCAACTAGAGGCCACTAACCAAACAGGCTTTCCGACAGGATTTCCATGTCGGAAAGCCCGGCATGGAAAGCAAGCCAGAAACCGTGCATCGTAATCCGGATAGCGTAAAACGCCAACCATATGGATTACGGGCCGGCCTCCGACTGAGCTCGTCAAAAGCCAGCTGGAATGACCGCCCGGTTTCACTTCTGACTGCCTAAATTGTAATAAGGCAGTCGTAAGTGAAACCAACGATCTCGGTCGGAAAGCCTCCGACCTCAGGTCGGAGGCTTTCCCACCGAGATTGTAATAGGCCCCCTATGTGTCTTGCCAAAAAACCTTCAATAAAGTTGGTTATAAAAAAAATTTAAAAACTGGAACTGAAGTTCCTTCCAGGCAGATGTACACCTTGTCTGAGTCTGAAAATAAAATAGAGCTTTTGCACTGGACAGCACTTATTTTATAGTGGTTACACACACACATGACCAGGCAAACTGCTGTCACTTACAGGACAAGACAGCCAATGAATGAAGAGGGCTGAACCATTTTCCCGTGATGTGTGCTGCGGTGGGCAGAATCAAATAGTAAAAGGAACTTCAACAAAGCAATGGATTAAGAGAGCTGACCGAAAGGCCCTTTATGTATGTAAATGTATAAATATAATTTTTATTAAGGATTTTGGGGAAAATATGATCCTGGCAAACAAAGCTGAAGAGGACTCTAGGCCAGACCTAAAATGGCAGCCATTATGGATTGGTAAAACAAAAATAGAATATGTAGAGTACTGTTTCAACATGGCTGCTTGATTTATAGTCAGTTGATGAGAGTCAAGGTGAAACCGGGGAAAAAGCGATGATAAAAGCATCTGAAACATGGATGCCACAGACAAGAAAGCATCCCTTTTTCTGTGGAATCAATTTTTCAGAGCTCATTCTCAAATACCACCAAGCTGCTGGCATACTGTAAAATGCTCCCAATACTGACCCAAGACGCTTAAATCAGCGGTTCTTAACCTGGACCTGGGGTCCACGGACCTCAGGTGTCTGGGATGCCTACACCTGGGGTCCACGATTTGTTTAGAAAGTCAAATAATATTAGCAGATTAATAAAAATGTATACATAAAAAGCAACATCTAAAATTACAATATTTAAAATACCCTGTAAATAGGAAGGAATTTCACATTGTAGGCTACAAATTTAAATGAATCCTTATCTTGATTTAATGGGAGCAGCACAACTAGAACAAACTAAATCTAGTATGGATGGTCGGTGGCCTCAACTGAAACACTGGCATGCGCTGACAAAAAGAGAGCATGCATTAGAAGCAGAAATACAAAGTGATATGCTAGACTCTAGAATATCCCTTCATCTTTTACAAATGGAAATTACATTTTGAAATGGTCCAACCTTCATACTAAAATGTCAAATTTTGTATTTTTTTGTTTGGTGAGTTAAATACATTATTTTATTATTTGTGTATTTGTTTGAAGTATTCTTGTTGCTGTATTTTTGTACATTGGATTTGAGGCTTAAATTGTAGAAATTGCATAGGAAGGTCTGGGCTTCCAGTAGTGATTCAGTAGGGGTCACCAGTGGTGGCCAAAAGGTTAAGAACTGCTGCCTTAAACAATGCATAGAATAAAACATGTTCCCCATGAATGGCGCAAGTGACATACATGTGAAACCTAAAAACTACGGCCCAGATTTATTAAACCTCTGAGTTGTCATTGCGTCACACAGGGCGACGAAGGCAACACAATGGCTTAATTACGATTTACAAAGCCACGCAAGGGGTGATTCGAGATGCCCTGTTTGACTTTGTAAAGAAATGTAACGCAAAGCCTCAGCTTGAGTTTCGTTGCATTACACATCGTAGTGGCAGGCGTTCCATGGGTGGAGCATAGGTGTTACCGTGCATCCACCCATGGAATTTGACACAATCCCAGATTTACTGAAATCAGTAAACGTGGGATTGCGCCAGGATGGTACACCACCACAACCATGGCGAAGCAAGGAGAATTATGTTTATTTCTCCTTGTTACTTCATCTTTCTATGCATGATGCATTCTGAATCATGCATAGAAGAGGAAATTGCCACTTAGGATTGCTTTTGTGTAGAAAGGTATTCTTTCCTGCACTAAAACAATCCTGACTGTAACACAGGCATCCTTGGACCACTGTGTAAGGGTGCCTGTGTTGGCACTAGGGGCAGGCTCGAGTGCCCCAGCAAACGGAGAGGGCTGAAGAGCGGCACATCTTAGTAGGCCCTTCTCAGCTCTCTCCCTTCCACGCAACACAACTTAGCAACTTTCCTTGCTGCCCTGTGTTATGTGAACATTTAGGGCCTCATTTATGAAAAGTGTTGCATCGCTGCGGTAAAACAGCGATACAGCACTTTTCAGTGCGCCCTCCATGCGATACCATGGATGCGCCATATTTACTGTACGGCACTCCATGTCGCAAGGAATGACAGATGCCTCAGGAAACCTGACGTATCTGTCCGCTCAAAACTCATGCATTGCTGGAGTTGTGTCATAAGCATGACGCAACTCCAGCAATGCATGGGGGTGACCTATTCCCATTGCACTGCATCACCTTTACCCCTGCCATGAGGCATCTGAATTTCACTGTGCCACTTCTACGAGGCTTTCTTGCGAGGGAACGCCCACCCTACATACATTATACCTGACGGAGGTATAATGTGGCGCAGGGGTTTACAAAGTGATGCATCTGCCTAGATGCGTCACTTTGTAAATATGGCGCAACATGGGCATTGTTTATTCCGCCGCTGCGTCACGAAAAGTGATGCATCGGCAGCGCAAAAGTATCGCAAGGGGCTCATAAATAAGCCCCTTAATAAGTATGCCCCTCAATATGGAAGAGACAGCAATAAATATTTCCAAAACAAATGACAAAATCTCAGCCAGAACGGCATAGAATAATAAACTAAGCAAACGACAAAAACGCAGAACTGGGTCCACTAAGAGAAAAAAGCTGCTGGCGGTAGGATCGAAGACTGACGCCTCGATCATATGCTAGAACTAATAACATCTTTTCACCTGGATCAATATCTTGGCAATGAAGTCAAAAATAGAAAGCAACTTTGATGAGCCATTTTTTGGCAATCAGGTAAAGCTCCCATGCTTAGGACCTGGGAACCCACAGCCTCAGACAAGGTCCCTCTGCTCCACCTTCCCCTGGTTACTGGATAACTCTGACGGAAACCTATATTTAACATAAAGATATCAGGATAACTTTGACTGAAACCTATATTTAACATATAGCTATCAGGTCAGGTAAGATTATTTTTTTTGCAACGAGTGGTGTATCCAAGGCCTAGATAGGCATCCCTCCCAAAAGTACAGAACATAATTCCAGGGACCAATAGGACAAAATTTGGACAAGAAATACTATTTGCTGTAATCAGAACAGGCCAACTAAAAATGTCCAGAAGTTCGACATAAGTAAACACTGTCTTAAAATTAGGAAAACAATTTCCATGTATAGGAACTAGGTATTTCTGACACTGTATTAATAATAATAACTTATCCATTATATAAAGGACTCTCTGTTTTATGGGTTAGTTTTCTTTTAGCTAATTCTGACAGTATGAATCCACGTTTAGTTTTAGCTTCTTTGATCTGTATTCACCCAAGTCTATGTCTTTGTTCTGTGAAAAAATTAAGTTGCAACTAATGTTGTTCCACATTTATTAATGCAAACATTCGCCCTGAATACCTATAAGGTTTTGTACCGATATTAAACAGCCATAAACTATGGGGGCATGTTTACTAATTTCTAGTGCAAATCAGCGCAGCAACCAAGGGGCATATTTTCAAGAAAATTTGGCAATGCCCCGCTCCGACATTTTCGAAACGCAGGGATGCGCTGTATTTACAAAAATATGGCACACCCCTGTGTTTCCCCTAGCACTGGCGCTCTAAAAAAGCTGCCTAGCACCAGTGCAGGCACCCTTGTGCCATGTTGCAAGGGTGTCTGCGCTGCAGGGGCGATTGTTTATGTGCAGGAAGGGTACACCTTCCAGCACATAAACAATCAATAATGGCGATTTGCTATTTCTATGTGTGCTGCAGAATGCAGCACACATAGAAAGAGCAAAAAATGAGGATTAATTATAAATTTCTCCTCGTAAATGCCATCCTGGCCTTAGTTTTTGGCACTGCCCCAGCCTTGTAAATCTGGGGCAGCGTCAAAAAGCAATGGGTGTTGCGTTGGAACGCCCACAGCAACACCCTGCCCGCCCCTTTGCCGCAGCGGACTCCTGCCAAAAGGGGCATATTTACAAGGTGGCGTTAAGTCACGTTAAGTGACTTAGCGCCACCTTGTAAATATGGTGAACGGCGCAACGCCACCAGAGTGCAAAAAATAAATTGACGCTCTGTACAGGTCTATATACATAGGAATGGCGCTGCTGCTCTGTTCCCCAACACTGGCGCACAATTAGACTATTTAGCACCAAGCACACATCTTTGCTCCACAGTGTAAAGGTGTGTGATTTCTAGCATAGGTTCTGTACTGGAAGCGTTCCCTTCAAGTACGCCATACTATGCAAGACAAAGTTTGAAACTTTTCAGATTTTGAGGCCCAGATTTACTATAACTTTGGTTTGGGAAAGCCTCACTTTTGTGGCGCAGCCCGATGCAAAATCCTTTCGGGCTCATTTATGAGGTTTTGGCGCAGGGCAGTGCCACAAGGAATCTTGCTGCGCTGCCCCTGCGTCAAAAGAAAAGGACAGGAATGCACCATATCTATCAGATACGGTGCTTTCCTGTCCTTTTCCACTGCGGTGGCGCACAACGTGCTGCCATGCACCAATGCAGGCACCCTTGCACCATGGTGCAAGGGTGTCTGCGTAGAGGGGCTGATTGATTTTGTGCAGGAAGGGACACCTTTCTGCACAAAATCAATCAATTCAGGCGATTTCCTCTTTCTATATGTGCTGCAGAATGCAGCACACATATAAAAAGGAAAAAACTATGAGAAATGAAAACATTTCTCCTCATTGCGTCTCCCTAGCGCCACCCCTGGGGTGGCGTTTATTCTGATGTATTCCCAGGTTTAGGATTTCTCGTAAATCTGGGAATGCTTCAGACTCCATGGGTGTTGCGTGGGAACACCCGCAGCAACACCCGTGGAACGCCATTTTCACGCAGTGTTCTGCGTGAAAGGGGCACGTATTTACAGGCCACGAAAAGACACGTAAAGTGGCTTTAAGTGGCCTTGTAAACATGGAGTGGCACATTGCGCCACTGGAACGTCAAAAAAGTGACGTTCTGGCGGCACAAAAGTGCTGCAAGGGGCATCATAATTGAGGCCCTCCATGTGTAGGTATATCGGACACTACACTGCTTACCTACTTGTTTGCGCCTTGTTTCACTTAGTGTAAGGATTTCATGCAAAGCTAGGTCCGACTGTTCTAGTTGATATGGCCTTAAGGGAAATCTAACGGTATATGCACAGATCTGCCCCAGACACGGCCCATATGCATAACTTAACTGCAGGTTGGCACTTTGAAGAGCGCACTCATTTTAATTCTGGGGTGTGCCAGTTTATTGCACTAAAAGCCTAAAGTGCACGAAAAGTGCACCTTCTACCTTTGTGTGAGTACACCACTACCCTTTAGTAAATCTGGCCCTATATTGATAAGCACGTTGATGACTCAAACGGCCATAATGACCATAATAAATTACACTGGGCCTTACTAATGTGAGCCATCAAGCCAGGGACGAGTTGGAATAATCATTTAGCAGATAGCAAGCAAAGCATCTAACTACAGGCCTACAATGCAGGTGGAGACCAGAAAGAGTGGAATGGCTATTAAAGCCAAGTATCACACTTGATAATTCATAAATGCTGGTTTGTTGGACTATAGTGTGATTTGTGAGTCAGCCGTGAGTGTTTCTGTGCCAGCTAAAACAAGTTTGTTCTCTTTTTCAACAAGTGTAGACGTTTTTGGCCATACTGACCACCAAAACACTGATCTAGCTTGTCCACTTTATCACCAACTTGTGAAACTAGGCACTCTATAAGGGGTCCAGGAGTCTTGCTTTCTTGGACAGTTTTTCTCCTCTCACTATTCTGTCCATTCAAAAGGCTGACAGTCATGGCTCCAGACCCGCCTACCCTCCTACCTTGTAACTCGTACACTACACATTTATAAACACGGTTTACAACCACACACATTAGCCAGTTGCTCAAGCACAAATCCTAATAGACATAAGACATAAAAAGGCAGACACAATTCACCAAGGTGCAGATGTACTAAGAACTAGTCGCAAAATACTGTTGGCAATTTGGCAACAGTATTTTTGGGATCAGTGTGGTAATTTGGGAACCGACCTGTGTACTAATAGGTCAGTTCACAAATTATCGATTCCTAGTGGGTCGCAATTTGACCTGCCTCATGAATATTAATATGGTTGTTTCATTTTTTAAGAGTAGGAAGGGTTGCATGAGACATACTGTTAAAAAATGTTTTTGTCAACATTCACAAAGTGGAAGGGGTCCCTTGTAGGCCCCTCCCCGTTAGCGAATGGCTTACCACCTCCTTTGAGAAGGTGGTAAAAGAGTAATGTTTTGCAACCGAATTTGGCTGCAAAACATTAATACATACCAATACGATGCAGTATTTAGAATGAACTTCCTAGACACGACCCCTCCAAATACTGACTCAGTATTGGGTCAGAAACCTAAACTGCGATTCCGTAACTTGCTGCACAAAAAATACTTCATACATCCAGCCGCAAATTTCTTGCATTTGAAATTTAAAATCAATTATTGCCAAAGCCAACGAACTTGGCTTTATTGTGGTAATATATGCAAACCAAGGCAATATCTAATGCTATTGTGGTGACAATGGTGGTGTTGGTAATGGTGGTGATAATGTTGGTGGTAGTAGTAATGAGGTTAGTAAGGGTTATGGTAGTGGTGGTAATGATGATGGCGATGGTGGCAGTGGGGGTGATGTTAATAGTGTTGCTAATTGTTGTAGTGGTGGTGGTTTTGGTGGTAATAATGGCGATAAAGGTGGTGGTAAAGGTGGTTGTGGTAATTGAAGTGGTGGTGTCCTGGCAAAATCATTAAAAACCTACTAAAGTAAAGACAGTGTACACAAAAGGGTTGTTTTGCATATACAATGTATGTATGGGATAAAGAATTGAATCTGTGTTTGAGTGTATTTTTCAGATGTAAAATAATCTGTAATACATTGCACTGCAAACACTCCGGATGAGGTGAATGATACACAAAACAACAAACAGCATGAGGTGAGAGAGTAGTACTCCTCTGGGTGGATCACTGTCTGCGGCCTTCAACATTGTCTCCCTAACACCCTCATCAGAAGACTCCATGAGATTGGAATACAAGGATCCGTTCTCATATGGATCTGTTCTTTCCTCAGGGTAAGAACCCAAAAGGGTCAAGCTGCCACCCTTCACATCAGAGACCAAAAAACTGATATTTGGAGTCCCACAGGGATCATCCCTCAACCCCACCCTTTTCAGCACATACATGTCACAGCTGGCCAACATTATCTGATCACAAGACATCACCCTCATCTCCTATGCTGATGACATCCAACGCATCCTCTCACTGACGGGCAAGACAACCACCACCGGACCAACTTTACCAACTGCATGACTATGGTCGCTGACTGGATTTGAACTGAAGCTCAACTTCAACAAGACAGAAGTAGTGGTCTTAAGCAACAAGACCTCCCCAAAAGACTCCACTTGGTGGTCGTCGGAGCTAGGACAACACTCACACACACAGACCATGCAAGAAATCTAGATCTAGAGATCATCCTAAATAACAAGCTCAACATGATGGCTTAAGTCAACGTAGTGTGCACCTCCTGCTTCCACATCTTATACATTCTGTGAAAGATCTTCAAATGATTGCCTCAGAATACCAGACTGACCATCACACAAGCACTCCTCACCAGCAGGCTGGACTACGGCAACACTCTCTATGTCAGAATCTCCAAACAACTCCTACACAGACTCCAGACAATCCAGAACACCACCACAAGACTCATACTAGACCTGCCATGCCGCACCCACATCACATCTCAGGAAAATTCACTGGCTCCCAATTCTCAAGCGCAGACAATTCAAACTTTTCATGCACACATACAATGTCCTTCACAACACAGGACTAGAATACCTGAACAGCCACATACACTTTCACCAACCCACCAGACACATATACTCTGCCTCATTCTCTTTCGCACACATTCCACACATCCACAAAAGCAAAATTGGAAGTTGCTCGTTCTCCAACATCGCACCCAAGACATCGGACGACCTCCTTCAACACATCAGAGCCTCCTCCTCACATCTTGAGTTCCGCAAGAAGCTGAAGACCTGGATCCTCATATAAGCAACTTGGGGACCACATACCTCCACACCTGCCCAAGCGACTGTATACTCTCTCGGGTGATTAGTGCGCTATATAAATTAACATAACATACCCACCATGCTATGACGGCATCGCTCATCTGTCAGCATTTTTGTTTTCATTTTCCGAAAATAAGCTCCAAAGCAGGAGATTTCTCTTAGTGATTGGAGGACATTTTAAAGTCTGGTACTGCTATGGTGTACAGGGTGGATGTGGGCAGAGAAAAATGGCCAGCAAAGGTTGGGCATTCCTGCTCCTTGTAAGCTGGGGGTTGCCCATGATTGATGGCGGTTTCAACTGCAGATCTCTGCAGTTAGGAAACCCAGCATACTCTGTAATCTACATAAAATGGGGGATGCAAGAGTTGGGTTGGCAGGGCATCCACTGATCTTCAGCAGATGCCCCGTTATCAAACAACCCTAATTGAAGCCATCATTTTGCACGTTGTTAAATGACTTTATGTGCGACATGAGCACTGTGAATTAACTAAAAGTGGACACATAACGCTTTATAAGGGTCCTGCGTAGTCTCAACCAGGGGTAATTTTTCAGAAATCACATCTGAATTTTCTTTTTTTCTTATGGCACTTAGGCTCACTCTTCATGCTAACGGTATTGTTCCCATGAAAATCAAGTCTACTTTGTTAGTTCAGGCTCTCTGCGCTTGATGCACAATGGTAAATTACTTTCTAACATGGTGATGTATTTTGACTGAGTGAAAACTGGAACTATTTCTCTTTTCCTGAAGAAAACAATACTTGATGATATTGTACTAACTCACTTCTTTTTTACTGCCAGTCTCACATTTGTTGATAAAACAATTAAAAATGATGTCTCTCATGGTTTTAAGAAAACCAAAGCGGTGTTGCTCCTGAGGGGATCTTTGTCCCTGAATTGTCACTTTGCCTGCATGAATTCCTTAACCTGCGATGAAGGCATCCATGTTATTGGTTACCGGCGACTGGCGTCTAGAAACGATCTGCCCAGTAATACATGTTTTTTTGCCCCACCATTGCACTGTGTGCCAAACACTGATCTCTACCAACACTAGAGCCTCCCATTTCCTATCCACTTATGACCATTGTTTGGCTTAACATTCTTGTAAAAGATGATTGTTGAGATATAAATATCCTGTGCATGGTGTACAGTTGTGTCCTCGCCCTGGATGGCCAACTGCAAGTATCTTGTATCCCGCTTTTTGGATTTCTGGAGCCACCCTCGCATTAATGTAGCGTGTACGGAAAGACCAAGGCCTGTCCCTTGATATGAGTCCCACCCTGGAGCCAGCCTCTCGAGAATGTAGCGTGTACGAAAAGGCTAAAGCCTATCCCTTGATATGAGTCCCACCCTGGAGCCAGCCTCTCCTTAATGTAGAGTGTACAAAAAATACAAAGGCCTGTCCCTCAATTTGAGTCCCACCCTGGACAGTGCACCAAGCATGCTCTCTGTTGTGAAAGGGGACTATTGTCTTTCTCACAGAATCAAGCAGGTAGCACGGTGGAGCCAGTATACCTTGATACTGCAATTTGTAGTGATCCAAGTGTGACCAGACCTTTTTATCCGTGTCAATGGAGTGGTGCCCTACTTGCTCACTCGTATAAAGTTCTCCTCCTCCCTCTGCTGATGTCCTGAGTGCATGAATGTATATATGTTTGGGTGTTACACACACTGTATGCCTGAGTGAACCAGACTTTTCCCTTTCCATCATTGCTGTTCCTCCCATAGTTTCTGCCTGATTTTGCCAATCCATTTTGTTTCCTGACATGTGGTGTTTGATGTCACTAACTGCCACCCATATCCGAGTTTACCCCTTACCTAGTGAGTTATAAACTACCCTTACGTGCTGTCTCATAAAACTGTAACGAAAGAACAACTAACGGCACTGGTGACCCCACTGTTTAAAAGCTAACAACCAATTATCAACTGTGAATTTTCTTTTAGCACCCAGTTGATGTCGGTCTGTCGAAGTACTAGAAATCTAACAGCAACACCAGAAAAGCATTAATAAAGACAGTACATAAAATAACTTGCCACAATTTTAACATGATAACTTGCCTCAGAAGTTAAGGGGTGAACTATGTGCCGGTCAGGCATGTTAAAATAAGCACAGCCTTATAATTTATTATTGCTTTGTTTAGATAGGGGGAAAAAACCAATGGGGGGGTGTTTAATTAAAAAGATTTAAAAACTTACCTTCCCGGGTTCCGCGACGTCGCGGCTCCTGGCCGAGTCACGTTTTCCTGCTCTCCTGCTGAACAGGAAGCAGGCAGCCTCCCTCCCCTCCCCTAAGCCAATCACAACATTACAAAGGCAGCATTGTGATTGGTGGGGACAGTGCCCAGCCGGCGCCTATGGGGAGGCCATTTTCTCTATGAGAAAAGTCAGTGTGCGCATGACTGGTTTGGTCGGCCCCAGAGGGCCGACCAAACAGTCAGGGCCCACAGCATTGGGCAAGCCACTCCTCCACGATACCCCAAAACCCGCCCGCCCACAACAAGGCATACCCTTCTGCTTTCTCGCAGTGCGAGAAGCAGAAACATAAAATGGTATTTAAAATATTGCGAGAAAGTAGTGGGGCAACA
Organism: Calotriton arnoldi; assembly: GCA_963921515.1. NCBI lineage: Eukaryota > Metazoa > Chordata > Amphibia > Caudata > Salamandridae > Calotriton > Calotriton arnoldi. The sequence continues at coordinate 1,697,506 of CAWUFW010001064.1, forward strand.
CTCCTCCGCCCTAATGGAGGAGCCGACCCTGCAGAAATTCACACGCACACTGCTGTACTGCAGCAAGTACTGTCAGCACTTACGTTAACTTGCGCCAGGCTCAGGCCGTGAGCCACAGGAATTCAGGTTTGCCGCCCACCACCTGAGAGTCTTGTGACAAAGTTCTGGCTGCTGCAATGGTCACTCGACTAAGTCTCCACAGTCCCTCGAATTCGTAGCGCACACCGGGGTCAATTGTGAATGTTTTAAACTTACTGCAGCTGAGCAACGCGGTGGCCGGTGCGAGCACTGCAGGCAGCACTGCGCCATGATTTGCCGACAAACCAGCCAGCCTCCAACTAACCTCCGTCATCCGAAGTGAGCACTACAGGACGTCATGTGAAGAGCCCCAACCCTGCGAGAGCAGCACGCACACGCCAGCGGTGCCAGCCACTCCAGTTTGCTTTAACATTATTAGGCAGCACTAAAGGCTTGACAGCCAGGCACTATGCCTATAATGCGTGACAAAGCGATACCAAAGGGGATGATGGACGGAGCGCTTGAGCAAATCAAACACTCACCCCCAGTCAACTGATCTGGGTTTAATCCATCATCATTCTTTAGCTCACTCCACCACCCCAGTTCAGACATGGCCATATGCAAATCAGTCTGACCCTGTGCCTCATGGGAACAGTCCAGCCCGAACTGCCAAGCCATGTCTTCCCTGAACCGGAAACAAGCATCCTGGGACCGGTTTCGGGCTAATCAGCCGTCATCAGCCAGGCTAGCTTGAATCCAGTGGCAGAGTGAGCAAGGGACCCACGTCTGGGCATAGCCTGCCAACTTAGGGCGAACAAAGCGATACCAAAGGGGATGATTGCATTTGTCACCCCGAGTGGGACGGGTATGCCCAGACGTGGGTCCCGTGCTCTCCATGCCACTGGAATCAAGCTATCCTGGCTGAAGAGGGGTGAAACCCCGAAACCGGTCCTAGGATGCTTGTTTCCAGTCCAGGGAGGACCTGGCTTAGCAGTTCGGGCTGGACTGTTCCCATGGGGCACAGGGTCAAGACTGATTTGCATATGGCTGGGTTCAAACTGGAATGGCATGGTGAGCAAAAAAACGATGGATTTAGGCCCAGATCTCTGTACTGGGGTGAATGTATGACATTGTTCTGCATTCTGTCCATCAACTGTTGTTTTGCATTTATAATGCGTGACAAAGCATTTCAGTGCGGTGATGCGGAGCACCACACTGAAGAAAACGAGTTACTTACCTGTAACTTCAGTTATCCAGTATTGGTATCTTTCATAGATTCACATGATTGAATCATCCCCGCCGTCGAGGTGGGAGTCTCACGGTAAAATTAAATATATACATGTATACAGCAGTAGTAAACATATTATAATAGGCTATAATGGACTACACAGTCACTGAAGTAGCCCATCCTTGTCCTTTTGTAAAAAGAACCAAAGTTGAAACACAGCCAATCAGGCTCCAGCACCCTCTAGAACACTCCACAGAGAGGCAAGTCCCTCAGATTTTTGAGCACAAGTGTCACAAGTAATATGGTCGTAATAAGGGAAGCCTTCTCGGGGAGGAGAGTGGGTTGCATGTGAATCTATGAAAGATACCAATACTGGATAACTGAAGTTACAGGTAAGTAACTTGTTTTCTTATCCAGTATTGGATCTTTCATAGATTCACATGCTTGAATCAGAATAGCTAGCAGTTAAACTATTAAATTTTAGAGGATGGTGGGTATCATACAAATGGCACATAGATACCTCATAAAAAGATATACTTCAACATATCTACAATATGTAAGAAGCATTTGTAGGAAGGTGGAATCTGACTGCATGGTTGCCCCCACTTTTTTTCTGGTTTTTTGATGGTTTTTGACTTAGTTTGGCTGGGAACCTGCTATCCAGGACCCCAGCCTAGCTGCTTCCTCTCTAAATTGATTCCATGTACCTTAGGTACATCCCAGATTGGATCCTGGAGTGCCCTTATAAGTCCCTAGTATATGGTATACTATGTACCCAGGGCATAGGTACCCCAGAGGCCTACCAGGGGCTGAAGCATGTATTGTGCCACCCCTGGAAAGCCATCCAAAATGACACCACAGGACTGCTACTGCAGCCTGAGTGAGGTGGTGCCTGCACCCCTTACAGAGATATAGGTTCACTATATCTCACCTATCACTGCACATAGAAACCTATCAGTCACCCCTATGGCAGGCCTTATCAATCCTGAAGGCAGGGTGCTTGGTTATATGTGAGAGGGTGCCCATGCATGAGCAGAGCACCCCTGCAGCCTTCGGAATATATCCTCCGGGGTTGTCTGTGGTGCAGCCTGACCATATACTCTTAAGTGCATTATAACCTCGCGGTAAAATGCTAACTTTGGACTGGCTGAACAGAAACATGTCGTGTTTGGTGTCAAACACCTTGGAATCCTACTCCCCCGCCAGTCCTGGTGGCGGGGGTAGAATTCCACCCTTCTAGAGGGAGAGACATGTCCCCACTGGTATACCCGGTAGAAACCTTAAAGAGCCCTGGCATCACAAAATGGATGCTGCAGCCACAGACACGAGTCAGGCCTCCTGCTGCGGACCGAAACTCCGGCAGGGGAGGCCTGGACAATAGGTCTCCTGTCACAGGGAGGTGTGACCTCCTCCCAGACAGGCCTTAGTGGATTGGGGCTGGGTGGGTGCACTCTCTGAGTGCTTTGAAGTCCTGCACTGGTGGCACATTTGGTGTCCTCATGCATACCCCAGTTCAAACCGGTTGCAGGGGCTACCAACCCCTGCTATGGCGCGAAACTGGACAAAGGAAATGGGTGTAGCCACCCCTCTTTCCAAACCCTCCCATAGGTGGGTCCACAGAGTTAGTCCAACCCCTTTCCTTAGTATAGGTAAGGGAACCCTGGCAACAGGACTTTAGATATCCCTGGACGAAACTCTGAAGCTGAATCCTGGACCTTCGACACTCTACTCAAGACTAGAGGACTGAAGAAATCTACCTTGGGGTCAAGGAGTGACTCCCCTGCTTGGCAGGCACCAACAAAGCATTTGCCGGTCTGCATCTCCGAAGCTCCCGCCGGACTCCGAAGTACTTGCAGCCCAGGAAGAGGATTTCCAGACATCTCAGAGGCCGACCCGAGTCCCCAGCAAAGCTGAGACCTGCAGCCCTCGTGAGTAGCGTGGAACCGGAACTCCTGGTCACCGTGCACATTTGCTAGTGCATTGACTTCTCGACAACTCTTGAAATCCTGCTTTGGGTTACTCGTAGCCCAGGCCCCGAGCACCATTTGCACCGAAGATTGTGAGCCTACACTTCACGAGTGTTCCGTGGGCCCGCTTCTTGCATTTCCGCTCGATGCTCCTTCGCGATCCCTGGTCCGTCAACTGGTGGGTCCCTGTGAAGGCAACTCTGATTTTCATTGGGCGTTTCTGGTTGCTCCAGACGTGCCCTAACTCCCCACCAAGTGGTGAGTCCCTCAGACCTTGCTGGTCTGCTCCGAAGCATCTTTCTCCTTTCTGCGTGGGTTGCTGTTGCCAAGGCTTGTTGTGTTCAATCCGGACACCAACACTGCAGCATTCGACATCCTTCGTGGGACAGCTCGAATCCAGCTCCTGGTCATCGTCGATGCCTCCTGGTCCTCGTGGCTGAAGAGTCAAGCTTCACCTCTTTCACCTGAAGCACCCGGCATCGGTGGGCATTCGACTATCGTGCCCCTGGTCACTGGCAAGTGACCCAGACTCTGTCCCCTCTGCTTTCAGGTTCTTCTCTTCTCCGATCCAGGCTTAGATCTCTTCGGACACTTCGCATCTTCCCGGCAGCAGCACTTCGTGGCAGGCTGCCATTGAAAACGACGACGCAACCCGACACCATTTGACACCTATGCACCCGGCTTCCCTGGGTGAGGTAATTCGAGTACTCCGGTGCTCCCGTGGGTGTTGACCCTAGAACTGTCTAAGTCCAAGAGGGTTTGGTCCTAGTCCATTTCTAAGTGTCCCTAAACTCTAAAACGATAACCGCGACTTTCCCATAGACTTTAACGGAGCTCGCGGCTGTGTTCACACACTGCACACAGCCCCCATGGGTCCCCTGTGTCACTACCTTGGGTGGTTCCTTGGGGTCCCAGCGATTCTACAGGCTCTAGGCCTTGTGTCTACTTAAGTCGTGGTTCTTATACCACTTTCTTAATATATGGTTTGGTACGCCCCTAGGGCTAATCATATATTGTGCTATTTTACTGTGCTATTCGACTTGTTAATTGTGTACTTTCACCTCTAGCCTCATAAAGAGACTATTGGGTTGTGTTTAGTAATAAATACATATATTTTATATATATACCTGGTGTGGTTCTCCTTTCATTTGGTCATTCATGAGGTTATAACTGGTAAAACAATAGCTTAACACTCCTTCAAGACTTAGCCTGAAGGCTGCTCTCCATAGCTACCACTAGGATAGCTTTCAATAAAGGTTGTCTTTAAACCTATCATCAATAAAGGTCGATTGGACTGGTGCAAGGTGCCCACTATAACTAGTGGACAGCATATACCAGGCCAACTTCTCACATTGGTGTGCAGTGGTTGGATTCAAGCTTGCCTTGTTTTACCAGATAATCTCAAGTGTGTGACTAACTGAAAACCACTAAAGGTACCTGAGGTACATATAAATTCAAGCTTAGAAATACAGTAAGTTCTACTGAACTTAGAGTTGTGTGTCAAGGGCTTAGCACACCCTTTCTACAACTCAAGAGAGTTTAGTAGGCCACACTAGAGTAGGTAGTGCATACACCACACCTCACTAGTGATGTCTTCAAGGCCAGGAACCAGTAGGTCCCTGCCAGAAGCCAGTGGGCTTCTACCCTCCAAGTATGACAACCTCCCATTCTTGGAATTGAGAGAGTTGTGCAAGACTAGGAAGCTGAAGACAGGCAAAAGTGCCAACACCCAACGTCTCATGGAGATGCTTCTGCTGGATGATCTCAGAAGACCCCTAGGGCCTGAAGGGGTAGGCAGGCAGGGTGGGGCAGAAGATGAGGAAGGGACCAAGGGTGAAAATACCCAGGACCGGACCTCTGAAACTGGCCAGGAAGATGACAATGATCTTACCCTGGACAATCCAGCTCCTCCTGCAGATGAGGGAGAGGACCAGAATGGCCTCCCCTTTGTCCCCCCAGGAAGAGTTGTGAGGGTGCCTAGAAGGTCAAGATCTCCTTCTCAGGAGTCTAACCATTCTGACACCTCAATAGGGACCTCTGTTTCCTCTCATAGGAGGGAATCCTCTCATGAAAGGAAAAAGAGACTGCTCCTGTATGAAGAAGCTCAGCTTAGGATCAGAAAAGAGCAGTTGGCTATAGTCAGGGAGTCCCTAGAGCTTCATAGACAAAGAAGAAAGTTGGGACTAGAGTCCCATGGTGGCAGCAACTTCCCTAGTGATAGGGAAAGGTCTAATGACCATAGAAACCTAAGCAAGATTGTCCCTCCCTACCAGAGTGGGGATGACATCCACAAATGGATTACTGCACTGGAAAGGGCCTGTAAAGTTCAGAGGGTCCCCCAGGAGCAGTGGGCAGCAATCTTGTGGCTCTCCTTTGCAGACAAAGGTAGAGACAAGCTCCTCACTGTTAGAGAAGAGGATGCTGACAATTACAAAGTCTTGAAGAGTGCTCTAATTGATGGGTTTGGCCTAACCACTGAACAGTATAGGTTGAAGTTCAGAGACACCCAAAAGGCTCAGACTCAACACTGGGTTGCCTTTGTAGATTGTGCTACTAAGGCCCTGGAAGGTTGGATACATGGCAGCAAAGTGCATGACTTTATAGGATTGTACAATTTGATTATGAGGGAGCAGATCCTTAATAATTGTCAAAACCAGCTTTTACACCAGTACCTGGTGGACTCTGTTCTGACCTCTCCCCAAGAATTGGGAAAGAAGGCAGACAAATGGGTCAGAACCAGGGTAAGGCCTAAGAATCAGGGTGGTGACCAGAAGAAAGATTCTACCAAGTCCCAAGAGAAAGGTGGGGATAAATCTAAGGATAAGTCCACTACAGTGCCCCAAAAGTCCTCTTCTGGGGGTGGGCCTCAAACTCCTTCCTCTCCTGAAAAGAAACCATATTGCCATGTCTGTAAAAAGCCTGGGCACTGAAAAACTGATCCCAGTTGCCCCAGGATTGGCAATATAGAAAATGTTCCTCCAACAAATACTACCACCCCTCCTGGTACTACCAGTAGTAATCCTCCAGTTGGGAGTAGTCCACCCAAAATGTTAGGTGCTTTTGCAAGGGGAACAGAGGTGGGCCCTAGTTTAGACAGGACCCCCTCAACAGACTCCTCTGACTCTGATGGTGGTATAGGATTTGCCACCTTTACCATGGGTCCCAATGCATTGGGCAGGTACAGACTGGAGCCCATGATTAATGGTCAGAAAGCTGTGGCATTCAGGGACACAGGGGCTAGTGTCACCATGGTGGCAGGGAAACTAGTCCCCCCCTCACCAGCTTATACCTGAGTTTAAATACCAGGTGACCAACATTTATGGTGTCAGAACAGATCACCCCATGGCCATAGTCAATCTCAGCTGGGAAGGGGTCACAGGCCCAAAAAGAGTGGCAGTGTCCCCAACCTTGCCTGTAGATTGCCTGATGGGCAATGATCTAGAAATTTCAGCCTGGGCTGAAGTTGAACACCAAGCCCATCTGAGAATGCTGGGCATCCCTGAGAAAGTTAGGGGGCTGTGATGGCCACAGCCCCACCCCAGGAAAGTTTTGGAGTGATGGAGCCTGAAAGAATGGCCCACTCTCCTCCACAAGAGAGCACAAGGGTTGAAGAAAAGTCTTCTTCCCCCAGACTATAGGTAAGGGTCAGCCTCCTCAGGGAACTGATCCTACCCCTAGTGAAGGAACTGCCCCAGAGGTAGTCAGGCCTTGCCTGGCAACCCCTCTGATGGCAGGGGACCCTTCCAAGGTGGTACCCAGTCTGGAGCAGGTAACCTGCCCCTCTCTACCCTGCCTCAGTCAGCCCAAGGCTGCAGAGGTCAGGGAGGTCAGTGGACCCCACAGGGCCCCCTGTCCAGAGGAACCCCCCCATCAGCAGATTAGGGGCACCCAGTCTAGTAGCCCTAGCCAGGTGAAAATTCCTCAACACACTGAGGGATCCCCCATACCTTTGGGTAGGGACCTCCCCCAGAAGGACTCTGTTAGGCAAGGGCAAACCTGGGACCAAAAGGTTCCACACCTGCCATGTCCCTCCAGTGTTCCATTCAAAGGGACCCAACCCCCAGCTGTAGGCAGCCAAAGGTTGACCCTTAGAGCAAAGTGCAACTCAGTCATGGAAAGACAGGCATACATGGTGACCAGTGATCTGAGGAAGCAGAGACCAACTTTCCTAGGGTCTCACTTCCCTACTCAAGACACCTCATCAGCCTTTTACTTTACCAAAGCACACCACAGGTAGTAATTCCCCATGGTGGAGACCCTCTCATACCCTTAGGGTGAGGGATAGCTTAGTGGACCATAAGACAGGGGGTAACCATGCTAGTGCAGGTACTTCCTTATATGGCCACTTAGTCAATAAAGGCTCAACTGGCCAAGGTTAGCCTTATCTCCTTTCGTTTGGGGGGGGTTTATGTAGGCAGGAGGAATCTGACTACATGGTTGCCCCCACTTTTTTTCTGGTGTTTTGATGGTTTTTGACTTAGTTTGGCTGGGAACCTGCTATCCACGACCCCAGCCTAGCTGCTTCCTCTCTAAATTGATTCCATGTACCTTAGGTACATCCCAGATTGGATCCTGGAGTGCCCTTATAAGTCCCTAGTATATGGTATACTATGTACCCAGGGCATAGGTACCCCAGAGGCCTACCAGGGGCTGAAGCATGTATTGTGCCACCCCTGGAAAGCCATCCAAAATGACACCACAGGACTGCTACTGCAGCCTGAGTGAGGTGGTGCCTGCACCCCTTACAGAGATATAGGTTCACTATATCTCACCTATCACTGCACATAGAAACCTATCAGTCACCCCTATAGCAGGCCTTATCAATCCTGAAGGCAGGGTGCTTGGTTATATGCGAGAGGGTGCCCATGCATGAGCAGAGCACCCCTGCAGCCTTCGGAATATATCCTCCGGGGTTGTCTGTGGTGCAGCCTGACCATATACTCTTAAGTGCATTATAACCTCGCGGTAAAATGCTAACTTTGGACTGGCTGCACAGAAACATGTCGTGTTTGGTGTCAAACACCTTGGAATCCTATCCCCCCGCCAGTCCTGGCGGCGGGGGTAGAATTCCACCCTTCTAGAGGGAGAGACATGTCCCCACCGGTATACCCGGTAGAAACCTTAAAGAGACCTGGCCTCACAAAATGGATGCTGCAGCCACAGACACGAGTCTGGCCTCCTGCTGCTGACCGAAACTCTGGCAGGGGAGGCCTGGACAATAGGTTTCCTGTCACAGGGAGGTGTGACCACCTCCCAGACAGGCATTAGTGGATTGGGGCTGGGTGGGTGCACTCTCTGAGTGCTTTGAAGTCCTGCACTGGGGGCACATTTGGTGTCCTCATGCATACCCCAGTTTAAACCGGTTGCAGGGGCTACCAGCCCCTGCTCTGGCGCGAAACTGGACAAAGGAAATGGGTGTAGCCACCCCTCTTTCCAAACCCTCCCATAGGTGGGTCCGCAGAGTTAGTCCAACCCCTTTCCTTAGTATAAGTAAGGGAACCCTGGCAACAGGCTTTAGATATCCCTGGACGAAACTCTGAAGCTGAATCCAGGAACTTCGACGCTCTACTCAAGACTAGAGGATTGAAGAAATCTCCCTTGGGGTCAAGGAGTGACTCCCCTGCTTGGCAGGCACCAACAAAGCATTTGCCGGTCTGCATCTCCGAAGCTCCCGCCGGACTCCGAAGTACTTGCAGCCCAGGAAGAGGATTTCCAGACATCTCAGAGGCCGACCCGAGTCCCCAGCAAAGCTGAGACCCGCAGCCCTCGTGAGTAGCGTGGAACCGGAACTCCTGGTCACCGTGCACATTTGCTAGTGCATTGACTTCTCGACGACTCTTGAAGTCCTGCTTTGGGTTACTCGTAGCCCAGGCCCCGAGCACCATTTGCACCGAAGATTGTGAGCCTACACTCCACGAGTGTTCCGTGGGCCCGCTTCTTGCATTTCCGCTCGAGGCTCCTTCGCGATCCCTGGTCCGTCGACTGGTGGGTCCCTGTGAAGGCAACTCTGATTTTCATTGGGCGTTTCTGGTTGCTCCAGACGTGCCCTAAACTCCCCACCAAGTGGTGAGTCCCCCAGACCTTGCTGGTCTGCTCCGAAGCATCTTTCTCTTTTCTGCGTGGGTTGCTGTTGCCAAGGCTTGTTGTGTTCAATCCAGACACCAACGCTGCAGCACTCGACATTCTTTGTGGGACAGCTCGAATCCAGCTCCTGGTCATCGTCAATGCCTCCTGGTCCTCGTGGCTGAAGAGTCAAGCTTCACCTCTTTCACCTGAAGCACCCGACATCGGTGGGCATTTGACTATCGTGCCCCTGGTCACTGGCAAGTGACCCAGACTCTGTCCCCTCTGCTTTCAGGTTCTTCTCTTCTCCGATCCAGGCTTGGATCTCTTCGGACACTTCGCATTTTCCCGGCAGCAGCACTTCGTGGCAGGCTGCCCTTGAAAACGACGATGCAACCCGACACCATTTGACACCTATGCACCCGGCTTCCCTGGGTGAGGTAACTCGAGTACTCCGGTGCTCCCGTGGGTGTTGACCCTAGAACTGTCTAAGTCCAAGAGTGTTTGGTCCTATTCCATTTCTAAGTGTCCCTAAACTCTAAAACGATAACCGCGACTTTCCCATAGAGTTTAACGGAGCTCGCGGCTGTGTTCACACACTGCACACAGCCCCCGTGGGTCCCCTGTGTCACTACCTTGGGTGGTTCCTTGGGGTCCCAGCGATTCTACAGGCTCTAGGCCTTGTGTCTACTTAAGTCGTGGTTCTTATACCACTTTCTTAATATATGGTTTGGTACGCCCCTAGGGCTAATCATATATTGTGCTATTTTACTGTGCTATTCGACTTGTAAATTGTGTACTTTCACCTCTAGCCTCATAAAGAGACTATTGGGTTGTGTTTAGTAATAAATACATATATTTTATATATATATACCTGATGTGGTTCTCCTTTCATTTGGTCATTCATGAGGTTATAACTGGTAAAACAGTAGCTTAACACTCCTTCAAGACTTAGCCTGAAGGCTGCTCTCCATAGTTACCACTAGGATAGCTTTCAATAAAGGCTGTCTTTAAACCTATCATCAATAAAGGTCGATTGGACTGGTGCAAGGTGCCCACTATAACTAGTGGACAGCATATACCAGGCCAACTTCTCACAGCATTTATGCACAAAGAGAGAATAAACCAGCAATAACATGCAAAGCAAATATATTGAATTAGTATTTAATAAATAATCACCTCCGAAACAGAGGCTTACCTTATTATACCAGCAATACCAGCATTTTGTAAAGCGCACAGCTACCTCCGGAGAGGTGTCCCGGCGCTGGGGGCCCTCGGCAAGATTAAGCAAGCTATTGCCCAGAGTCACATGGTGCTGGGCTAACCTGCCGCCGGCCCCGGAGATCGAACCGTGAACCCCGTGGTCCAGAGTCAGGCACCCTGGCCGCTGCGCTACACCTCTTCCATATTGGAAATGGTTGCGTAAAACTGCTTGTCCTACTGCTGATTCTGCTTCTGTAGCCAAATCCAAGCAGTAATGCTGTGTAAATGTATGTACATTTTTCCAAGTTGCAGCACAGCACATTTTATCCAATGGCACTACAGCAAAAAGAGCTGCTGATGATGACACTGCTCTTGTGGAATGAGCTTTAGGTTTGACAGCAAGAGGACTTCCTGCTTTAGAGTGGCAAAATTGAATAGCTGATACAATCCACCTTGCAATTGTTGCTTTAGTCACTGCCGTACCTGGTTTTTGCACACCATAGGACACAAACAATTGATCCGACCTTTGGATGGACTTAGTATGTGACAGATAACATTTTAGACATCTCTTTACGTCCAGAGTGTGAAGAGCCTTTTCAGCCAGGGAAGCAGGACTAGGAAAGAATGTACGCAGAATAATTGGCTCATTAAGATGGAAAGACAATGGAATCTTAGGAATGAAAGTAGGATTCGTTCTAAGTAGAACATAGTCACTGGTAAAGCGAAGGTATGGCTCTTTAATAGTTGCGGAAGTTTTTTTAAAAATTGCGGAAGTAAGAGCTAACAAAAGAGCAACTTTCCAGGAGACATATTTACATTCGCTCTGTGAATTGGTTCGAAGGGATGCTTCATAAGTTGCGCCAAAACTAGATTAAGTCTCCATTCCAGAGGAGGAGCTCTTATAGGAGGGTATGCTCTGAAAAGTCCTTTCATGAACTGCTTGACCAGACGGCTAGAACAAAGAGATGGACCGCCAAAGGAAAGCCTGTAAATATAGATGGCGGCCAGATGTAGCTTAATGGATTTGAACTTAAGGCCAGATTTAGCCAGTGAGAGCAGGTAAGGTAAAATTTTGTCCGGAGAACAGTCGAGGATGTACCTCATTATTAAGACACCACGAACAAAAACGTTTCCATTTGAGAGAGTAAGTCTAAATCGTGGATGGTGACCTTGCTTTAGTAAGTATGTCTCTACAGTCCTGAGGCAAATCTAACTCCTTGAATTCAGAGAGTTCAAAAGCCAGGCATGCAGCTGCAGCGGGGCTGGATGTGGGTGGAGAATCTGGCCCCTGCTCAATGTCAACAGTGTTGGCGATACTGGAAGGCGATAAGGTCTGCATTCTGAGAGTAGGAGAAGCTCTGTGAATCAGTGCTGACGTGGCCAACGGGGGGCAATGAGAATTATTCGCCACGGTTCCATTTTCAACTTCATTAGAAGTCTTGGGAGTAACGGAAAAGGGGGAAAGGCGTGGGCGAAGATCCCCGTCCAACTCATCAGAAAAGCGTTTCACCAAGAGCCTTTTTCTGGTTCTCGGCTGGCATAGAATTGGCATTTCCGATTTGTCTCGGAAGCAAAGAGATCCAAGTTGGGCTTGCCCCACATCTGGAAGATGTATTCTAGAACCTTATGACCCAGCTCCCATTCATGGCAAGAATTGGAAGTCCTGCTCAAGGAGTCTGCTAGACTGTTCTTTATCCCAGGCAGATGTTCCACCTTTATGGATATGTGATGAGAGAGAAGCCATTTCCATATTTCTTGAGCTTCCTGAGATAGGATGTGAGAGCGCGTTCCCCCTTGCTTGTTAAAGTAATGCATGCATGTGGTATTGTCCGTCCTTATGAGGACCGAGGATCCTTGAAGCCTTGGGAGGAAAGCGTGCAAAGCTAGAAATATGGCGCGAAGCTCCAGGAAGTTGATATGCATTTTTGCAAGTCCTTTGGACCATTTACCCCTTATGCGGAGGTCTCGAAGGTGAGTCCCCCATCCTTCGAGAGAAGCGTCTATAGTGAGGACGAACTCCGGTGTCAGAGAAAGGAAAGTTAGCCCCTTCGAGAGATTGCTGGAGCGTTGCCACCAAAGCAGAGCTGTTCGCATGGCTGGAGTGATCCTTACTAGGTCGTCGAACGAACCGGTCACCTGAAGCCATTGTTTGTCTAGTTCTTCTTGAATAGGTCTCATTCTGAGACGAGAGTAAGGTACCAATAGGATTGCAGAGGACAGCATTCCGAGAAGAGATTTTATTAGCCTCACAGAAGCAAAATTTCTTCCTCTTAACTTTGTTGCTAGAGAAATTAGGTGTGATTGCCTTTCAGTGGACAAGAATGCCTTATCTTAGATAGTGGCCATCACTGCCCCTAGAAATTGCGTCCTCTGAGAGGGATGTAGAACTGACTTTTGAAAGTTGAGAGATAGCCCCAGGGATTGAAACATTTGAAGGCAAATTAACGTTGCTTTTGCGGGTGTTGAAAAGATGGTGCTTTTATCAACCAGTCGTCTAGGTAAGGGAACAGCAGCAGGCCCTGCAGCCTGACATGAGCAGCAACTGGAGCTAGACATTTTGTAAAAACTCTTGGATCTGACTGCAGACCAAAAGGGAGAACTCTGAATTGAAAATGAGCACCTGCTACAGTGAAACAGAGAAACTTTCGATGTTTGGGATGGATAGGGAAATGAAAATATGCATCCTGCAGATCTAGCGTCGTCATGAAATCTGCATGATTGAGGAGCTGCAGAATCTCCTGAAGAGTGACCATACGGAAGGACTTTTTCTGCAGATATTTGTTTAATCTCCTTAGGTCTAGAATTGGCCACCACTCCCCGACTTTTTCTTTATCAGAAAGAGATGGGAATGAAAACCTTTTCCCACTTGGAAGTGAGGCACTCTTTCTATAGCTCCTTTCTGGAGCATAAAGCTGGCTTCTTCTTTGAGGAGACTGAGATGAGGTGGAGATTTCTTTAGAGGTGGGTGGGGCGGAGGGATCTTTATAAATTCTAGGGTATGACCAAATTTGACTATGTCCAGTACCCATTTGTCCGAAGTAATTTTCTTCCATTGGTCGAAATGTAGAGAAATATTTGAAGTCCTGGGGTTGAGGCGTGGCCGAATTGTTGAATGTGCTGGGGAGGTGTCACTGCTTTCTAGTATTGTCTCTGAACTACTGGGGCTGTTTTCTCCTGTTTTGCTGTTGGGGTAAGCGGTAAGATTGTTGTGGTTGATAGCCATATCTATATGATAAGTCTGGGGCTGATATTTTTGGTAGCTCCCACGAAAGGAGTAAGACCCTCTATCACGGGCGCCATCAAAGGGTGTTTTCCTGTACTGAAATGTACCTAAGGCTTTAGCTGTGTCCTTTTTAATTTCTTGTAAGGCATCGTCGATGTATTTGCCAAACAGTGCGTCCCCATCGAATGGCATATCTAGTATCTTGCTCTGCACCTCAGGACGAAAGGTGATAGACTTAAGCCATCCTTGGCGACGGAGAACAGCTGCCCCAGCCAACTGTTGAAAACCTAGAGAGGCCAAATCCATGCGGATGTCAACTATCTAAGATGCTGCCCTTTCCCCTTTTTTTTCATTTTTTTATAGAGTATTATATAGCGCAAACCAGACCCGAGACATCTGGTATCAGAGCACTTTACATGAGCACCAGTTTCGTTACAGATGGACACATTCATTTATTTATTTTTGTTAGGCATGGGGGGATTAATTGATTTGCCCAGAATCACAGGATGTTGAGCGTCTTTGCCGAGACTCAAACCCGGTTCCCCCGCTTCGAGGTCGACCGCTCTAGCCGTAAGGCTACATCCTCTCCCCTTCAAGGAGAATTTCCCTTACCTCTTGTTTTTTGTCATCCGGCAAAAATTCGAGGTACAGAGCAACATCCGACCACATTTGGCAGTCACATCTTCCCAAAATTGCCAAGGAATTCGCAGCACGCACAGAAGCACCTGCCATGGTGGTGAATCTTTTTCCGATATTATCCAGTCGTCTACCATCTTTATCCGGTGGTGCAGTTATTGGCGCTGAGGGGTTTCTAGATCTCCGTTGCGCAGCTTGGGAAATCACTGAATCTGGCCTAGACTGACCAGTCAGGCATGCAGGGGCATCATCTGGGGCCTTGTACTTCTTGTCAATTCTAGGAAGAATTGCAGGCACAGAGAAAGGATTCTTCATAATTTTAACGCCCTCTTCCCAAATATGGTCAATGATGGGAATAGCGCGGACAGATTTCCTGCTTTGGTCTTTGAAGTCATATAGAAAGCAGTTGGACTGCTTAACAGGCCTGGGAAGGTGAAAACAATTTGCTGCTCTTTCCATAATGGCATGAAAACCCCAATGTCCTCCGGAGGAGAATCAATTGCATGAGGAGCCGGTGGAGACGGTGTTGGGATTAAATAATCCTCCCACTCATCAATGGTAGTGGGTGTCTTGGGAAGTTCACCTTCCTCAACGACTGTGTCATCATCATCATCCTGCAATCTCTGGTCTTGCAGTGCAGGCAAAAGATCTTGAGCTTCCGTCGTAGGAATTGAAGGTCCTGCTGAATCTAGAGCAGGCGGAGGAGAGGGTTGTCTTTGAACAGAACCTGCTGCAGTAGGAAAACGGCTATGGTAGTCCTGCAGCATAGCTGTCAAGTCCTACACTACGTGTGAAATCGCACTCTTTCATAATATCAAGACATAAGGCAATTCTGTTGTGTATTGTTTACTTATTTTCCAATAGCACAAAGATTTGGATTTTAGCTATAAATCTGGACCTTGTATAGCAGCCTCAAATCACACTGACACCTTCAGCGCAAACCGGGTTTTAACAAAACCATCAATGAGTTACCATCATGGAAGGAGCACCAATGACCCATAAGGTAAAAATTATCAGTATGGTGCACCAGGGTTTTAACCCCTATCACTCATAAGATATTAGATATAAGGGTAACTGATGCTGTTCTCATATTGTTGCAGTGAATATTGAAGCTAGAGTCAACACTATTAATGTAAGTATTCACATCATTTGGGGAAAAAAAAACAGACGTATTCTCGTCTTGTACACATGCCTGCCATTGTGTATATCAAGTCTGCCTGATTGACCGGTTAGTCAGACAGTCAAGTCATGTGCATGAACATAGTCAATGAGAAGGAGGGCTATAAGGTATCAACACATTAGTTTGGGCTTTTAGAATCTTGGGTACCAAGAGATTGAGAGGTCTCTGGTTAGCTTATGGTTTTACTCACTCTTGGGAACCTCTTTCCTCTTTTTTCTTCTTTATCTCTATCTAACTCATTTTTGTGAGAACACGGTGTAGCATGTTCACCTTGGTTGTAACTTCACCTAAACTCAAAAGTTTTTCTCACAGAGCAGTAGTTGCCATTAATACTTCCAAAAGAAATTGTTAAGCCATAAATGATTTTGATCCCTTTTGCTTCTAGATTCCCCATCCAACCTCCGCTGCATAAATTAAAGAAAGTAAGCGGTCCTGAGGAAGGTGGATTCAAGTATTTCTTATCCACTGAAACGTGCGTCGGCCTGTTTATCTTCCAGCTGGCGGCATAACCATGGATAATATTGAAGGACTCTCGCCATGAGTTTCTGTTGCAAGCCACTATAAGCTGGAAAAGCAATGAATGTGATGTGTGTATGTGTGTGTTTGGTATGAAAGGACATGACTGTATGTGAGGTTAGTTGAGATGTGATAATGGTCAGTATCACAGCATGGGGATATGTATAAATATGCCATTTTGAATGTACAAATTGCACAATTATGCTCTTTTTGCACATCTAAGAGAATTGAATAATGTTGAACTTTTTATGAATTGCACTGTATATATGAACACAAAAAATTATGGTTTTATATTATCCCAAAAAAATGTATATGATTAAAAAATGTGTTCTACTATTTTTGAGATTTTTTTATTTTTGTTTTATATAGCGCGAACTTGACCCGACGGTATCGGGTATCAGAGCGCTTTACATAGCACCAGTTGCGTTACATGAGGACACATTCATTTTTGTTAGGCACGGGGAGATTAAGTGATTTGCCCAGAATCACAGGATGTTCAGCGTCCTTGCCGAGACTCGAACCCAGTTCCCCAGATTCAAGGACGACCGCCCTAGCTGTTAGGCCAACTCCTCTCCCTAGATACATTCATAAACATGGACAATAAACAAAGATATGAGTAAATGCATTTTTGTTGTATCTACTGACATTTACAGCAAAGGGACAGCCCGTTTGAGCTTATTATAGCCATTGTAGAATAGGTGTTGGTCGAGTGGGAGGTCGTGTATATATATATATTTCTGTTTTCCCCTTTTCTCCCAGACCACATAATCAATCATTAAGGGGTACCTTTGGTTCCATATGTGAAGTCCTGCACTAATGCCATGGGCATTTGAACCATAGGCTCTTGGAGAGGAAGTAATATTTGAGGCCTTTCCATAGGTTGATAATGACTGGCATAAAACTCATCCTCATCTTCCTCCTCTTGGAATTTAACGTGAAGTTGAGAGGGGCTGCGAGCTGAACTGAACAGCCCATCGTCCTCAGATTCCTCAAAAAAATGGCTAGGAGGCAAAGGAGATGCATATGAAGGGTCCTGGTAAAAACCTCTCGTCGACGGGATCTTAGACGAGAATCTGGATGTTAATATTAGTGTTACTTGCAGAGAAGAAGGCCTTCTCCGTAGTGGCGTCGATGAGATCATCGTCGACGGTGACACAGATACCGTCGATGTTGACATGACCGTCGTCAACGTTGACATAGTCGCCGTCGAGGCCATCGACGGAAGGACCATCGTCGACGATGTTGTCGTCGTGGATGCAGTGGTCGTCGTCGACGGTGGAGACGTCAACGAGGGAGGTACCGTCGACGAAGAGAGTGTCGCCGACGGGAGAGACGTCGACGGAGGAGAGACTGTCGTCGTCGGTGGCACCGTCGACAGTGGAGTAGCCAACGGCGAAGAAATTCTCGTCGACGATGGCACAGTCTTCACCAATGGTTCCGTCGATGAAGTAAGCGGCGACGAGGTCTGAGGTGGTTTTGTCATCGACAATGCTTTTTTCGACGATGAGGATGTCCTGACAGACTCTGACTGAGTCTTAGGCTGTTTGAAGGCAGCTTTTTGGGGTGTTTTTGAGGTAGTTTTCCCCCCAGATTTCTCCTCAGAAGAGAATGGCAGCTTCCCTTTTTTAGAGGTAGAGTGAAAAGCCTCATGATGGGACTTTTTTGAAAACATTTTAAGTCTCTCAGGAGATTCTTCAGACCTGTCCCTTTTCTTAGTCAGCTGGACGGACGTCTGAGAATTACCACTGCCTTCATCATACGACACCACAGATGTTTTTGCTTTTAGCTTCTCCAGCCAAATAAGCAGTCTACCTTCCCTGTCCTTAAGGGTTTTAGAGGAAAAGGTCCTGCAAATCCTACAGTCCTTGACCTTATGAGCAGGGTTAAGGCAATAAATACACTTCTTGTGGGGATCTTCAAAATGTAGCCTCTTCTTTCCACATGACCCACAAGGCTTGAATAATCCTTTTCTAGAAGTATCAGACATTCTGTACTCACAAATCCAACGGATGTAGAAAAAAATGAGCAGAGCTCAGGGAGACTCCCTGTCACAGGACGTGCGGTAGAAAATCTGCGGAACTTACCTCTCTGTGGAGTGTTCTAGAGGGTGCTGGAGCCTGATTGGCTGTTTCAACTTTGGTTCTTTTTACAAAAGGACAAGGATGGGCTACTGCAGTGACTGTGTAGTCCATTATAGCCTAATATAATATGTTTATTACTGCTGTATATATATATATTTAATTTTACCATGAGAATCCCACCTCGACGGGTGGGATGATTCAAGCATGTGAATCTATGAAAGATCCAATACTGGATAAATGAGTTAGTCTAACGCCTGATGCATGGTACTTGGCAGGACTGCACCTCCATGTCAGAACATACACAACATGTATGTTTAGTCCTTCAAGCCCTACGAGCCAATGGGCCGTTCGCAAAAATGGAAAAATGAGAGTTCCACCTAACAATGGTGCAATTCCTCGGGTTTGTGGTTTCCCATACCTGTTTGAGTATTGACCCCCGCAAAGGTACAAGCTGTTATACAATGGCCTACCCTCACCTGTGTCAAAGAAGTTCAAAGCTTCCTCAGCTTTGCGAACTTCTACCAGAGGTTCATCCATGGTTTCTCACAGTTGGTCACTCCCGTCACCAGCCTTCTGTGCAAAGAGAAAGTTTTCCTTTGGACTCCCGAGGCCGTGGGTGCTTCTCACTCCCTGAAGCACCTTTTCACATCAGCTCCCATCTTACAGCACCCTGACACCACCTAGCCTTTTCATGTAGAAGCGGACCCTTCAAACCTGGCTTTAGGGGCCATCTTGTCCCAACACAATCGTGACACAGGACAGCTTCGCCCCCTAGCCTTTCTTTAACATAAACTGGTAAAGGCCGAAAGGAACTACACCATGTTTGACAAAGAACTGCTGGCTGTGAAAGTAGCCTTCCAGTAATGGCATCACTACCATTTAGGGACCGCACATCTCGTAACAGTCTACACGGACCATGGCAACCTCCAATTTTTTTAATCTACCAAGGCATTATCACCTCTGCAACTGCGACAGTCTCTTTTCTTGGCAGATTACTCCTTTGAAACAACCTATCGCCCAGGCCGAAAACAAGGGAAGGCAGATGCTCTCTCCCGGCCACAAATGGAACACAAAGTCCCTCCTGGGCCTCCACTTGCACAAACTAAGGGCCTCATTTATGAGGTTTTACCATAGGGCAGCACCCCAGGCCTCCCTGCTGCGCTGCCCTACGGTAAAAGAAAAGGGCAGGAATGCGCCGTATCTATAAGATACGGCGCATTCCAGTCCTTTTCCCCTGCGCCGGCGCACAATGGGCTGCTGTGCGCCAACGCAGGCACCTTTGCACCATGGTGCAGAATACAGCACACATATAAAAAGGAAAAACGTGGAGAAATAAAGATATCTCTCCTCGTTGTGACTCCCTTACTCCTCCCCTGGGGAGGCGTAAGCTTTTGACGCTGCCTCAGATTTACGATTTCTCGTAAATCTTGGGCAGTGTCAAAATGCCATGGATGTTGCTGGGAACGCCCCCAGCAACACCCATTGCACGCCCCTTTAATGCAGAAAACTGCGTTATAGGTGACAATATTTATGAGGCAGCATAAAGCCAAAAAAAATAGCTTAGTGCTGCATCGTAAATATGGAGCAGGCTCCTGCGCCACGAAACGTCACAAAAAATGACGTTCCGACGGCGCAAGGGGCCTCATAAATGATGCCTTAAGTAGTTAACTTCTTAAACTGCACCACGGTCAACTCCAAGGAATGGGAGGCTGACCTTAAACATGCTGTATCACAATTTAACATCCAGAAGTGCCTTAACCTTCATCCTCAGAGGCGCCTAGAGCAGGGACTACTCTTCCATGATACGCAATTGTTCCTACCCACTTATTCACTTCAATAGCATGCCTTGGGTTGGTGCTACAATTCCCCGTTAGTAGGACATCCAGGTATTTCTAAGACCTTGGATCTCTTGAATAGGGAGTTTTGGTGGAACACCATGTCTAAAGACTGCCATCTTTATGTCTCGTCTTGAGCGGTATGTGCTCAAGCTAAAAGCGAGAACAGGAAGCCACCAGGCCTCCTGCAACCTTTTCCTATTCCGTTCTAAACCTGGTAGTCCCTGTCCATGGACTTGATTGTGGACTTACCCACAGACCAGTGGTGCACCACTTTACTTGTGGTAGTCGCTCGCGTGATCAAAATGTGTCATTGTATCTCCACACAAGGAATTCCTGATGCTCCACGGTTAGCTTCACTGTTTCTGCAGCATATAGTCTGCTCGCATGGGCTCCCCACCAGCATATTTTCAGACTGAGGAGTACAATTGGTATTGCACTTCTGGCGGGCTTTATGCACACTATTGGGTATCTCGGTGAACCTGTCCACCACTTGTCATCCCCAATCAGACAGGTAAACTGAGCTGACCAAGCAGTCAGCAGAACAGTTTTAGTGTTGCTTCGTCACAGAACAGGAAGAATGGGTGGACCTAAGCTGGCTAGTAGAATTCTGCCTTAACAACGCCATCCACTCAGCTCTGGTTTTTCCCCTTTTTTCCATGTTGTACGGTTTCCACCCCTGCTTTATGCCAGTTGAAAACCCTGTCCCCACCAAAAACCTATCTGCCAACAAGTGACACGATCTACTCTGAGCCACACTAACCACTGCGCATGCGCACTTATCCCAAGCCCAGGCTATTTATGAGTGCTTTGCGGACGCCAAGCGACGTCCCGCCCCAGCTTATACCGACAGTCAGAAAGTCTGGCTCTCTACCTTAAAGTCCTCGCAAATTACAACCACGTATCATCGGCCCGTTCCCCATCACTAAAATCTATGGCCAAACTGCTGTCCGCCTCTCGTGTTTAATCCAGTATTGGCAGCAATAACAGCCTGCGCGTTTCGGAGCTCCTTTATCACATGTTTAATCCAGTATTGGCAGCAATAACAACCCAACGCGTTTCGGAGCTCCTTGGTCCCGGGTCCCAAAAGGAGTCTGGTTCCACATGAGACCGAATATATTGTGGATCTTGGGATGAAGGTTAATATTTTGTCTTAATTTGTGGCGCAACTGATTTGCAGTTGCTGGTTTGATAAAGACATTCTTATATTGCTGTGGTACTTGTGCGACCGTAGCCTGGACCACTTAAATTATGCAGCAGGTTAGAACCAAATTATGCAGCAGAGTAGGTCCAAATTATGGGCCAAGACAGGCAAATTATGCTGCCTAATAAGGCACATTTGCCGTTAGGATACCCTTATTAGTTTGGCATTTTTACACATGTTAACACTAACTGGCCAAAGGTTTCACCTCATTAGTGCTAGTTAGCTGCCCAAATACCGAAACAAGCAACAAAAAGGTAACCAGTGAAACTTTGTGAAAGGCGTGGCACTGTGCGGCACACATGTTACTGCCTTTTTAGTACCCTTTGATACTTTTGAGCTAGAAACAGATTTTTTTTTTCTGAAATTGTCAGATTATGCAGCAATGATAGAGTATGTGCCAAATGCGGCAAATCCATAATTATGTGAGGAAAACCCAGCAGCAGCAACATCACAACATTCCAGTGATTCAGACCATAGGTAAAGAAACAGTTACTAGTATGATTGGTTTGTGACTTGCAGTGCTATAGATACATATGCTTTGCACACTCCTGCCATCTACTGTTGGGCATGGAAGTTACTAGTTATTTTCCTTCAAAGCAGAAGCTTCATTTTCGATACTTTCTCCAATATAATGCACTATTGCATAGAACCCATTTTAGACAGGTTTTTCCATACTGGGGAGAATAAGTAGGTGTAAAATTGTGAAGACGGATTTGGAACATTATCGTTATAAATATCAAAGCATGAGCTCTCGCATCCAGAGAGGTGCGAAGGCGATGCAAGCTGCAAAACGATAGTTGCAGGTAAGTAGTGGTTTCAATTAACAGAATGTGCTACTGCATGCCCTGCATAGACTAAGGGGCCGATTCCGATTCGGGCCGGAAATCTCTCCGACCGAGCCGGACCCGGAGAGATTTCCGACCGAATCGGACCCGTGCAGCCCGACCGAACGAGTACGATGCGTCCGTATGCTATCGTACTCGAGTCGGTCGGACTCCCATTGAAGTCAATGGGAGCCGGTCGTACAACGCGTACGCGGGCTCCCATTGACTCAATGGGTGCGAGGCGAACAAGGGCGCCCTCTACAGCGGGTACGCGGCGAAGCGACTCGCGCCGTACACGCACAGGTAGGGGGGACCCATGGGTCCCCCCTGTGTGCGACTCGCGCGGCTACGCGTACAGGGGGGGGGGTCCGACACGGACCCCCGAAGTACGGCTCCGACTGCTCTTTCGAGCCGGACGGCGCGTGTCGGTCGGACTGCTCGCGGCGCGCATCGTACTTACACGGCCGGGGAACGTCTCCATTGCGCAGTGCAAGTCGTGTCCGAGCGAGTCGGTCGGTGCGGTTAGACCCGGGAACGAGTCGGTCGGAGTGGTTGGGACGTCCGAACGAGTCGGTCGGCGAATTCGCATCGTACTCGCTCGTCCGGACGCGCGTACGAATCGGTCGGGAAATAGGGCTCCGAATCGGATCCGGTTATGCCGAATCCGATTCGGAGCCCTACCGGCCGAGATCGGAATCGGCCCCTAAGTGTTTTTGAGATTGAGGGTTGTCTTGCAGACCGACACAGAGCAGCAGAATGATGTCTTGCAGAGTTTACTTCTTGAAATGCTCTGACTCGATGTATCAACTGAGCAGTCAGAATTCAAGCATCGGCTGCAATGTACTGTTTTTCTTGGGGATGTGAAATACAGGGAATGATGTCCTGGTGTTGAGGACGAAAATAAATTACTTACCTGTAACTACAGTTATCCAGTATTGGTATCTTTCATAGATTAACATGCTTGAAATCATTCCCAGTCATCAAAGTGGGAGTCCCACGGTACCATATTAAGCAGTATGTATTGTACCATAGGCCATGATGGTAATGGAAGTCACATTTATAGCCTATCTATGTCCTTTTTAAAAAAGGGCCAAACCTGAAACATAGCCAATAAGGCAACAACACCTAGAACACTCCCGACGGAGGCTGAATCCCTCAGATTTTCGAGCCAAGTGGGAATAAAAAACTTCCAAATTATGAGGGGAGCCCCTATGGGGAGATGGGTGGGTCGCATGTGAATCTATGAAAGATACCAATACTGGATAACTGTAGTTACAGGTAAGTAACTTATTTCTCATCCAAAATTGGATCTTTCGTAGATTCACATGCTTGAATCAGAATAGCAAGCAATTTGTAACTGTATAGATATACATAATCATAAGTATAGACAGTATCCTTGTGGATGTTGGGTAACAGTGTAATATATAACCAATAAACATGTGGAAATATGAATGCAACAATGCAAACCATCAAAATACAGCTAAAATAGTAGAAAACGCTTACAGTTTCAGAGGCTCACTTCAGTGGAATAAATGGCGTAAAACCGCTAGTCCCACAGCAGTATCACCTTTGTGGGTTGACTCCAAGCAGTAGTGTTGAGTGAACGTGTGAGCGATGTTCCACGTTGCAGCGCGGCATATCATATCCAGCGGAATGCCAGCAAACAAGGCAGCTAAGGTAGAAACTGCCCTCGTAGAGTGTGCTCTCAGTTTAGCTGAGAGGGATTTCCAAAGACTTGCTGTGACAACATTGAATTGTAGCAGCTATCCATCTAACAATGGTAGCTTTGGTCACTGCGGTACCTTTTTGAGAGAGACCATAAGAGATAAAAAGCTGATCAGATTTTCTAAAGTGTTTAGTTTGTTGAAGATAGAATTTGAGACACCTTTTAATGCATAAGGTGTGAAAAGACTGTTCAGCTGGCGATTCCGGATGTGGAAAAAAGGTACGCAAAATGATAGGTTCATTAAGACGAAACTGCGTTGGCACCTTGGGAATAAACTTAGGGTTCGTATGTAATTGCACATAGTCATCAGTGAAATGGAGGAAAGGCTCTTGAATAGTAAAGGCCTAAAGCTCACTAACCCTTCTGGTGGATGTGAGGCCCAACAAGAGTGCAACTCTCCAAGTGAGGAACTTGAGATCCACTCTGTGGATGGGTTCGAAGGGTGACTTCATAAGCTGTGAGAGAACCACATTGAGATGCATTCTAGAGGAGGAGCCTTCACTGGAGGGAAAGCTCTAAATAATCCCTTCATGAATTGTTTGACTATTATGGATGAGCAGAGACTGCGAATTAGAGGTATGCCTGAATCTAGATACTGCTGAGAGGTGAACCTTTATTGATGAATGTACCAGCCTTGAACGAGCTAGGGATAACAGGTATAGAGGAACCTGTTCTGGTGATGATTCCAAGAGATGGATATTAGAAGCTTCGCACCATAAGCAGAACCTTTTCCATTTTAATTTGCATGTCATGTTTGTAGAGTCAGCTCTGGCTTTGGCCAGAATGTCTCTACAGTCTTGAGAGAGATTTACTTTGCGGAACTCATGGAATTCAGGAGTCATGCGTGCAATTGGAGAGATGCTGGCTCGGGATGGAGGATCTGGCCTCTGTTCTTCGTGCGAAGGTTGTGTTTCCTGGGAAGACGGATGGGATTGGCTTCCTTAAGTAGTAGGAGCTTGGTGAACCAGTGTTATCTGGGCCACCTGGGAGCTATGACAATGAGACGACATCCCTCCATCTTAACTTTGGTGAGAATCCTCGGAATGAGAGGGAAGGG
Source organism: Calotriton arnoldi (assembly GCA_963921515.1). Classification (NCBI taxonomy): domain Eukaryota; kingdom Metazoa; phylum Chordata; class Amphibia; order Caudata; family Salamandridae; genus Calotriton; species Calotriton arnoldi. Next base: position 1,722,267 of record CAWUFW010001064.1, read on the forward strand.
GGGAAAACCGTATGTGTAAATCCCTGGCCATCTCATTGAAAGGGCATTTCCGCACGATCCTAGGAGTGGGTATCGACTGGCGTAAAATCAGCATTTGTCGCTCTTGTTGGTTGCAAAGAGATCGAGTGCTGGTGTGCCCTAACGTGCGAAAATCCTGTTTAACAGCTCCCACTCGTGGCAACTGTCCATGGTCCTGCTAAGAGTGTCTGCCAATGCGTTGTTGATCCCCGGAACATGTACTGCCTTTAGGGTGATTTGGTGTGTTTCTAACCACTTCCACAGGTCCTGAGCCTCTTGAGAGAGAGACCTTGTACCGTCCTGTTTGTTGATGTAGTACATGCTGGTCGTGGTGTCTGTCCGAACCAGCACAACTGCTCCTGCAATACATGGCAGGAAGGCTTGCAGAGTGAGAAAAATAGCCTTTAGCTCTAGGTGGTTGATGTGGAGTAATTTTGGGGATTGCGACTATTTTCCCTGAATCTTGAGATCCGATAAATGGCCTCCCCAGCCTCCAGAGACGCGTCAGTGGTGATGATATAATCCAGTGTTGCAGTTAGAAATGTTAGACCTTGAGATAGATGAGATAGTTGGGACCACCAAGTCAGCGTTGCTTGCATTGCAGAAGTAATGCTTATCGAGTCATCCAATGAGCCGGTCAACTGAACCCATTGCAACTGGAGCGCTTCCTGTAGTGGTCTCATTTTCAGATGAGCTAGTGGGACTAGGTTTATGGCGGAAGACATCATGCCGAGGAGTGACTTGAACATCCGCACAAAAACGGACTTTCTTTGCGAAACTTTTAAGGCCAGGTTGGATAATCGCTTTTTCCAGTCTAACGATAGATAGGCCTTGTTGGTGATGGTGTTGAGGTAGGCTCCTAAGAAGATCCTCGTTTGACTTGGGACAGTCGAGGATTTCATGTAGTTGACTGGGAGACCCAGTTTGTGAAATAATGCTAGGCATGCCACGGTAGTCTTGGAGGTCTGCTGCGGTGTCGAAGCTTTTAGCACCTAGACGTTTAGGTAGGGAAATACCGGATGACCTTGCTTGGGAAGTGGGTTGCTACCAGGCGAGACATTTCGTGAAAATTCTCAGAGCGGACTTGAGTCCAAATGGGAGGGCTTTGAACTGGAAATGGGCACCGGCTAAGGTGAAATGGAGATACGTGCGATGCATGGGATGTATGGGAATTTGGAAATAAGCATCATGTAAATCTAGGGAGGTCATGAAATCGCCGCTGTTCAAGAGATGGAGGATGTCGGAAAGAGAAATCATCCGGAAAGACTGTTTGCGCAGGAATTTGTTCCATTTGTCTGAGGTTCAGGATGGGTCGCCATTCCCCTGACTTTTTTCGAAAAAGAAAGAAACAGGAGTAGAAACCTTTGCCTTTCTGGGAAGAAGGGACTTGTTCTATTGCCCCTTTTGCCAACATGATATGAGCTTCTTTCCTCGAAGGCAGGTGAATGTGCTCCTCTTGGAGGATTGGCTGGCGGTCTCTGTACAAATTCCAGGGTGCGTCGGTCTGTTAAATCCAACTCTCATCTGTCTGATGTTATCTCCTACCATTGAGGGAGGTAGCTGGAAATGATCCCACCCACCTGAATAGAAGGAGGTGTAGCTGGTACCCGATCCTGGTCACTGCTTGCGACCGGTGTTGCGACCTTGGGGAAGTTGTTTACATCTCACCCCTTGCTTGTTGTAGGCATCGGCAGGTGGTTGGAGGTAGAGTTGGTGGTAAGTTGTTTTATATTGAAACTGAGTTTGATATTGTTGGGGTCGTTTGTAGCCTGCTCTATAGGTGGAGAAACCTCTCCCTTTGGCAACACGAAAGGGCAATTTGCAGTATTGCAAAGTGCCAAGGGATCTGGTGATGTCAGTGACAATCTTTATTCCCAACAAAGCCTTCTCCACATGTTTCCTGAACAGTTACTCATCATCATAGGACATGTCGAGAATTTTAGTCTGCACCTCCGGTCTGAATAATGTAGCCTTGGGCCATCCTTGTCGTCTTAAAACACCTGCTAGCTGTCGAAACCCTGCTGAGTCGATGTCTAGAGCCCAGTCAATGATATCGGAAAATGTGTGCTCGTCTTCATGTATAATCTTCTGTGCCTCTGCTTTCTTGTCTTCAGGAATGAGGTCAAGAAGGGTGTTGATATCTGACCACATTTGTCGGACATAGCGCCCTAATATAGCTAGAGAATTTGCGGCGCGAAATGTGATGTCCTACATGAGGGAGAGCCTTTCCCCTATATTATCTATGCGCCTACCTACTTTGTCAAGAGGTGCTGAGGTGGGGAGTTGATGGATTTTTAGAACGCCTTTGCAAAGCCTGCGAGATGACGGAATCTGGCTTGGGATGGCTAGTAAGGAAGGCTGGAGAATCATCTGTGGCCTTGTACATTTTTTCAAGACGTGGTGGAACTGAAGCAACCATTGCTGGATTTTTTATAATTTTTATTCCTTCCTCCCAAATATAGTCTATGACAGGGATAGCTCTTACCGACTTTCTAGCCTGTTCCTCCAAGTAATGTAGGAAATAGTCACAATGTTTGACTGAAGGGGGAGGTAGAACCTTGCAGCCGCCCTGTCCATTAAATAATTGAAATCCCAAATGTCCTCTGGGAGAGAGTTTGCCGGGTGAGGTGGGGTAGGAGATGGAGTAGAGACCAAATAGTCATCCCATTCATACTGTGGTTGTTAGGGTTCCTGAATCTCGCCCTCCTCATGTTCATCTTCCGAGGATGTATGATCCTCTCTTGGGGGTGGTATATTTGGTACAGGTGATATTCTGGGTGTGATTGGTGGTGGCAGATTTAATGGAGTAGCAGAAGGAACCAGTTGGATAGGAGCCGGTGTTTGTTCCTGTGGGGTGTCTGGAAAGCGTCTTGCAGCATAGCTTGCAAGTCTTGTAGTAAAGAGGTGGGCATGAGTACCTCCTCCTGCCTAAGTTGTTGATGGTAGTCATAATGCTGAAAATAACACCTTAGTGGAGCATATTATGACTGTTAGTGGTCTTGGTCATAATTATCATCAGAATCGGCATCCTGACATTTTACTCGAAGCTCTGAGGGACTGTAAGCATCTCCATACGATCCATCTTCATCTGAGTCTTGTATATCTAGCAAATGGCTAAGTAGAAGAGGAGATATTTTGTCAAAACGCACAAGTTACTACCTGTGTAACGATATATCTGTAAGAGACATTAGTTAGTGATAGATTCCTTACCTTAGAATATCCCCAGGCGTCAGACTGGATCCGGAAAGTTTTTCGTCAGCAGTACCCCTGCGCGTCGGTAGGTGGCGTCATGCGGCTCCGCGTTTGTCGCTGGCGTCGTAAGCGCCGAGATGACGTCATGGAGACTACTTAGGCGCCACCCATGCGTGCTGACGTCAGTTCTGTACACGACTTTCCGCGCCAGGAACGCAGAGCCATGCAAGAAACTGACCACTGGTGCCATGAAACTAGGGCCCTGAAAGGGATGACCTTAACCCTAGAATCAGTTCGCAGAACGGGGAGAATGGGTGAGGCGGTAAGGAATCTATCACTAACTAATGTCTCTTACAAATATATCGTTACACAAGTAGTAACTTGTGCATCTGAAAGAGACACGTTAGTGATAGATTCCTTACCTTAGAATAGATACCCCAGCAATACCAGCCCCGGTGGTCGGTCTGTGAATAGATTACACCAGAAAGTCACGGAGAACAGAACGGCCAAGGAAGCTATCTCTCCGGACTTGACTGTCAAGGCAGTAATGCTTGGTAAATGTGTGCAGCGAGGCCCACGTAGCTGCCTGACAAATATCCTGTAAGGGAACGCCGCGTCCCAAGCAGTAGTGGCTGCTGTGGCCCTGGTAGAATGGGCACGCAGCCCCACAGGAGGCTCCTTCTTAGCCAACGAGTAACACGCTTTGATGCACAAAACGACCCACCAAGAGATGGTACGTTTGTGCACGGCTCGACCTTTTTTGGCGCCCACGTAGCCAACAAAGAGCTGGTCATCCACCCGGAACTGTTGTGTGCGCTTCAGATAGAACGAGAGCGCACGTTTTGGATCCAGACGGTGGAGCCTCTCTTCCTCTTTTGAAGGATGCGGAGGCGGAAAGAAGGTGGGCAAAGTGATGGTCTGCCCGATGTGGAAGGGCGTGACAACCTTTGGCAAGAAAGAAGGATGGGTCCGTAAAACCACCTTGTCCGGATGAACAGAAAGGAAAGGAGGTTTAGAAGAAAGAGCCTGGAGCTCACTCACTCGTCTGGCAGAGGTGATAGCTACCAGGAAAGCCGTCTTGAGAGTAAGAAGACGTAAAGGACAGTTATGAAGGGGCTCAAAAGGAGCGCACATCAGATAGGTCAAGACAAGATTTAAGTCCCATTGAGGCATTATGAAAGGCACGGGAGGAAACGTGTGTGTAATGCCTTTGAGGAAACGGTTAACAACCGGGGACTTAAAGAGAGAAGGCTGATCTGGAAGCCTGAGAAAGGCGGAGATGGCCGAAAGATAAACTTTGAGAGTGCCCAGAGCAGAGCTTTGCCGGGCCAAGGATAGTAGGAATAGAAGGACCTCAGAAAGAGGGGCAGAAAGGGGATCCACAGACTTAGCTGTGCACCATGCCACAAATTTGTTCCATCTGCAGACGTATACCGATTTAGTGGAGGGACGCCTGGCTGCCAGAATGACATCACAGACTTCAGGAGGCAAGTCAAATGGAATCAGCTGTCGCCGCTCAATCTCCACGCATGGAGGTGGAGGCTGGACAGGTTCGGGTGGAGGACCGTCCCCTGTTGCTGCGACAGAAGATCCTCCCGAAGAGGCAGTTGGATCGGGGGATCGATCGCCATGTTGAGTAGCTCGGGATACCAGTATCTTCGTGCCCAATCCGGAGCCACAAGGATGACTTGGGCCTGGTCGCGCCGAATCTTCTTCAGCACTCTGGGCAGAAGTGGTATAGGCGGAAAGGCGTACAACAGACCGCAACTCCATTCGCAACGAAAAGCGTCGCCGAGCGAGTGCCGCCTTGGAAATTCCAACGCGCAGAACTGATGACATTGCGCGTTCTCTTCGGTGGCGAATAGATCTAACCAAGGCTCTCCCCACTGCAGAAAGAGACCTTGCGCCACGTCCAAGTTCAGACGCCATTCGTGATCCATCAAGCACCAGCGGCTGAGTTCGTCTGCCCTGGCGTTCAGAGAACCTGCCAGGTGTTGAACCACCAAGGTAATATCTTGATGTTCCAGCCATGTCCAGAGGCGCAGAGCCTCCTGACATAGGGTCCACGACCCCACCCCACCCTGTTTGTTGCAATACCACATGGCGATGGTGTTGTCCGTGAACACCTGCACTACACTTCCCCGGACAGAGGGAAGGAATGCCTTCTGTGCAAGTCGGATCGCCCGCAGCTCCAAAATATTGATATGGAGCCGGGACTCCGCCGGAGACCAGAGGCCTCTGATCTCCGCCTCTCCCAGGTGGCCGCCCCATCCCAGGAGGGACGCATCCGTCACCACTGTGTGCTCCGGTTGGGGAAGGGAGAGGGATCTGCCATTGACCCAATCGCGATTCGTGAGCCACCACTGCAATTGTCGTGCAGTGCCCTCCGAGATCTGGACAAGATCGGACAGGTTGCCCTGATGCTGCGCCCACTGGAACTTCAGGTCCCACTGCAGAGCCCGCATATGCCACCTGGCATGTTGCCTAGCAGAATGCAGGAGGCCATCAGGCCCAGGAGCCGGAGGGTCATCTTGACTGAAACCCGGGATAGAGGCTGAAAGATGGGAATCATAGCCTGAATATCCCGGACTCGCCGCTCGGGAGGATAAACCCGAAACTGCGTCGAATCCAGAACCGCTCCGATGAAGGGGAGCTTCTGAGAAGGACTCAGGTGCGACTTTGGCACGTTGATGGAGAACCCCAGCAACTGCAGGAGGTCGGCCGTAGTCTGAAGGAGGGTGACGACTGCCTGGGGCGAGCCTGCCTTCAACAACCAGTCATCGAGGTAGGGGAAGACTGACACCCCTGACCTGCGCAGATGAGCTGCGACCACCGCCATCACTTTCGTGAACACCCGAGGCGCGCTTGTAAGGCCGAACGGGAGCACGGTAAACTGAAAATGCTCCTGGCCTACCGTTAATCGCAGGTAACGCCGGTGGACCGGCAGGACGGGAATGTGAAAATATGCGTCCTGCAAGTCCAACGCTACCATCCAGTCTCCAGGGTCGAGGGCAGCCAAGACCTGAGCCAGAGTCAACATCTTGAACTTCTCCTTCCGGAGGAAGCGATTGACGTTCCGGAGGTCCAAGATGGGGCGCAAGCCCCCCTTGTCCTTCTTGGGGACCAGAAAGTAGTGGGAATAACATCCATGTCCTACTTCTGGCCCAGGAACGCGCTCGATGGCCCCCTTGGCCAAGAGGGCTGTGACTTCCTGTTGGAGAAGCGCTAAGTGATCCCCCGAAATGCGGTGGAACTGAGGTGGCATGGACGGGGGGCAGACTCGAAGGGGAGGGAATAGCCCCTTCGGATTATTTGTAGCACCCAGCTGTCCGAAGTGACAGAGCGCCAGTGGGGGAGGTGATGTTGAATCCTGCCACCCACCGGCGTGGGGTGCACCCCAAAGCGCGGACTAGGAAGGCTTTGAGGCGGATGCTGCCGGAGCAGAGGTGGGCTGACCCGCACGCTGGCCCCCTGTGCCGCCACGGCGGCCACCACGCCCGCGGCCACGCTGAGGCTGGTTCTGCGCAGGCCTTTGGAACGGACGTGTAGAGGCGCCCCTGCCGCGGCCACGAAAGGAATGAAAAGTAGACGTGGCTGGGCGGGAGGTGGAGAGACCCAAGCACTTGGCTGTAGCCCGAGAGTCCTTAAAACGCTCCAGCGCACTGTCTGCCTTATCGCCAAAAAGGCGAGTACCATCAAAAGGCATGTCCATGAGGGAACTCTGGACATCCCCCGAAAAACCCCGTGGACCGCAGCCAGGCATGTCGCCGCAAGGCCACTGTGGTGGAAATTGCTCTTCCCAAAGAGTCCACGGTGTCCAACCCACACTGAATGGCGAACTTCGCGGCATCCTTCCCCTCTGCAACAGCTTGGGAAAGCACAGCCCGAACCTCTTCGGGGCACTGGGGCAGAGTTTGCGCCACCGTGTCCCACACAGCGTGAGAATAGCGGCCCAAGAGGCATGTGGTGTTGACTGACCGCAGCCCCAGGCTGGCAGAGGAAAACAACCTTTTGCCAAGCTGCTCCAGCTTTTTGGATTCCTTATCCGGCGGAGCGGTAGGGAATGCTGTTTGGGAAGTGGAAGCCTGAATGACCAGGCTCTCCGGTGTTGGATGAGTTGTCAGAAAGGCAGGGTCACCCGGTGCCGGACGGTGACGTCTGGCCACATTTTTATCCACAGGGACCCCTGTGGCTGGCCTAGACCAGGTACCCATCAAAACATCCGTCAAGGCCTCATTGAACGGAAGCAGAGGTTCCACAGAACCTGCTGTAGGCTGAATCACCTCAGTAAGGAGGTTAGTTTGGAGGGCAACAGTAGGCAATTCAAAGCCAAGAGTCTCAGCAGCTCTACGGAGCACCACAGTGTAGGTGGCGCCTTCCTCCATGAGAGTGGGAGGAGACACAAACCCAGGCTCAGAGGAGAGGTCAAGGCCACTGGCATCCTCTGAGTCTTCAGCCCATTCCTGTTCGGACTCGCACTGCCGTGCAAGAGGGTCCTCCGACCCCTCCCAGTCCTCCTCTTCCCCAACAGCCTGAGGCACAGGCTGCAACGGCGAGGGAGGAACAGGGGAAAAGAAATGCTCCACCGGCGCCGGGAACGGCGCCGAGAACGGCGCCGCTCCGGCTCCAAGGCCCAATTCGGGTTCCAAGCTGGAAACGCGGGCAAGGGTGGAGGTGGGCCGAACGGCACCCAGGGCGGTGCCGGGAAGGGAGCCGCAGGGGGCCCCGGGCCCGGAGCCGCCGGCGGAGGACCCTGCGGCGCCGGGGCCGGATCCACCAGCGAAGGACCTTGCGGCGCCGGGACCAGAGCCGCCGGCGGCGCCGACAGCGGAGCCGGCGGCAACCAAGGGCCCCCAAAAGGGACCGCGGGGCCCGAAGGCGCACCGGCGGGAGCCCTAGGCCCGAAAAGGTGGTCCATGGCAGCAAGAAACTCTTGCACCTGGGCCGGAGTCGCCGACGGACCCGGGTATGGCGGGTAGGCCGCGGGACTGACAGGCTCAAACGGAGCCGCGGGGGAAAGACCCCGGGTCCCCTCGTCCGCATCAAAAGACCGACGAGGGGAGGTCGGAGAGCGTACGCGCTTCTTCGACTTCTTTTTATGACGTCGCTTACCGGAATCCGAGGGCGACAACTTGGACCCCAAGGAACGATGATGGCGACTCCGCGGTCGGTCCCTCGAGCGACCCCTGGACCTGGAACGGCGCGGAGACAACTGTCGGGCCTCTAGCAGCTTTCGGGACCGCTCCCGTAAAGCCTTCGGAGCCATGGCCAGACAGTCGGAACATGACCGGGAGTCATGGTCGCGCTCTAGACAGTAGAGACAGACGCCATGGGGGTCGGCCACCGACATGGTACGGCGGCAGGCCCCGCAGGTTTTAAAACCAGGCATCCCTACGTGGCACCAGGAGTCAAATATAGAATTTAGAGACAAAAGTCCCAAAAAACAACTAGTCAAAAAGTGACTAAGGTACGTGCTCTAACCGGATCTGCGCTTGCTGGCGCGGAAAAAGAAAGAACTGACGTCAGCGCGCATGGGTGGCGCCTAAGTAGTCTCCGTGACGTCATCTCGGCGCTTGCGACGCCAGCGACGAACGCAGAGCCGCACGACGCCACCTACCGACGCGCAGGGGTACTGCTGACGAAAAACTTTCCGGATCCAGTCTGACGCCTGGGGATATTCTAAGGTAAGGAATCTATCACTAACGTGTCTCTTTCAGATAGTCTTTTTACCCTTGTCGACGGTACCATCGATAATGAGAATTGCGGCGTCAACAGTGGGGATTCCTTAGATAATGGTGTCGTTGACGAGTGAGCCATCATCTAAGTCGTTGTTGCTTCCTCCATCGACGGTATGCTCGTCAATGCTGCCATCGCCGGCGGCGCCTCAGTGGACAGTAAGGGTGCTGACGGTGTATCTGCCGATGATGTCTTCGTCGACAGTGCGGGTGCCGACAGTTCAAACGCCGTCTGTGCCTTCGTCAACAGTTAAGATGATGACAACATCTCTGTAGATGGTGCTCTCGTCAACTGCTTGGGCGCTGACGGGACATCTGTCGATGCCGCCTTCCTAGACGGTGACTTAGAGGCTTGACTTTCCATCGACGGTGGCTTCGCAGTGACACATTGCCGTTGATGCTGCCTGCGTTGACCGAGTTTTCGATGATTTTTGTCATTTTGACGTGGACAGCTCTGAGGAAGGAGACCTTTTTCGCTCCTTTTTCCTGTCAGAAGGAGTAGATGGGTGGGATGAGGTCGCCCCTGTGGAGACAAGCTGTAATTTCTCCTTTCTGAGGGGATCTTTATGTATTTTTAAGGCCTTTTTACTTCCTTCAGAGGCTCCATGGTCAGAATATATTTACCTTTTTTGGGTTGTATGGGACGAATGGCAGTCTTCACCAGTAGCAATGGATGTCTGGGTCTTGGATTTCTTTGGCCATATCAGAAGACGTTCCTCTCTATCTCGCAGAGTGTAGGAAAGTAGGATCTGCTTTCATGGTCACCCCCACTTTTTGCTGGTGTCATTAAGTTTTTCTCACTAGTCTGACTGGGATCCTGCTAACCAGGACCCCAGTCTCTGTGCTTTCTCTCTAAATTGGACATGGTGAGTACTTAGGTACCCTTCAGATTGGCTACTGATGTACCCTGTTAAGTCCCTAGTATATGGTACCTAGGTACCCAGGGCCAGCCTCGGTCCGTGCAGGTAACAGCGGTGGGGCCGGGTAAGGGGGGATTTCGAGGAACGATGTCAAGGGAAAATTATTTATTTATTTAATTTTCCCTCAGCATCGTCCCTCGAAATACCCCCTTACCCGGCCCCACCGCTGTTACCTGCACGGACCGCGGCTGCCCAGGGCGTAGGTACACCAGGGGTCTCCCATGGGCTGAAGCATGTATTATGCCATCCATTAGAGACCACTCAAATTGTGACTACAGGCCTGCCATTGCAGCCTGTGTAAGCTGGGGCTATCACCACTTACAACAGATATGTTTCCTTATATCTGAGGTCACTGCACTTAAAACCTATAAGTCACCCCTAAGGCAGGCCTTTCACTCCTGAAGGCAAGGTGCTCGGTTCTAAGTTTGAGGGTGCCCATGCATGAGCACTCCCGGGTTGTAAGTGCATCAGCCATTATAACATATAGAGTGGCCATGCGTCATTACACGATGACCATCTCTAAACTGGCTGTAACAAACCCCGTCATGTTTGGTATCAAACATATTGGAATCATACCTCCCACACCGTAAATGGTGTGGAAGGTATGATTCCATGCACTGTAAAGCTCCTCCGGGAGGCCCTCAGTGCTCCCGGTACCCGTTTTCCAGAACCGGACAGCAAGCTAGGGCTGCTGCCGACCAGAGACATGTTTCTGCCCTCCTGCTGCTGAGCCAAGTTTGAGCAGGGGAAGGCAGAACAATAGATATCCTGTCACAGGGAGGAATGACCACCTCCCAGACAGGGTTTCGTGTATTGGGGCAGGGGGGGACGCATCCCAGCGAAACCGGCACTGCTTGAAGGGCACATTTGGTGCCCTCCTTGCATACTCCAGTTCAAACCAGTTCAGGGAGCCGTTGGCTCCCGCTCTGGCGCGAAACTGGATAAAGGACATGGGAGTATCCTCCCCAGTGTACAGCCCCTCCTCTGGGAGGGACCCCTGAATCGTCCCAACCCTTTCCTTATGGTACTTAAGGGCTTACCTGTGGGTGGGTCCCTAGATTCGTCATGGGACAAGATTTAGGATCACATACCACTTCAACTTCGACCGTCTGGACACTCTGGACTTTGCTTTGGGAGCTGAGACTGCACCGGGGAAGATTCCTGCTGCTCCTGGTCTTGTCGTTCTGCTGTTCTTCTGCAACGTCTGTGTCCGTGCTCCATACAGGTTCTTCACCAGGCCTGTGGACATCCAAGACACCCGAAGGAATCTCCCTTGGAGTGAAGGAGTCACTCCCCTGCATCTGCAGGTACTGCAACACAGCTGACCGGTCTGTTGATCCTGGGCTCCCACGGACTCTGAAAGGCTCAGCAACACAGGTGGTGGTTCTGCAACTCCCTCGAGGCCTGCACAGTCTTCATACCGGTATCCCTCGTCGGAACTGCTTGAACAGCACCCTTGGGCACCATGTTGACTTGCCGTTGCCAAGGCTTGTTGGCTCCCTCCTCCAGAGATCTTCGGTCTCCAAGAAGCTCCCACCTCAAGCACCTCCTGCAGCAGAGATCGTCGTCCTCATCGCATACTTTGCACCGTGGGCCTGCATCTTTGGTGAGCTGCTCGAGGTCCTCTTGCAGCTGCTGTGCCTCGGGCCTGTGGGTCCCCTCGAGGGTCTTCTTTGACTCCAGTGGGCTCCCCTGATTGCTCGGGCCTACTTTGACTCCTCTGCTGTGGCGAGTCACTTGGACCTTGCTGGTCCCGACACTGCACCTTTTTCGCTTGCCACGTTGTTTGCAGTTGCCAAAGCTTGTTGGTGCTCCTGACGAACACCGACCCCTCAACTCTCGACATCCGACATGGGACAGCTCGTGAACGGCACCTGGTCTTCCACAGTCACCTGGTCCACACAGCTGCAGCTCCAAGGTCATTGTCAACTTTCCTGCAACACCCGACATCGGAGGGCATTCGTCTTCCGTGCCTCCTGAGTGGCATTGACACTGTCCCCTCTGCTTGCAGGTACTTCTCAAATTGAATCCACCTTTGGGTTCCACCGGACACTTTCACCTTCTTCGCCAGCAGCATCTTCCTGAAGTCCTCCATTGAGTTCGACAGCGGTTTCCGACGCCACTTCGCACCTTTGCACCTGCCTTCCCTGGTGCAGGTATCCTGGTTCCTAGGGTATCCATGGGTGGGGTGGCTCTCCAGCCTTCTATCTTCCACGGGATTCCCTCTGGGTCCACTGGGAAGGGTCCATCCTCTTTAAAATTGCAACAGCGACTTACCCATTGCCTTGAATTGAGCACACGGTGTTGTTTCCACTCTGCACACGGCCTCAGTGGGGTTCCTGGGTACTTACCTCCGGTGGTTCCTTGAGTCCCCACTACTTCTCTGTCTTCTGGGTATAGTCTTGACTTGAGCCGTGGTTCGTATTCCAATATTTTAGTATATGGTTTGGCCTTCCCCTGGAGACCATTGTGTATTTGTGCTACTTACCTGTTTTATTTGCAAAGTATTATGTGCATTGTGTTATATCTTCGGGTAGCAGATATTGTTATGTGTTAGTGAGTGTCTTAGAATAAATACCTATTTTTATAAAGAAACTGTGTGGTTCTTTTTTACTTAACCTATACCAATAAGATTACGTTCTGGTAAAACAAGCTGCTTTACACTCCTTCTGGACTACGCCTGAAGGCTGCTCTCCACAGCTACAACTTAGAAAGCTTTCAAAGGTTGTCTAAGACCACTAAAATCACCATAAGGGTTGTCTGGATTAGTGCAGGGTGCTACACTTACATAAGTGAGCACCATATACTAAGCCAGCCTCTCTCACAGAGTCTTTGAAGAAAAGGTACAATAAATCCTGCACTCCTTCACCTGATGTTGAGGGTAAAAGCAGTCTTTACGTGGGTCGCCCACATGCAGTCTGTTTTTCTCACAGGATTTGCAGGATCTGAAGAGACCTATTTTTGAAGATTCAGACATTGTACAGAAGTAATCTGAAGAAAAAAACTGAGCAGAGCTCAGGGAGACTCCCTTCACACGACGTGAAGTAGAAAATCTGAGGGATTCAACCTCTGTCTGGAGTGTTCTAGAGGGTGCTGTCACCTGATAGGCTATTGTTAGACTTGGCATCTTTTGGCGTGTTTCCCCTGACTTTTTGCTTTCTGACCTCCCGGTTTTGACTCTGTTTTTGCTGGTGTAATGATTCTGCGCACTTTCCTCACTGCGGTCCAGTGGGAAAGTGCAAGTGCTCCTGTATAAAATGTGTTATGGATTGGTGTTTCCATGATTGGCCTATTTGGTTTATCTGTCAGTCCCTTGTAAAGTGCACTGCGAGTGCCAGGGCCTATAGACCAAATGCTGTTGGTGGGCTGCAGCACTGGATTGTGCCACCCACGCAAACAGCCCGTAAAATGTAACTCGGGCCTGCCATCGCAGAGCCTGTGCGCAGCCTGGGGCTGCCATGTCGACTTGGCAAGTGCACACACTTGCAAGTCCCTAAACCTTCCCTTTGCTACATGTTAGTCACCCCTAAGGTAGGCCCAAGGTACCCCTGTGGGCAGGGTGCGTTGTATGCGAAAGGTAGGACATGCCCTGGTGTGTGCGGCATGTCCTGATAGTGAATTACAGCCTAGTTCGTTTTTCACTATTGCAAGGCTACCTGTTCCCCTAGGCCAGAACGGGCAGTTTTGATTATTACAGTTTATAATCCTAACAGACCCCGGGAACATGGTAGAAATTCGAGTTTAGTATGCCTGGACTCATAATGATAAAATGCATCTTTTAGTGAAGTTGGTTTTAACATTCTGTGTTTGAAAATACCACTTTTAGAAAGTGGGTATTTTCTTGTCTAACCATCCAAGCCTGCCTCTGCGAGGTTGTGTATTCCTTGTCTGGAGTGTGAGTGACAGGGGCTGGGGGATGCCAGGAGACAGGGTGAGTCAGCGCAGGGCTGAATAGCCAGATCGACATGTAGATGGGTGGGAGGGGTCGCACCTGGGCCCTGAATAGGACAGTGCCTTCCCTCCACAATGCTGGCTCCACCTCCTGTGGTGCGTCTGATGTCCCTGGCCTACTCACTGAAAGAAGGGACGGAGACTTGTCAACAAAGTGCTCCAGAACTGGTTTGGACTAGGCAAAGGCCTCTCTGCCTTCAGAGAACAAAGGAATTTGGGATATAAATATTGGGGCCCTGACCCCATGAATTTAGATCTCGCTGGAATCAAGGAACCTGCCAAGACGAAGAGCTGGAAGAGCTGCCAGGAGGAGTACTGCCCCTTTGCTGTGTTGTTGCTTTGTTGGGTTGGCCTGCAGCTGCTGCTTCTGCCTTGGGCAGTGAAAGGACTGAACTTTCTACAAACTTGTGCTGAGTATCTCCAAGGGCCTGAAACCGAGCTGGCCTCCTGTTAAGAAGTCTCAGGGACTACAAAGACTTCACAAGCCTCTGGGTACCGCTTCTGGAATGCTGTTTCAGTTGCCACAGAGGGGAACCGCAACCGACTCCGTCAACCGAATCCATCCCTGGCCGGTGACCTGTTCGCACCGCAGACCGCATCGCCCCGCTTCGCATCGCAACCCTGGTCTCACCGTGGGCGACGTCCGACGCCGCCAACATCGAGCCGCTGCTTGCACCGTGACCTGTGGGCACCGCAGTTCGCATCGCATCGCTTCACTGAACCAACCGGACTCGACCGACGAGGTCGCTGCAACTGGCTCAAGAGTCGTGACCGCACCGCAGTTGGGGCACCGCTCGCACGTCTGCTACGCACCGCTCCGACTCGCACCGCTGTCCGACGCCAGCTCCCGCACTCCGGCTTGGTCGCCTGCATCGCAACCTGTCAGCACCGCATCGAGCATCGTCTCACCCTGCATCGCACGCCTTGGACTCACCGACTCCGTCTGCACGACGCTCATCGAGCCGCTGCCTGCACCGCATCGAGGGACACCGCACCTTGCATCGCTCCGTCTTGCACCGCAACCGCGACGAACGCCGACCGGCTCGTACACTCCGTACCAGCCACAACGAGAAAGGTACTGTAACCGAGTCTGTTCATGACTCTGCTGGCCCGTATCGACGCGATCGGCTGGAACTGTTAGACTCTGTGGTTTTCAGCATCACGGTAGGCTCGGACGGAGCTACCGACTCGCACGAACTTTGCTTTTGTGCTATTCCTGCAAAGAAGAAGTTACCGTATCAAGTATTCATTCGTAAAGTATAGTATTGTGGATTTTTGTCGTAATTGGTCTTGTCTTGAGTATATAAAATATTGGTTATTTTTCTAAACTGGTGTGGTGTCCGTTTGTAGTGCTTACACTGTATTACTGTTGGTTATGTGCAAATGCTTTACACACTGCCTCTGAATTAAGCCTGACTGCTCGTGCCAAGCTACCACGAGGGTGAGCAGGGGTTACTTCACGAGTGTAACACCCTTACCCTGACTAGGAAGAAGGGTCCCTACTTGGACAAAGGTGCAAGCCCTTGCCAACTAGAGATCCCATTTCTAACATTGGTTGTCAGCGGTGAGGATAGGACTTGTGTTTGCACTTGACTTACAGTGATTGGTGTGCACTACTACCATATCGCAGACCATTACGTACCACATACTGGTTCTTTTTCTTTTGGCCTATTTTTGATCTTGCCAGTTTTCAACTCACTACTTTTGTCATGCCTGAATCAATTGCATCATCCGTTGCATCTCTGGAAGTTATCTTTGAGGAGGATAGGTTGGAATCCTACGCCGTAAAGGAGTTACGAGCGATTTTTAAAAACCTGAAAGTCCAAATTAAAGGCCTCTCAAGGAAGGAGGAGCTACAGAAGGCGCTGAGGGCCTGGGTAGCAGCCAGACATGCCAATGGGCAGCCTGGTGATCTCAGTGAGGAGTTGGAGGAGCCTATTTCCAGGGTGGATGTGCTTTTGGGTAGGGGGGAACCCGCCAGGTCAGGTAGCAGCAGTCTGTCCCCAGAGGAGCTGGAGGACAGGCGGGAGACAAGGCAGTTTGAGCTGCAGAAGCTCAGGCTGGAGAGTGAGCGGGAGGAGAAGAGATTGGCCATAGAGGAGAGGAAGATGCTTAGAGCATGAGAGAGAACTGAAGGAGCTAGAACTTAGGAGTAAGTCAGGCTCAGATGGTGGCAGCAATTCGTCCAGAAAGGCAGACAGGATTGTGCACATTCCCAAGAACGTAGGCAAGGAGTTCAAGAAGGGGGATGACATACAAAGGTGGTTTCAGGGTTATGAGGCAGCCATACACATGAATGGGGTCCCTGAGGAGAATTGGGGAGCAGGATTGTGGCCACTTTTCCCTGAAGAAGCAAGGGATGCTCTGATAGCTTTGGGTAAGGGGTATCACCTCACCTATGCTGACATGAAGGATGCCCTTCTCACGAAGTATGGTCTTACTCCTGAAAAGTACAGGGATCAGTTCAGGTCCAGTAAGAAGTCTGATGCCAACACTTGGTTGGAATGTGTGGATGTGTTCTGCAGGTCTCTGGATGGTTGGGTGAAGGGCAGTAGTGTAACAGATTTTCAGGGGCTCTACAACTTGATTGCATGGGAGCACTTGTCTAGTCTATGTTTTGCAGATCTGCGCCAGCACCTAGTTGATAGTAAGCTAACTGACCCCAGGAAGCTTGCTATGGAAGCGGACCGCTGGGTGAGTACCAGGGTCCACAAGAAAGCGTTTGGGGGAGACTCAGCCAAAGGTGGGCAGGGTCCCCAGCAGAAAGGTGGGGGGACAAGGGTAAAGCACAGGAGTTCTCTAAAGGGCCCCAAACTAGTACCCAGGGTAAAGGTTCCCAGCCCCCGGTGATAAGAAGAAAGGGGTCTCTACAGGGAAGCCTGTTGAGACCGGCCCCCGCAAGTGTTATGCATGTGACCAGGTAGGTCACTTTAAGGGGGACCCCAAGTGCCCGAAGGGGACACAGCCACCCACCGGTGGACAGTCCAAAGTGTTGGCTAGTGTAGCGCTTGGGGAGGAGGGGTGCCCACAGGAGGGTGGGGATCCCGCAGAAATGACCCTTGTCTCACTAGGGGACAGTGAGATGGTCCCAGGAAACCAGGTGCCCCCTAACACAAAGAAATATAGCACCTGGGTGACCATTAATGGGAACAGGGTAGAGGCTCTCAGAGATACTGGAGCCAGTGTGACCTCAGTCCGGTGTCACCTGGTGTCTGAGAAGCAAGTAGTCCCCGGGGCATTCCACCAAGTAGTTGCTGTAGACAACTCAGAGCGCCAATGTATGGTGGCGCAGGTTCCCTTTGAAGGGGGGGGGGGGTCTCAGGTCCCTTGAGGGTGGTTGTGAGCCCTACCATGCCTGTAGATTGTCTGCTAGGAAACTACCTGGAGCAGTCCTTATGGAAGGAGGTTGAGCTCAGGTCTCACTTGGAGATGCTTGGGTTGCCAGAGTGGGCATGCGTGTCTACTCGGTCAATGGCAGCCCGAAAGGGCGATCAAGAGGACTTGGAGCCTGAAACAGTGGCCCAAGTCCCTGCCAAGAGAAAGGGCAGGGGGCGCGGGAAACCGGCCCCCGAAGTTCCCACGGACCGGGAGGAGGCGGACCTCGAGGGGGACGCCCCGGTGCCTACAGGGGAGCAGGTAGCCGAACTGGGAGACATCTCTGAGCTGACCCATTGGCAGCAAGAAGGGGATCCCACCAGGGAGGAGTTCTGCAGGGAGCAGAACGAGTGCCCTACTCTGGAGGGTCTGCGGCGGCAGGCTGCAGACCAGGCAGCTGGCAATCAGTCCGGGTCACATCTGATCTACTGGGAGAGTGGTCTCCTATACAGTGAGCCTAAGGTTGCTGAGCCTGGGTCAGCCCGTGTGCTGGTGGTACCCCAGCGCTTCAGGACCTTCCTACTGGGTCTGGCTCATGACGTGCCTTTGGCAGGACATTTGGGGCAGGACAAGACCTTTGACAGGCTTGTCACCCACTTCTTTTGGCCCCAAATGCGAAGGCAGTCAGATGCACACTGTAGGTCTTGCCAAACTTGCCAGGCAAGTGGTAAGAGTGGGAGGAAGGTCAAAGCTCCTCTCCAACCTTTTCCTGTTGTTGGAACACCCTTTGAAAGGGTAGGGATGGATATTGTGGGGCCACTGGATCCCAAGACAGCCATGGGCAACAGGTACATCCTGGTATTGGTGGACCATGCCACCCGGTACCCGGAGGCAATCCCTCTCAGGACAACGACGGCGCCAGTGGTGGGCCGGGCGTTAATGGGGATCTTTTCCCGTGTGGGATTCCCCAGAGAGGTGGTTTCTGATAGGGGGACCAATTTCATATCGAAGTATATGACATCCCTGTGGAAGGAGTGTGGTGTAACCTACAAGTTCACCACTCCTTACCACCCACAAGGAAACGGTCTGGTGGAGAGATTCAACCAGACCTTGAAAGGCATGATCAAGGGTCTAACAGAACCCATGAGGCGTAAGTGGGACGTCCTCTTGCCATGCCTACTCTTTGCATACAGGGAGGTGCCTCAGAAGTCTCTTGGGTACAGCCCCTTTGAGCTCCTGTATGGCCACCCTGTCAGAGGACCTCTGAGTTTGGTAAAGGAAGGCTGGGAGGCAGCTCCCAGGAAAACTCCCCAGGATGTATTTAGCTACATGCTGGCCTTTAGAAACCAAACTGCCCGCTTCAGGAAACTCGCTCAGGCGAACCTAGAAGCAAGCCAGGAAGAAATGAAGAGATGGTATGACCAGAACGCCACTCTGGTCGAATTTCAACCTGGGCAAAAGTGTGGGTCATGGCCCCAGTGGCACCTTGTGCCTTGCAGGACAAGTGGACTGGGCCATATGAGGTAAAGGAGCGCAAAAGTGACGTCACCTACCTGGTGGATTTGCAGGCTCCAAGGAACCCTTTGAGGGTCCTTCACGTGAACCGCCTCAAGCCCCACTTCGAGAGGTCCGAAGTGAGTATGCTCTTGGCGACAGATGATGGGGTGGAAGAGGAGAGTGAGCCTCTCCCTGACCTCCTGTCTACCAAGGAGCATGATGGGTCAGTAGAGGGTGTGATCCTCTCCCCTACTCTGACTCAGGAGCAGCAGGGGGACTGTCGCCAGTTGTTGGGACAGTTCGCCCCACTGTTCTCTCTGACCCCCGGTGTTACTCACTGGTGTACCCATGACGTGGACACCGGTGACAGCCATCCTGTGAAGCACAAGATTTACAGGTTGACTGACCGGGTCAGAGCCAGCATCAAGGAGGAGGTCTCTAAGATGTTGG
Source organism: Calotriton arnoldi (assembly GCA_963921515.1). Taxonomy (NCBI): domain Eukaryota; kingdom Metazoa; phylum Chordata; class Amphibia; order Caudata; family Salamandridae; genus Calotriton; species Calotriton arnoldi. The sequence continues at coordinate 1,741,345 of CAWUFW010001064.1, forward strand.
CGTTAGGGGTGATTGAGCCCTCCCACAGTCCTTGGGCCAGCCCAGTGGTCTTGGTCCCAAAGGCTGCGGCGCCCGGTGCCACTCCAGAACTCCGGTTTTGTGTGGACTACCGTGGGCTCAATGCCGTCACCAGGACTGACGCGCACCCCATCCCCAGAGCTGATGAGCTCATTGATCGGTTGGGAGCTGCCCGGTTCCTCAGCACGTTTGATTTGACGTCTGGGTACTGGCAGATTGCCTTAACCGATGGGGCCAAGGAGAGGTCAGCATTCTCAACCCCAGAAGGTCATTACCAATTCCGGGTGATGCCCTTTGGGTTGAAGAATGCCCCTGCCACCTTTCAGAGGTTGGTCAATCAGGTGTTGGCCGGGCTGGAGGATTTCAGTGCCGCCTACCTGGATGACATTGCTGTGTTCAGTTCCAGCTGGGAAGAACATTTACAGCACCTTGAGAAAGTGTTGAGGGCTCTGCAAGGTGCAGGCCTCACGATCAAGGCCAGTAAGTGCCAGATCGGGCAGGGTTCTGTGGTGTACTTGGGACACCAGGTAGGAAGCGGCCAGGTGGCGCCCCTACAACCCAAGATTGACACCATTCTGGCTTGGGAACCCCCAAGACCCAGACAGAGGTGAGAGCCTTCTTAGGTCTCACCGGTTATTATAGGAGATTTGTTAAGGGCTATGGCACCATCGTTGCCCCCTTAACAGAGCTGACCTCTAAGAGGCAGCCCAGGAAAGTGATCTGGACTGAGTCCTGCCAGAAAGCTTTTGATGCCCTGAAGGCAGCCATGTGCACGGCGCCCGTGCTCAAGGCACCTGACTTCTCCAAAGAATTTGTCGTGCAGACTGACGCTTCAGAGCATGGTGTGGGAGCGGTGCTCTCACAACTGAACGAAGAGGGCCTGGATCAGCCTGTAGTCTTCCTTAGCAGGAGACTACTTCCCAGGGAACAGAGGTGGAGTGCCATAGAAAGAGAAGCTTTTGCTGTGGTCTGGGCACTGAAGAAGTTGAGACCATACCTGTTTGGGACTCACTTCCGGGTTCAGACAGACCACAGGCACCTCAGATGGTTGATGCAAATGAGGGGTGAGAATCCAAAACTGCTGAGGTGGTCCATCTCCCTACAGGGAATGGGCTTTACGGTGGAGCACCGTCCTGGTACAGAACACGCCAACGCAGATGGTCTGTCCAGGTTCTTCCGCCTTAGTGAGGAGAACTCCAATGGGGTTGGGTAGTTCTCCCTACTTTCAGCTGGAGGGGACATGTGTTAGACTTGGCATCTTTTGGCGTGTTTCCCCTGACTTTTTGCTTTCTGACCTCCCGGTTTTGACTCTGTTTTTGCTGGTGTAATGATTCTGCGCACTTTCCTCACTGCGGTCCAGTGGGAAAGTGCAAGTGCTCCTGTATAAAATGTGTTATGGATTGGTGTTTCCATGATTGGCCTATTTGGTTTATCTGTCAGTCCCTTGTAAAGTGCACTGCGAGTGCCAGGGCCTATAGACCAAATGCTGTTGGTGGGCTGCAGCACTGGATTGTGCCACCCACGCAAACAGCCCGTAAAATGTAACTCTGGCCTGCCATCGCAGAGCCTGTGCGCAGCCTGGGGCTGCCATGTCGACTTGGCAAGTGCACACACTTGCAAGTCCCTAAACCTTCCCTTTGCTACATGTTAGTCACCCCTAAGGTAGGCCCAAGGTACCCCTGTGGGCAGGGTGCGTTGTATGCGAAAGGTAGGACATGCCCTGGTGTGTGCGGCATGTCCTGATAGTGAATTACAGCCTAGTTCGTTTTTCACTATTGCAAGGCTACCTGTTCCCCCTAGGCCAGAACGGGCAGTTTTGATTATTACAGTTTATAATCCTAACAGACCCCGGGAACATGGTAGAAATTCGAGTTTAGTATGCCTGGACTCATAATGATAAAATGCATCTTTTAGTGAAGTTGGTTTTAACATTCTGTGTTTGAAAATACCACTTTTAGAAAGTGGGTATTTTCTTGTCTAACCATCCAAGCCTGCCTCTGCGAGGTTGTGTATTCCTTGTCTGGAGTGTGAGTGACAGGGGCTGGGGGATGCCAGGAGACAGGGTGAGTCAGCGCAGGGCTGAATAGCCAGATCGACATGTAGATGGGTGGGAGGGGTCGCACCTGGGCCCTGAATAGGACAGTGCCTTCCCTCCACAATGCTGGCTCCACCTCCTGTGGTGCGTCTGATGTCCCTGGCCTACTCACTGAAAGAAGGGACGGAGACTTGTCAACAAAGTGCTCCAGAACTGGTTTGGACTAGGCAAAGGCCTCTCTGCCTTCAGAGAACAAAGGAATTTGGGATATAAATATTGGGGCCCTGACCCCATGAATTTAGATCTCGCTGGAATCAAGGAACCTGCCAAGACGAAGAGCTGGAAGAGCTGCCAGGAGGAGTACTGCCCCTTTGCTGTGTTGTTGCTTTGTTGGGTTGGCCTGCAGCTGCTGCTTCTGCCTTGGGCAGTGAAAGGACTGAACTTTCTACAAACTTGTGCTGAGTATCTCCAAGGGCCTGAAACCGAGCTGGCCTCCTGTTAAGAAGTCTCAGGGACTACAAAGACTTCACAAGCCTCTGGGTACCGCTTCTGGAACGCTGTTTCAGTTGCCACAGAGGAAGGGAACCGCAACCGACTCCGTCAACCGAATCCATCCCTGGCCAGTGACCTGTTCGCACCGCAGACCGCATCGCCCCGCTTCGCAACCCTGGTCTCACCGTGGGCGACGTCCGACGCCGCCAACATCGAGCCGCTGCTTGCACCGTGACCTGTGGGCACCGCAGTTCGCATCGCATCGCTTCACTGAACCAACCGGACTCGACCGACGAGGTCGCTGCAACTGGCAGTTGGGGCACCGCTCGCACGTCTGCTACGCCCCGCTCCGACTCGCACCGCTGTCCGACGCCAGCTCCCGCACTCCGGCTTGGTCGCCTGCATCGCAACCTGTCAGCACCGCATCGAGCATCGTCTCACCCTGCATCGCACGCCTTGGACTCACCGACTCCGTCTGCACGACGCTCATCGAGCCGCTGCCTGCACCGCATCGAGGGACACCGCACCTTGCATCGCTCCGTCTTGCACCGCAACCGCGACGAACGCCGACCGGCTCGTACACTCCGTACCAGCCACAACGAGAAAGGTACTGTAACCGAGTCTGTTCATGACTCTGCTGGCCCGTATCGACGCGATCGGCTGGAACTGTTAGACTCTGTGGTTTTCAGCATCACGGTAGGCTCGGACGGAGCTACCGACTCGTACAAACTTTGCTTTTGTGCTATTCCTGCAAAGAAGAAGTTACCGTATCAAGTATTCATTCGTAAAGTATAGTATTGTGGATTTTTGTCGTAATTGGTCTTGTCTGGAGTATATAAAATATTGGTTATTTTTCTAAACTGGTGTGGTGTCCGTTTGTAGTGCTTACACTGTATTACTGTTGGTTATGTGCAAATGCTTTACACACTGCCTCTGAATTAAGCCTGACTGCTCGTGCCAAGCTACCACGAGGGTGAGCAGGGGTTACTTCACGAGTGTAACACCCTTACCCTGACTAGGAAGAAGGGTCCCTACTTGGACAAAGGTGCAAGCCCTTGCCAACTAGAGATCCCATTTCTAACAGCTATGTTTTCAGGTTTCGTCCTTTTTTAAAAAGGAAATAGATAGGCTATAAATGTGACTTCCATCACCATTATGGCCTATGGTACATTACATACTGCTTACTATGGTACCGCGGGACTCCCAATTCGATGACGGGGAATGATTCAAGCATGTGAATCTATGAAAGATCAAATACTGGATAATTTGTAGCAACACGGTCCCGGAGCTCTCAGAGATATGTCTGAATCTGGCGTGGAGTCTATGTCCTGGTGCATTGTGGGAAGTACGAGTGACCTCGAAAACTCCACTAGAGATGTCATTTAGCGCCTAAAACTAGATGGGAGGAGTTTCCAGAGCATATGATCTACAGTAGCACAAGCTGCAAAGAGACAGAATTTTTTCTCTGTATAGGATATGTCTCTATAAGAAACATGAACCTTCAAATTCTACTTCCCTTAGTACCCCGTAAGTCTCAGCTGCTCTTTTAACAACCTAATAATATGCTGTAATGTCATCAGGAGGGAATGGCCTTCGAGGGTAAGCCTCTATTTTTTCCTCAGGCGCATCTGCACCTATATTTTGCCGAGTATTATCTTTTTCCTCAATATCAGACTGCCCATAATCTTCCTCATCAAAAGTACATGATGTGTGCACTTGAACATCCTGATTGTCTCCATCATCTTGGTATTCCTGGTCATTCTCTATTATTGCTGCCCACAACTTATCCTTTGTGTTATGGGCTCAGTATCCTCTCTAGGCCTCCTAATGCCCACAGCCTCAGTAGTTTATGAATATCGTTTTTTTTCTTTTTCATTAAGATTTCTATTTCTTCGTCGATTACCATTATTAGGTCGAGCCTGGGCAGCGCATGCGCTGCTTTGCGAGGCATGCTGTATTTGGTATTTGGGCTATCAGGGACTTTGGACATGCCCACCACTTTTGGCTGGTTAGTTGGGCTGCTTTTTATAGTTCCTTTTCTCTGGTTAGTTAATATTATGCATCTGTCCCGCCTTTCGGTGCTTGGTTCCAACCCAGTGGACATCACCAATTGATTCTTTTGGTTGATCGTGACTCCCGACTTGCACAACGCCCCCCCCCCCCCTCCCATCACGGCAAAAGCAGCATCCGTCCATGTCGTTATCTGGAGGGGGAACATTTAGGCCCTTTCTGCAGGCCAGTGGCCTGCTGAAGAACGTCATGGGATCCCGGATTATATTGAAATTTAGGTGAGGCTTCAACTTTCCATTGCATAGAAAAGGTCAAAATGTACACTTTATGATTGTGACAAAAGTAAAAGTGTATATTTTCTAGTAATCAAATATAGGCAGATTGACATTTGGGCTCTGCCATAGCAGGTCTGTTTAAATGTATGGAAGGAGGCCGACAGAATGCTGCGACATGCCTCTCCCTTCATGACCCATCCTTCCAATGGTAGGGACAACAGCATTTTTAAAGCCAGGAAACAATCTCATGTTTTTCAACTTAAAGGTTGTATTTTATATTTATGGGTAATTCCTTTTTTTAACTCTATAGATTTATAAAAGTTACACCAAGGGAGTCCCTGTCAGATGTGAGTACAGTCAGATAAAAGTTGTTTGTCAGGCAAGTCTATTGTACCAGTCATACGAGAACCGATCTGTGTGCGACAGTATGCGCATTTTAAAGATTTTCATTTGTGTAGTTGTCATTAGTGTTAATCATATCATGGAAAATATTTCATCAAAAGTCATTTTTGCAAGAAATGTAGAACTGTTAAAGGGGAACAACACTGAGTTGATTTTGAAAGGCTGATTGTAATTATAAAAGTAGCATTTCTTTACCAACTGCAAACGTCGTCATCAACAAGAAAATAAGTTACTTACCTGTAACTACGGTTATCCTTTATTGGTATGTTTCATAGATTCACATGCCTGAATCATTCACCGTCGTCGAGATGGGAGTCCCACGGTAACATATTCAAGCAGTATTTAAAAAATGCCATCGGCTATAATGGCCTTGAGCCATGTCTAACATAGCCTATGTCTGTTTTGAAAAAGGATCAAATGTTGAATGCAGCCAATCAGCTGCTAGCACCCTCTAGAACTCTCCTAGCAGAGGCAGTTTCCCTCCGATTTTTCCAGCACAAGTGAGAAGTGAGTATCTTACTGAATAATATGGAAACAGCCTCTACGGCGAGGAGGGTGGGTGCATGTGAATCTATGAAAGATACCAATACTGGATAACCGTAGTTACAGGTAAGTAACTTATTTTCTTATCCAGTATTGGGGTATCTTTCATAGATTCACATGCCTGAATCGGAGTAGCAAGCAGTCACATCCAATTTTATCTTGTCTGTTGTGGATGGTGGGTGACTTCTAAAACATATTGAACCCCAAACGTTTGAGGTAATACAAGAGGCACCTTAAAATCTATACCTGTGACTACTGTATTATCACCCTTTTTTTTTTTTAATAAGGGGATGCAAGAAAAGAAATGCACGGAATATAATCATAAGAAAGCTTAAATTAATGCTTACATATTCGCATTTTCATATACAAAGCATTAGCGAGAGGCAAGGAAAAAGCAGCGTAACTTATAATACACCTTTCCTAGTTATGTTTTACATCATTGAGAACATGTAAACATATGAACTCACCATGAGAACAAAAGACTCTTTCTATGGGTTAGAAAGAGGTTTACCTTAATGGAAGAGATGGCGAAGCACCGCCTGACCCACTGCTGCATCTGCATCCTGTGCGGACTCCAGGCAGTAGTGCTGCGTGAAGGTGTGAGTGGTCCTCCAGGTTGCAGCATCAACAGATTTTTTCCAAAGTCACTCCCGTGAAGAGGACAGCTGACGTGGCAACTGCTCTGGTGGAGTGAGCCTTCGCTGTTCTTTCCAGGTTTGTTAGATTTGACATGACAGAATTGTATCGTAGCCGATATCCACCTTGTGATAGTGGCCTTTGTTATTGCAGTCCCTTCTCTGCCTTGGCCATAGGCAACTAATAATTAAACAGTTTTCCGAATGTCCTTCGTTCTCTGAAGGTAGAACTTAAGGCAACGTTTGACATCCAGCTATGTAGTATTGGCTCTGCAGGCGTTGATGGTTGCGGAAAAAAGGACCGGAGTATAACCCGCTCATTGAGGTGGAATTGTGATGGCACTTTAGGAATAAATGTAGGATTAGTTCTTAGAATCACAGCATCTTCTTTAAATATTAAAAAGGGTTTCTTAATGGTGAACGCTTGGATTTTGCTTACTCTTCTAGCTGAGGTGAGGGCCAGCACAAGAGCGATTTTCCATGTTAGGAATTTCAATTCAGCGTTATGAATGGGTTCGAATAATCTTTTCATAAGTTGTGCAAGGACCATGTTGAGGTTCCATTCCGGTGGAGGTGCTCGCACTGAAGGAAAAGTACGGAACAGTCCCTTCATAAATTGTTTGATCAGGCTTGAGGCACAAAGAGAAATGGTGCTGGAAGCTCTTCTATAGTGAGAGATGGAAGCCAGATGCACGTTAATTGAGGCGAAAACGAAACCAGATTTTGCCAAGGAGAGGAGATATGGTAAAATCTGTTGCGGGGATACTTGAAATGGATCTTTTCCATTTCATCTTGTACGTTTTATTGGTACGTTCCGCCCTAGATTTTGAGAGGATGTCCCTACATTCCTGCAAAATGTTCATGTCCCTAAATTCCAGGAACTCAGGAGCCAGGCATGCAAGTGTAGAGACTTGCATATGCCACCTGGCATAGTCCACCAGCAGGATGCAGGAGGCCATGAGACCCAGTAGCCTCAGGGTCATTCTGACCGAAACCCGGGATAGAGGCTGAAAGATCGGAATCATAGTCCAAATATACCGGACTCGCTGCTCGGGAGGATAAGCCCAAAACTGCGCTGTGTCCAGAACCGCTCAGATGAAAAGGAGCGTCTGAGAGGGAATCAGGTGCGACTTCGGCACATTGGTGGAGAACCCTAGCGAATGCAAGAGGTCGGCCGTAGTCTGGAGGTGGGAGACGACAGCCTGGGGCGAGCCCGCCTTCAACTGCCAGTCGTCGAGATAGGGGAAGACTGGAACCCCTAACCTGCGCAGATGAGCTGCGACCACCGCCATCACTTTCGTGAACACCCGAGGGGTGCTGGTAAGGCCGAAGGGCAGCACGTTAAACTGAAAGTGCTCGTGGCCTACCGTGAGCAGTAGGTAACGCATATGGGCCGGCAGGACGGGGATGTGAAAATAAGCGTCCTGCAAGTCCAACGCTACCATCCAGTCTCCAGGGTCGAGAGCAGACAGGACCTGAGCCAGGGTCAACATTTTGAACTTCTCCTTTAGGAGGAAGCGGCAGACGTTCCGGAGATCCAAGATAGGACGCAGGCCCTTGTTCTTCTTGGGCACCAGAAAGTAGTGGGAATAACAACCACGACCTACTTCTGGGGCAGGAAAGCGCTCAATGGCTCCCTTGGCCAAGAGAGCCGTAACTTCCTGTTGGAGAAGGGCCAAGTGATCCTCCGACATGCGATGGGTCTGAGGTGGCATGGATGGAGGGGTAGTCTCGAAGGGAAGGGAGTAGCCTCTTTGGACTATCTGCAAAACCCACCTGTCCAACGTGATGTTGAGCCAGTGGGGGAGGTGATGGCAAATCCTGCCGCCCACTGGCAAAAGGTGGCTTTGAAAGGTCGGACTAGGAGGGCTAGGAGGCTGCTGCAGAGGGGGCGCTGGTGGACTGGCCCGCCCGCTGGCCCCTAGACCCACGACGGTGAGTCCCACGTCCCCGGCCGCACAGAGCCTGGACAGCTTAGGTGGAACGTGGTGGGGCACCCCTTCCGTAGCCACGCAAGGGGCGAAAGGCAGACTGCGCTGGGCGCGAGGTGGATGCGAGGCCCAAGGACCTGGCCATTTTCCTGGAGTACTTAAAGCGCTCAAGCGCGTTGTCTGCCTTGTCGCCAAACAAGCTATGGCCATCAAAGGGCATGTCCAAAAGCGTAGCTTGGACATCACCCGAAAAACCAGTAGACCTCAACCAGGCGTAGCGTCTAAGGGCTACAGACGTGGAAACTGTCCTGCCTAGTGAGTCGGCGGTGTCCAGCCCAGATCGGATGGCGAACTTCCCTGCGTCTCTCCCATCGGCAACTGCACGGGAGAGCATGGCCCGGGCCTCCTCCGGGCACTGAGGCAGCACCTGCGCAACTGTGACCCACACCGAGTGGGAGTAACGGACCAAGAGACATGCGGTGTTCACCGACCGCAGTCCCATGCTGGAGGAAGAAAACATCTTCTTCCCAAGGTGGTCCAGCTTCTTGGATTCCCTATCAGGTGGTGCGTTAAGGAATGCGCCCTTGGAAGTCGAAGCTTGGAATACCAAGCTCTCAGGGGTGGGGTGGTGAGAGAGGAAAATGGGGTCGCCCGGGGCCGGGAGGTGTCATCGGGCAATCATCTTATCCACAGGAGCCCCTGTGTTGGGCTTGGACCAAGTGCCCAAAAGGATGTCTGAGAGGGCCTCATTGAACGGCAGTAGGGGCTCCGAAGAGGCCGCTGCCGGCTGAAGCACCTCGGTCAGGTTAGTCCTGACCGCCACCGTAGGAAGCTCGAGGTTTAAGGCCTCGGCCTCGGCCGCCCTACACAACACCACTGCGTAAGATGCACCCTCCTCCATAGCCACGGTAGGGGGAGAAAGCATGCCAAGGTCTGGGACCACTGGCATCACCCAACTCCTCTCCAGTCCGGTTCCTCTAACTCGTCTGCAAGAGGGTCCACAGACCCCTCCCAGTCCTCCTCACCCTCTCCTGGTAGCCACTCAGGGCGGTAGGAAACATCAGGGGAGAACAGGGGTACAAAAGTACCGGTCGGCGCCGGTCCCGACATCGGACGACGTCGGTCCGGCTCTGTGTCCACATTGAGTGGGAGGCTGGGGTCGACACCAGCTGGGGACACAACCGGCATCGGAGGGGGCGGAGGTGTCGTCACTGGATTCGGTGCCAGAGGTGTCACGAGGTCGACCGGCGCCGATCTGGATCCAGGCCTGGATTCTTGGGGGTCCTGCGGCGCCGGAGCCGAAGCCGCCGGCATCGAAGGCCTAGAGCCCCCAACCGAGTCTGCGGGGCCCGAGGGCAAGCCGGCGGAGTCTGGCTGCCTAAAGATGGAATGCAAGGCTTCGTAAAAGTTGCGAAGCTGGGCAGGGGTCGCTCCGGCTCCCAGAAAGGGAGGGAAGGCCAGAGTCGACCCAACAGGCTCCGCGGGCAGAGCCGGATGACTACCTTCCGCTTCCCGCGTCGGCCGACGGACAGGGAGAACGTGAAGAGCAACGATGCTTCTTCGCCTTCTTCTTGTGCTTCGACTTACCCGAAGACGCTCGACCGGGACCTCGAACGGCACGGAGCACGACTTCCGGTCGTGGTCGCGCTCCAAGCACCAAAGGCACACGAGGTGCGGGTCCGTGACCAACATCAATTTGCGACAGGAGTCGCAAGCCTTGACGCCGGTCCGTGACATCCCTCCGTGCACCAGGAGTCAAACGACTCAAAAAAGATGTCGACAAAAGTCGCAAAAAAACGGAGTCAAAAAGTGACTCAAGGTACCACTCTCTCCGGATCTGCGCTGGCTGGCGCGGAAAAAGAAAGAACTGACATCAGCGCGCGAGGGCGGAGTCTAAGTAGATACCGCGATGTCATTCCGGCGACCACGACCCCAGCGACGAACGCGGAGTCAACCGATGCCACCTATCGACGCGCAGGGATACTGCTGAGGAAAAAAATCTCCGGATCCAGTCTGACGCCTGGGGGTAATTCTAAGGTGAGGAATCCATAACTAATTGTCTCTTTCAGATATGTTGTTATTTGACTGGGAAGAAACAAAGACTTTTTGATGTTCACTGTCCGCCCTAGTCTGTTGAATAGCTGGAGACAGGCATCCGTGGTTCTGGCCGCTTGATCTGCTGTTGGTGCCTTCAGTAGCCAATCGTCCAAGTAGGGGAATACTTGTGACATTGAAAACGTAGGGCCGCGGCCAATGGTGCGAGGAATTTTGTAAATATTCTGGGTGCTGACTTGAGGCCGAAAGGGAGGACCTTGAATTGGTAGTGGGTACCAGCTACCATAAACCTGAGGAATTTTTTGGTGTTTACGATGGATGGGGATGTGGAAGTACGAGTCTTATAGATCGAGTGAGGTCATAAAATCTCCTTTGTTGAGGCAATGCAGGATCTCAGCTAAGGTTACCATCCTGAAGGTTTGTTTTTTCAGGTACTTGTTTAGCTTCCTGAGATCCAGTATTGGTCTCCACTCCCCTGATTTCTTCATTATTAAGAAAAAACGGGAGTAAAAACCCTGATCCCTTTGTAGAGGTGGAACTTCCCCGATTGCACCTTTTGAGAGCATGATCTTTACTTCCTTGTGCAATAAGTGAAGACGAGGGGGAGGGGTTCCCTTGGGTGGAGTAGTTGGAGGTTTGCTTGTGAACTCCAGAGTATGACCAAAGGCAATTAGATCTAACACCCATTGGTCTGATGTTATGCTCTCCCATTGCTGGTAGAAATTGCAAATCTTCGCACCCACTGGAGGGATGGAGTGGGGGGGAGCTGGTACCTGGCGTTGATCATTGCTTCCTTTCATTGTTCCGCCCCTGGGACGGTGTCCTCTTGCGGGCCCTTTGACGGGAGAAACCAGCTGTCACAGATTGACAGTAGGCGGAGGGCTGATAGGTCTGCCTGTATTGAGCCTGAATGGGCTGGTATTGCTGTTGCCTCTGAAAACCTCCTCTGTATGCGGGAAACCCGTTTCCTTTTGCTCCCCAGAAGGGCATTTTTCTATATTGGAGGGTGGTTAACAATTTTGCTGTGTCAGTTTTTATGGAGAACAGCGCATCATCGATATGCTTGCCGGATAAAGAATCTCTATCGAACACCATGTCCAGGATTTTTGTTTGAACTTCCGGCCTGAAGGTGGTGGCCTTCAACCACCCCTGGCATCTCAACACTGCTACACTTGCCAGTTGTCGGAAACCTGTACTAGCTATATCCATAGCACAGTCAGTGGTCTCCGAGGCCGCTCTTTCACCGTCTATAAGGATCTTTCTCACCTCTTGTTTCCTGTCTTCAGGGATGAGTTCCAATAAGGCTGCCATATCCGACCACATCTGACGGTCGTAACGGCCGATGATAGCCAGAGCGTTGGCTGCCCGAATGGTAACAGCAGCCATGGTTGAAAACCCTTACCCATGATGTCCAATTTGCGTCCCTCCTTGTCCGGAGGAGTCGAGATTGGGGTAGCCGGATTTTTCGATCTCCTCTGCGCCACCTGCGAATTGACGGAATCCGGCTTAGTGTGACCCGTCAAGCAAGAAGGGTGAATCTTCAGGGGCTCTGTACTTCTTGTCTATTCGAGGGAGCACTTGTGTTATTGTGGCCAGCATTTTAAATATTTTTACTCCTTCCTGCCAGATATAATCTATTATAGGGATCGCACGAATAGATTTCCTGGCTTCCTCCTTAAAATCATACAGAAAGCAATCTGTATGTTTAACAGCCATGGGGAGATAGAACCTGTTGGACGCTCTCTCCACCAAATTGTGGAACCCCCCGCTGTCTTCTGGAGGTGAATCTGCAGGGTGATGTGCCAGAGGAGAGGGTGTAGGGATTATATAGTCATCCCAGGGGTCTTCCGGTGGATGTGGTTCCGGGAGTTTTCTTCATCGGGAGCCTGTGTAGGAGGGCGCAGTAATGTAGGAGTTGTTGGTCGGGGTAAGGCTGGCTTTGCTGGGCGCTGTGGCTGATGTGGCTGTATCTGGACATCCTGGGGAGGAAATCTCTACTAATAGTCCACCAACATGGCTTGAAGGTCTTAGATCAAAGACGGTGGTAAATGCGCCATTTCCCTAGGTCGATGCTCAGGGGGATAGTCATTAGGTTGAAAATGGTGTGGAGGAACCAGATATCGCTGGTAATATTGCTGTTGTTGCTCGTCCTCATAATCATCCCCTTCTTCCTGGCATTTCACATGCAACTCGGACGGGCTATGTGCCACCCCATATACCTCATCGTCATACTCCTCATCTTCTGATTGTTAGAAGTCCAATAAGAGCGAGGGAGGCAACTGGGAGATCTTAGCAAAGGATGAAACATCCGGTTAAAAGGTCTTTGTTACTCTGGTAATATTGACCGTCGTCGACGGTGGCGTTGACGGTACCAACAACCTTGAAGAAGGAATATTCCTCGACGGTGTTGTCGTCGCTGGTGTTACCGTTGACGATGTCGCCGATGGTGTTGTTGGTTGGCTAGTCGACGACAGGGTCGCCGATGGGATGCTTGTCGACAGGGCACTCGTCGACGGCACCTTCTTTATCGACAAAGTCTTCGTCAGTATGGGTCCTGAAATTGCCGTCGTCATTCCTACCGTTGAAGGAGCTGACAACGTGACTGTGGTACCTGTCGTCATCAACGGTCCAGGAGTTGTCAACGTCGACGATGATTTTTTGTCTTTTTTCCTTGTAGAGTCTGTGGATGAGGCTCTAGGACGTTACTTCTCCTTTCTCACATGAGAGGTGGGAACGAATGTTGTATGCTCTGAGGAGACTTTATGATGCTTCTCCTTTCTATAGCCTTTGCTCTCCTGAGAGGGTTTGAGGTGTTTTCTGCCCTCATCAGGGGTATCATCTTGAGACCTGGATTTTTTGTGCAGTCTGGATGAGCCATCATTGTCCTCTTCAGAATGCTTGGTTTGCTTGGTGGATTGGAGCCACAAAAGTAGCCTCCCCTCTCTATCCCTCAGAGTTTTAGAAGAAAAGGTCCGACAGATCTTGCATTGCCTTACCTCATGAGAAGGGTGGAGGCAGAAAATACACTCTTTATGTGGATTATCCACATGGACTCTCTTCCTGCCACAGGTCTTACATGGAGAAGAGGCCTTTTTTATCTGACATGTTTAAAATATCAATTTTCACGAAAAGACCGAGTAGAACTCAGGGAGACTCCCTTCACACAAGACGAGCAGTGAAAATCTGAGGGAAACTGCCTCTGCTAGGAGAGTTCTAGAGGGTGCTAGCAGCTGATTGGCTGCATTCAACATTTAGTCTTTTTTAAAAAGGACATAGATAGGCTATCTTAGACATGGCTCAGGCCCTTATAGCCTATGACATTATTTAAATACTGCTTGATTATGTTACCGTTGGTACTCCCATCTCGACGACTGGGAATGATTCAGGCATATGAATCTATGAAAGATACCCCAATACTGGATAACATGCTGTACTCGTGTTTCTTTTAAAAACACGGACTCATGCTAGTGTTTTGTTGTTTTGCTCTAGTAATTGCTGAAAGTGATTGCAGCCTCCGAAGCAAGCAATATTTTTTGGTCGCCCGAGGAGCGTGTTTAGTGACGAGGGGCGAGCGTGTCGTGCTCTGGCCTAGCCTCAGCTTCTCTTCTGAGAGAAGTGGCTGTATTGTATTTCTTGACCTTTGTAGTTCCACTTGTCTGGCGTGGTTAGCGTATGCAACAGGCAATACAATTAGTGAAAGGAATCCGCAGGACCGCACATGCACCTGCTTTACGGGGCTGGGCTACGGTGGGGGCAGCGATCTAATCGTCTCAGACAGAGATCGTTTGCCAAAGTTATTTCGGATAATTAAACTGCAACAATTGTTCCAAAGAAATATCACATGTGAAACGAGAACACGCATGCGCAAAAAACATGCAAGGGGTGCCAAAGTAAACAGTACACATTGAGGCTTGCCTAGGCCGACTTTGCCCGTCAAGATGTCTGTCACAGAGGTAGAGTTAAAACACGAGCAATAAATAGAACAAGCATTTGCAATGCAATAGGTCTCACATTACTGAAAGTTTGAGCCATTGGCGTTGCATTATTATTTGAAACGCCAATAGGTCAAACTTTCAGTAATGCAAGACGAACAAGTTACTTACCTTCGATAACGATATATCTGTAAGAAACCTAGGTTAGTTATAGATTCCTTACCTTAGAATTACCCCCAGGCGTCAGACTGGATCCGGAAAGTTTTTCATCAGCAGTACCCCTGCGCGTCGGAAGGTGGCGTCAGTCGACTCTGCGTTCGTCGTCAGCGTCGCCAGGATGACGTCGCAGTAGCTACACAGACGCTGCCCTCGCGCGCTGACGTCAGTTCTGTACACGACCTTCCGCGCCAGAAGCGCAGAGCCATGCAAGACACTGACCACTGGTGCACAAAACTAGGGCCCTGAAAGGAAGACCTTAACCCTAGAAGTCAGTTCGCAGAACAGGGAGGATGGGTGGGGCGGTAAGGAATCTATAACTAACCTATGTTTCTTACAGATATATCGTTACCGAAGGTAAGTAACTTGTTCATCTGAAAGAAACAGTTAGTTAAAGATTCCTTACCTTAGAATAGATACCCCAGCAATACCAACCCCGGAGGTGGGTCTGCGAACCAAGTTCACACCAGAAAGTCCTGGAGAACAGAATGGCCAAAGAAGCCGTCTCTCCAGACTTGGCTGTCTAGGCAGTAGTGTTTGGTGAACGCGTGCAGCGATGCCCACGTAGCTGCCTGACAGATGTCATTTAGGGGGACTCCTCTGCCCAAAGCAGTAGTAGATGCCGTCGCCCTGGTGGAATGGGCGCGCAGCTCCACTGGAGGCTCCTTCTTTGCCAAAGAGTAGCAGGTTTTGATGCACAGAACGACCCACCTGGAGATAGTTCGTTTGTGCACGGCCCGACCTTTCTTAGCGCCCACGTAACCAACAAAGAGCTGGTCATCCACCCGGAATTGTTTGGTGCGATCCAAGTAGAAGGAAAGCGCACGTTTTGGATCCAGACGGTGGAGCCTCTCTTCCTCTTTTGAAGGATGTGGAGGCGGAAAGAAGGTGGGCAAAGTGATGGTTTGGACAAATGTGGAGAGAAGTAACCATCTTTGGAAGAAAGTAAGGTCTAGTTCTCAGGACGACCTTGTCCGGATGGACAGCCAGAAAGGGAGGCTTGGAAGAAAGAGCTTGCAGCTCACTCACCCTGCGTGCAGAGGTGATGGCCACCAGAAAGGCCGTTTTCAAAGAGAGATGTCTGAGAGGACAGTTATGTAGCGGCTCAAAGGGAGCGCACATGAGGTAGGTAAGAACCAAGTTCAAGTCCCACTGAGGCATTACGAAGGGAACAGGAGGAAAAAGATGAGTAATGCCTTTAAGGAATCTATTTACAACAGGGGACTTGAAAAGAGAAGGCTGGTCAGGAAGCATAAGGAAGGCTGAAATGGCAGAGAGGTAGCCGTTTAGAGTGCCCAGAGCAGAGCCCTGCTGGGCCAAAGAAGGGAGGAACAAGAGAACCTCAGAAAGAGGGGCGAGATGGGGATCCACAGCCTTTGCTGCGCACCATGCCACAAATTTGTTCTATCTGCAGGCGTACACCGTCTTAGTGGAGGGACGCCTGGCTGCCAAGATAACATCGCGGACGTCGGGAGGCAGGTCAAACGACGTTAACTGTCGCCGCTCAATCTCCATGCAAGGAGGTTGAGGCTGGACAGGTTCGGGTGGAGGACCGTCCCCTGCTGCTGCGACAGAAGATCCTCCCGAAGAGGCATTCTCATCGGAGGATCGATGGCCATGTTGAGCAGCTCTGGATACCAGATTCTTTGTGCCCAATCCGGAGCCACAAGAATGACTTGGGCCCGGTCGCGCTTGATCTTCTTCAGCACTCTGGGCAGAAGTGGTATAAGCGGAAAGGCGTATAGAAGACCGCAACTCCACTCGCGACGAAAAGCGTCGCCTAGCGAGTGCCACCTTGGAAATTCCAATGCGCAGAACTGGTGACATTGCGCGTTCTCTTCAGTTGCGAATAGATCTAACCAAGGCTCTCCCCACTGCTGAAAGAGACCTTGCACCACTTCCGAGTGAAGACGCCATTCGTGATCCATCATGCACCTGCGGCTGAGTTCGTCTGCCCTGGCGTTCAGAGAACCTGCCAGGTGTTGAACCAGCCATGTCCAGAGGCGGAGGGCCTCCTGACATAGGGTCCACGACCCCACCCCGCCTTGTTTGTTGCAGTACCACATGGCGGTGGTGTTGTCCGTGAACACCTGCACTACTCTGCCCCGTACAGAGGGAAGGAATGCCTTGAGTGCAAGACGAATCGCCCGAAGCTCCAGAAGGTTGATGTGGAGCCCGGACTCCGCCGGAGACCAGATGCCTCTGATCTCCACCTCCCCCATGTGGCCGCCCCAACCTAGAAGTGATGCATTGGTCACCACTGTGAACTCTGGTTGAGGAAGGGAGAGGGATCTGCTGTCGACCCAATCTTGGTTCGTAAGCCACCACTGCAATTGGTGTGCAGTGCCCTCCGAAATCTGGACGCAATCGGACAGATTCCCCATATGTTGTGCCCACTGGAACTTCAGGTCCCACTGCAGAGCCCGCATATGCCAACTGGCATGGTCCACCAGCAGGATGCAGGTTGCAGGAGGCCATCAGACCAAGCAGCCCGAGGGTCATCCTGACCGAAACCCGGGATAGAGGCTGAAAGATCGGAATCATAGCCCGAATATCCCGGACTCGCTGTTCGGGAGGATAAACCCGAAACTGCATTGTGTCCAGAACCGCTCCAATGAAGAAGAGCTTCTGAGAGGGGGTCAGGTGTGACTTCGGCACGTTGATGGAGAACCCCAGCGAATGCAGGAGGTCGGCCGTAGTCTGAAGGTGGGAGACGACAGCCTGGGGCGAGCCCGCCTTCAACAGCCAGTCGTCGAGATAGGGGAAGGCTGGAACCCCTGATCTGCTCAGATGAGCTGCGACCACCGCCATCACTTTCGTGAACACCCGAGGGGCGCTGGTAAGGCCAAAGGGGAGCACGATAAACTGAAAGTGCTCGTGGCCTACCGTGAACCGCAGGTAACGCCGGTGGGCCGGCAGGACGGGGATGTGAAAGTAAGCGTCCTGCAAGTCCAACGCTACCATCCAGTCTCCAAGGTCGAGGGCAGACAAGACCTAATCGAGCGTCAACATTTTGAACTTCTCCTTCCGGAGGAAGCGGTTGACGTTCCTGAGATCCAAGATAGGACGCAGGCCTTTGTCCTTCTTGGGCAATAGCAACCACGACCTACTTCTGGGGAATGAAAGCGCTCGATGGCTCCCTTGGCCAAGAGTGCCGAAACTTCCTGTTGGAGAAGGGCCAGATGATCCTCTGACATGGAATGGTACTGAGGTGGCATGGATGGGGGGGGGGGTAGTCTCGAAGGGGAGGGAGTAGCCCCTTCGGACTATTTGCAAAACACACCTGTCCGACGTGATGGTGAGCCAGTGGGGGAGGTGATGGCAAATCCTGCCGCCCACTGGCGTTTGGTGGCCCTGAAAGGTCGGACTAGGAGGGTTTGGAGGCTGCTGCAGAGGGGGCTGTGGTGGACTGGCACGCCCGCTGGCCCCCAGAACCACGGTGCTGGCTCCCACATCCCCGGCCGCGCAGAGGCTGAACAGCTTGCGCCGGCCTGTGGCCTTGGGTGGGGCGAGGCGGGGCACCCCTTACATAGCCACGAAAGGCAGACTGCGCAGGGCGGGTGGTGGAGAGGCCCAAGGACCTGGCTGTAGCCCGAGAGTCCTTAAAGCGCTCCAGCGCGTTGTCTGCCTTGTCACAGGAAAGGCGACGGCCATCAAAGGGCATGTCCATAAGAGTGGATTGGACATCCCCGGAAAAACCAGTCGACCGCAACCAGGCGTAGCGTCGAAGGGCTACTGACGTGGAAATCGTCCTGCCTAGTGCGTCGGCGGTATCCAGCCCACAGCGGATGGTAAACTTCGCTGCGTCTCTCCCCTCGGCAACTGCACGGGAGAGCACGTCCCGGGCCTCCTCCGGGCACTGGGGCAGCACCTGCGCTACCGTATCCCACACAGAGTGGGTATAACGGCCCAACAGACATGCAGTGTTTACCGACCGCAGTCCCAAGCTGGCGGAAGAAAACATTTTCTTCCCAAGGTGGTCCAGCTTTTTGGATTCCCTATCGAGTGGTGCGTTAGGGAATGCGCCTTTGGAAGTGGAGGCTTGGACCACCTAGCTCTCAGGGGTGGGGTGTTGGGAGAGGAAAGTGGGGTTGCCCGGGGCCGGGCGGTGGCATCGGGCAATCATCCTGTTCACAGGAGCCCCTGTGTTGGGCCTGGACCAGGTGCCCAAAAGGATGTCCGTGAGGGCTTCATTAAACGGCAGCAGGGGCTCCGAGGAGCTCGCTGCCGGTTGAAGGACCTCTGTCAGGAGGTTAGTCCTGACTGCCACCGTAGGTAGCTCGAGGTGGAGAGCCTCGGCCGCCCTACGCAACACCACTGCGTATGACGCTCCCTCCTCCGTAGCCACGGTAGGAGGAGACAACATGCCACGGGCTGGTGAGGTATCCAGACCACTGGCTTCCCCCAGTTCCTCTCGCCAGTCCTGCTCATAAGTCAACAGGTCGGTTAAAGGGTCCCCAGACCCCTCCCAGTCCTCCTCACCCTCCTCTGGCTGCCAATCTGGTCTCAAAGAGCCAGGGTAGAACAGGGGCACAAAAGTACCGTCGGATCCGGCGTCGGTCGACGCCGGTCTGACTCCGTGCCTACCTCGAGGTGGAGGCCGGGGTCGACGTCGGCTGGGGACGCAGCCGACGCCGGTTGCGGACGTGGTGCCGGTGGAATCAGCGTCGGGGGAGGCGTAACAAGGTCGACCGGCGCCGATCCGGATCCAGGCCTGGATCCAAGGGGACCCTGCGGCGCCGAGGCCGAAACCACCGGCGAAGACCCAGGGCCCCCAGCCGAGTCCGCATGGCCCGAAGGCGCGCCGGCGGAGTCAGGCTACCCAAAGATGGCGTGCATCGCTTCGTAAAACTGACGAAGCTGGGCAGGGTTCGCTCTCGGTCCCGGGAAGGGGGGAAACCCGGAGCCAACTCTACGGGCTCCGCACGCGGAGCTGCGGGAGGAGCACCACCCGCATCCTTCGTCGCGTCGGCCGACAGACGGGGAGAAGTCAAAGAGCAACGATGCTTCTTCGACTTCTTCTTGTGCTTCGACTTACCTGACCCCGAGTGCGAAGACTTAGACGAAGAATGATGTGGAGTTCGCGATCGGTCCCTCAACCTCCTCCGAGACCGGGACCTCGAGCGACGTGGAGCCGACTGCCGGGCCTCGAGTAGCTTTCGGGACCGCTCCCGCAAAGACTTCGGGGCCATGGTCCGGCAGTCGGAGCACAACTTGGGGTCGTGGTCGCGTCCCAGGCAATAGAGGCACACGTGGTGCGGGTCCGTCACCGACATCAGTCGGTTACTGGAACCGCAGGCCTTGAAGCCGGGCATCCCTCGTGCACCACGAGTCAATGGACTCAAAAAACGAATTCGAGAAAAGTCAAGAAAAAAGTCAGTCAAAAAGTGACTGCAGGTACCGCTCTCTCTGGATCTGCGCTTGCTGGCGCGGAAAAAGAAAGAACTGACGTCAGCGCGCGAGGGCGGCATCTATGTAGCTACCGCGACATCATCCCGGCGACCATGACGCCGACGCTGAACGCGGAGTCGACCAACGCCACCTTCCGACGCGCAGGGGTACTGCTGACTAAAAACTTTCCGGATCCAGTCTGACGCCTGGGGGTAATTCTAAGGTAAGGAATCTATAACGAAATGGTTACTTACCAGTAGGAGTAGTTTTGCAGCTTGAAGAATTTTCTGGATTCACATGCTGTGCATTATTCCGCCATCTAGTGGTTGGGTCGGGAATTGTCTGTTTTCTTTTTTCTTGTTTTGGTCGCTGTCGACCATCATTTGGTGTCAGGTACGTCCCCTGTGTGACGTCAGATGGTATCCTGGAGGTCAACGTGCGTGGTAGCCATCTTCGGATTCTTTTTTCTGTTTACTTATGTTTTGTATCCTCAAGATGGTTTTGGTGAAATACTGATGTAGTCTTTTGCTTCCCCACCTGTTTGTTTCCTTTTTAGGGGAGGCTGTGTGGGTCGCATGTGAATCCCAAAAATTCTTCAAGCTGCAAAACTACTCCTACTGGTAAGTAACCATTTCGTTTTGCATCGTGAATCCTTTTCTGGATTCACATGCTGTGCATTGGATTATGTAGCGGTTTCTCCCGTGTTTGGGAGGCTGTGGTTAAAGGAAGACCTTGCAAACAGGTGTTGAAGCACCTTCTGTCCAATTTGAGCTTCCTTATTCATTTGTATATCCACACAATAATGTTTTGTAAAAGTGTGTGGTTTTGCCCATGTTGCTGCTGCACAAATGGAATCAATGGGTACATTGGCCATGAATGCCAGCGTTGCTCCTTTCTTTCTAATGGAGTGAGCTGTTGCTTGTATTGTTAGTTCCTTTTTGGCATTGGCATAACATAATTGGATAGCTTGTACTATCCATCTTGCAATAGTTGTCTTTGTGACAGCTGATCCTGTGTTGGTATGTGCGTAAGCAACAAACAATTGCTTTGTTTTCTGATTTGTTCTGTTTTTTGCAAATAATACAATAAAGCCCTCCTTATATCCAGGGTATGGAGGCTTTTTTCTGCCTTAGTCTTTGGGTCCTTGAAGAAAACTGGCAGGAGAATGTTTTGATTTAAGTGATACTTAGATACCACCTTAGGCAAAAACTGAGGGTTGGTCTTTAAAATTACTTTATCCTTGTGGATTTGTAAGTAGGGTTCTTGTATTGTTAACGCTTGCAGTTCACCAACTCTTCGTAGTGATGTTATAGCAATGAGAAAGGCTGTTTTTAGCGTGATATGTTTGAGGTCCGCTGCATGCATGGGCTCAAAGGGTTTTGTCATCAGTTGAGAAAGCACTATATTTAAACTCCATGTTGGTACAGGAGCCGCTCTTGGTGGAAATATTCATTTTGCACCTTCTAAGAACCTTTTGATGACTGGTCTTGTAAAAAGCTTTTGCATGATTTTCCTCTTGTGTATGCCACTATGGCAGCAAGGTGTACTTTAAGGCTAGAAAAGTTTATTTTGCTGTCCAAGAGGTAAGTAAGATATGTAATAACTGTTTCTTGAGTATTGATTGAATTAGTGTAATTGTTAGCGGTGCACCATGTGGTACATCGCTTCCATTTTTCTGTATAGCATTTTCTTGTTGACCGATTTCTTGCCTCTTTTAGAATTTCCATAGTTCTTTGTGGTAGATTAAGATGCCCAAATTCTATGTATTCAGGCGCCAGGCTGCTAGTTGTAGCGTTGCTGGTTCCGGGTGAAAAATCTGACCCTGTTGCATTGTTAGCAGGTCTTTTTCTACTTTGATCTTAACCATCTCTCCTTTGGATAGTTCTAGGAGAGTTGAGTACCATGTTTGTCTTGGCCAACGAGGAGCAATGAGAATCATATTTGTTCCTGGCTTCTTTGCTTTTTGTAGCACTCTTTGCATCAGGGGTATTGGTGGAAAGGCGTAAACAAATGTCTGTGACCAATTGAGTGAAAGTGCATTTCCCTTTGACAGGTGGTGTGGAACCCTCAAGGCAAAGTTTTGGCATTTCTTGTTCTGCATTGTTGCAAACAGATCCAGCACTGGTGTTCCCCAGATGTTGAAGAGATACTGTACTGTTGTCTGTTTCAACTCCCATTCATGGGAACAGTTGTTTTGTCTGCTCAGTTGGTCTGCAGTAATGTTGTCTATCCCTGGTAGATGTACTGTCTGTAGATTGATTTTTTGGGGTATCGCCCAATGCCAATCAATCAATCAGGGGTTTGTTAAAGCGCGACTACTCACCCGTAAGGGTCTCAAGGCGCTAGGGGGGGTGCAGGTTCCATCCATCAAGGAGGGGGTCTGTCGAAGAGCCAGGTTTTGAGGTTTCTTGCGAAGATGGGGAGCGATGTTGTCTGTCTGAGGTGGAGCGGAAGGGCGTTCCATGCTTTGGCCGCGAGGAAGGAGAAGGAGCAGCCTCCCGATCTGGTCTTTCTGGTGCGGGGGACCACGGCGTAGGAGAGCTGGGCTGATCGTAGGGTCCTTTGGGGTGCGTGGAATTTGAGTCGGCTGTTCAGGTATGCTGGTCCGGTGCCGTGAAGGGCCTTGTGTGCGTGGGTGAGCATCTTGAAGGTGATTCTCGCCTCGACAGGGAGCCAGTGGAGTGTGCGCAGGTGCTGGGAGATGTGGCAGTGTTTTGGCAGGTTGAGGACCAGTCTTGCGGCGGCGTTCTGGATGTTCTGTAGCTTGTGGGTGAGGTTTTTGTTTATTCCGGCATAGAGTGCATTGCCGTAGTCCAGTCTGCTGGTGACCAGGGCGTGAGTGACGGTCTTTCTGTGTTCAAGGGGGATCCATTTGAAGGTCTTACGTAGGAGGCGGAGGGTGTGGAAGCAGGAAGACGAGACAGAGTTGATCTGGCGGTCCATTTTGAGCTCGGAGTCCAGGATGATTCCCAGGTTGCGTGCGTGGTCCGTGGGGGTTGGCGGGTTTCCGAGGCGCGGGGGCCACCAGGTGTCGCTCCAGGCATCGGGGTTTGGGCCCATGATGAGTACTTCTGTTTTGTTGGTGTTTAGTTGTAGGCAGCTGTTTTTCATCCATTTGGCGACGGCTTCCATGCCTTCTCGAAAGTTGCGTCTGGCGGTGTTGGGCTCGTTGGATAGGGAGAGGATGAGCTGGGTGTCGTCTGCGTATGACACGATGTTAAGTCCGTAGGTTCTGACGATGGGGGCGAGTGGAGCCATGTAGACGTTGAAGAGCGTCGGGCTGAGGGAGGAGCCCTGGGGGACTCCGCAGGTGGTAGGTGTGTGGTCCGAGAGGAAAGGGGGGAGTCTGACCCGCTGCGTCCTGCCGGAGAGGAAGGAGCGGATCCAGTCGAGGGCCTTGTCCTGGATTCCTGCGTCGTAGAGTCTGCGTATTAGGGTGCGGTGGGAGACTGTGTCGAACGCCGCTGATAGGTCGAGGAGGATGAGGGCTACTGTTTCTCCTTTGTCCAGTAGGGTGCGGATGTCGTCTGTTGCGGCGAGGAGGGCGGTTTCCGTACTGTGGTTTTTTCTGAAGCCGGATTGGGAGGAGTCGAGGATGTTGTGTTCTTCAATGAATGTGGCGAGTTGGCTGTTGATGGCTTTCTCGATGACTTTCGCTGGGAACGGGAGCAGGGAGATGGGTTTGTAGTTTTTGAGGTCGGTGGGGTCCGCTGAGGGTTTCTTTAGGAGGGGGTTGACCTCGGCGTGTTTCCAGTCGTCGGGGAACGAGGCGGTCGCCAGGGAGCGGTTGATGGTGTGGCGGAGCATGGGTGCGATGGTGTCGGCGGCTCTGTTGAAGATGTGGTGGGGGCAGGGGTCCAGGTAGGTCGCTCCCCCACCACACAGCTCCGCCTGTGCTGTCCGCCCGCTGCTGCTGCTGGTAAGCTCGCCCCTCCGCTTGTGGCCTCGGTGCCCGTGTTTTCCTCTGTTTTCCCTCGCTGCCCCCACCTCCCTTGTGTCCATTTTGCCTTCTGTACCCTCGCTGCCCCCACGGTATTGTGCCCGTGTTTTCCTCTGTTTTCCCTCGCTGCCCCCACCTCCCTTGTGTCCATTTTGCCTTCTGTACCCTCGCTGCCCCCACGGTATTGTGCCCGTGTTTTCCTCTGTTTTCCCTCGCTGCCCCCACCTCCCTTGTGTCCATTTTGCCTTCTGTGCCCTCGCTGCCCCCACTGTATTGTGCCCGTGTTTTCCTCTGTTTTCCCTCGCTGCCCCCACCTCCCTTGTGTCCATTTTGCCTTCTGTGCCCTCGCTGCCCCCACTGTATTGTGCCCGTGTTTTCCTGTTTTCCCTCGCTGCCTCGCTGCCCCCACCTCCCTTGTGTCCATTTTGCCTTCTGTGCCCTCGCTGCCCCCACTGTATTGTGCCCGTGTTTTCCTCTGTTTTCCCTCGCTGCCCCCACCTCCCTTGTGTCCATTTTGCCTTCTGTGCCCTCGCTGCCCCCACTGTATTGTGCCCGTGTTTTCCTCTGTTTTCCCTCGCTGCCCCCACCTCCCTTGTGTCCATTTTGCCTTCTGTGCCCTCGCTGCCCCCACTGTATTGTGCCCGTGTTTTCCTGTTTTCCCTCGCTGCCCCCACCTCCCTTGTGTCCATTTTGCCTTCTGTGCCCCTCGCTGCCTCTCTCCATTCCCGCCGCTGCGTCCCCTGCGGCCCCGCCCCCCTGACTGCCCATTCGCTGCCCCTGCCTCCCAGCTGCTCCTCCCTCCCCCCTCCCCATATATGGCGGCCGCTGCGCGGCCGCGCCGCTAGCGCGCCGAAGGCGCGCCTAAGGCAAGCCCGTCTGCGCCCGTCCGCGACTTGACCGCGCCCAGCGCCAGAACCCCTGGGCCGCGCGCCCCCCGCACCAGCCTCGAGGACCGACGCCGATACGATGCCACCACACTCCACGCTCTCAACCCCGGACGGACGCACAACTGCTTCAAGGCCTACCCCGAAACGCACCCATGGTCCCTTCACCTGCCGGAACTGCAGCTACACCAGCCTCAGAGCCACCGAGGCGCCCGCCAAGAAGGACCTCAACCACCTCCGGTGCATCCTACTGAACACCCGCTCCGCACTCAAACACGCCGTCGAGCTCTGGGACCTGCTCGACACATCATCACCAGACGTCGCCTTCCTGACTGAGACCTGGATGAACGACTCCTCCGCCCCCGACATCGCCATAGCCATCCCAGACGGCTATAAGATCACCCGCAGAGACCGCATCAACGCAGTAGGAATCGCCATCGTCCACAAGAACACCATCAGGGTCTCGACCAGCACCGACGACACTCTCAGCACCGCCGAACACATGCACTTCCAGATCCACACGGACCCCAACACCACCCTTAGAGGCACCCTTGTCTACAGACCCCCTGGGCCCCGACCCCAGTTCAGCGACTCCATCGCCGACTTCATCAGCACGCACGCCCTGACCTCTACCGACTACATCCTCCTCGGAGACCTGAACTTTCACCTGGAGAACAACAACGACAGCAACTCCACCACCCTGATCGACAGCCTCGCCAACCTCGGTCTGAGCCAGCTCGTCACAACACCGACCCATTCCGCCGGCCACACGCTTGACCCCATCTTCTCCTCAAGCTCCCACGTCTCCTTCAGCCACACCACGGAACTCCTCTGGACCGACCACCGCTGCATCCATTTCACCTTCCAGAAACCCACCACACACCACCGCACCCTACAGATCCCACGCCGCTGCTGGAGCAAAGTCACCGAAGACGAACTTCGGGCAACCCTCGCTCTCAGCCCTCCCTCCGACCCATCCAACACCGACGACGCTGCCTGCAACCTCAGACGATGGATGGACGACTGTGCCAACACCCTCGCCCCGCTGAAAAAGCTCACCTACAGTGAGACCACCAAAAGAGCCAGCTGGTTCACCTCGGAACTCCTGGCTTCCAAGCGTACCTGCCGGAAACTAGAGAAGAAATGGCACAGTGATAAGACACCGGACAGCCACACAGCCCACAAAGACGCCATCCGTAACCACCACCACATCAGGTCCGCCAAGAGAATCTCCTTCAAAGACCGCCTCGACAACAACGCACACAACAGCAAGGAGCTTTTCAACATAGTGAAGGAACTCCCCAACCCCAGCTCCAAAACCAACGACATCCCGCCGTCGCAACCCCTGTGCGACTCCCTCGCCACCTTCTTTCACCGCAAGATCGCCGACATCCACGACAGCTTCAACACCCAGACAGCCCCAACTAAGATCGATGCACCAGACCCGCCGCACACCATCGACCACGACCCCCTGCCATCCTGGGCCAGCGTGAACATCGAGGACACCATCAAGACCATGAGCACAATACACTCCGGCTCCCCGTCAGACCCTTTCCCGCACCACATCTTCAACAAAGCCAGCAGCTCCATCGCACCCCACCTGTGCAACGTCATCAATCTCTCCTTCGAGACCGCGACCTTCCCAGAGAGCTGGAAACACGCAGAGATCAACGCCCTACTCAAAAAACCCAAGGCGGACCCGAGAGACCTCAAGAACTTCCGGCCCATCTCCCTGCTTCCGTTCCCAGCCAAGGTCATCGAGAAGATCGTCAACAAACAGCTAACCCGATACCTCGAAGAAAACAGCATCCTGGACCCATCCCAATCGGGGTTCCGCAGCAACCACAGCACTGAGACTGCCCTCATCGCCGCCACCGACGACATCAGGATCCTGCTGGACAATGGTGAGACCGCAGCCCTCATCCTGCTGGACCTCTCCGCCGCCTTCGACACTGTCTGCCACCGCACTCTACGCACACGCCTCCACGACGCAGGGATCCGAGACAAGGCCCTGGAATGGGCCACCTCCTTCCTCGCCGGCAGAACCCAGAGAGTCCGCCTCCCACCATTCCGATCCGAAGCCTCCGAGATCATCTGCGGCGTACCCCAGGGATCGTCCCTCAGCCCAACACTGTTCAACATCTACATGACCCCGCTCGCACGCATCGCCAGACAACACGACCTCAACATAATCTCCTACGCCGACGACACTCAACTGATCCTCTCCCTCACCAAGGACCCCCTCGCCGCCAAATCCAACCTCCATGAAGGAATGAAGACCGTCGCCGATTGGATGAAGATCAGCCGACTAAAACTGAACACGGAGAAGACAGAGGTCCTCATCCTCGGCTCCAACCCCTCAGCCTGGGACGACTCCTGGTGGCCAACGACGCTGGGAGCAGCCCCGACACCCACCGACCACGCACGCAACCTGGGAGTCATCCTCGACTCAACGCTCTCCATGGACAAGCAAGTCAACACAGTCTCATCCTCCTGCTTCAACACCCTCCGCATGCTTCGCAAGATCTACAGGTGGATCCCGACAGACACAAGAAGAACAGTCACCCAGGCCCTCGTCAGTAGCAGACTGGACTATGGGAACGCCCTCTACGCGGGAGCCCCGGCCAAGCTCATCAAGCGGCTGCAACGCATACAAAACGCCTCCGCACGCCTGATCCTCGATGTACCACGCCACAGCCACATCACCCCCACCTGAGGAACCTGCACTGGCTCCCCGTCGACAGGAGAATCTCCTTCAAACTCCTCATCCACGCACACAAGGCACTCCACAAGACTGGCCCAGCCTACCTCAACAGACGACTCCTCTTCTACGTCCCCAACCGCCAACTCCGCTCCGCCGGCCTCTCCCTCGCCACCGTCCCTCGCATTCGAAGAACTACCACCGGCGGCAGATCCTTCTCCCACCTCGCCGCCAAGACCTGGAACACCCTTCCACTAAGCCTACGACAGACCCAAGACCTGTTGACCTTCAGGAGGCTACTCAAGACCTGGTTGTTCGACCAGTAGCAGCACCCCCCCCCTTTTTCTTTTTTCCCTAGCGCCTTGAGACCCTCACGGGTAAGTAGTGCGCTTTCTGTGATTGATTGATTGAGTGGATTGACTTCATTGTCTTCAGTGTGTCTTCCGTGGTGAGGGCTGTCCAGTCGTCAATCGCTGGTTTCCGGGTGTCGGGGGTGGTTGGTGAGGGTTCAGTGTGTTGGTTGTCTTCGTCGAAGTTGTCGTAGATGCTCTTGATTTTGTGGTGGAAAAAGGTGCTGAGTTTGTCGCAGAGGTCTTGTGAGGGAGGGATGTCGGTAGACTCGCTAGTGGGTTGGGCGAACTCCTTGATGATGCTGAAGAGTTCCTTGCTGTTGTGCGCGTGGGTGGAGATTCTTTCTTCAATCGCTTTTTTCCTCATTTCTCTGATGAGTTGATGGTGGGCGTTGGTGGCGGCTCTGAAGTTGTCCTGGGCTTCTGTGGATTTGGTGTTCCTCCAGGCCTTTTCGAGGCGGCGGCATGTGCTTCTGGACTCTCGAAGTTCGGTGGTAAACCATCTGGCTTTCTTGGCGCGGGTATTGTTGTTTTTCTTGAGGGGGCTATGGTGTTGGTGCTGTCCGTGATCCATCTATGCAGGGTTCGGGCTGCGGTGTTGGGGTCGTCATTTTCCGCGATGGTTGGGGTGGAGTTGTTGAGTGAGGAGATGAGCTGGTCGTCAGTGATTTTGGTCCAGTTTCTTCGTGGAAGCAGGTGCTGGTGTCTGTGGATGGTGGGTGTTCTGAAGGTGAAGTGGACGCAACGATGGTCGGTCCATGGGAGTTCGGTGGTGTGGCTGAAGGTAATGGAGTTTCCTGTAGTGAAGAGGGGGTCGAGGGTGTGTCCTGCTGAGTGCGTGGGCTCGGTCACGATCTGGCGCAGTCCAATGTTGTGGAGGTTGTCCAGGAGGGATGTGGTGTTGGGGTCCAGTTGGTTGTCGAGGTGGAAGTTGAGGTCTCCCAGCAGGGTGTAGTTGGTGGATGCGATGGCCTGCGGGGAGATAATGTCCGTGATGGAGTTGGCGAAGGGTCCGCGGGGTCCAGGGGGTCGGTAGATGAGGGTTCCTCGGAGGGTGGCGGTGGGGCTGGCCAGTATCTTGAAGTGAAGGTGTTCCATCAGTTCTGTGGGCTCGTCAGGGAGTGTGCTCAGGCGGAGGCTGGATTTGTGGACGATGGCGATTCTTCCTCCTGGGCGGGTGGGGCGGTCCTTCCTGGAGATCTTGTATCCTTGGGGGATGGCGATAGCGATGTCCGGTCCCGAGGTGGTGTTGGTCCAGGTTTCGGTGAAGAACGCTACGTCCGGGGTGGTGCTGTCGAGGAGGTCCCAGATTTCTGTGGCGTGTTTGTGGAGGGATCGGACGTTGAGGCCTCACTTAATGGTGGAGCTGCGAGGGTGGGAGAGCAATTTCACTGACAATGAGTCAGTGCCAGATTTCCTGTGCGAGTTTGCTCAGGGGAAAGGACTTTGTTCCACCCTGTTTGTTTAGGTAGAACATTGTAGTTGTATTGTCTGTTTGTATTAAAAGGGTTTTACCCCGAATATGTTTCTGGAATGCCTTGAGTGCCAGAAAAACTGTTTATCTCCAAAAAATTGATATGCTTTGTGGAGTCCTGATCACTCCACTGACCATGAACCTTCAGCTGGTTGAAATGTGCACCCCAACCGTTGAGGGATGCATCCGTGGTGACTGTCACAGATGGAGTTGGGTCCCTGAAAGGTCTCCCCTGTGCTATGTTGTTAGATGCCCACCATTGAACCTCCGCTTGCACCTTTTGTGTAGCAACCACCAGATCCTCCCAACTCCCTGTGGCTTGGGACCAGCTGCTGGTGAGCCATTCTTGGAATGGTCGCATATGTAGTCTGGCATGAGGGATTAGTGGAATGCATGATGCCATCATGCCCATTAGTTTCATAACTCTCCTCACTGTCAGAGACTGACCCCTCTGGTAAAGGCTTGTTTCCTGATGGATAGACTGTATCCTAACTTCTGTGGGGTATGCCCTTTGCTTTGTTGTATTCAACCTTGCTCCTAGGAAGGTTTTTTCTCTTTCTGGAGTTGTTGATGATTTTTTGTGGTTAATGGAGAACACTAGTGATTGTAGCGTTTGAATTGCCTTTTGGACGTGATTGTGACATGCTTGTTTTGATTTTCCCTTTATGAGCCAGTCGTCTAGATAGGGGTAGACGTGGATTCCTTCCTTTCTCAGGTGTGCCGCCACTGCAGCCAGGCACTGCGGAGCAGATTTTATTCCGAACGGAAGTACTTTGAATTGATAAGTGTGTTCCGTTGTGCAGGAATCTTAGGTATTTTCTGTGTTTTCTGTTCATTGGGATATGAAGGTAGGCGTCCTTGAGGTCTAGTGTTGCCATGTAATCCCTTTTTTGGATCTGTGGGATTATTTCCTGGAGCGTGCACATCTTGAAGCGTTGTGTCAATATGAACTTGTTTATGAACCTTAAGTCCATGATTGGTCTTAGAGTTAGATCTTGCTTGGGTATTAGGAAGTATGGTGAATAGTTTCATGTGAACCACTCCTGTTTCGGTACTTTCTCTATTGCCTGTTTTAGACCTAGTTCTTTGATCTCTTCGTCTAGCAATTTTTGTTGTGACCTTAATAATTTTCTTGTCTTTGGTGGGTTTGCAGGTGGAACCTGAGTGAGTTCTATGCAATACCCATACTTTAATGTAATATCCAATTGTCTGTTGTTATCCTTTCCCATTCTCTTTGGAAGAAGGATATTCTCCCTCCCACCGGTCTTTTGTGTGGGTCTTTGTTTGAGGCTAAGTCAGTTCGATCCATTTCCTCTTCCTCTAGAGGATTGACCTCTTCCTCTTCCATTTCCCCTCCCTCGAAAGGGCTGCTTTTGTTGTTGTTGCCAACCTTGGTATCCTGTTAGCTGACCCATTTGTTGATTTGGGTTTTGCACTTGAGTTTGCTTGACATTTGCTGTCCCTGTGCAAATGTGCCTCTACCAGTGGGTTTTCTGCTGTTAAATCCTCTTTTGAAAGAACCTCTTTGTTGCAGGGCACCCATTGCCCTTGCAGTTTCATTATCTTTCTTTATTTGTTGAAGGGATTCATCCACTTCCTTGCCAAACAGTGCTTCCCCATTGAATGGCCTATTAATGATGGAGGTTTGAACTTCCTGCTTGAACCCAGAGATTCTGAGCCAGGCATGTCTTCTTAGTATGGTTCCTGTGCACATTTGCCTACTAGCAGTGTCTGCCGCATCTAAAGCCGACTTTAGGCAGGTGTTAGCCATGTTTTTTCCCTCCTGTACAATAGCTTTTGCTCTTTTAAGCTTCTTCAGGAAGTTTGTTCAATATTTCCTCTGTCAACCCACTGTTGGTGACCATATCTATTTAGTAGGGCATTAGAGTTAGCAATCCGCCATTGTGTTGCTGCCTCCTTTTCCATTCTCCTCCCCATCATGTCCATCCTCTTACTTTCTTTTTCAGGTGGGGGTCCTGTGTTGGAGACTGCATTGGCTCTCCTCCCGGCTGTGGTGACAATAATAGAGTCAGGTACTGTACTGCCTTGAATATATTGTGGGTCCTTTGTGGAGGGTTTGTATTTTTACTCTAATCTGGGGGTTACCCCTTTGCTTGAAGCTGGTTCTCTAAAAGCTTCCTTGCCTTGGTCAAGATGCTCGGCAGCATGGGCAGGTATTGTGTCCCTTTTGTAGCTGGTGCCAGTGTGTCTAACAAAAAACATGTGTCCCCTTTTTCCTCCTCTAAAGGTACCCCAAATTGATTTGCTGCCCTTTTGACAATGTCATTGTAGAAAGCTATGTCATCAGGAGGTGAAGTTTTCGAAGGGTAGCTACAAATCTCCTCTTCTGGACTCTCGGGTGTCGAGGTCGTTCTACTCTTCCTCGAAATGTTCGGAGTTTTCCTCCTCTTCAGGTATGTCTTTGTATTCCTCGGGTTCTTCGCCTCGAGGTTCTGGTGTTGGAGTGGAGTCGAAGATCCCTTCTTCCTCTCCTTCGGCGTCTTCTGCCTCCTCGGCGTCGACATTTTCTGGTTCGGCCGCCGGTGTCTTTGGGATTAAAAAATCCTTTAGTGAGGCATCGAAGTCCTTCTTTTCTAGGAGCGCTGCCATTTCTTTCTCGAGTCTTCTCAGTTTCTTTTTGACCTCGAGGGCTCTCTCGGCGTCGGTGGCAGGAGATTTTCTTTTCTTCCCGGCGTCGACGTTAGTCTTCGGCGGTGTAGTGCCCTTTTTTGTGGGTTAGGTGTCGACCCATTGTTTCGGCGTTTTCGGCGATTTTCCCTCCTCGGTAACCTTCGGTTGGGTTCCGTGGGGTTCTTTCAATCGCGGCTGGCCTTCGATCGCCTTCTTGCTCGGCGTCGGGGCTGCCTTGTGCGCCTTATGTTCGTGGCCCTTCAGTGCCGACGGATCTTTATGGTGTCTTACCTTCTCCGTCTTCTTTTTCGGATCTTTCGCCTTTTCGGCGTGGATTTTTTCGGAGATCCCTTCTAACACCTCGACGTCCGATCCCTCGTGCGTCGATTCCGCTGGTGCTCCATGATCCTCCTCGTCGCTTGAGAAACCCAGGTCTTTCAGGGAGGTTTTCTTTGTCGTCTGCGACATTGCGGCGTAGTGGGCCTGTCTTTGACTTCGGCATGTTCTTAGCGTTTTCGGCAGGAACGCTGTGCAGGCCTCACAGTCCTTGTCCTGGTGGTTCTCTGGCAGGCAGAGGTTGCAGACGTCGTGCGGGTCGCGTTGAGCGTACTTGTGGTGGCACTTGGGGCAGAACTTGAAGGGGGTATTCTCCATGGCCCTACCTCGCCATTTGTGGACCGGAGTGGTCCTCTGGTTCTGTTACGCTTGCGACGGCGATGATGGATGATATTTCTTTGTTGTTGTTGAATAGCGAGGATATATCCTCGGTGATCTTCTTTTCGAAGTCTTTTGGGAGAATTTCGAAATTTCTTCAGAGCTTCCCCTCTTGCTTCCAGACCCAACGGCGGAAAAAAGAATCTGAAGATGGCTACCACGCACGTCGACTTCCAGGATACCGTCTGACGTCACACAGGGGACGTACCTGGCACCAAATGGTGGTCGACAGAAACCAAAACAAGAAAGAAAAAAAAGAAAACAAAGACAATTCCGGACCCAACCACTAGATGGCGGAATAATGCACAGCATGTGAATCCAGAAAAGGATTCTCGCTGCAAAAGGAAAATGCTACTTACCAGTATGCATCTGTTCTTGGCATGTAGAGCTGTAGATTCGTATACTTGTGCATAGATCGCCATCTGCTGTTGGGCTCGGATGTTTGCACTTTGTTTTTGTCTTAGAAGAAGTCTTTGTAGTCACGAGGTAGGTGACTCCTCCTTAGGAAGATAGTGCACATGGGCATCGACTCCATCTCCAGATTGATTTGCCATGGAGGGTTATGATGGAGTTAGTAAGAAATAGAAAAGGATGTCCATGTGTAATGTATCTAAGTAAGATAGTACTGGAACAGATAGAGGTATCCGGGGAGGCGGGTGGGCGTATACGAATCTACAGCTCTACATGCCAAGAACAGATGCATACTGGTAAGTAGCATTTTCCGTTCGAGGCATATGAGCTGTAGATCGTATACTTGTGCATAGACTATACAGCAGTTACCTCCTTAGCGGTGGCTACCTGTATCTGTTGCAGCGGTTTGAAAAAGTGTTCTTAATACAGCTTGGCCCCCAGCTTGGCCCACACTAGTTTGTTGTTTTGCTTGCACGTCTACACAATAGTGTTTTGTGAACGTGTGTGGTGTAGACCAAGTTGCTGCTTTGCAGATGTCATCTAGGGGAATGTTCCCTAAGAATGCCATAGATGCCCCTAGTTTACGTGTGGAGTGAGCCCTAGGGGGAATGGTCAAGGTGCGTTTGGCTTTAGCATAGCATATTTGGATGCATTTAACAATCCACCTTGCAATCCCTGTTTTTGAGATAGGATTGCCTTTATGAGGTGGGGAGAAAGCCACAAAAAGTTGTTTAGTCTTTCTAAAGGATTTTGTTCTTTCAATGTAGTAAAGTATCGCTCTTTTTACGTCTAGCGTGTGAAGAGCTTGTTCTGCTACTGAGTCTGGTAGAGGGAAAAACATTGTGAGTTCTACAGACTGGTTAAGGTGGAAAGCAAAGACGATTTTAGGTAGAACTTTTGGGTTAGTCCTAAGACCCACTTTGTTATGATGGATTTGGAGAAATGGTTCTTGTATGGTTAATGCTTGGAGTTCACTGACTCTTCTGAGAGAGGTGATCGCAACCAGGAAAGCTACTTTCCAGGTGAGAAATTGTAATTCGCATTTATGCATAGGTTCCAATGGGGGACCCATGAGTCTGGTAAGTACCACATTCAGGTTCCATACTGGAGAGGGTGGAACTCTAGGTGGAATTATTCTTTTAAGTCCTTCCATAAATGCTTTGATAGCTGGTACCCTAAACAAAGACAAGTGTTGTCTGTTTTGGAGATAGGCTGCTATTGCAGCGAGATGTAGTCTAATGGATGTATACGCTAGGTTACATTGTTGTAGATGTAAAAGGTAACAGATGATGTTTTGAATAGAAGCATCTAGTGGGTTGATTTTGTTATTTGTACAGTAAATTACAAATCTTTTCCACTTTGCGACATAGCAAGCTCTAGTGGTAGGACGTCTAGCCTCTTCAATGATGTTCATGCAGTCTGGCGGGAGTTTAAGGTAGCCAAACTCTAAGATTTTAGGTGCCAGATCGCAAGGTTGAGTTGACTGGGATCTGGATGCCTTATCTCTCCATGGTTCTGAGTGAGAAGCTTGGGTGAGAGGTGTAGCTTTTGATGAGGAACTACTGATAGTTCCAAGAGGGTTGTGAACCATGGCTGTCGGGCCCATGTTGGAGCAATCAGGATCATTGTGAGGGAATGCTGTTTGAGCTTCCAAACCACAAGCGGAATGAGCGGGAGAGGCGGAAAAGCGTAAGCAAATTTGCCTGACCAGTTCATCCATAGTGCATTGCCTTTGGACAATGGGTGTGGATACCTGGATGCGAAGCTTGGGCATTTTGCGTTTTGGTGTGTGGCGAACAGGTCTATTTCTGGGTGGCCCCACATTTGAAAGAATGAAAGCAGAACTTGAGGATGAAGTTCCCATTCGTGGATCTGCTGTGTTTGGCGACTGAGTAGATCTGCAATTTGATTGTGTACTCCTGGGAGGTGTTCTGCAAGGAGATATATGTTTTGAGGAATGGCCCATCTCCATATGCTTTGAGCTAGGTGTGAAAGCTGCAGAGAGTGTGTGTCCCCCTGTTTTTGTATGTAATACATTGCTGTCATGTTGTCTGTACAGACTAGGACAGCTTTGCTTACGAGGTGGAGTTGAAAAGATGTTAACGCTAGGAAGATTGCCAACAATTCCAGGTAATTTATGTGGGTATTTTTTGTTGAGGGGTCCATATGCCCTGAATGGTATGGGTTTGAAGATGAGCTCCCCAGCCGGTGAGCGATGCGTCTGCTGTTAGCACTATCTGTGGAACCGGGTCGAGGAACGGCCGCCCTTTGGAAAGGTTTTGTGTGTTCCACCACTGCTGAGAGCGATGGGTGCGGTCGTCTACCAACACCAGATCTGTTAGCTGACCTTGAGCCTGGTTGCACTGACGTGCCAAACACTCCTGTAAGGGACGCATTTGGAGTCTTGCATAAGGGACGATGAGAATGCAGGAGGCCATCATCCCGATTAGCTGCATGAACACTTGTGCTGGTAGTGAGTGTTGAGGCTGAAATTTTGCTATTAGAGCTTGAATGGTGCTTATCCTGACTGGATTGGGGTATGCTAGAGCTTTTGAAGTGTCCATTGTAGCCCCTAGATATTGTTGTATGCTGGACGGTTGGAGGTAGGATTTGGTGAGGTTTACCGTGAATCCCAAGTCGTGAAGCAGTTGGATTGTTTTGTGTGTGTGTTGCACACAGCTGCTGTGTGACTTGGCTTTAATGAGCCAGTCGTCTAGATAAGGGAAGACATGAATGTGCTGTTTCGTAAGTGGGCCGCAACTACTGCGAGACACTTGGTGAAGACTCTGGGTGCTGTAGTCACCCCGAATGGGAGGACCTTGAATTGGTAGTGTTGACCATCTACCACGAACTTGAGATATTTCCTGTGAGCGGGGTGAATGGGAATATGAAAGTAGGCGTCCTTTAAATTCAGAGTGGAGAGAAAGTCGCCCTGTTGAAGCAGTGGGAGCACCTGTTGGAGAGTGACCATGTGGAAGTGATCCGACTGAATGTAGAGGTTTAGCGGTCTGAGGTCCAATATGGGCCTGAGAGAGCCGTCCTTTTTTGGAATTAGGAAATAGAGGGAGTAAAACCCTGTGCCTTGATGAGGCAAGGGGACTGGTTCTATTGCATGCTTTTGTAATAGAGAGAGAACCTCTTGTTTGAGAAGTGTCAGATGTTCCAAGGACATTGGACGTTGTCTGGGAGGAATATTTGGGGGAGTATAGGTGAGTTCCAGGTAGTAACCATACTGGATATTTTGTCTTACCCACTTGTCTGTTGTGATTGAATTCCAGACAGGTAGGAACTGTGAGAGACGTCCCCCGTCAGGAGTGGGATGATCGGGTGAAGGGTAGGGAAGTCACTGTTTGGTGGTAGGGGAGTTGCGGTTATTGTTGCCGCGACCTCTTCCCTTACCATTGTTGCCTCTGTAGCCTCCGCGAAAGTATCCTTTGGAGGACGTTTGAGTGGGGCTTTTGTAGGAAGAAGAGGGATGTTCTGAGCCAATGGTTTTGGAGCCAGCTCTGTAGAAGGAGCGGAGAAAAGAACCTCTAGGGGAAGGGAATTGTAAGGCCCCCATGGACTTAGCAGTGACCGTATCTTTTCTCATTTTTTCTAAAGCTGTGTCAACTGAGGGCCCGAAAAGATGTTCTTGATCAAAGGGCTGATTTAGAATAGCAGATTGCACCTCCTGCTTGAATCCGGACACTCGGAGCCAAGCGTGCCTGCGCAACAAAACGCTACTGTTAATGGCGCGAGATGCAGTATCAGCCACGTCGAGCGCACATTTAATTGAGGTGTTTGCGATCAATTTCCCCTCTTGTATAAGGTCGTTGGCCTTTTGTTTGTACTGGTCAGGAAGGTGTTGCATGAGCTTTTCAAGCTCGTCATAGTGAGCCCTGTCGTACCTGGCCAATAAAGCTTGGGCATTGGCAATCCGCCAATGATTTGCAGCCTGTGACGCAATACGTTTACCAGATGTGTCTATTAGTTTGGACTCCTTATCAGGAGGGGGGTGTCGCCTGTACTCTGTGAGTTTGCCCTCTTGCGTGCATTAGACACTACAAAAGAATCCAAAGGGACCTGACCTTTAATGTAAATTGGGTCATTGGGAGCTGCCTTATACTTTTTATCTATCCTGGTGTTGAGAATCCTGGCTCTGACAAGGTCCTTAAAAACTTCTGGGGCATGTTTGAGCATGCCTTTTAACGTTGGCAGGGTGTGCGTGGACTTTTGCGAGGGTGCAAAGGTTTCAAGTAAAAAATCTTCCTCTAAGGGATCAGAATGTAACTGTACCCCGTGGTATTGGGCAGCCCTATTGATTAGTTGCACAAACACAATATTGTCATCTGGTGGTGATGGCCTAGATGGATAGAGGTCCGGGTCATTGTGTGGGTCGGGATCTGTGTTGTAGTCATCCCAAGGGTCTACGTCGTGTGGGATGGTATGTGCATCATCATCCCCATGTGGATCTATATTCCCACCCCTATCGGTATGATCATCCTCAGTATCTGATGTTTGAGGTGAAAAAGTATGTTGTTGGGAGTGTGGTGGAGAAATTAGAAGATTTGGATCAGCTGGAGGAGGAGAAGTGTTAGTACTCATCTCCCTTCGTTTCAAGGGTATTTCAAATTCAAATACTTTATTTCGGCCTATAAGGCCATAAAAGTAAGAAAACAGTAATATACAATAATATACAATAGATGCATCAATAGAATTAAAATACATTCTCCATTGCTCACATTGTCAAATTTATGTACATGTAGTCTATTTACAGGTCTTATTAAATCTAGGTAAATTCCACCTCTTTTTTGAAAATATAAAAATTGCCCTGTTAACTTGTTCGCTTATAAAGTGCCTGTGCAATGTTATAGCTAGAAAACACAATTTATTCTATGATAAATTCTTAGAAAGTGCATGTGCATTAGGTATAGAGTGGTTCAAATTGTTTCATTATACCACAGGACCATCGGCATGAATTGATTTATATCCAAACTATTAAAAGAATCTACTAAAATTTAGATATTCTTTAAAATCCCATGAGATGCCTGTAATAAAAACTATCAAAACTTAAAATCATTGAATTATTACTAAAAACTTGGAAACTAATACAGTACATGTAGACTTAAAAGACTTCAATTTTTACACCGACACTTCTACTATTTCCTTTTAAGATTTTTGTTCAATCTTGACCATAATATACAGTTCATTATGAGTTTTGTCGTATTTGTTTCTGCCAGATTGTACATTATATCTAAGTAGATACTTTGAATTAACAGCCAGATTTATAAAGTTATAGGTTTTGCCCTCCCTTTTTCCTCTAAAATTAATAGCCAGTAGAAATCGGCTGAGACTAAAGACTATTAAGCAGGAGTTGTCAGTTTTTAGTATTCTCAGCATAACATTCATTCTCCTGACACTAAGGCACCTGGCTAATGGTTTTATCCATTTCCTTCTAGCTAGTTTGTATGCTGGGCTGAAAAACAAAACGTGTGCAATATCTTCATCAACCCCCATTTGACATAAGGCACAACGAGGGTCCCCCTCCTTGTTTTGTAGCCTTGACCATTTTGCAACAAAGCTGTTTAGTTGTAAAATTCCATATCTAAATTTCAAATATAAGCACTTTGCCAGTAGCGGTTCTATCTCATCTAAAAATGGCTCAAAATGAGGTGTCGTTTTAAACTCAAGGAATTGTGTAGTTAAACTTCCATGTGAACCATTTTGAGTTACCTTGTGTTTCACAAATTCCCAAAATAACAATTTAATTTCGCTTTTTGACTCAGGAGTCAGCAGACTTGGGTTCGACCAATATCTGCTAAGTCCTAGATCCAAAAGCCACTTTCTAATGTGGATCAACCAGGGGAACGTGGTTTGAGTGTCGAGTGCCAGGAGTTCGATCAATGATTCTCTGTACACAATTAGCTCCGGTGTTATCCAGGTTCTGATCCAGAGCGACAGAGTTCTCCAAATTGCCAGATACTCCAAGCGTTTAATACCCAAGTCATAGGTCAGGGGAATCAATGGAGTACGTTGAGGAAGGGCAACAAACATTCTCAGGATTTTGTTTTCTGCTATTGTTAAGGGTTTGAGGGTTCCACTTCCCCAAATCTCCGCACCGTATAGGGCAGCAGATTGGGCTCTGGCCTTGTATACTTCCAGGGCTGGAGTAATAGCTTTGGAGGATGTTGCAGATTGTTTTTTTACAATAGGGATGGAGTTCTGTGTTAAAATAGCCTTCGACTTCTCTATTTGTGGCGCCCAAGAAAGTTTTGAGTCTAAGGTGACCCCCAAGTATACGAAATTAGATACTCGTTCTAGTTCTGTACCATTCAGGTATATTTTATTCTTAAAACTTCTATGTGGCCTTATTGTCATGTATTTCGTTTTTGTTGGGCTCACCTCAAGACCTTTTGCTTTACAGTAATCATTTAAGCTGTAAAGCAAATTCTGCAAGCCGTTAGGTGTTTGGGACAATAAGATAGTGTCGTCCGCAAATGTTAGGGCGCAGATGTGATTGCCTCCCAATTTAGGGGAATCATGTACACAGTTTTGCAGGTGGTCAACCAGGTCATTTACATACAAGAGGAATAGAGTCAGCGCCAGGACACAGCCCTGGCGCACTCCCTCTTGACAGGAATCTCATCAGTTAGCTCACCTCCCTTGCCCCATCGCACTTTTGCGTAGTTGTCTTGGTGTAGTCTGATAATTTGGATTAAAATCTCATCAGGAACACCCTGTTGGTGTAAGGATTCCCACAACTGTGCCCTGGGGATGGAATCGAATGCCGCCTTTAGGTCAATAAAGGCGACATATAGGTGGCTAGATCTTAATCTAGTGTATTTCCAACATATAATCATCAGTCTAAATACCTGGTCTAATGTGCTTGTTTTTTGCCTAAATCCTGCCTGGCATGATGATAGTACATTTTCTTCTGTCATCCAATCAGTGAGCCTAGTTAAAATCTGTTTTGCATAAACCTTTTGTAGAACATCTATCAGGCTTATAGGCCTATAATTTGCAGGGTCTTCCCTGCTGCCCTTTTTATAAATGGGGACTATCTCGGCTCCCTTCCAGGAAGCTGGCACCGCCTGTCCCCTAGCTATTACGTTTGTTAATTCATTTATGTACGGTACCCATACTTCCTGACTGTGTTTAAAAAGGTCCCCCGGAATTCTATCGGGACCTGGTGCCTTTGATGGTTTGATAGCTGCTACAGCAAGGGCGGTCTCCTCCATACTAAACTGTAGTGGTGTTGTTTGGTTTAAAAACAAGGACCCCCAAGGATTAGATGGAGAGTATCTAGCCAGTTCTGAGTCATCAGTGGTATCATAAAGGTTTGTAAAATGTCTTTGCCAGGTGGTAGGATCTAAGGAATAGTCAGAAACCGTCGTATCATATCTGCTTCCATGAGTCATCAGTTTCCAAAACATGGTTTGGTCCCTATTTTTTGCCGCAGTTATAAGCTCTTCCCAGATACTGTCTTCCCAGTTTCTTTGGGCTATCTTTTGCATTTTCTTATATTTAGCTCGTTCTACTCTAATCTCAATTCGGTTTTTGTTTATGAGGGCACTAATAAGCCTAGTTTTGGCCAGTCTACATTCCTTGTCATACCAAGGATTAGGTGGCTGTGCCCTGCCTTTACAGTTCTCTTTTTTGTTTGGGGCTTAGTTAGGTTCACTTGTATTTCCTCTACCAGTTTTTTATGGATGTCCGTTATCTTAACAATTTCACGATCTTTTTCCAGGTAGGAACCTACCAAAGCACTAAAAATGTTGTAAATACTAGTTAGGGGTTCGACTTGGTCTAAGATAGTGGGCCATCTAACTGACCTTCGGTTATTTGTTACCAGGGGCTGCCTTAATTCTAGTCCTGGGTCAAGTTCCAGAGTTTCATGGAATGGGAAGAATTTTCCATCTAAATCCAAGCATAGCGGGAGATGGTCGCTCTCCAATCTGTTGCCGACCTTAAAATCCAATGCATGTGCCCAGTGTGGTGTACTAATAAGTATGTAATCTGTTCTTGACCCAGTGTTTCCTCTTACAAAAGTGTTTGCGCAAGCAAGATCTGAGGGGAACCGACCATTGCATGCTCTAAACCCTTTTTCGATGGTGAAGTGAAACATTTGAATGGCAGAGGTGGTACACCTCGCAGTATTTTTTGTCTGAAGGGGGATGCCTCTGAGTTGATCTTCCTCTTCAGACACTACTTCGAGTCCCACCATTGGTTCGTAACAGCAGTTAAAGTCGCCCCCAATGATGGTAACATCTTTGTGATCTATAGATCCCAGAACCTCCTTGAAGTGTTCTAACAATGGTGCTTCTTTTGAGCACCCCCTGGGTCTCAGATAGATATTAAAAAGGTACAGCTGTGTTGCATTAGAAAATCTAAATTTCAGGCCCAAGATGTCTAATGAGTCTGTAACTACAGTTTCTATGGTAACATTTAGGTTGATTTTTACCCATATTATCAGTCCCCCCGATGCCCTCCCTTTTTTTGATTGTACTGCTTCTATGCTGAAGGTTCTGTACCCTAGTTTATGCTGCGGTTCTATGGCCCATGTCTCCTGTAAGAGACAGAGGTCGAATCCCTCTATATAATTCTGCCAGTCCGGTTCCTTAATTTTTTGCTTTAGCCCTGCTACGTTCCAAGAATATTTTTTTGGGCCGTTTTCAGATTCCTTTGAATTGTCCAGTTTCCTCTTTTTTGGAGGCTTGGCGACGACTTTGCCAGTCTCTGGGTCAATAAAAAAGTTTTTTGTTTTGGATCCGAAAAATCAGGTACAGGCTGTGTGGGTAAAATGTCTCTTTTCGGTGCCGAAGATTTTGGGTCAGAATGTTCTTTGGACCGAGTCTCTGAGGCCTTCCTTGGGGTCTTGGACTCCCTAGGTTTTGTTCTAGGAGTTTGTGGCTCTGAGACTTTTTTCGGCTCCGACGATTTTTGGGTTCCGAAGCCGTTTCGGCTCCGAAGATTTTTTCAGTTCCAAATGTTTGTCCTTGGTATGTTTCGACGCCGAGGGCTTCGGCGTCGAGGCTGTCTTTGGCGTCGACGAAGAAGGGGTGGCACATCTTTGGTCTGGTGCTTCGGTGCCGAAGGTGACTTTTCGGCACCGGAATGGGGTTGGCTCGAGCCGGAAGGCTTATCTTTAGGTTTCATAGCCGGGCCTGAGGGCGGGGCGTCTGAGACATGTTGCTGGTGACGGCCCGAGGGCGTCACCGGAGTCTTAGGTTTGTTTTTTGGGAGAGGGGTTTCGGTACTCATGGACCGCTGAGCCGGGGTGAGTGTCTCCTCTTCGACGTCGGAGTCGTCGGCCTCGGAGACGGAGATGTCTTCTTCATCACCTTGTTGCTCCGGCTGGACATTGGGATCTGCTCCGAAGATGTCCGGAATCGAGCTGCTTCCGCAAGACATTTCGTGACGTCGAGCCCGACGATCACGGATGGTTTTCTTCGACCTGAACGATGCACAGGCCTTGCAGTTTTTGTCTTCGTGCTCCGGGGAGAGGCAGAGATTACAAACCTCGTGCAAGTCCGTGTGTGGGAACTTAGCACCACACCCGGGGCATTTTTTGAAAGGAGTCCTTTCCATTGACTGCAGGCGTGGTCGGCGCGGATAGGCCCAACGGCCCGCGTCGAAGATCGAGGTCGAGGAGTTTGTTTTAAAGATGCGCGTCAAAAGGGAAACGCGATCGAGACAATACCGTCGAGTGGAGAGGAATTGCGCGTCGAAGGGGGTTCGAAACCGACACCGACCCGGAGCGCAGCAAATCACATCCGAACCCGATGGCGGAAAAAACAATCTGGAGATGGAGTCGATGCCCATGCCACTATCGTCCTAAGGAGGAGTCACCTACATCGTGACTACAAAGACTTCTTCCAAGACAAAAACAAAGTGCAAACATCCGAGCCCAACACCAGATGGCGATCTATGCACAAGTATACGATCTACAGCTCATATGCCTCGAACCTAACTGTTTCTTTCAGATCTATTGCATTACAAATGCTTGTTAAGTCTGGTGTTAGTCAAGACTTTGGACTTTACTAACATTACATTTGTAATATCGTTTGTTTCTGTCAGCCCTCTTCTTCTATCAGGCCATTATTGTGTCATTGACATTTTTTTCCACCCACTACAGCACACAGCATGGAGCATGGATCAGCCCACTTCAGCAATTGGTTATCTTCACTGTGAGTGGCATTCTCCCCTTTCTCATCCACACACAAAGTAGTTCTCTTCA
Source organism: Calotriton arnoldi (assembly GCA_963921515.1). Classification (NCBI taxonomy): domain Eukaryota; kingdom Metazoa; phylum Chordata; class Amphibia; order Caudata; family Salamandridae; genus Calotriton; species Calotriton arnoldi. The sequence continues at coordinate 1,784,604 of CAWUFW010001064.1, forward strand.
GTGGCCTGGATTACTATGCCAATTACGCTTTACGAGACCCAAAAAATATTGTAGCTTTTAGATAATGCTTTATTTTACATTGATGAGGGCCTGGTAACTTACCAACAATACAGCTCTGCAAAAATCATGACAAAATAAAACAAACATTGACAAAGCCATAGAGCTGACAGCCCATTCTAGACCTACCGGTTTCGTCAATGCTTGTCTTTCTTAATGTCGACCTCCCTAGGGTATTTTGAACCTGCATCCTTCGAAGGTGTCTACTTATCCTTCAAGATGGTTGACTTCAATGGCTCGAGTCCTGCTTTGTGGTTTGGATTATCCTTTAATGTTGATAGCCACTCGCTTCCCTTTCGATTCAGAGTATCTCCTGAAGTTTAGGTGTTCCCTATTAGTGTCTTTATCCTTTGACCCGGTGGACAGGAGTTTATCAGCTTAACTGGCAATTTTTTCACCTCAAGGATTTTTTTATTTATACTGTTTCTTTATTGGTTGACGGTGTCAACTTCAAAAGCTTGATAGTGGACTTGGAGATTTTTCCATCGGTCCAGTACATCTCTAAATTGCAGGTATTGTAGACCTACGGTCCTTTGCCTTTCGCTGTGAATCAGAAACTACTTCTGGACCTCTACTGAAAAGAAGAATATTTCGTGGAGGTTGGAATAAAATAGCAGTTCCACTGAGCCTCATCTAAGTCCAGAATATGTTCCTCCACTGAATGGAGACCCATTTCTTGCATGGTCTGAGAATTTCTCTATTGTCTACTCAATCGTGTTTCTACCGAGCTTGCCATCTTTGCCCAATAAGCCAGGATTAATTATCCCTGTATATTAACGTTTTAGGCTTAAAAAGACAAAATGCAAAACATTCCCTTGCATGAGAAAAATCTCCATCCATACAACATTCATTAACATCCAATGCCAAGGTTTGCAGCTACAGCTCAGAGACAGATACCACATAGCGATGATTATAAAGTTAAACTGAAGACAAACACATTTTTAAATAATTTATTAGGAATTCAAAACTGAAATCTTGAAAAAGGGGTTACAGGTCTATAGAGGAGAAACGGTGCTTCGTAATAACTTACTGGCTTAAAAACAGATCTTGTGTTTTTTAAAAACAACCAGTCCCTCCCGCACCCCCATTAAAACTGCAGCAAAAGCTTGCAGGTGGCAGCCTGAAGGAAGACACCCAGTAACCTGGGAACAGGCCCACAACAGGGACCTAGGCAAGGGCAAGACTGTCTTCCTATCCAGCCTGGAAGTATAAAAATACAATAAAATTCAGCGTTTTTAATAGGAAAATATTTTTAAAAAACACAGATTCGTGCCTCAGTAAAAAGGATTATTGCTTTGCAATTCTGTAACTCTGTCCCAGAATTTACTCTCCAAAAGTGTTCAAGGGTAACATCTGTCAATGTAACGGCCAGTGCGCTGGTTACACGGTAACATACAAAATCAAAGCTTTGAGGGCTTCCTTCCGGACCTGCTTCTAAAGGACATTCTTTTGCAGCCAAGGACAGGATTTGGAGAAATGGGTTAGTGTAATAACAGTACCTTGGTTCTTTGTGTAAGAAAAACAGCCTCTTTCATACAGATGCTGAAAGTCCCTAGTTTGCTCTTTGGTTCAATTAAAAACCAATTTCAGACCCCAGATGTCCTAGTTGCACACAGACCAAGGGAATGAGGGTCCCCAGAAACATTCCAGGTGGCACAGGAAGCAGGGGCCAGAAAGACAGGAGGCAGAGAATGGCAAACCTAGGGACTGGATGCAGCAACCTTGAATCACACTAACAGGGAGCAGGTGCCCTTCAACCACACACAAACAGGCAGTAAATATCATACACAGAAGAAGTAAGAACCCGTCCAAGGCCTACAGTGACAGAGCTGGAATGCGGCATAGATACAAAGATCTGACAGGAGAGCCCAGCAATCTGCCCAACCAAGAAAATCTGAGAGCAGCTGGAAAGTTGTAATGATCGCACCCACAACTTTCCTAAAGCAGACAGAGCACACTTAGGTTCAGAACAAAGGAGCAGTACTTCTTAACCGATTAAAGTCGGGCACCTCTGCCTAGTGATTCCAGTAGGATCACAAGTTTAAGACTTCCAAAGTGTGTACCATTAACGCCTCTAAAGGCAAATCACTTTGACATTTTGATAGCATGGAAGACTTTCCATTCTTGAGAATTTGATCCAACTCAAGTCCTGGGAAGGCAAAGACTTGAGAGGAATTATATGATCACAGTGAGAACAAAAAATGCGGCAAAGGGGAGCTTAAGGGTAAGAGTGCTTTCAACATGTTGTTCTCCCTCCGCAAGTCAAAGAAAACATTAATGTAACCTTTGCCGTAAAATATCCAATCAACAGTAGAAAGGTTTAGACATTGCACTGCGAGGATGCTGAGAAAAGTGTTTGTCGAAACAAGCTGGGGTGTTTCCAGATTCCAAATGCTCTTTCTTCATCCTCTCACACATCCAGCTTTCATTTTGGCGACAATGGCCAACCATCCAAAGCTATTCTGAAGGATATATTAGAACAAAGGGCGAGGGTTCCATCAACAATAGCCCATGAAATGTAGTGGATGAGATGAAAAATAAACTGTAGCACAGCGAAGACAACATTTTAAACACATGCTGACACTGCGAAATATCGGACAACTGGACACCCTATATGTGTTTGAGGTTATAAATTGGACAAAAACACAAGTCAGGCCTATCAGGGGCCACAGTAACATCGTTCCAACAAGAAAGGCATAAAGTCATACTGGCCAAAGCCTTTCTATAAGAGTCAGACACTTCTATGAGCTAATCCATTTCAAGGAGTGTCAAGAGCATTGAAATAAAAGACATACTAGTATTGAAAGCCCAATGAGAGCTTGACAACAGCCCCTTATAAACACATTTAAAGGCCATCTTGTAATAAGAAGATTGCAATTCAAAGCTGCAAAGGGAACTTCACAGGGAATCCTTCATAAAACCGCAAGTTCCCCTTAGAGGAAGAAGGAAATCATATAGCTTTACATGGTTTAACAAGCATAACAATTATACAATTACTACATTGTTTTAGAGATTTGCTATGTTTTAAAATATTCATAATTTTTCTTAGTTAAATAATTGCAAACTACACTATTTCTTTACTGTTTCCAAGTGACACATCCATTTGCAGTGAATTGTATATGCCACCTTCCCAAGATGGCCACTATTAACGTGCATCTGAGGAAGTAAAGAGCTGTAACATTCTAGTCTTTCTTCTACCTCTACTGTCACTGACATCTGTTCAAACCATAGCCTGTCTGGGAGAATTATGGGAATCTATATAGGCCGCAGCCAGTCTGGGAATATCACAGACAACTTTTCAAGCAGCAGCCTCTGTGGAATGATAGCTGACATCTTGACAGACCAATGCATGCCAGGAAGTGTCACAGATATCTCTTTGCAGCCAGCAGTAACAGTTCAGAATTCAATATTTACATATTATACACAGAAAAAAACACAAAACCAATAAAAAAAATATTTGTGACCCAATACGTGTCTCATATAGCAAAATATACATTTTTGTTCCGTGGGTCTGTCCATTCCTTCTGTCTCTTGACGTTTCACAGATTTAAAAGGTGACATTTGCATGAGGCAGCCAGAGGAAATGTCCACACATATTAATCGCAGCATTACCACGTCCTCTGGTCTCCTCTGGCAGTAGTGCCAAGCAGACAATGCAGTCCAAACAATTAAAAACAAATGCAATATCAAATAAAAACATCCCTCAGTAAACTAGCTAAATCACAATCACAAAATGAATTCCCAAATGTTCCTACTGTACTCTGCAAAGAGCACCACATAATATGGGAGTAACAAAAAAAATGTAAAAAAAAAAAAATGAACTACTTGCTATTAAAATAAATACACCAAGGTTTTCTGAAGTGTAAAGTTCTGTGGTTAGTAAAAGCGAGATGATGTGCTTCATGGAAGGGAAGGGGCAATGGGTGGTGGGGATTAAAGAAATGTGAAATGACAGATGATCTCCATGGGATTGAAAAGGACAGTTTGGATGTAAGCCAATTTGCTTTGTGCAGGACAAGAAGATGAAGAGGAGATGAAAAAACAGGGGAGGTAAGGCGCAGATCCGCTCTGGGCTAGGGGAATGGATAAGGATAAGGACAGGTCAAAAGTGAGTTGTTGCTCTCCTGAGGAAGAGAGGGGTCCAGCGGGAGCTTGGCAGCCGGCAGTGTATTCAGAATGCCAAAAGCTGAGCGGGTTCCCGGCTTCTCTTGAATGCTCCTGCTACATTTCCTCCATCACTGGGACTCTAGAGTGTAAGCACAAGACAAAAGCATTGATATTTTACTGTTTCTACAAGTCCACTTTGGCTCTTGTTCCATTACACAAATGTCATGGATGGATTCTCCATACCCTCACATTCACATCTTCGAGAAACTACACTCTCCATCCAATCTTAAACGAGCCCACTCACACTACTTTCTACTGAACCTTCATCTTCAGCATTAAGTTCCAATCAGTTAGTCTTTATCTAACAAAACAATTTCTGGTTATTTGAAGCCTTGCCTCTTGCTCTGGTCTCCAATAAGAAAATGTTACTTTCCTGTAATCCTAGTTCATGGGCATTCTTTCTGACTCCATAAAAATAGAACATCTATGCACGTGTGTGATCACTGATACACATTTACAATATATTTTAAATGTTAAAATGAATTAAAATAAAAAGCCTAGTAAGAGGCAACATATCCTCTTATTTGTTTTTTAATTAAGCCTGTAATCCAAACCAACCAAAGAAGGTTTTGCTGAAAATACCAGCATTTGATTTTTTTTTTTTAAACGGAGAAAATGGAGACTCTAACATAGGTTTTAAATATACTGTAAAACCTTTGCCAGTGTTACAGATAACTAAAGGAGAGGGTTGACAAGTATGGAAAATGCTACTTACCCAGTATGCATCTGTTCTTGGCATATAGAGCTGTAGAGTCATATGCTTGTGCATAGACCGCCATCTAGTGTTGGGTCCGGATGTTTGCACTTTGTTTTTCTTCGAAGAAGTCTTTCCAGTCACGAGGTAGGTGACTCCTCCTTTCAGTGATAGTGCGCATGGGCATCGACTCCATTATTAGATTGTTTTTCCCGCAGAGGGTGATAATGGAGTTAGTAAGAGTAGTAAAAAGGAGATGTCCATGAATGCATGTATCGAAGTAAGATGTTACTGCAACAGGTATAGGTACCCGGGAGGCGGGCGGGCGCATATGACTCTACAGCTCTATATGCCAAGAACAGATGCATACTGGGTAAGTAGCATTTTTCATTCGAGGCATATGAGCTGTAGAGTCATTTGCGCCCGCCCGCCTCCCCGGGTACCTATACCTGTTGCAGTAACATCTTACTTGCTTTCCTAGTTGCTATCACATCACTCAGAAGAGTGAGTGAGCTTCCGGCATTAACCATAAAGAACCTTTTTTGCAAATGCATCAAAACAAAGTGGTTCTTAGGACAAATCCTAAATTCCTTCCTAAAGTCATTTCTGCCTTCCATATCAATCAATCGGTTGAGTTACCGGTGTTCTTCCCTCAACCAGATTCAGTGGCAGAACGTGCCCTTCACACATTAGATGTCAAGAGGGCATTGCTTTATTACATTGAAAGGACAAAACCTTTCCGTAACACAAATCAGCTATTTGTCGCTTTTGCTCCACCACACAAAGGCAATCCTATATCAAAATCAGGTATTGCAAGGTGGATAGTTATGTGCATTCAAATATGCTAAGCAAAGGCAAAAGAACATTACCAGTTGCCCCTAGAGCACACTCTACATGCAAACTGGGGGCTTCTATTGCATTCCTAGGAAATATACCCATAGATGATATATGCAAAGCTGCAACATGGTCTACACCTCACACATTCACAAAACACTATTCTGTGGATGTGTTGGTAGCACAGCAAGCCAGAGTAGGCCAAGCAGTTTTACGTACACTATTTCAAACTACTGCAACAGCTACAGGTTAGCCACCGCTTTGGGAGATAACTGCTGTGTAGTCTATGCACAAGCATATGATCTACAGCTCATATGCCTCGAACGGAAAATGCTACTTACCCAGTATGCATTTTGTTCTTGGCATATAGAGCTGTAGAGTCATATGCGCCCGCCTCCCCGGGTACCTATACCTGTTGCAGTAACATCTTACTTAGATACATGCATTCATGGACATCTCCTTTTTACTACTCTTACTAACTCCATTATCACCTTCTGCGGGAAAACAATCTAATAATGGAGTCGATGCCCATGCGCACTATCACCGAAAGGAGGAGTCACCTACCTCGTGACTGGAAAGACTTCTTCGAAGAAAAACAAAGTGCAAACATCCGGACCCAACACTAGATGGCGATCGATGCATAAGCATATGATCTACAGCTCATATGCCTCGAACACAATGTTACTGGTTTGTTGTAGGAAAGGAATGTTAATGATGCACAGTTCAGTGGCACTGGTAACTATAATAAGACTAGCATCTACGCCAGGACCTCTGTCACTGCGCTTTTGTTGGCTTTTCATTTTGATATTAAAGGGCTCTCTTGAGTCTGTAATTAAATTTACAGGCAGGGATGTGTTGTCGTCCCTATTATTTTTGCTGTATTGAACAGCGAGCCGCACTCTAAAGACAAAGAAAACCTCCATGTTGAAGGGGTAGCTTAAAAACCTTGACATACAATGCCTTGATGCTGAGTGTCTTAACTTTAAATGTCTCAACAATGAACAGAACAGAAATACCAAACATGTGAGGGAAGTTCAGGGTTCAGGCCTGGTCACATGCAAAGCAGAAGAGGAGGAGGCTTGCTCATTCTCCTAGAGCTAGTGGATCCAGAATGGCACTTGTCCTACTTCCTTGGGTTGGTCTTAAAAGGAAAACTCCACCAATGTCCCCTATCTTCCTATATGGCATCTCCAGACAAATCCCACACATCTTCTAAGTGAGAATCCATAAAGGAAATGACACATGTCCTGCTTGTCCTTCAAGAAGAAGGGCAACTGTTAAACAATGTTGGCATGGTAACTTAGGAATCTAGCTGAAGGAAAGTAACCCCTCAAGGAAAAAAAGGCAACTGTTCCACACAAAAAATGGATCTGTAGCAAGCAGTTAGTAAAGAACTAAGGACAAAAATTCTGTGAACTAAGGACAAACATTTCTGTAAATTACTTTTGAATCAAAAACAATCTTTGGAAAAGGTACTGTGTTCAGGAACTTTTAATACAGACTTACAATTACTATATCCAGCAACAAGAACCACCCGTAACTGTCTGCCTTTCAGACAGTCTTTAGCTAACTCTTGATCCGCCCTCATCCCGCCGTGAACCTGCACTCCCTGCCTTCTGCTAGTAAAAAGATGTTATCCTCTATTCAGTCTCTCTAATATTTCTAGTCTTCTGTTAGCTCTACCCTCCCACCAGGTATCTCTCTACTTCATTCTACTCACTACACTCCATTAACTCTACCATCTCTCCATTTATCCATGCACAGTAGGGGATTTCCGTGGTTGACAAAAGTCTGCCCCCAGCATTATCTTGTGTACTCCACTGACTCTCTAACCTATCCTCAGTCTTCCATTAACACTCGATTTTATCACTTTATATCTTTAACTCTCTAAACCACCCCTTTTGCTTATTAACTTTTTATCTTACCTCCTACACTCCTGTATCAAAAAATTGTAACTACCCATCATGCCAGCTCCTTTCAAACTTCACTTCCATTGAAGATAGGTAAACAATAGAGAGACAAGTCCTTACCTTCTACCTCTATGACTCCAGCTTCAGTGGTAACCATTAGTGAAAGCTGTTGCAATGAGCGGAGCCTGTAACAGGAATTGAAAATATCTCATTAAGCAGTCGTCCTAGAGATGTGTGCAGAGCTAGCGAAGTTGAAACATTGTTTTGCTGTGGATAGACAGAGGTTAAGGTTCTCTTTATATGCTTCTTAAGAAAGAAGCACAGCATTGAGAAAAGAAGGGAGAGAAAGAAAGACAGCACAAGGCTTCTGAGTAGGTGATGGTCGCAACATTAACTACAGCTAAAATAAAAGGGAGGATAGGAGGTCACAGAGCAACGGAGAGAATGCAGCACCTTTTAATTTGGAAGGAAATTAACTTTGTTACTGTTGCAAGGGAATTGATGTGCGGTGTTGCTTCATTGTCCCAACCTGCTTGAGTTTTATATAAGACAGGAGATAGCTGCAAAGACCATTTCTACCTAATGTACTGAATTGAATCCATGCATTTTCTCCAGTCCATCCAACCTTGAATAGCTTCCTGTCCATCCATCCATCTATGGCACCCCTAATATCCAATATTTCATTTAAATGGCCTTCCAACTCACACTGCCACTGTGTGCCACACGATATCGGCTCCCTTCCAGGGGCGTAGCTTGGTCAGAAAGATTGGGGGGGGGGGGGGGAGGGTGTGGGCATTAGATTTTCCGACCATCATGCTGGCATAGAATGTTAAAATACATTGTATGACAAGCAGGGTGCATGAGTGGGTCATAAGAGGCAGTGGAAAGGGAAAGGGAAAGGAATATGGATTAATAGGAGTATTAAATGAGAGAATCACAATATTTTGTAAAATACATTTTTTTAAAGCTTTCAAAACAGAGATGAGTGAGAGCGTGTGCGTGTTTTTGTCAGTGTATGCATGCAAAAATCCCAGGTGAAATCCGACAGCCACCTCACCATATCCGACTGAAAGCACCTGTACCCAACTATTCATCTGAAAGGAAACTGCTACTTACCCAGTATGCATCTGTTCTTGGCATGTAGAGCTGTAGATTCATATGCGTTAGCATAGATCGCCATCTGGTGTTGGGCTTGGATGTTTGCACTTTGTTTTTCCTCGAAGAAGTGTTTGTAGTCACGATGTAGGTGACTCCTCCTTACTGTGATAGTGCGCATGGGCATCAACTCCATCCCCAGATTGTTTTTGCCATAAAGGGTGATGATGGAGTTAGTAAGAATAGAAAGAGATGACCATGTGTGTTGTATCTAAGTAAGATAATACTGCAGCAGATAAAAGTTCCGGGGAGGCGGGTGGGTGCATATGAATCTACAGCTCTACATGCCAAGAACAGATGCATACTGGGTAAGTAGCATTTTCCGTTTGAGGCATATGAGCTGTAGATCATATGCGTTAGCATAGACTATATAGCAGTTATCTTCCCAGCGGTGGTTGACCTGTATCTGTTGCAGTAGTTTGAAAAAGTTATCTTAAGACAGCCTGGTCCACACTAGCTTGTTGTTTTGCATGCACATCTACACAGTAGTGTTTCGTAAATGTGTGAGGTGTAGACCAAGTTGCAGCCTTACAGATGTCATCTAAGGGTATGTTCCCTAAGAATGCCATAGAAGCCCCTAGTTTGCGTGTGGAATGCGCTCTAGGAGGAATAGTTAATGTGCGTTTGGCTTTAATGTAGCATATTTGGATGCATTTAACTATCCATCGTGCAATACCAGTTTTGAAATGGGATTGCCTTTATGCAGTGGGGAAAAAGCAACAAAGAGTTGTTTGGTTTTCCTAAAAGATTTAGTTCTTTCAATGTAATAAAGTATTGCTCTTTTGACATCTAGTGTGTGAAGAGCACGTTCTGCCACTGAGTCTGGTTGAGGGAAAAACACTGGCAGTTCAACAGACTGATTAAGGTGAAAGGCAGAGACAACTTTAGGTAAAAACTTTGGATTTGTCCTAAGAACCACTTTGTTGTGATGAATTTGTAAAAATGGTTCTTGTATGGTTAGTGCCTGGAGCTCACCAACTCTTCTAATGGATGTGATGGCTATAAGGAAGACTACCTTCCAAGTGAGGAACTGTGGATTACATTTGAGCATAGGCTCAAACGGTGGGTCCATAAGTCTTGTAAGGACAATATTAAGGTTCCAAACTGGAGAGGGTGGAACTCTAGGAGGAATGATTCTTTTGAGTCCTTCCATAAATGCTTTGATAGCGGGCACTCTAAACAAAGACAAGTGTTGTCTGTTTTGTAGATAAGCGGCTATTGCAGCGAGATGCAATCGTATAGATGTGTATGCTAAGTTACAGCGTTGTAGGTGTAAGAGATAGCAGATGATGTTTTGAATGGATGCATCTAATGGATTGATTTGATTGTTTGTACAGTAAATGACAAATTGTTTCCACTTTGCTGCGTAGCATGCTCTTGTGGTAGGACGTCTAGCTTCTTTAATGACGTTCATGCAGTCTGGCGGGACATTAAGGTAGCCAAATTCTATGATTTCAGGTGCCAGATCGCAAGGTTGAGTTGAGTGGGATCTGGATGTCTTATCTCTCCATGGTTCTGAGTGAGAAGCTTGGGTGAGAGGTGTAGTTTTTGATGAGGAACTACAGATCGCTCCAAAAGGGTTGTGAACCAAGGTTGTCGAGCCCATGTGGGAGCAACTAGGATCATTGTGAGTGAATGCTACTGAAGCTTCCGAACCACTAATGGAATGAGCGGGAGAGGCGGAAAGCGTAAGCAAATGTCCCTGACCAGTTTATCCATAGCGCATTGCCTTTGGACAATGGGTGTAGATACCTGGACCCGAAGTTTGGGCATTTTGCATTGTGGTGTGTGGCAAACAGATCTATTTCTGGGTAGCCCCACATTTGAAAGAATGGGAGGAGAACTTGAGGATGTAATTCCCATTTGTGGATCTGTTGTCGTTGACGACTGAGCAGATCTGCAATGTGATTGTCTACTCCTGGAAGGTGTTCGGCACGGAGATATATGTTTTGAGGTATGGCCCATCTCCATATGCTTTGAGCTAGTCACGAGAGCTGTAGGGAGTGTGTCCCTCCCTGTTTTTGTATATAGTACATTGTTGTTGGTACGGACTAGGACAGCTTTGCGTACTAGGTGGACTTGAAAGGCTTTTAATGCTAGAAAAATTGCCAGTAGTTCTAGGTGATTTATGTGGAACTGTTTTTGTTGTAGAGTCCACATACCCTGAATGGTATGATTTTGAAGATGAGCTCCCAGCCGGTGAGCGATGCGTCTGCTGTTAGCACTATTTGTGGAACCGGGTCGAGGAACGGCCACCCTTTGGAAAGGTTTTGTGTGTTCCACCACTGCAGAGAGCGATGGGTGCGGTCATCTACCAACACCAGATCTGTTAACAGGCCTTGAGCCTGGTTCCACTGACGTGCTAAACATTCTTGCAGAGGACGCATTTGGAGTCTTGCATAAGGAACGATTAGAATGCAAGAGGCCATCATCCCGATTAACTGCATGAACACTCGAGCTGGTAATGAGTGTTGAGGTTGAAATTGTGATATTAGTGCCAGCATGTTGCGTATCCTGACTGGGTTGGGGTATGCTAGAGCTTTGGAAGTGTCTATTGTAGCTCCTAGATATATTGGTGTGTTGGACGGTTGGAGGTGGGACTTGGTGAGGTTTACAGTGAATCCCAAGTGGTGAAGCAATTGAATCGTTTTGTGTGTGTGTTGAACACAGCTGTGTTGTGAGTTGACCTTTATGAGCCAATCATCCAAATAAGGAAACACGTGAATTTGTTGTCTTCTTAAGTGAGCTGCAACTACTGCTAGACACTTGGTGAAAACTCTGGGTGCTGTGGTTACCCCGAACGGGAGGACTTTGAACTGGTAGTGTTGACCATCCACCACGAACCTGAGATATTTCCTGTGAGCGGGGTGAATGGGAATGTGGAAGTAGGCGTCCTTTAAATACAAAGTGGAAAGAAAGTCGCCTTGCTGAAGCAATGGGAGCACCTGTTGGAGGGTGACCATGTGGAAATGATCTGACTGAATGTAGAGGTTGAGCTGTCTGAGGTCTAATATTGGCCTGAGAGAGCCGTCCTTTTTTGGAATCAGAAAATAGAGAGAGTAAACCCCTGTCCCTTGATGAGTTAAGGGGACTGGTTCTGGGGGGCGTGGCTTGGTGCCCAGCGGTAATGGCAGCGCACGGGTGAAGCTCCCGGAGGAGTCTTGGAAAAACCCAATTCTAAGACCGAGTGACGACTCGGAGTGGATGGCAGATCGTGAATGAAGGTTGGGAGAGCAACCTGAAGCCCTCGCCTTCATCAAACCCTAACAGCAAGTAATTTTAAAACCGAAAATCTGCTCTCTGTCAGAAACGCAATCTTGCGGCCGCCATTTTGAATTTTTGCCGCGATCGCGGACTTTCCCGATTTTGCTTCCTAAACCTCTAATAACTCCTAAGCTAAAGTTATTAACATATCCTTCGCCTAAAACTCGCTGGGAAACTCATTATTTGATCGAATTGACTTAGGAAGACTCAGCGTGTTTAAAATTGTTTGGAGGGTTGTGACAGGAATGCAGGGCAGCCATTTTAAGACCTTTAAGACTCTTCAGTCATTTGAGTCATACTTTACAGAGAGCAACGGTTTTGCGTCATATGTTGCTGTAGGGAAGTAAGCGAGATGAGCTCATTATTACATCCACAGACTGTTTTTTGGATGCATTCAGCATAGCTCAGCCTCCGATGGGTGTCTGGCCTCTCTACAAGACAAAGTGATGTATTGTTGAAGTACGATAGTAATAAGTAGAGGAGGGAGTTCGGAGATTCTTGTCAGTGCTGACCTCAGGTTATACAAAAATCCTCAGGAGAAGCGCTTCTTGTACTCCCACACTGTTGACCGGCGACGGAGAGTCTTATTCAGAGGTTTATGGGCAGAATAAAAGTACCCAGCTCGTCCAGCTCCAAGAAAAACATTTTTATAAAAAATTCTAGAATCTTTACTGAATTTTCTAGACTTGAGGACTCTTCACCATCCTCACCTCGACAACTAAGAACAACTATGGATCCCCCCTCTGGCCCGGCTGGGAAATCTCTCACCAAGCGTCTCAAGAAGGACCCTCCTTCTCCACCCAAGTCAGCCTCACCAGTATCGATGGAGATGCTGTTGGAGGAAATCAGAGCTCTCCGACCCTTTATGGAAGAGACCAACACCAAGCTGCAAACTCTAACAGACAATTGGTCCCGATTGGAAACGAGAGTTACAGAAGTTGAAAACACTGTTTCCTCCCTAAAAAACACATGTGAAGGTGTTCCTCAATTGCACTCCCAGGTATCCATACTCCAAAAACAAATCGAGGAGCTTGAAAACCGCAACAGACGGAACAACCTACGCATTTACGGCTTGGGAGAGGGACTTGAAGGTTCGGATTCTCTCACTTTTTTTAGATCCTTTCTCCCTAAACTACTTCACTTGCCAGAGGGGACGCAACTCAACATCCAACAAGCTCACAGATTAGGTCGGATGCCATCTCAAACCAGCTCATCACAGAGACCAAGAGGAGTCATCTTATATTTCTTAGAATATACAGATTTATTGAAGGTGCTGGCGGCGGTTAGAACCTCTCCAAAAATAACATGGTCAGGCTCGTCTCTATTCTTTGCACAAGACTATGCTAAAGCTACTGCTGACAGACGCGGAGCTTTCCTGAATTTGAGAGCGGATTTGCGTTCCTTGGGGGCAAGATACGGTCTTTTCCATCCTTGTATCTTCAAAGTTACGTATAATAACAGAACGGTGTATGAAGATCCAATGCGTTTACAAGACTTCATTAATTCCTGCAAGACACACGAGATGGATTCCTCCGGACCCTCCTCTTCATTCAATACTTGATTGACTGTTTATTCTCTTCTTCCTCCCACAAGTTCTTCAGTCTCTGTTTGCTTATCAGCTATACTCCGCCATTTTAGATGCGCCTTTTAGCAGCTGGCGATATATCTGATATGGTGGCTAGGACGTTACAGAAATATTCACGTTGCTTAGTGTTAAAGCTGGTTTTCCTGGTTCTGTTTTATGAGATAAATGGTTTACAGTTATGTTCTGAAACATCTCCTAATCTTTGATGGTTATTGTCTCCACAGGTTTATCTACTCGTCTACCGTGGTTTTTCCTTGGTCCTCCGTTTTGTTGATCCCGGTTGTGTTGCCTAACCCATGTGGTCCCATCCATCCTCCCGTATATCCATGACCCTTCCTCTGTAGGTATGTCCTTTTCCCACATTCCCTCAAGTTTGGTGCCGGATATGTCTTTCGTTTTTTGTCTTTTTTCTTTCATTGCTTGTATCCTTTCACATGTTGGTGTCACATGTATAACTAATTCTTCACACTTCTTGATATCTATCGCATTCTTGATCATCATAACTCTGCTTATTTCTATTTTTGCATCTTCCTTTCGCCTGTTTCTTAGATCTTTCTCTTCTCCTATTCCTATCTTCAGCTCACATTTTACGCCTTTGTTACATGATTTACCTATTTCTCTCAACTTTGAAGACGCAGAAAATACTCCTTTCCTGTTTTGCATATCTCTTATTTCACATTGCTACTACAATGAATTGGACTTATGGTTCATAATTTCAGTACAAATTGTTTTTATTTATATATGTCATTAAAATTGATCACCTGGAACGTTAGGGGATTAAACTCCCCATCAAGAGGCAGAGAGTTCTCTCTTACTTAGCCAAATTAGAAGCCGATATTGTATTCTTGCAAGAAACCCACTTATCGGATGTTGAATCATCAAAGTTGAAGAGGGGCTGGGTGGGGGAGGTCTTCTTTTCCCCGGGGATGGCAAACGTAATGGAGTGATGATATTGTGCCGCAGATCCCTCTCGTTTACAGTTATGTCCCAGGACTCGGATGCTGATGGTAGATGGCTAAATGTTAAGTTATCTTTGAAGGGTGTTCCTGTCTCTCTTCTCAATGTCTATGCCCCTACATGCGGAGAACCTTCCTTTTGGCCCACACTGGCTAAGCAAATTACCCAACACATGGAAGTTAATTTCATTTTGGCGGGGACTGCAATCAGACCTTTGATCCGTTTATAGATAGGAATTCCAAAGTTTCTTTTATTCCCAACAAGCCCCATAGATCTTTTGTGCATGCAATTAATCAACACAAACTTTTGGACGCGTGGCGTCTCTGTAACCCAACTACTAGAGAGTACTCTTTTATTCCCCTTCCCATCAAACCCAATCAAGGATCGATTACATATTTGTCTCTCACAACATCTCACAAAATCTTACAAGTGCAGAGATTGGCCCCATTCTATTATCAGATCACGCTCATGTCTCGATCAACCTAGATATTTTACCTAAAGTTACAGGTTCCAAAAGATGGCGCTTCAACAATACCCTCCTTCTAGACCCAAAGTTGACTGCCTCGTTTACTTCCTTTTTGATGAGTTCTACGAGATGAATCAAACAGATTCCATATCATGTTCAACCATATGGGATGCTTTTAAAGCCTCAGCGAGGGGCTTCATAATTGGCTTTGTTGCAAAGAAACGAAAACTCTTCCGCAAATTAACTAAAGATCTCCTCCAAGATATTAAAAGATTGGAACACTCCTTCTACACTTCACATTCAAAAGATTGCCTCACAGCTCTCATAAACGCCAAAATGCAATTTAATAAGAAGTCAACGGAGGACGCCTCATTATATTTGTTAAAATCCAGTGCAAAATTCTACGGAGGCAAAAATAAGGCTGGGAAACTATTGGCTAATTATTTAAAAGTTAAACAAAACAAGCTGAATATTGAGTCCATTTATGACAACGGATTAAACCTAAAATTTAAAGATAATGAAATTTTGAATGAGTTCTCTCTCTTTTACAAGTCTCTGTACGACTCTGAAACACAACCCTCTGAAAATTCTCTTCTGCACTTTTTCTCTGGTATTCAAAAACCTCAAAACGCTTTCCCAAATCTATCCTCCCTGGAGTCCGATTTAACATACCAAGAATTGTTAAAGGCTCTCCAACATCTTAAAAAGGACAAAGCACCAGGACCAGATGGTTTCACCGTAGAATTTTACCAACATTTTTCCAAGCTCATAATGCCCAAGTTACATTCTTTACTAGATTCCTTTAGCACATCAGGTAGCTCTTCAGGTTCTTTCTCAAAAGCTCATATTTGCCTCATCCCCAAAGAGGGTAAGGATTTTAAATATTGCAAGAATTACAGGCCTATATCCCTGGTTAACATAGACTACAACATTTTTTCCAAAGCATTAGCCATACGATTAGATTCATACCTACCTGACTTATTGGGGAAAGAACAATCTGGATTCGTTAAGGGAGATTTATTACCGACAACACGAGACTTCTTTTTAATGCCTTGTCTAAATCCTCCCATTTAAAGTACCCCCTGGCAGCAATTGCACTTGATGCCGAGAAGGCGTTCGACAGAGTTGAATGGACCTTTTATTCTATACTCTCAAGTGGTTTGGCTTTGGCCCTAAATTTACCTCCCTAATCGCTCTACTATACTCCAATCCCCGTGCGGCAGTATGTGCCAACGGTTTGATCTCACCATTTTTTGACTTAAAGAGAGGAGTGCGTCAGGGATGCCCACTCTCCCTTTCCTTTTCAACTTGGCCTTAGAACCCTTTCTCTCCAAATTACGTCAAAATCCTGACCTACATGGATTCCAATCATCTAATTCCCATATTAAACTTGCAGCATATGCTGATGACATTCTGCTTTTCATGTCCAAACCGGAAAACTCAATACCTACTTTTTGGAGGAGGTGCAGGCTTATTCTAGCATCTCTGGATATAAATTGAATAACGATAAGTGTGAAATTTTGCCCTTAACTAAGTATACTTTCAAGTCGGATTTTTGTGCTTCCAACTTTACTTGGAGCCCTCACCACATTAAATATTTAGGTTTACACGTGACTTCTTCAATAGCAGACACGGTGGCACTTTGCATGACCAAATGCATACAAAAGGTTTCGGATTTAGTAGCTAAATGGCATCCCCTTTATATATCTTGGTGGGGTCGTCTAGACACTATAAAGATGATGTTATCACCTATAATTTTATATACCATCTCTAACATTCCAGTCCCTATTCCTAAAAAGTTTTTTAAGAAGATTAATTCCACACTATCTTCCTTTCTATGGAGCAACAAGAGGTCCAGAATGTCTTTATCTAAATTAACTCGTCCTAATACAGAAGGTGGGGTTAACTTTCCAGACTTTCAGACATACCAGACAGCTTTTCTCCTACGTCAAGCATCCTTTGGCTACTTGAATCTGTGGATGATTGCCCTTTATGGACAATAACTGAGCATTCCTTCATATCCCTTTCTCTTTTCAGGAATACCTCTCATTTTCACGCAAACCACAGGCTATGTCCACTCCCATAATCAAATTGACCTCGAAGCTTTTAGAACCCACATCTGCTTCCACGCACAATACTACGGAGCTATTCCTCAATTCCACAATATGGCACAACAAAGACCTAACTATTCGAAGTAAACCTTTCTACTGGAAGACTTGGCGACAGAGGGGTTTGATCTGGATCCATCAGTTATTTGCACAATCAAACTTTCTATCCTTTCCTCGCTTAGTCAATTATTCGACTTACCTGCCTCGAGCATTCACAAATATAGATTACTTAAAACTGCTGTGATGGATAGATACACTCAATTATCCACCACATCCACTATCTCCACTTCATCAGAACCTTCCTCTACACTTTGCACTTTACTAAAGACTAGACCCAGGGCTTCCACTATATATAAGTATTTACGGGCGGGGACATTAACAGGCAGAAATCTAAAACAGAGGAGGCATGGGAACGGGATCTCACGTCAACATGGCCAATTTCTTTTTGGAATAAAATATGGCTTAAATTACGCAAATCATCTAGGGCGGCCAACACAACACAGACGCTGTTTTTTGTGTACAACAGACTTTTATTTACACCAAGTGTTTTGAGCAAGAGATTTGTGACTGTGTCGGATGCATGTTGGACATGTTCCTCTTCAAATGCTGACCTATTCCATATGATATTTTCATGTACAACTGTAAAAAAATTTGGAGGCAAGTGTGGTCTCAAATTAATCTGATCTTCGGAACTAAATTTTCTTTTCCTTCACTCATGTTTTCTTAGGTAGTCTCTCACCTTGTTGGGAGAATGTTACACTTAATGTGAAAATTATTGACTTGTTATTAGCGGTTGCATTCCAACAAATTACCGTAAATTGGAAGGATTTCTCTAAAATCTCATATAAGGCATGGTGGTATACTGTTTGTCATAATCACAGATTGGATACCTCCTTTGTTTATCCTATATGCATGGCTACGAAACGCTTAGACCTGTGGTCATCTGTTACAGTATACCTAGACGCTTGTGCCAAACAATGTTTCCAACTACAACCATCCCAGCAAGAAGTTCCAAAACCCCCTGAAACCCCTATACGTTCCTACAATATCTATTAATCATATTATCTATTAATCACCTACTTACAAGATTCATTTGTACTGCTTAGATTTTCTAAATTTACCCATAAGTCTGGTTTCTCATTTCTTAATCTTTACTGTAGCAAAATTTATTTATTGTACTGATGTGTATTTATTGCTATGAACTCTGTATTGACACCTTTACTCTACTAATAAAATTTTCTTTTTAAAACTAAAAAAAAAAAAAGGGACTGGTTCTATTGCATGTTTTGTAACAGGGAGAGAACCTCTTTTTGTAGGAGGGTGTGATGTTCTGAGGACATTGCACGATGTTTGGGAGGAATATTTGGGGGAGTGGAGGTAAGTTCCAGGCAATAACCATACTGGATAATTTGTCTTACCCACTTGTCTGTTGTGATGGAATTCCAGACAGGTAGGAACTGTGAGAGACGTCCCCCGACAGGAGTGGAATGATCGGGGGGTAGTGGAGGGAAGTCACTGTTTAGTGGCAGGGGAAGTGCGGGTGGAGCTACCTCTGCTCTTCCCCTATTGTTATTTCCTCTGTATCCTCCTCGAAAATATCCTCTGGAGGAGGAAGATTGGTTGGGACTTTTGTAAGAGGAGGAGGTATTTTCTGACGCAGTTGTTTTTGAGCCACCCCTGTAAAAGGAGCGACGAAAGGAGCCTCTATTAGAAGGTAGTTGCAAGGCCCCCATGGATTTGGCAGTCTCGGTGTCTTTTTTCATTTTTTCTAATGAAGAATCGACTGTTGGCCCAAAAAGATGTTCCTGATCAAAAGGCTGATTAAGTACTGATGACTGTACCTCTTGCTTGAATCCGGAGATTCGAAGCCAAGCGTGCCGGCGTAGTAAAACGCTGGTGTTAATGGCACGAGATGCTGTATCAACCGCATCGAGGGCGCATTTTATAGAAGTGTTTGTAATAAGCTTACCCTCTTGAATGAGGTTGTGAGCTTTTGTTTTGCATTGTTCTGGTAAATGCTGCATTAGTTTTTCCAGCTCGTCATAGTGAGCTCTATCATAGCGCGCTAATAGAGCTTGGGCATTGGCAATACGCCAATGATTAGCAGCTTGTGATGCTATTCTTTTGCCTGATGCGTCTATAGGTTTTGACTCCTTGTCAGGAGGAGGAGCATCGCCTGTAGCTTGTGAATTAGCTCTCTTGCGTGCGTTAGAGACGACAAGAGAATCTAAGGGTACCTGTCCTCTGATATAAACTGGGTCTGTAGGAGCGGCTTTGTATTTTTTATTCACCCTTGGCGTAAGTATTCTACCCCTACCAGGGTCTTTGAAAACCTCATTGGCGTGTTTCATCATGCCTTTGAGCATTGGCAAATTATTAGTGGATTTTTGGGAGGGAGCGAATGTTTCCACTAAAAAATCCTCCTCTAGGGGATCAGTATGTAGTTCCACCCCATGGTACTGGGCAGCTCTATTAATAAGCTGTGCGAAGCCAATATTGTCATCGGGTGGTGATGGTCTGGAGGGATATAGATCGGGGTCATTATTATGATCTGGCTCTTTATCGTAATCATCCCAGGGGTCTGTGTCCTGTGGTATGTTGTCCTCAGTGTCATCCCTATCCCCATCCCCGTCCCCATCGTCATCCTGTGGTACAGGTGAGAAAGGTGGTGGTGGTGAGTTTGATGGTGAAATCAATGAGTTTGGATTAAAAGGTGGAGGAGAGGGAGGTATATACGGGGGAGAGGGGTTAGTACCCATGTCTTTTTTCTTCTTAGGTATATGGTAGTCTTCTGGAAGATCCAGCTTCTGTTTGTTAGGAAGTGTTACTAGAAGGTGTCCAGTTTTAGGGTCAATATGTAATTGTTTTTGTTTTGGATCCAAAGGGTCTTGTGGAGGAAGTTCTTTGGATGGGGTGTCTTTGTCCTTTTGTTGTGATTCAGAGGGCTTTTTAACAGGGTTAGTCTCTGAAGGTTTAAGAGGAGCTGTTTGTTTTTTGGGCTCCGAGCCCTTCGGTGCGGAATGTTTCGGCTCCGAAGGTGTAAGTTTTACCGGTTTCGGCTCCGAAGGTTTATGTTTAGTGGTTTTCGGCTCTGAAGGTTTGTCTTTGGCTGGTTTCGGCTCCAAAGCTTTGGGTTTAGCCGGTGTCGGCTCTGAAGCTTTGGGCTTAGCTGATGTGGGCTCCGAAGCTTTAGTTTTATGTGGTTTCGGGTCCAAGTCTTTCGGTGCCGAAGATGTCTTCGGTGCCGACAGAGAATCTGCGGGCACCTGCTTGGTCTTGGGTTTCGGTACCGAAGATGTGGGTTCGGCACTCGAATGGGGCCGGCTCGATCCCAAGCCGGAAGACTTATCCTTACGTTTCATAGCCGGGCCCGAGGGCGGGGCATCTGAAACGCTTTCACGGTATCGACCTGGGCCGGAGGGCGAAGGTGATACCGGAGTCTTTGTTGTTTTTGTGGGTACATGGGGCTCGTTACTCACTGTTCATTGAGCCGGAGTGACGTCCAAGACTTCTTCCATGTCGGAGTCGTCGGCTTCAGACACAGAGATTTCTTCCTCGGCACCGGGCTGTTGGGATTCAGACTCTTCTCCGAAGAGGTCTGGCACCGGGCTAGTGCCGCGTCGCATCTCGTGACGTCGAGCCAGACGGTCACGAATCGTTTTCTTCGATCGGAATGATCGACAGGCCTCGCAGTTGATTTCTTCATGCTCCGGGGATAAGCAGAGATTACAGACCTCGTTCGTGCAGGTCCGTGGGTGGGAACTTAGCACCACACCCGGGGCATTTTTTTAATGGAGTCTGTTCCATGGACTGCTGGCGTGGTCGGCGCGGGTAGGCCTCATGGCCCGCGTCGAAGTTCCCGATCGAAGTGGTTGGATTTTACGATGCGCGTCGAAAGGGAAATCGCGATCGAAAACAATACCGTCGAGTGGTAAGGATTGCGCGTCGAAAGGGTTCGAAGACGATACTGAACCGGAGCGCAGCAATACACATCCGAACCTGATGGCGGAAAAAAACAATCTGGGGATGGAGTCGATGCCCATGCGCACTATCACCGTAAGGAGGAGTCACCTACCTCGTGAATACAAACACTTCTTCGAAGAAAAACAAAGTGCAAACACCAGATGGCGATCTATGCTAACGCATATGATCTACAGCTCATATGCCTCAAACATACATTTATTAGGGGAAGTGTAATACCCCAAACACATCGCCTGAAGCTACGCCCCTGCTCCCTTCAAACGGTCACCCGGTGAGGAGCCGATATTACATGGTGACAGGGAAAACAAGTCTGAAACCACTGGAGTGGATTTCCTGCACTTTCGAGGCTTGAACTGCCAAGGTTCATTAAGGGATGTGAAAACACCCCAGGACATCGGCACTAGCCTCAGCAAGCTCAAAAGTGCCGCTTAGATATTTGTCGGCACAAGGCTGTGCCCCCTACAAAGGCTACCACCTCACACAGTAAATTTAATTTTTTAGTTGCCAGGTTTACTTTAATTAATAAAGAAACATTCTCCCTTCTGCTTATTGCACACATTCATTCATCCAGGGTCACCCAGTCCTCTCAGTCCTATCAATGGCTTCTCTCTCCTTTAATTTTGTCTGTCAACGTGACTCCACCCCAAAACTACATCAGTGCATAAAGGTGACCAGAAACTCACCCCTAGACTGTGGCCAAACCCAGCATTCGGGGCGGGGCTGGCAGCACTGATATAACTGCTTATAGCCGACTCTTGACTGGCTCCATAAAGTTCTGCCATTGACCCTGGGCTGCTTGTCCCGAGGAATCCACCAGCACGCGTTGGACCAGTGCCTAAGCAAGAAAGTAAAAGAAAGATGCTTAGCCACAGCAAACACAGCTTCAAATACAAGAGATGACAGAGACCATGAAGAAATATGCTACAAACCATCCCACCTGCATCAAGGCACACATATATAAAAAAAAAATGAGCAAGGGGTATAAGGGGGCCCTCAAACAAACTCACGCTGCCACTGCTGCTCAGTCTGTCCTGTAAGGAACGAGCCATTACCTCGGACAACTGCTGCCGCTGCAGCGGCCATGGGTCCATAGGCCGTTAGCGGAATTGCTGAAATAGAAGACAGCCAAGATTCGGTCATCAACAGAAATGTATGCCTCCAATTAATACGTTTTAGCTTTCGGAACTCAGATACACACTGACTCTCTGCAACAACACTTAGCTCTGATTAAACATTTTCAGTGAGGAGCCATTTAATGACATGCCCTCCATCCACCTACAATGGCTGTTACAGGTATATGAACTGCAACTGGGAGGAAAGTTCACGCAAAACAGATTACAGTTCGACTCAGAATGCATTCAAAGAGAGGTTGTACATTTGTAGAAGAACATGGCATTGTTCTGGATAAACACATAAAACATCTGCAATCACCTGAGCGCACAAAGCATGTGCTCAAATAAGGAGGGCTCTGTTTTTCATCAGTTAAGCCTCTTTAATCAATCGGGATACAGTATCAAGCAGTAACCAGGGACCCCATGCACTAGGTTTAACACCACAAAATTGGTTCCTACGCCACTGTTCAACCCTTTAAACAAGACCTTGTGGAAGCTGCATTGAAATATTCTTTAGCTTTTCAAGATTCAGCCAGTTTTGTAAGGTGGACAGGAGGGTTACCACAGTAAAGAAATATGGGGGGATGAGGGGTATACTGGTAGATCGAGTCACAGGCCTGTAGTCAGTGGAATGAGGGACACTAGCATCCACAATAGGAGTACGAACCTTGGAGGGAGGGTGTGAAATTCGATTTCAGGGGAATGAAAACTATGAGAGGTGCAGACAGTGAAGGAAACGGCATGGTGGCTGGGTTCATAAGGTGCAGGAACTGAGTTCAACACAACGATTCACTGCAGCAAGCAGAGGCTAGCAGTCCAGCTTGTGTAACAGACAGAACCGTAAAGGCTTCCTGCAGACCACCACAAGGACGGGGAATATAGGTTGTCTGACAACCTCAGCAATAGAACTGGACATCATACACATTTTCACTCTCATTATTATCCAACTTTCCTCATTTACATCATTCAACGCTGTGACTGTCATTGTATATATATGAATCTGCATTGCTTTCATTTTAACCAGACAAGTCTTCAACCAGAATCTATTGTGCATCCTCTTTGAGGTTTTGCCTCACTGTTTGTTCACTTGGCATGAGTATGCGAAGCCTGGAATAGTTGCCATGATACTTTCATCAAGTAATGGGTATTCTTCTCGAAAGCTGGAAAACTGATTTTATGTTGTCTCCCTCATATATTTAATGCCACATATATGCATACGCTAGTTATCTTAAAATGTAGTCTTTTAAAGACTTTGTTAATGGAGAGTTATATTGGAGAAGATGAGCTAATATTACGTTTTAAATGTCATTGTTGAGGAAAATGACCACGTGAGAAATGAAACAGAGTTTGTGTCTTATCATTTGTGTCTTCAGTGTATTTGTATAGAAATGTCATGAATATTCCTGTCAGTGTATAACTAAGTTTTCCCTTTGTGGTATTGCTTTGTGGGTGTCCTAAATCCTTGTGCAGTAATTGCAATTTTTAAGATGGACTCAATATTGGCCCTATCGCCCTTTCTCTCAATTATATAAATACAGTCCCAGGATATCAAAAGAGCAGTGCACTAGTGAGACGGTAACAGATAAAACACACCTGCACCATTGGGCAGACCTCCAAGAATATTGCAGCATGGATCAAAGAATTTTCGCAGTATAATGAAAGGAAGTTTTGCGGCATACTATTGCAAATTTTGCTGCATTTTCACAGCCCCCTTTCTCACTGACCTGCTATAGGTATGCAGACTTTTAGGTTGTGATTTAAGTTTAAAATATTAACCATTTGCCAGCAAACACCTTTTGAGCAGGAGATTTTTGCATCTGTGGGTGAAGACAAACAATCCTCAGCAGTGTTTGCATTATAAGAAGGCTATCCCTACATTTTAAATGACTACAAATGATTCAATGTGACTCATCAATATACAAGTAATACTCTAAATTGACCACAGTTTTATCGACTCTCACACGATACATGGGCTAATCAGCCTTTGCCTTGCAAAAGCAAGTGCCATAGCTATGTTAACCAGTTAAATGGACCGGGGAACGTAACAAGCTAAATGGACCTGTGAACGCAACCTTTTAGCCAATCTACTACAAGGAAAGTCACAGGGCACAGGACTGCCATGGGAACTGAACATATGCGATATTTATTACTGGACCACACTACAATATTTTTTAGTAACCTTGTCTTTTTTGGAATGACAACTTCACTGGTGCTTGGTTTGCAGTGCGCTTCACTCACTGAATTTTATAGTGTGGACATTCACCACCATGTTCACCACATCGTACATGCAGTGGCAGCTCCTCCGATAAGGCGGAGGAGCGTCGCCCCACTACTCACAGAGCAGCAGTTAAAAAAACTAAAATGATAACAACTAAAGTTATTATCATTTTAGTTTTCCCTTCCTGGTGCAGGGCGGGGCTGGACTGCCAGAGCAGGGAAGGAGTGGTTTGCCCACTCCAAAGTGCGCAGTGACACTTTGACCGGCCCTCTCAGGTCGCCCAAACCGTCATGCGCACTTTTACAGCCTGGGTGCAGAACATGCCCCAGGCTCCCATTCCCTGCCAAAGCGCCGATCCACGGCGCTCAGACCAATCACAGCGCTGCTTTGCAGCGCCGTGATTGGCTAGAGGAGTCAGGAGCCTGGGTGCTTCCTGATTCTGCTTACAGGAGGGAGAGGTGGCGGTGAGCGGACCGAGAGGCGGCTGCCAGCCGGGTGGCCGGCCTGAAGGTAAGTGATTGTTTTTTGGTTTTTTGTTTCCATTTATTACCCTCCCCATCCCCCGGTAAATAGCGGCCGTCACTGCATACATGGTCTTCAATGCGACTGAAAGTCTTTAATTCATCTAAAACGCTTGTTTTAATTGATATATTTAGCTAGCTATTTAGTTAGCTAAATATAGTGTTTAATAAAAACGCATTTTGAATACATTAAAGACTTTTAGCCACACTAAAGGCCGTGTGTGATGTGATGGACATTGAGGTGAATGAATGCACATCCTATAAAACTCGCTCTGCTTGCAAAGACAGGGACTGGATGTCACTAAGAATTCTGAGAACCTTTACTAGCAGCATGAATTTCAGCAGGTAGGCGAGTGCATACTACTGTGAAACTAAGGGACGCCGAAAACTATGAGCAGCCAGCCTGAATCCGGGGCCATTGAACAGAAGGTTCTCTGCCACAGGTAGCCTAGTTCACCTGACTGTATTGGCTGTGGGTGATTCAAACTGTCTGCATGCATGGAATCTGTAGGTGAAGGAGCAGTCATGGGATCATGTGAAAGACTAGACAGAACGAGAACATTTCATGCAGCCAAGTTTAACAGTCCCCTTGCTTCTGCCCAGAGTGGCTGCTAGACAAGAATGGAGGCAGAATAGCAGGGAGGGTCAGACTCTGAGGACCTGGGCCCAGGCACCCTGGAAGTAAATACCCCCCTGCCAGTCTCTCCTTCCTACGCGCAAGTGTTAGGAAATCAACCAGACTGACCTGTAAGCTCGGGGAGGATGGGCCCGCTGGTGAGTGGGGCCCGTTCTACGCGGAATTCTAAAATGAAATGTAAAACAACTTAGGAACTTTTCATAAATACTCTTGGGGAGTCTGTGGCAGCAAGGGCCGCAGCAGTAACATGAATGGTGCCCACCTACACTGGACCCCCGTTCCATCCCAGTTACCCCTCGCCCACCGAAGCCCCACTGCGCATCAATGACATCAAGCATCCCCTACCCACATGCACGTACATGAATGGATTTCCTGTTGTGCATATGATGTACATTTGGTGCAACATGGTGTAACATGGAATACGTCTTCCCACTTCCTACTCTTCAACCCACCCACAGCACACATCCTACACATTGCCCATTGCATCATGCAGGTTCCTTTCCCAGAACCATAGACTCCCAATGTTAATCCCACGTAAATGCAGGTATGACAATGCATAAGCAAAACGTTTTGTTTCTGTGATTGGGGCATGACTGGTAAATAGAGATTCAAATGTCCCTTACCTGGAAACTGATAGGTGTAGCCTGGGGCTAGGCCAGCATAGCTGCGACTGGCGTATGTGGCAGCCTGAAATCCTGGGTAACCTGTCAAAAGGAAGAAAGAGACATTTGAAAATCATGCATCTTAATGCATACAAACTAGCACGGAGGATCAGCCTATTACCTTTGACCCAACACTGAATGTGTCAGTGCTAATGTGGTTAACTCATTCCATGGCGCTGCTGACACTTTTCCCATTCCTAGGCTTTCATTTGACACTCTGTGCATTCTGGGCAGTTCGAATCATAATTTGTTACCATTGAACTAATTATTATAACCCACGGATAGTTAAAAACCCAGCACTGTATTAAGTGTCCACGATGACATGGAATGATGTGGCGATTATAGCCAGGGCTGTCAGCCTGCAAGCAAAGAGCAACTATTCCTTTCTCCATTCTACTCGGATACGGACGAAGCTCTATCTCTTGATGCAACACGAACATTCCTACGTCAGTGTAATTTTGGAGATTCTTCGAGGTACCTATTTACTTATATAGATGTGAACCGCAATTTCTCACTTGGAAGGTAGCTTTCCTCATAGCTATCACATCACTACGGAGAGTGGGTGAGCTTCAGGCACTAACCATAGAAGAACCATTTTTACAAGTACACCAAAACAAAGTGGTTCTTCGGACTAACCCTAAATTCCTACCAAAGGTTATTTCTGCCTTTCATATCAACCAATCTGTTGAGTTGCTTGTGTTCTTCCCTCAACCAGATTCTGTGGCAGAACGTGCTTTGCACACTTTAGATGTGAAAAGAGCACCCCTTTACTATGCAGAAAGGACCAAACCATTCCGCAACACAGAACAACTATTTGTCGCTTTTGCTCCACCACATAAAGGCAATCCTATATCAAAATCAGGCATTGCAAGGTGGATAGTCAAGTGCATTCAGACATCCTATGCAAAAGCAAAACAAACACTAACAATTCCCCCTAGAGCGCACTCCACACGCAAACTAGGGGCTTCTATGGCATTCTTAGGGAATATACCCATATATGATATCTGCAAAGCTGCAACAGGGTCTACACCTCACACATTCACAAAACACTATTGTGTAGATGTGTTAGCAAGACAGCAAGCTAGTGTGGGCCAAGCAGTTTTACGTACACTATTTCAGACGACTGCAACAGCTGCAGGTTAACCACCGCTTTGGGAGATAACCGCTGTATAGTCTATGCAAAGCATGTGATCTACAGCTCATATGCCTCGAACGGAAAATGCTACTTACTCAGTATGCATCTGTTCTTGGCATGTAGAGCTGTAGATTCACATGCGC
Organism: Calotriton arnoldi; assembly: GCA_963921515.1. Taxonomy (NCBI): domain Eukaryota; kingdom Metazoa; phylum Chordata; class Amphibia; order Caudata; family Salamandridae; genus Calotriton; species Calotriton arnoldi. Next base: position 1,812,210 of record CAWUFW010001064.1, read on the forward strand.
CCACCCGCCTCCCCGGGTACCTATACCTGTTGCAGTAATATCTTACTTAGATACATACATACATGGACATCTCTTACTAACTCCATTATCACCCTCTGCGGCAAACAATCTAACAATGGAGCCGATGCCCAAGCGCACTATCACCGAAAGGAGGTGTCAACTACCTCGTGACTGGAAAAGACTTCTTTGAACAAAAACAAAGTGCAAACATCCGGACCCAACACTAGATGGCGGGCTATGCAAAGCATGTGATCTACAGCTCACATGCCTCGAACCATGTGTTACCTGTGATGGTGCCCAGGAACTCACAGGGTATTACAGCCTCACTCTATGTTTCTAATTACATACAGGAGATGGGGGACGTGCAGCGAGAAGATGTTGCTCAGCTTAGCTTGTTTACTTAATAAGCTATAGGTAAGCTTCATGAGTAAGAATGAGGGGAGTTTGAATATCTCTAGCTTGTAACTTGTGGACGACAGCCTCTGTAAAGAAAGTGCACATTGTTACCTGGATGCAACTGGGGTTCTATACTGTGGGGCAGATACTAGTCAAAGTGCATTAAAAAACACAGTGGGCCTGTTTTCTTTTACTAGGGCATAGACATTGCAGGAGACAGGGTGAGAGGCAGACCTCGAGCTTCAATACATCCACTGAACCCACTGAAGCTAGGGCTCAAGTATCCAGACTGAGTAATGGGACTTATAAACGATGATTCCCAATAAGAGCAGATTTGTGCAGAAGGGCTGGTTCACAGTGCCACACTTTCCATGTATCTTCATGCAATAGTAAGGGTTGGAAAATAACAGTTGGTGGGGCTATGACAGATTGGTCTGCCTAAGGTGTAGGTCCTGCGTTTATTTCTTGAGATGCCTAATGGACCAGGAACCAGGACACAACAAGCCCCATGGACTCATGGTTTGTCATCTATATGCCATTGTACGATACAAGGTTTTTATGCATCTATATACGAGTACGTTTGCAGCCCTAGCACTCGAGGTTGGCAGCTTTCCCCTTCTGGCTAGTGTTTTTTCCAGGAATCATAGCTTTGCACCATGTAATCCATATACAAAATGCTCACAACGTATCCTCAGACTTCATTGGGCCAAAACAACTGGTGCCTCAGCTACAAAAGGCCTAAAACCTGCTGCTGTGAGATCAAAGATCACAACAATGGCCCCTTCATTGAACCAGGATATTCCTATCCTCCAAAGAGCCCAAGCTCTTAGTGAACCCAGGGGTCTGAGGCCGACACTGCCACAGTTTTGCTTCCTTCCATCTTTCTCACTGCAGGTAAATTTATCAATAAGTGAGAGGTAGCAAGCAGGAAGGCCTGCCTGCACTGCTGTCTTCTGAAAAAACACCAACACTGGGACATGTAATAGACTCATACCAGCTCGTAACTGGAGCAATATTTCAAACACTTAGTGGGCACAGACAGCGGAGCGAACTGCTGCTCAGCTGACTGATCCTCAAGCATAGAATAAACCAGACCAATCCCACACTTGTGAAGCAGCACAGCTGGGCCTTATGTGCCACCAACAACACAGCAAAGTAATCCGCTTCACAGCTGGATGACCCCTCACCTTGTGCAGACACTAGAGCAATCCTCCACGTGTCAGTTATTCCTCACTTTCCAGCGGCACAGAGCCATAATCTGATCAGCTGAATATTCTCTTTCCTAGTGCAGACCGCAGAGCTAGCCCTCAATTGTCAGACTACAGAGGTATCCACCAGTTCCAACAACGGAGCTATCCTTCACTTGTCAGCGGCACAGAGCCATACTTTGATCAGCTGAATATTCTCTTCCCTAGTGCAGGCAGCAGAGCTATCCCTCACTTGTCACAGACAGCAGGGTTGCCCGTCACCTGTCTATGAGAGCAGAGCTAGACATGGGTGCATACCTGTTTCTCTATCTCATCTGTAGATCCATCATTTGCATCTAGCTCCGTGTCTCTTTAGCCTTCACTATCCATCCACCCATTTACTCGAGGGGCATCTCTTACTAAGAGCCTTGAGAGAGAAGAATCTCGAGACTGAAAGCTTCTGGGGGAAAGGAAACCTAAGTGGCAAAAACTTTGGTGGACTAGGAGAACAAGAGAACAGAGAAACACAGGTACAGGGGACAAGTGGATAGAAGCTAACACAGTGACCTTGGTTATTGAAATGACAAACACAAGGACACAGGGTCTGGAGAACAAAAGGGGCCTAGGACTGAGAGAGGATGTGACCCTTAAAATAAGAGATAACATTGATATCACTAACACAGCTTTGGTGGAGGACTGCAAACCACCCAGTACATTGCCTGCCTTAGGGACAACTCATGGTATAATTCACATAACGGGTTACACCCACCACAATTTAAACACTTGCCCTCCAAACCACATAACCCGCTCTTCCGCAGGTCTTGGGAAGGCTGAATTTCCCGTCTTATCACAAGGAGACTTTCCAATTGGGTAAACCCTGAGACGTACACATTAGACCCCTCACAAAACACTAATATAATATCATGGCAATCAGAGAGGAGAAACATACTAGGTTAAAGCTTCACTTCAGAAAGCAATTATTAACTGTTTAACAAGAGTTTGGGGCATGAAGACAGAGATTCAGAAGCGTAACACACTTGCGCTGTCTAGTGATAGGTAGGAAAAGTGCAACTTATTTAATGTAAAATGTTTTTATTACCAGCAACATCCTATGATACAGGCCTGCGCTTCACCACGCCCCACGCACCTGAGCCTTTTCAGAATGAGATTTTACATGGGTCTACCTGAGCTCCAGAAACACCATCACCATCTCAGAAACGCACCCCGACGATAACTACTTGTACTGAAAGGATCGGCAAACCACCCTAAAAAATCCAGTGGTTTATTGTGGGCACTGCTCTACAACTTACCCCGTCGCTCCCTTCTTCTCTAATTTAACCGCATCCTCATGCTCTTGTCATTTCCAGGTAGATCCGCTACACTACCCCTTACTCCTTCATCTTCTTCACAGCCATTAATGGATTCAAAATGGCCACAGCCATTCCAAAGCAGCAGTGTGTACCTCCACCTCTATTCCTCCCTTTGCTCCTTCATGATAAGAGAGGTTACCTCTGTTCCTACTCTCCTGCCTTCCACATCGTGTGCATTTCATAACCTTTACATGCTACCTGAGTTGCTTTAAAACACAATGAGAACTATTAAACTAAAAAAAGGCAAAACTGTTGGGAGACAAATCTCCTAGATCAAGTCTAAAGGCCAAGTTTAGAGTTTGTCAGACATGTACTTCATCATAAACATCACGGATCTCCAGTATTCTTACTGTATGTGCGATAGGATATAATGCACTCGTGTGACAGAGTAACCCATCTGTCAAACTCTAAAATTAGGCACTAAAATGTGTCACGATCTTTGCTTTAAAAATATAGATCAGTGGTTCTTAACTTTCTGACTTCTGTGGACCTCCACTTAATGGTTACTTAAATCTGGGGACCCCCGAGGGGGGCGTGGCTTGGCGCGTCAAGATGGCGGTCGCACTCTAAGAGTGCTCTGGACCCCTCCGTCATCTGCGCCACAATGCACTGCCATCAGCCCATTATATACCCTCTCACCAGCTGCCGAAGCCTCCGTCCTGCCCCACGCTGCCTGACGAGGCACTTGCTGCCACTCTACCTGCCTGTGGAGTCGACTTCCCTGCCTCGGCTGTAGACGCACCTTCCCCACAAGATGGCGGCGGCAGTCCCCTGAGGCCCTTCTCTGTCCTGGTTCATGGTCTGGCGGCCGGCCTGAAGGGACTCGCGGATTCCCCGCTGCCGGTGAGACGGACTCCTGGATCGCCGCTGGGCCGGCCCTTTCCTCTGCCTGGCTGGGCTTGCTGTTGCCTCCGGCCCTCCGTGCGGCGCCGAGAGGGGGCGTTGGAGGATGCGGCCGCCCGTGAGACGTATCTGCCACCAGATCGGGTGGCGGTGTCTGGCTGCCTGAGCCCCCGTCTGCGAGCGGCCCGCTGCCTGTGCCCTGAATTTCATCCGGCCGCCGCCGGGGGTCCCGGGCGCTCCGGACACCCCTGAGCCGCTGTGCCTGCTCCCTGAGGCCTGATTGGGGGCTGGGCTTTCCTGAGACTGCTTCTCCGGCCGGCCCTGCTCTTCGCTGCGGCTCGGACTGCCGCTGCGGCCGGGCCGCCCTTCCCTCTGCCTGGCATTGGTCGACCTTGTTGGTTCTCCACGGCTGCTCCGCTCCACGGCCTGATTCTGCGACGCCCCCTGGGGCCTCTGGGCCTGCTGGTCGCTCCGAGGCCTGGCTGCCGACATTGTAAGACTGCGCCCTCCTAGCATCCCTGGGCCTGCCAAGTATATCTGCTGGGACCACCTCGCCCCCGGATGTGATGTTTAACCTCGGAGGTCGGCCTGGACGGAGATTGGAGGCATCAGATTGCCTCTTCATGCCTGGCCTTCACTGAGACTCCGCGACTCTACGAGGAGGTGGGTGCCACTTACTCCTGTGACTGGGGGTGCGGGGGGGCTCCCAGTGCTCCCTGTGCGTCCATCGTCCCCCGCTCCACTTTGTGACTCACGGGGGCTTGGCCTCCGCCCTGTGGCCCTGCACCCCACTCTGGCTCTCTACCTACAGACAGTGCGTTGGGGACTGGGGCCTCCGGTGGGGACGCGGATGCGCTGATCGAACGGCTGGAGGTCCTGGCCCTGGGGCGCCCTGCGGGTTGGTACTCGCCCGGTGCTATCGCCCGCACCTATCGAGCGGCGGGGAGCTCCCGGCACCGGCCCCCCCCACTCCTCCGTGACTTGGATGCCTTGATGCCCCTTCTGCGAGGCTCGGCCTGACCCCGCTGACCGACCGCCGGAGTCCACCTGCCCCTGGCTTAGGGAAACTGTCGTGCGAGCCACCTCCATTTTGTGGGCGAACCCGGGGGTGGGGCAGAGTCGGCCGCACTCACCGAGCGGCGAGCTTCCCCCCATCTTGTCTCCCCTTGGCCTGGCAGGACACGCTCTGGGATTGAGGGGCGACGTTCTCCCCATGATTCGGCCGCCGTTTCGGGCGGCGGAGGGACATTGGATCCCCGCATTATCTGGGCGAATCCCCTCGTACTGAGGACTGGTGCCTGGGTAGACTCGACGCCTGAGCACTGACGGCTTGGGTGTTAAATTTCCCCCCCCCCCTGAAATCATCGGCCTGGATCCGCCCACCCACCGGGACGCCTAGCTCTTGAACTCGCAGCAGAGATGGGTCGCGAACGCGCCCCGTAGACACCCGCCCCGCAAACCCAAACAAAAATGGACCAATACACTACCGCTGACCGGAGTCTGGCGGAGGGGGCGACGGGGGCCCCCGCCCCCTGCCGGGGGCGACCTCTCAACCATCCTACAGGCCATTAGCACCTCTCAGGCATCGGTGGAGGGTAAGATTGGCGAGGTACGGGTGGACGTGGCCCTTATCCGCCAGGACCTGCGCAACGCCACAGCGAGAATTTCGGAGGCCGAGTCACGCCTATCCGTGGCAGAGGACGAACTGGGTCAGCTGAAAACCCAAGTGGCCCACCTACAGACTCAAACCTCAGAATTACATTGATGGGCCGAAGATGCGGAAAACCGCTCCCGGCGTAACAATCTGCACCTTATAGGGTTCCTTGAGGGAATTGAGCAGGGACGGGCGGACACCTTCGTGGAGACCTGGGTGAAGTCATGGATACCCAAAGACGCTCTCTCTGTGTGATTCGCGGTTGAACGGGCCCATTGCTCCCTCGCGCCCAGGCCTCCTCCCGGGGCGCCATCTCGCCCCCTCATCATTCGGATCCTCAACTTCCAAGACAGGGATGCAATCCTTCGGGAGGCGCGGGCCCATGGCCACCTGAAATACCAGTTCAATACGATATTGGTCTTTCCGGACTACACGAGGGAGGTGCAGGCCCAGCAACGCACCTACACGGAGGTTAAACAAAACCTCCGCAACTTGGGACTACGATATGGCCTTCTCTTTCCGGCCAGTCTCCGTGTTGTTTTCCAAGGCAAAGCCATCTTCTTTGACACTCCGCAGGCGGCCTGGACTTGGCTCACGGAGGAGCGCCCATTGCGGACCTGGCCACTTCCCCCACCGATTTGTCGACATCTCCACGGTCGCACTCATCTCCTCCCAAAACACAGCGAAAGCCTAATCGATCCCGCAGGAGGGGGGACCGGAAGAGGGGGCCATCACGCTCGCTGGGCGCAGGATCCCAATTGCTGATTTCCTCTGAAGTTCCCCTGGCGCTTGACGGCCAAAACCGAGCCAATTCCCTGATTGACTTAAACCATGATCTTGACCCGTCTGAAACGCTGCGCCCCGTCCTGTCAGACTCCGACCTATCTCAAAGTCCTGCACTCCGGGGATCCGGCGACGATGCCGTAATCTGACGATGGGGGCCCAGGAGACTGGTTTTGAGGCAGAACTCTTGGCTTGTTTTTGCTTTCACATACGCTGGTGACACGAAGACATCCGTCTATATGGAGGGGTCCATCATTGCCACGAACTGCCCTGCTAAGCGTTTTAGATTAGCTCTCTGTTACTTTTAATTTTTCCTTTTCAGGGCGACAGATGCTTCAATTCCGGAAGTAAAGGGTGAGGGGTGTTGGGGGGGGTTGAGGGGGAGGGAGGGCCGTTGCCCTCTGGACTCTTTCTCTTTTGGCTTCCTTCGAGCCATTGGTTTTTGTTTTCCATGACAGCTCATCGCACGCACACATCACCGCCATCGATAGGGGACGCACCACCACGCATAGGCCATATCCTCCTATCCTAGCTGCGAGGAGTCGCCTCGCCTGGGACCCAGGCCCCTCCACACCTACTTATCCCCGCGCCATCCACTCCTCGGATGCCCACCCACGGTAGATCCCTCCACGTCTTGTCGTGGAACGTAAATGGCTTACTAGATCGTATCAAACGGGCTGCAGTCCTTCGGCGCGCCCAACGCCTGGCGCCTGACGTCCTCTTCCTTCAGGAGACACACCTCCTAGGAACCCACTGTTCCTTTCTCGCCCGATACGGGTTCGACAGGGTCTGGCACTCCGGTTTCACACGGGGCTCCCGAGGGGTGGCCATATTGACTCGAAGAGGTCTCCCCTTCACCCCAGTACATGTGACGACCGACACACAAGGCCGCTATGTGGCCTTGACCGGGAGGCTTGAAGGACAGGTTCTTAACCTACTATCCACATACATCCCTCCAGCCACACTACCCTCTACTCTTCAGCATCTCACAGAGGTAATCTCCACTCTCCCTCAGGGTCAGACGATAATTGGGGGTGACTTCAACGCGGTTATGCAGCCATCCCTTGACGCGACGGGTGACCCCTCCGCATCACGCCTCACCTCTGCTAAACGGCTTTCGGACTGGTCATCTGCCCTGGGCTTGTGCGACGCCTGGAGGATTTGGAATCCCCGCCGAGAACAATACACTCACACTTCCGCGGCCCATCATACCCACTCCCGCATTGATTTGATCCTGTTGCCGGCCACTGACTGCCAACTGGTGTCTGGTGTCTGTATTCTCCCCCGTGGAATCTCAGACCACTCCCCTATCTCCCTCCGTCTGGGACATGCCTCCGGTGGGGTGCGTACGGTCTGGCGGTTAAACGCATGGTTTTTGCAGGATGCGGAGATCAAAGATGCCCTCGAAGTGGAACTGAAGCAATACTTTCTGGTCAACAAGGGCTCGGTCCCTTCCTCGGGCACACTGTGAAAAGCCGGTAAGGCTACCTTGCGTGGCGTGGCCAGAGGTCTGGTTCACACGAAACGGGCAGCACAGACTGCCCGCCTGATCCAGCTTGAGGCTCAGGCCGCGCGGCTGGAATTGAATCCTGGAGATACAGGCGATGCTCATCCTGCTAGACAGTTTGCGATGCTCCGGGAGGAGATCCGCCAGGTCTCCCTAGACTCGGACAAGACGCTGTGGCGCTCCTCTGTGGCCCGTGTTTATGGGTGGGGCGACAAAAACAGAAAGCTGCTCCACAATCTGGTCTCCTATCCCAAGGCCAACCGAATTATCCCTGAAGTCTGTGACGCTGCCGGTATCCATCACTGTACCTCGCAAGCTATCGTCCAGGCTTTCGCGGGCTACTATGCCCAGCTCTACTCAGCCCGAACCCCTGGGACCTCTCTGGTTGAACTGCTGGAACAGGCAGGGGTTCAGCTCCCCCGTCTTGCCCAGGCCGAAATCGACGGACCTTGACCTTCCCTTTACCCCTGAGGAGATACATGGAGCTATCTCCCTATTGCACTCCGGAAAGACGCCTGGGCCAGACGGCTTCCCGCAGGAATACTACGCGACATACCGCGACTTACTGGTCCCCCACTTGGTCGACCTCTTCCAGCACGTGGTCGAGACGGGATCCTTCCCCCCGGAGACCGATGTGGCTACTATCATGGTCATTCCTAAGACCCAGCCACCCTCTCTCTCCTGTGCGGACTACCGCCCGATCTCTCTCATCAATACCGAAATGAAAATCTTTGCCACTGCCTTGGCTCAACGCCTTCGTCCCCTCCTGCACGAATTGGTCCACCCGGACCAATGCGACTTTATGCCTGCCCGCGGCACCCAGCATTGCATACGACGCCTCCAGCTCGCCCTCGCCCACCGCCACCTACTCACCCCGTATCTGGCCCTGCTCCTCATCGATTTTGAAAAGGCCTTCGATACGGTTGATTGGAGCTATTTGGAGGACGTTCTCACTACGATGGGATTCGGCCCCCTTTTTAGGCGTTTTATCCGAGTCCTGTACTCCAACCCTAAAGCACGAGTTCTGACCAACGGTGCCTTCTCGGAGGCGTTTTCCATTCGGAGAGGCAACCGTCAGGGTTGCCCTCTCTCGCCGCTCTTATTCGCGCTGGCGATGGAGCCCCTGGCCTGCCTCGTACGCAATGATCCCCAAATCCGAGGATGGTCTTGGGATCCCCATCAAGTAGACAAAATTGCCCTATACGCGGACGATGTCCTCCTTTTCCTAGCCGACCCGGAGAACTCCGGCCCACGTTGCTTGGAGGTCCTCCATGCCTCTGAGACTGTCTCGGGCTTACGGCTCAATCCGGCGAAGTCCACCCAGGTTCCCCTCCATCCATCGCGGGCCTGCTTCGATTGGCAGTCAACCATCCCCCTACGAAGACAATCGTTCAAATACTTGGGGATTTGGGTGACCTTGCTCCCGGAGCTGGAGTGGGCTCTCAACCTCACACCCCTGGTCACGAAGGCTAAGGCCGACCTCAAGCGCCGGCACTCTCTCCCACTCAACCCCCTCGGCAGAGGGGCACTTTTTTAAATGAGGATTCTCCTCCGTTTTTTATACATTCTCCAAAACATCACCTTTCATGGTGGTTGGTTCCGCGAGTTTGATGGACTACTCACTCGGTTCTTGTGGGGGGGCGGGAGGCCACGTATGGCCTTGGCTCGCTGCCGGATACCTCCCTTCGATGGTGGCATGGGTGAGACCAACCTTCACCTCTATTACTTGGCCACTAGACTCTTTGTTGTCCACGACTGGTTCGCTGGCGGCTGGTCCGACCCGGCTTACCGGACCGAGCTCAGGACTATGGACTTTCCACAACTTCAGGCCTACTTGTATGGGGCCCCCATACCACATACCATCCCACCTATCACTAGAGCAGTCCTAACGGCCTGGCGCTCTGCGCTACACGAGATGGGATAAGAAGCTTACTCAACACACACCCCTGTGGTACGGCACTTGGTTACGTGAGGCATCGACCCTTCAGGGCTTTCGGCAGTGGGATCGGATCGGGATTGCACTCCTTGGGGACATTTGGGTAGGGGACCACATCAGAACCTTCTCCGACCTGCAGCAGCGCCACTCCCTTCATACCACCCAATTTTATAAGTATTTGCAACTCCGACACGCTCTCACTGCGCATATCCCACCAGCCACCTCACTTCCTGAATTCAGTCCGCTAGAGGCCCAGGTCATGATGGGGAACTTGGGTAGAGGGGGGGTGTCACGGATCTATCGCTCCCTTGTGAACAATGGCCCTGCGACCCTAGACCCGCTGCGCACCCGCTGGGAGGGGTGGCTGGGTCCCCTAGAAGAAGCAGACTGGCGAGACGCTTTCATGGCTCCCAAAACTCTGACGACCTCCTCTAAACTGCGTCTCATCCAACTTTACTATCTCCACATGGCATATCTTACCCCTGCACGTCTGTACAGGGCACGACTGCGCTCCTCTCCAGCCTGTGCACGGTGTGGCCATGCCCCGGATGATTTTTACCACATGGTCTGGCAGTGCCCTATTCTTGACACATTCTGGGCGGGGGTGGAATCAGATCTCACGCAGACCCTGGGATGGCTGGTCCCCCACGACCCCTTGCGTCTTCTCCTGGGAGTATTTGATGGCCTAGACGGCTCTAGAGCCGACAAACGCTTCTTGGGCAATGCGGTTGCAGTGGCCAAGCGAGACATTGCAGCGGCCTGATCTCAGGCCAAACCCCCTACTGTACGTGCTTCTCCTCTGTCTTGCTACATCCACGAGGTGGCCTGCTCCGGGGCCTTATGCTCCGGTCTACTACCCTGTTGTCTACTGGCGATGGACTCAGATACATTGTGCACGCTAATGCTGTCTTTGCGTATTTTGTTTTTCTCAAATGCTAATAAATTTGATTATCCCAAAAAAAAAAATCAGGGGACCCCCACTGAATCATTATTGGAATCTGGGGACCCCCACTGAGTCATTAATGGAAGCCTGAGCTTAAGCAATTTCAATGATTTGAACTTTTAACAATACACAAAAATACAGGAAAAAGCATTAATTAAAAAAGTACACGTGATGAAATCTTTCATTAAATTGACAAATATAAAAACAAAAATCAAACTTTTCATTTTTAATGGGAAGGTTGGGGCTTTTCTAAATTAAACACAAGCCACTTATCATCCATTCTATATTTTGTTTGATGCGTTTGCACTGATCAAATCAATCGAGGACGCCAACTTAATTTCTAGCCTAGTTTCAAATTCCGTCTAATTTACTGAACGTTTTAAAATGCTCGATTTTATTTTTTGCTTCTTCATTATATACACTTTATTAATTTGTTAATGCTATTTTTTATTTACTAAGCAGTTGTGGACCTCTTGATTAGGCGTTGCAGACTGCAGGGGTCCCAGAACTACAGGTAAAGAACCACTGGTGTAGATTATTCCCTAAAACAACTTGATTTCTTATACAGTGGTTGCATGGTTTCTGGGTTGAGACGGTGTGTGGCTCACTAACTTTCTGTGCTTATGTTACTGCAACTCAGGCTATAGGTCAGAAGAAGTTCAAAAGGGTGTAGAGGGAAGAAAACAAGTTACTTACCTGTAACTTTGGTTCTCCAGTATTGGTAACTTTCATAGATTCCCATTGCTTGTATCATTCCCAGTCGTCGAGATGGGAGTGCCCGGTAAATAAAAAATACCATAGAAATAGGTACAAAAGAAGAAAAAGGCCTAGGCCTCATCTCATTTTGTAGCATATCCACCTCTTTTTGTAAAAGAGACCACATGAAAAGAACAACCAATCAGAACAGCCTCACCCCATAGAACCTTCCTGAGAGAGCCTCAGATTTTCGTAGCCGTTGCGTAACAGTGTAACAGAATATGCTGAAGGCTGAGCTTTCCCAGGGGAGGAGGGTGGGCGCATGGGAATCTATGAAAGTTACCAATACTGGAGAACCAAAGTTACAGGTAAGTAACTTGTTTTCTTACTCCAGTATTGGAACTTTCATAGATTCCCATTGCTTGTATCAGAATAGCTAACAGTCAAAACGCACATTTTGTGTAATAATACATTGTTATAAACCTTGCCAAATGCATACAGTCATCAGAGCTACAAGATATCAAAAAGTAGTCCGTGAACATCACGATTTACAAAATGTGCTAATAACCAATAAAAGGAAGGAGGGTTAGAAGGGAAAGCTCACCACTTATTGAAAGAGGTTCCTCAGGACTGCCTGTCCCACTGCAGCGTCACTCCGCGTGGAGGAGTCCAAGCAGTAATGCTTCGTGAAAGTATGGGCATTGCTCCATGTTGCTGCCCTGCAAATGTCTTTGATCGGCACTCCGGCGAAGAGAGCAGCTGAAGAAGAGATGGCTCTCGTAGAGTGCGCCCGGACTCGCCCTTCTAGGGGCTTACCAGCCGCTTGGTGACAGTATTGGATCGCGCTGGCAATCCATCTCGCAACCCCCTGCTTTGAAAGAGGGAAACCCTTGCGAGGGGCACTGAAAGCAACAAAGAGTTGTGTAGATCTTCTGAAGTCCTTGGTACGTTGAAGGTAAAATTTCAGACACCTTTGAACGTCCAGCGAGTGAAGAGTCCTCTCCGCTGGAGTAGTGGGTCGAGGAAAAAAGGATTTGAGAATCACTGGTTCATTCAAATGAAAGTCTGAAGGGACCTTCGGGATAAATTTGGGATTCGTTCTCAGAATCAAAGTCTCTTTTTTAAACTGTAAGAACGGCTCATTAATCGTGAGAGCGTGTAGTTCACCTACCCTCCTGGCCGATGTTAAGGCGAGAAGGAGGGCCACTTTCCATTAGAGGAATTTCAGGTCCGCCCTATGAATTGGTTCAAAAGGCGGCCTCATGAGTTGAGTATGGACTAAGTTAAGCTGCCACAGAGGTGGTGGAGGTCTAACTGGTGGAAAAAACTCTAAAAAGACCTTTAAGAAATTGTTTTACGATTCTTGCTGACCAGAGGGAAGGTCCAGAAGAAGTTTGTCTGAATCAAGAAATGGCTGCCAGGTGCACCTTGATAGAGGAATGAGCGAGACCTGACTTAGCCAATGCCAAAATATATGGCAAAATCTGATGAGGAGCAGACGAGTAAGGATGAATGTTCTCTTGCCGGCACCACAGGCAGAAACGCTTCCATTTCAAGCGATACGTCTTGTTCGTACTTGGTGCCCGGGCTTGAGCCAGCACCTCTCTACACTCTGGCGAGATATTTAGATTCTGAAATTCTCGGTGCTCAGGAGCCACGCTGATAACTGAAGTGAGCTCGGATCCGGATGTACCACTTGGCCCTGGGACATCGTCAACAGAGAAGGAATTGGGCGCAGATGAATTGGATGATCCAGGGAGAGCAGGAGAAGCTCCGTAAACCAAAACTGGCAGGGCCACGCCGGGGCCACCAGAATCATTCTGCAGGGCTCCGCTTTGAGCTTCCTGAGAAGCCTGGGAATTAGTGGGATCGGAGGAAAAGCGTAATCAAAGGCGCCTGACCAGGCCATCGAAAGTGCATTCCCCAATAATCCCGGATGGTATTCCCTGCTTGCGTAGAATCGGCATTTCTTGTTTCCTGGAGTGGTAAAGAGATCTATGGGTGGAGTGCCCCAGAGATTGAAAATCCTGTCCAGAGTGTGTTGGTCTAATTCCCACTCGTGGCTCACTGACTTGAGACGACTGAGCGTGTCTGCTGTCTTGTTGAGGGCACCTGGAAGGTGTTCCGCCGAAAGTGATATTTTCCTTTGGATAGCCCATTCCCAAATCTCCTGAGCCTCTTTGGATAGCGGACGAGACCTTGTTCCTCCCTGCTTGTTTACATAATGCATGGGCGTCGTGTTGTCCGCATGGACCAGGACAGTGGATCGTCGGATCCGCGGAAGGAAGGCCTGTAAGGACAGACGAATCGCTCTGAGTTCTAAAAGATTGATGTGGAGAAGGCGATGCTGGGGCAGCCAGCGGCCGCTCACCTGAAGATCTTGCAAGACTGCTCCCCAGCCTTCTAGAGAGGTGTCCGTTGTAATTATTAGAGGAGCTGGTGTGACTCTGAAGGTGAGACCCTGAGAGATATTGTCTCTGACCGTCCACCACCTGGCCGCCTCTTTCATAGGCTGAGTTATCGTGATCTTGTCTTCGAAAGAGCCCTCTGCCTGGCGCCACTGCAAATCCAGTTGCTCTTGTAGTGGGCGCATCCGTAACCTGCAATTTGGAATGAAGGGAATGCAGGACGAGATTGACCCTTAGAAGGGATTTGTAGAGGCGAACTGAAAGTGACCTTTTTTGCAATCGACGGGCAGAGGCCATCAGCTTTGTTTGCCTTTCTTTTGATGGGAACGCTTTGCAACAAGATGTGTCCAGAATGGCTCCCAGGAACTTGGCCGACTTGGACGGGCACAGGACCGACTTTTCCGTGTTGAGCTGAAGACCCAGGTGACGGAAGAGCTGAGTGCATGCCCTGACAGCTTCTTCTGTTGCGTGATGAGACGGAGCTTTCGCCAGCCAGTCGTCCAGGTAAGGAAAAACTTGAAGCGTCTGCTTCCTGAGAAACGCTGCGACTGGGGCTAGGACCTTCGTGAAGATCCGCGGAGCGGATCTGAGTCCGAAAGGCAGGACCTTGAATTGAAAGTGGCTCTTGGCTACTGTAAAGCGTAAAAACTTCCTGTGGGCCTGGTGGATGGAGATATGGAAGTATGCGTCCTCTAGATCCAGGGTGGCCATGTAATCTCCTGGATTGAGGAGCCGTAAAATGTCCTATAAGGAGACCATCCGAAAAGAGAGCTTTATGAGATAGGTGTTTAGCTCCCTCAGGTCTAAAATTGGGCGCCATTTTTCTACGGTCTTTTGAACAAGAAAGAACCGGGAATAGAATCCTTTTCCCCGCTGGGATAGGGGAACCGGTTCTATCGCCCCTTGAGAAGTAGTTGGTGGGCTTCTAGACGTAGAAGGTGCAGATGTTTGGACTCAGTGGCGCGAGGGGCTTTGGATGGTGGTTGATGTTGAAATTCCAGAGTATGGCCTGACAGAACAATATTGAGAACACACCGATCTGATGTTATACATTGCCAGTTGTGGAAGTATTGGGATATCCTGCCCCCCACTGGTGTTACAGGGGACACAGGAACAGTAGGAAGAGCAAGGAAGCCGCTACTGTCGCTTAGAGGAATCCCTCCCCTGGCGCCCTTGTCTTCCTCTAGATGATGACCGAGAGAAAGAAGACGACTGGCCTTGTCTCTGAGAATATTGCGGCCGGTAAGATTGGGAAGGCTGCGAATAAGAGGAATAGCGCTGTTGCTGGTATCCGCCTCTATATGAGGAAAAACCTCTACCTCTTGCTCCACGGAAGGGAACCTTGCGGTATTGTAGAGTCCCAAGGGATTTTGCAGTTTCCGTGTCCTTCTTTATATCTTGCAGCGCATCATCAATGTGCTTCCCAAAGAGCGCTTCACGTCAAAGGGAAGATCCAGGATCTTGTTCTGGACTTCTGGCCGGAACCAAGTGGCACGAAGCCAGCCTTGGCGTCGAAGGACTGCTGCCCCTGCGAGAGAGCGGAAAGCTGTAGTGGCAATGTCCATAGCGCAGTCAATTATTTCGGAAGATGTTCTTTCTCCCTCTTGAAGGATCTTTTTGGCTTCGGCTTTAGCTTCTTCGGGCAGCTGGTCCAGATACGGAGACAGATCGCACCACATCTGGCGATCATACCGTCCAAGAATAACCAAGGCATTAGACGCTCTGACCAGGAGGCTGGACATGGAAGAGAACCTCTTCCCAGCATTATCCAACCACCTTCCCTCTTTATCAGGTGGCGTGGTAAGAGGTGCCGCTGGATTTTTAGATTTTCTCTGGGCCGCCTGTGAAATCACTGAATCCGGTTTCGGATGGCTAACCAGACAAGCGGGGCTATCATCCGGAGCTTTGTACTTCTTTTCCAGACGAGGAAGCACAGGAATGACAGTGGCCGGCGACTTCATAACCTTTAGACCCTCACTCCAGACATGGTCCACGATAGGGATCGAGCGAACAGACTTTCTGTAAAGTTCTTTGAAGTCATACAAAAAACATTCCGACTGCACTGATGGAATAGGCAGATCGAAACGCTTAGAAGCCCTCTCCATTAAATTGTGAAAGCCTCCAATATCAGCTGGAGGAGAATCCGCCGGTTCTGGAACAGGAGAGGCGGGGTCAGGAATAATGTAGTCATCCCATTCCCTGTCCGGGTCAGGGATCGTCCTAGTTCCTTGGTCATCATCGGATGTGTCGTCCTGGACTGTAACCACATTCTGCTGTGGCTCCGGTAACTCCAGTAATGGAATTTGTTGAGGCTGAGGTGTAACCGGAAGAGCAAGTGGAGTTGGAGGCACTTGCCCTGTTGCCTGGCCAGAGGACTGTGTTGGAAACCTTTTCCTGTAATCCGAAAGCATGAACTGCAGGTCTGTAACGAGGGAAGATGGCATACAGACCATGTTCTGTTGATATTGATCTTGAGATCTGGATTGTGGCATATACTGTTGCTGCTCCATGTAATAGTCCTCAGAGTCCGAATCTTGATATTTCACATGCAGCTGAGATGGGCTATGTGCATCACCATAAGGACCTTCATCGTCCTCGGAAAACTCCTCTTCCAAAAGGAGAGCCGGAGGCAGGGGTGTCACTTTCCTTGGAGAAGTCATTTCCGGGGTAATGTGACGTCTCCTGATAGAAATTGCCACATTTTGTATCGTCGACGAGGTCGTCGACGGAGCTGGCGGCGACAATGTCTGAACCGTCGACGAGGAAAGATCCACCGTCGACGGGACCGTCGTCGAGACCGTCGTCATTATCAGGCTGGAAGCTGTCGACGTTGTCGCCGTCGACACCATCACCGTCGTCATCCTCGTCGTCGTGGAAGTTGTTAAAGTAGACGTCGACTACAGAATAAGAGGTACCTCAGTATGTGGCGTCGTCGATGAAGTCGTCGTCGACGAAGCCGCTGGAGACGAGGAAACTCTCCAAAGTCGACGCCGGTGAGATTTTTGAAGTCGTTGTCGACGGTATTGATGTTGTCGTCGTCGACGAGCGAACTTTCCTGTCAGCTTTTCCCTCAGGAGGGACAGAAGCTGGTTTTTTGAAAGTTTTTGGCTTCTCAGAAGGCGGAGAAGAAGCAGAAGGCCCATGGCTTGTCTTCTTCACAGATGCTACATCCACAGCAAGTCCTTCCCTCTCCTTTACACCTCGGTGAGGAAATTTGATGGGACTACGCCTGTCAGACCTATCAGAGGTCTTTTGTAAGGCTTTGGAAGGGGGTTCTGAAGAAGTAGAAGGAGAAGACCTACCCTTTTTTGCGATCTACTCGACGATGTCGCAGAAGAAGCATCATCACTGTCACTTGAAACAGGATCTTTTCGTGACTTTAATTTCTGAAGCCAAGTGAGCAGACGTCCCTCGCGGTCCCGTAAGGTCTTGGTTGAGAAGGTTCGACAGATCTTGCAGTCAGTAGGTTTGTGGTCTGGATACAAACAATAAATACAGTCTTTATGTTTGTCCTCAACATAAAGTCTCTTTTTGGAGCAGGTGGCACAAGCCTTGAAAAGAGCTTTCTTTTCCCTGTCTGACATATTGAAGATTTGAAGATGAAAAAGTAGTTGGTTGAAGAAAAACTGAGCAGAGCTCAGTGGAGACTCCCTTGCACAACGTGCGGTAGAAAATCTGAGGCTCTCTCAGGAAGGTTCTATGGGGTGAGGCTGTTCTGATTGGTTGTCCTTTTCACTTGGTCTCTTTTACAAAAAGAGGTGGATATGCTACAAAATTAGATGAGGCCTAGGCCTTTTTCTTCTTTTGTACCTATTTCTATGGTATTTTTTATTTACCGTTGACTCCCATCTCGACGACGGGGAATGATACAAGCAATGGGAATCTATGAAAGTTCCAATACTGGAGTAAGTGCGTTGCCCCTCATCCTCGTCCCAATACTTCAAAATGAAATGTTATCCCATGAGCACAGTCATATTAACAAGCAGATAGAATGAACAATAAGCAGAACCTCACCACACGTGAAGCCTTGCTATGAGGCCCGCCTCCTTTTCAACGTGCTGTTTTCCTTTTGATTTCCTCTGGAATCTTACTCTGGTTTTAGGACTATGTTGAACGTTCCGTTTGGACCTTCAGGGGACATCCCTGTGGAATGGTGTTACTTGAAAGGTGTTACATCAGCCAGGTGACAGGGGGAGGTTGGGGTTCTTGAGATTCCTCTCTGAGGGGCACTGAAGTCCTCTTCCTTTCTCAGCTACCTCAGAACACTGCATTTCCTGCAGTGACTCCTGAGGTGTCTGATCATGCTGATCATTCTTTCCATGGTTGGATGTAGGTGAAAGTTAAAAGTTATTTAGCCTGAATGAACCTTTCTGTAAGATGGATGCTTTCTTTCTTTCTGTCTTGGACAAACTAAAGATAAACCTGCTCTGCCCAACACAAGTGGGTGGATGAGTTCTGCTTGTGAGAGGTCAGAGGTACCTCTTCTCTTTGCTACTTGGAGCCTGTGGACAGTAGGTAAAGAAGAGCACATGACAGGTCTATGGAAGGCTGCTATCTGGGCCTCCCCTGGTGCCTGTGCTACACACAACAAACTGGATGTGCCTGCTGTTTCCTTTGGGGCGCTGTTCTTGGCATGGTTTCTTCCGCTGATGATTAAGCACGCCTGATGCTGGTGGTCTGTACTGAATTTTGTTTACTGACCCGTTTTAAACGCTGTGTGCAATACACTGTCAGTGTTTGACGCCTACGTGTGGATCTAGGGCACCTACTCTCTGCCTGCTACACTCCCCATTCTTGAAAAGTGTGACGAGAAGAGTGGATGAATGGGAGACACCTGAATTACTCACTGGTAATCTTCAATCTTGCTCCTATGTCTAAGCATAAGAGGTAAAGCCCGGCTCTGAAGATGGTGATGGGGAAGATTTGGACTCTTGAATGTTAGCAGGAGTTACCTATGGCAAAGTTGGACACAAGAAATATTTTTATATATTTTTCATGTCACTATTTAAAAAGTCTCTGGATTAGCATCTTCTAGGTCAGAAGAAATTTACAGAAAATGCACAAAATCAACCTCCTTATTTGGGTCATGAGCCAACAAGGTTACAATAGATTAAAGGAATCTCTGCTGTGGCATACATTTGACACGTGGGGAAGGTTCCATCATTTGTGCTATGCTGACCTCTCGTGGCCAAGTTCTAAAGAACTCGGATTCTGAACTTCAATTGGGATGCTCGTTTTCGTGGAAAACTAGATGTTTTTTTTGTCTCTTTACTGTGCTCTACTTCATTGTAAACTGAAGCGGCGCCATCAGTCTGTAGTTCCCACAGCCACTGACGTAAATGGAGTAGTGGTATTCAGTGACACATGGCCTTTGCAGGAGAAAGCAATGCACCTGATGAGGTGGTCAGTGGCTGTGGTACAGAAAAAACAGAAGGTGCCTCTATGCCAGTGATTCTAGCAGCATGGTTGCAGGAGATTCAGGAAGTCATAAAGAGGAGGTCTCGTGTAATTCTGAAATAAAACTGCCCTCTCTTTCTAGAGCTAGGAGCCTAGTCTCTAGGTCTTGTCTTTTGGTCACCCTTACTAAAAGGAGATCCTCCTCAGTGAGGTTGTCCTCACTGTCGGATATGGAGTTGGCCCTACCTCTATAGGAGCTAGCCCCTGTACCTCTTGGGTGTGGAGAGTAGGACACAAAGTTCCCTTCCTACCCAAGTAGTTGAGATGGTTGGTCTAAGACTTCATCATCCTCACTACTTTCCCCATTTTCCTGAAGGTCTTCACTTTTTTCTGTGTGGTGGTCCCTTGCATGCCCTGCCAGGAACTCCTGGAGTTGTACCCTGGTAGGGTTGGACACAGTTCTTATTTGTTTAGCTTTACAGAGAAACCTGAACTCTCTAACCTGTAGGTTGGGGTTAGGGGTGGGATTGCGCTCCTCAGCCATATTCCCTGGATTGCTCATTATTTTCTAAAGCTGGGTTCTTTTTAGAAGACCTAAACTAACAATTCTAGATACTTCCCCCCTAACTTCAGTGACGTTTACTATTTTTTTAAAATGCTACAGGGACTTAACACTAGGACCTAACAAGACTTTTAGAAATTTGGAAAAAATAGTCAATTCAAAAAATGAGTTGTACTAAAGACAATTTTGGGATTCTTGTCATGTGATCAGAGGTTGACTAAGTTAGTCCAATAAATGCAAGGCTTAACATCCCACTGCTGATCCACCAATGTAGGAAGCTGGCTCTGTATATACAATACCAAAATGAGGTATAGTGTGCACAGAGTCCAGGGAGTCCCCAGATGTATAGCAGAGGCTAAATAAGGTAAGTACTAACAGCCCTCTTTGTGGTAGTGTGGGTAAGCAGTTAGGCGTATCCAGGGGGTGTGTTAAGCATTTATTGTATTCACTCAATGAGGCTGACGGCACACACTCAGAGACAGAATCCAGACCAATTAGGTAAGTATAAAAAAGGTATACTTATGTTTTATTTTTAGAACCAAGCAGGACTTGGCACAGGTAAGTAAATTAGACTTTCAAATGCAAGACTGTTCAAGGAAATGCGTTTGCGTTGAAATTGCAATTACAGGTTTGCCTATGCTTTGGAAACAGTTTAAATTACATAGTAATAACTTTTCATTGCTCTTGGGTTACTTTGAGTACTAGGGGTAGTATGCCTAGATATCACACCTTAGGATCCCTCAATACAGGGTAAGTACAACTTTTTATATTTTGCAAGTGAGTTCTCTTTTCTTCATACAACAACAGTTCAACAGCTTAGACATTTTTAGGCCTAAAATCTCTTTGTAGGAGAGTAGGATCTGCTTCACATGGGTACCCCCACTTTTTGCTGATGCTTCACTGTTTTTCGACGTTAGTCTGGCTGGGGCCCTGCTAATCAGAACCCCAGCCTAGCTGCTTCCTCTCTAAAATGGTTTCCATGTGCCTTAGGTACATCTCTGATTGGAATCTGGAGTGCCCTTATAAGTCCCTAGTATATGGTATACTATGTACCCAGGGCATAGGTACCTCAGAGGCCTGCCAGGGGCTGAAGCATGTATTATGCCACCCCTGGAAGGCCAGCCAAAAGGACACCACAGGTCTGCTACTGCAGCCTGGGTAAGGTGGTGCATGCACCCCTTACTGTGATATAGGTTACCTATATCACTGCATATGCACACATATAAACCTACAAGTCACTCCTATGGCAGGCCTTATCAATCCTGAAGGCAGAGTGCTTGGTTCTTATGTGAGAGGGTGCCCCTGCATGAGCAGAGACCCTTCTCTGATGCTGTTTGTAGTGCAGCCTGACCATATACTCTTAAGTGCATTATATCCTCGCGGTAGAATGCTAACTTTGGACTGGCTGCACCAAAACATGTCGTGTTTGGTGTCAAACATCTTAGAATACTACCCCCCCCCCCCCGCCAGTTCTGGCGGCGGGGGTAGCATTCCACCCTTCTAGAGGGAGAGACATGTACCCACCGGCATACCCGGTAACTTCTTTCCAGAGCCCTGGCATCACAAAATGGATGCCGCTGCCACAGACACGGGTCTGGCCTCCTGCTGCTGACTGAAACTCCGGCAGGGGAGGCCTGGACAATAGGTTTCCTGTCCCAGGGAGGTGTAACCACCTCCCCAGATAGGATAATGTGTATTGGGGATGGGCGGGAGCACTCTCTGGTGCTTTGAAGTCCTGCACTGGGGGCACATTTGGTGTCCCTGTGCATACCCCAGTTCAAACCGGCTCAGGGGCTTCCAGCCCCTGCTCTGGCACGAAACTGGACAAAGGGAAAGGGGTGTAACCACCCCTCTGCCCTGACCCTCCCATAGGTGGGTCCCCAGAGTATGTCCAACCCCTAACTTGGTATAAGTATGGGACCCCAGTCCTTAGGACTTTAGATTTACCTGGACGAAACTCTGATACAGAATCCTGGACCTTCGACGCTCTACTTTAAGATTAGAGGACTGAAGAATCTCCCTTGGGGTCAAGGAGTGACTCCCCTGCTTGGCAGGCACCTAAGAAGCAATTGTCCGGTCTGCATCGCTGAAGCTCCCGCCGGACGCCGAAGTCTTTGCAACACCAGAGGTGGTTTCCAGACTTCCCGAGGCTGCCCTGAGTCCCCAGCAAAGCTGAGGCCCGTAGCTGTCGTGGGTAACGTGGAACCGTGACCCCTGGACACCGAGCACATTTGCAAGTGCATCCTCTTCCTGGTCTCCCACGAAGTTGTGCTTTGGGCTCAGAGTAGCCCCCGCCTCCAGCACCGACTGCACCGAAGATCACTGGCCTCCACTCCACGAGTGTCCTGTGAGCCAGCTCTAAGTGCGTCCACTAGAGGCTCCTTCGCGGTCGCTAGTCCGTTGGCTAGTGGGCCCTCCCGAAGGCAACTCTTCTTCTGCTTGGGCTTCCCTGGTTGCTCCAGGCGTGCCCTGACTTACCCTCGCTGGGTGAGTCCCTCAGACCTTGCTGGTCTGCACCACCGTCCTTCTTCTATTTCCACGAGACTTGCCGTTGCCAAGGCTTGTTGGGTCCAATCCGGTCGCCGACACCCCTGCAATCGACAGATGTCGTGGGACAGCTCGAATCCAGCTCCTGGTTGTCGTCGACGCCTCCTGGACCTCATGGCTGAAGAGTCAAGACGACCGTCAACCTACCTGAAGCACCCGACATCGGTGGGCATCCGCTCATCGCCTTCCTGGTCACTGGCTAGCGACCCAGACTCTGTCCCCTCTGCTTTCAGGTTCTTCAGCTCTTCGATCCACCTTTGGATCCACCCGAACACTTTCGACTTGGCCGCCAGCAGCACTTTGCAGCAGATCGCCATTGAAAACGACGACGAAACCCGACCCCGAAAGACACCTATGCACCCGGCTTCCCTGGGTGAGGTAACTCGAGTACTCCGGTGCTCCCGTGGGTATAGACTCTAGAACAACCTAGTTCTAAAGGGTTTGCTCCAAGTCCTCCTCTAAGTGTCCCTTTCCTTTAAAACTCCAACCGCGACATTCCCCATAGAAGTCAACGGCGGCTCGCGGCTGTGTTCTCACACTGCACGCGTCCCCCGTGGGTCCCCTGTGTCACTACCTTGGGTGGTTCCTTGAGGGCCAAGCACTTCTACAGGCTCTAGGCCTTGTGTCTAGCTCAGTCGTGTTCTTATACCACTTTATTGGTATATGGTTTGGTACGCCCCTAGGGCTCAAACGTGTATTTGTGCTATTACTGTTGATAACTAACTTATAACTTATGTACTTCGAACTCTAGCCTCATAAAGAGACTAGAAGGGTGTGTTTAGCAATAAATACATATATTTTGAATATATACCTGGTGTGGTCCTCTTTCATTTGGTCACTCAAGAGATTATAGACTGGTAAAACAAGCTGCTTTACATTCCTTCAAGACTTAGCCTGAAGGCTGCTCTCCATAGCTACCACTAGGATAGCTTTCAATAAAGGTTGTCTTTAACCTATCTCCAATAAGGGGTTGTTTGGACTGGTGCAAGGTGCCCACTATAATTAGTGGACAGCATATACCAGGCCAACTTCTCACACTCTTAGCATGGGTTCCTATGGGGAAAAAGTGTTAGCGATTTCTCAGGTAAGTACACGACTTAAGAGGCTGAGTTTTAGGGGTTACGACCAAGGTTCCCCAAGGTCTAGATGGGCACTCAAGTTACACCACCAACAGCACTGGGGCGGCCGGGTGCAGAGTGCAGGGGCCCAATGTTAGCCAATGGGGCTAAGGGGTCCTTCGGTTAGGGACTGCTGACGAGCAGGCCACTCGGTTGTGGGAGCAAAGCTCCTGGAGTTAAGGTCAGCACTGCAGGGGCCAATGACCAGCACAGGAGCTGCAACACCAGTGGAACTGGGGTGGCCAGGTGCAGGGTGCAAAACGGGCGTCGAGGATCCGGTGCTTTTCAATGGAGACCTTCGGTTTTGCTAAGTTGCTGCAGGCTTGGGCAGAGAGGCTTCCTGAAGGCAACCACCGGCTGGAGGCTGGAAAGCTAAGTTGGGTTCTTGGGGATGCCTGGACATCGTCGCTTGGGCCACCCAAGGCCGTGGGGCGTCGGGTGCGTCTTCTGGCGTCGGGTTTTCTTACCAGCTCCGGTTGCGGTCGGGGGGACCCTTCAGGTTGAGGCTGCAGGGGTCGTCTTGAGGGAGGTCGGGGATCACCAGAACCCAGGTCAGGATCGCTGGGGAGACCTCCTTGGGGTGTTGGGCTACTCAAGCAGAGCCCGTGGGTGTCGGGTGCAGGGTGGTGCAGAATGGCGGAGTCGCCAGAATCCGGATTCTGTGGTGAGTCTTTGTTTGACCAAATCTGGTGCTCACAGGAGATAGAGTCTGTTAGATGGTTGCAGGGCAGGTCCTCTCGGCTCTGGGGGTTGCTGGCTGCTGGACTCGCCGGGGTTCTTGCTGTAGGCAGGTTATAGGCAGGACAGGCCGATAGTGCTGGGGCCAAATCAGTTGGTGTCCACTTCTTCTTCCTGGGTCAGCACGGCTCTTTGGTCCTTCTTCTTTCTTCCTCGAATCTGAGGAGGCAAGGTTCATGGTTTCCCCATAATACTAAATTTAGGGGCGAGAAAGGGGTGTGCAGGTCGGGACCAATGGGTCTGTTCCTTGGGGTGGGTACACCCCCAATTATGCCACCCTCTAGTTGGAGGGGGCATGAGCCTCTCCCTAATTGGCTGAGTCCCCTCATCTTCAAGATGGAGGAGACTGAGATGGGTGCTTCACCCCGCCTCCCCCACCTGAGGGGTGGGGTTGGCAAAGGTGGGCACACCTCTCTTCCTAGCTTGGGTTCCTCGCCGATTCTTCTGCCTAAAGTGGGGGCCAGAACCGATGGGAGCCAGTTACTGGGGACAGCAAAAGGCAGGGACAGCTTCCAGACGTGGCAGGGCTTCGAAGCTTCCCCTTTCGTGGACCCAGCCCATCCTGGGGGAGGAGGCATGACACCTCTGTCCAGCATGGGCTTTGTTTCTGGACACAGAGAGCGGAGGCTCTCTACCCAGGGGTCCAAAAACCTGTCTGGTGGTGGCAAATGGCGGGCAGGGCTGGTTGATTGTCAGGGGGCATCTCTAAGATGCCCTCTGAGTGCATTTTACATTAAATCCCATCCTGGCATCAGTGTGGGTTTAATGTGCTTAGAAGTTTGCTACCAAACTTTCCAGTTTTTAGTAAAGCCATTATGGAGCTGTGGAGTTCGTAATGACCAACTCCCAGACCATATACTCTTTATGGCTTTACTACACTTACAATGTCTAAGAATGCACTTAGACACTGTAGGGGTAGAGGGCTCATGCCTCTGTACCCTCACCTTGGGGCTAGTGCATCCTGCTAGAGGGGTGCCTTACCTAGGCCTCAGGCAGAGGATTGGAGGCATGGCACACAGGGATGTGCACAAATGAGAATGTAGCATGAACACCGTCTTGCACTCGTGACTTTTCTGGCTGCTCGTGGCAATGTTGCGGCGTGCTGACTGATTGCGTGCTCTGCCCCATATAGAATGCGTGAATGATTCACTATATGTATGGCACGTCCTCACACGCCAATAATCAGACGAACAGCCTTGTAGCAAAATCTTTTTCTTTACAATAAACCAATGTTCATCCAATAATCTGAATTTAATCCATGTCTTTATTTATATTTTCCACTTCATTCATATTTTATCCATTCACTTGAAAGGCAGCGTTATTCCACATTTTTTAGGTCTCGCTGAGCCAGCGCGCATGCGTGCTCTGCGAAACTTTAGTAAGGGGCTTTAGAAAGTGCTCCGAAAGCGGCCACCAGCGTGCGGTTACGCGCACAAGCGCGCGCGACGTGCACAGCACTTTTTCTCGTCGCGCGCGCGCGTGCGCACAACTCGCGTCACCACTCGCGTTTTTTTTTATTTCATTTCGCGGCCGCGTGGGCGTTACTTTTACGGCCGCGCGGCCAATGCTGGTTTCCTTTGTTTAAGCCCTTCATAATGGAGTGCGTGTGTTTTCCAATTGTCTCTGTCATGTACTTCTCCCCTCCACTTCGCTGTGCTCCATGTTCTTTTCTGTCCCTCGTGTGTTTCTCCCTAGAGTTGCTTTCTTTCCCGTGTGTTTTTCCCTGATGGCATCACATTGCTCTATCACTTATTTGCTTCCCAAACCGTGCCTTCGGTGTTGCTATCCCCACCTGCGCCCCTATTTTGCTTCCACCCCCCACGCTTGTGTTGCTTCCACTCTGTGTTGCGAGACCTATTGGCTATGCCAATGCTTGTTTCAAATGCCACTGCCATGCCCATCCAGACCTTATCAGTGGCAAGAAGGGATTAACAATTCATTGTGGTTGGCCTCATATATTTTCACCCAATGCATTTCAGGCTTCTACAGCCCTTCGTCAGGGGTCACTAAAATAAAAGGAATCAAACATTCTACTCAGTTCCCATAAGACTGGACTCATTAGAAAAAACATTAAGAAAACGTACTGTAAGATAAATATTAGTCACTGTGTTTTAATCTAACTGATTCTGACATAAATTGATACTCATTTCCCCCACCCATCGTCATGAACTGTCATACAAAAAATTTAATAAAATAAAGAGTTAAATTCACCCTTTTCTGCGAACAAAAATACCCATAATGAATAAAATACTATCAACCCCAAGAGAGTCACTACTTAAAACCAATGTGTGTTTGCATTCTCCTGACCCCGTAACCAACAAAATAATATGTTGGTTACGGGGTCAGGATTATGCAAATACACATTTATCTGACAGTACGTTTTCTTAATGTTTTTTCTAATGAGTACAGTCTTATGGGACTGAGTAGAATGTTTGATTCCTTTCATTTTAGTGACCCCTGAGAAAGGGCTTTAGAAGCCCGAAATGCATAGGGTGAAAATATATGAGGGCAACCACGATGAATTGTTCATCCCTACGTGCCACTGATAATGCCTGGATGGGCATGCCAGTGACATTTGAAAAAATGTGAAATAATGCTGCCTTTCAAGTGAATGGATAAAATATGGATGAAGTTGAAAATATAAATAAAGACATAGATTAAATTAAGATTATTGGATGAACATTGGTTTATTGTAAAGAAAAAGATTTTGCTACAAGGCTGTGCGTCTAATTATTGGTGCGTGAGGACGTGCCATACACACAGGGATGTGTGCCATGTTGACTATTCACTTTTCTCTGCCCCAAAACACGCAGCCTGCAGTGGCAGTGTGTGTGTTTTAAGGTGCAGGGCCTCTAAGTGTGGCACAATAGGTGCTGCAGCTCTTAGAGGCCTTCCCTGGTCACAGTGCCCTTGGTACCCATGGTACCTTTTACAAGGGGCTTACCTGTGGCCAGGGATGTGCCAATTGTGGATACAAAGGTACAGTCTTGGGAAAGAACACAGGCCCTGGTAACCTGATTGGCAGGGACCCAGGGCACATCAAGTCAGGTTGCATCAGATGTCAGGCAAAAAGTCGGGGGTAACCATGCAAAAAGGGGCACTTTCCTACACTATGTTTGGGCATTAATCTAGAACTAATTAATTGAAACCTTTGCGTGTTAACAAGTGTTACCATGTGAACAGACAACAAAATAATGATGTGACACAGTCAAAATATCATACTGCATAATTTATGTTTTGTTGCCACATAACTTACTTAACCCTGCCGCATAATTTGGTCCACCACCTACTGTATAATTCTGATGGAAAAGATCATAGTTTTTCGCAGATGTGGGAACTGAGCGATAATGTCCCACTTCTATTGATCAGACTGGGTTTACCAACACAAACTTTGACCGCAAACAACTGTCATTATAACGCCCACTTGGAAAACTAGCATCCAGCCATAGTTGAAAGGGAACAACCAGTGCCCAACACAACACCTAAATGAATAAATCAGTGTTCTACTTCAAACGATTCAAAACAAATATGCATCATATAAAGATTAACGGTTTTTAGATGACAAAGTCATGCTTATAGCTGCACTGTGAGGTTATGGCATCATTTTGAGCATTTGCTACGAGATACAGGGCTAGATAGCAGGCATCCCTGGGTGAAAATCAGTATGCCTTTGACTCCTTTGTGTGCCTTCATTAAGGGAAAGACCAGTTAATAAAAAAACACTAGAGGTCTCAGGGCAGTGGAGATGCTCATGACTAATTTTTATCTAGTACTGTGTTTTACCATATGATTTTTTTTTATTGTCTTTGCATGTTTCGGTCCATTTTTTAGGTCGAGCCTAGCGCAGCTCGCATGCGCTGCTCTATGGGAGGCTTCATGTAATCACTCCAAACTTCCCCGCGAGTTCTCCGTGTCTGTTTGGCAACTCCCACAGATTCCATTGGCCTTTGCGTGTGGCTTTCAATAATGAAAGCAAGCAAATGGCCAAAGGCGGGTGTATGTCCCACCTTTTGTCAAAATGTTCACTCCCATAGCGTTTTGGTGTCGGGAGCGAGCAGCGGCGCGCATTGTGGCAGCTGCATTCCTCCCTTGTTTACCAAGCGCCCTGTTGTGCGCTTTCATGTAATGGCGGCCGCTGCGCGCCACTTTTTTTTTTTTTTTTTTTAGTTTCCATCCTGTTGTCCTTTACTTTGTTCCCGCCCCCTCCCGTTGCCCCGAGTCCCTGTGCGACGAGCTGAGCTGGCGGCTGAGCGAGGACAAGCAGCTGGAGAGGGACCCGCGGCTCTCCTGCACCTTCTGGAACAGCTTGGTTTACATTACCGCGTCTATTTACATAACGCGGCTACCCTTCTGAGATCACTGCTTTTTATGTCAATTTGTACAATTATTTAGCGACCGCACGGGGGTGATTAAATGATTTGCCCAGATTCACTGAGGCTCGAAGACTGATCCTCAGGTCCAGAGTCGGCAGCTCTGATCTGATGCAGCCGCTCTTTGGAGGAGGTGGGCGGGTAGAGTCGGGACCACTCTGGGCTCTTGTTTTTGAATATTGCAGCACTTTCCCAGTTGCCATATCAGCCACCTGGGGTGTCACGAAAGTGATTTGATCACCGCCACTCTGTTGATTAATGCTGTGGCAGTGGAGAGGTACCCCTGCTGTCACAAAGTGTATCTGATTTTTTAACCTCCCGCCCCATTAGTTCCGCTCCCCAGCCTCTCTCCCACCCGTCACTTTCCACCCTTGTTGCACTACGACAGAAAGCGAAAGTAAGTGGCGGCACCTCGTTAAACAAAGCACTGTACCCCATGGTACCGTGGTCCGGGCACTGGCTGACGCAGAGCGCGCCGGAAAATACAGGTATTTTGATTCAGGCTAAAACCTGAAGTCTCAAACAATACCATGCACTTGTTTTCAGTTGGAATTGTGAAATATGGGGGTCGTACAGCTAGGTGGAGCTAGTTTTCGCCCTTGCACCGTGTGTAGCTCCCCCGACCTCATTCCCCCCAACCCTCCCACCTCCCAGTGCTCGTTTCACCGCTGGCCCCTCTAAAGGTGGTTACTAGACACAACACAGCTTGGCATAGCCTGCACCATTCAAACAGGCCTCTGCCCCGGGCGAGCTGCAGAGCCTCGGGGGTCACTTCTTCACTGCCCGTTGCCAGACAGGCCCCTTCAGTGGCCTACACCCTGTTTACTGCTCCTACAGTGAGTGGGGGTGGGGGAGCCAGCCTCAGCTGCTGTTGGACCCACCATCCACACACATCCAACATGCACACTAACCTGCTGTTCTTTTTCTGCCTCGGAGCCACACATTACACCGCATTGCGTGAACAGTGACACGTGGAGTCATGTCTCGCTCCCAGCACACAGTGTGCTCCTGGGCATACATCTCTTCTTCGCCCCTCCTAAGTGTCTATCAGAGTCTGTGCCCTACGTCTTCGCACCCCTCCCTCCCTCGCACACCATCCCACACGGTCCCCAACCACCTCCAAAACATCTGAACCCGAGTCTGCCCCAGTTCATCTCTCTCTGAGCCTGTCTCTATCTGCCCTCTCTTGCCCTCGATGCCTTTCAGTTACTCTCAATGTCCCAAAGGCGAGACCTATTGGCTATGCCAATGCTTGTTTTTAAATGTTAGTGTCCTTGTCTTTGTAACAGCTAGACGTGCAGTACTTGTAGGAGACGGCAGATGGGGCCGAGTGACCGCTTTTGAATCGCTTGTTTCCACATGAAAGCCCACGCACAGCACTATTCTTTAGTTCACATGGAGTTCCATAACCACGTGTTTTTCCGCCCCAGGCTCCCTCTCCGTTGCTGCATGATTGCGCGTATTGTACTCCACAGAGAGAGCAAAATGCAGTCGGTTCAGTCGTTGCGCACCTCGACAACACCGGGGGCGCCTTCGGCACCAGGACTCCGTAAGCCCTTGACATCTACTCTGCACATGTTGACGAGAGGACACAAAGCACACACTAACGCACGGGGTCACGATTACCTTTACGTCTAACCCTAGAATAGGCCCCGAAGGCGAGAGGCGAAGGTAGCAGCATCTAAAGAGAAAGGAGTAATCCGAGGAGACCGTAATGCATGCCCCTGGCGGCCATCTTGGGTTGACGACAAAGAGTGTCTCTTATGCTGAACTACTGAAGAGACAGTACCAAACAACACGATAAACTACAGGTCTGTGGAGAAGGGATTGCGTTTCAGACTATATTTATTTTCGATATTTGAAACAGCGAGACCTAGCTCTTAGAAGCAACATATAGCTGCACATAAAGCTTTTCTAAAGAAAGGGAGCATCTAAAAAAGGAGGAAATGCACACAGAAAACTATAGTGTAGTGTTTGTGGTGGGGTGGTCCGAACGGAGCTCAGACTGCAATAAATAAGGCTAGGAAGGGTAGGAGAATTGACAGCATCTAATTGGGACAATACTAGACTGCAGTGCGGTAATGTGATTTTTTTTCATTTTTACATTA
This sequence comes from Calotriton arnoldi, assembly GCA_963921515.1. NCBI lineage: Eukaryota > Metazoa > Chordata > Amphibia > Caudata > Salamandridae > Calotriton > Calotriton arnoldi. Next base: position 1,842,773 of record CAWUFW010001064.1, read on the forward strand.
CAAATATTTGTAATTAACTAAAAGTGAGAAAACGTGATTTGCCCAAATTTACATGTCAAGTGGCAGGCATGCCACAAGGAGAACCCAGTTTCCAGGTCTACAAGCATCTTAGCCACCAAAACAAGCATTTGCAATGTAATAGGTCTCGCATTTGCGAGAGAGCTATTGGCATTGTAAATGACAATGTTTTTTACCCATGTGTTTTGGTTTGGAGTGCAGTGGATGTATGAGGTGTGGAATTATGTGGGTTGTATTGGAATTGTTAGTTGTGGAATTGTGTGGTGTGGAGTGTATTTGGCTAGTGGAATTATATGGCATGGTGAATAAATAGGGGTGAGAGCTGCACAGAATAGATAGAAAGGAAGATAGAGAGGGATAGGTACTTTGTGCAGGAAGTGGAGAATGAACTTGAGACAGGGGCAGAAAGAGTGTGCGAGTATAGAGAGGAGATGGGGAGCGTGAGGGAGAGACGAGGGGAAGTGGGTGTGTGGGGGACAGCTGACCGGGTTGGTGGAAGTGCAAGGGAGAGATGTGGTGAATTGGAATTGTTTGTTGTGGAATTGTGTGGTGTGAAGTTGTGTAGTGGAAATATGTGGTATGTCAGTGACATACCTGTGAACTGGATAAGCAAACATACGTTTCTGTGGGGCGTCAGTTGTGTTGAGATGCAAGTATATCAGAAATTTGAATAATTTTAATTCCCTAACACACAGCGAAAGAAAACACATTCAGGGCCCCTTTTTTGGTATCAGCATAGCTATAAAGATTGTGAAACGCATGCTTAAGGTTAAAACCCCAAAAATAAATTGTTTTATCAATCAATCAATCTATATGGGGTTTGTTAAAGCGCGACTACTCACCCGTAAGGGTCTCGGGGGGGGGGGGGCAGGTTCCATCCATCAAGGAGGGGGTCTGTCGAAGAGCCAGGTTTTGAGGTTTCTTGCGAAGATGGGGAGCGATGTTGTCTGTCTGAGGTGGAGCGGAAGGGCCTTCCATGCTTTGGCCGCGAGGAAGGAGAAGGAGCGGCCTCCCGATCTGGTCTTTCTGGTGCGGGGGACCACGGCGTAGGAGAGCTGGGCTGATCGTAGGGTCCTTTGGGGTGCGTGGAATTTGAGTCGGCTGTTCAGGTATGCTGGTCCGGTGCCGTGGAGGGCCTTGTGTGCGTGGGTGAGCATCTTGAAGGTGATTCTCGCCTCGACAGGGAGCCAGTGGAGTGTGCGCAGGTGCTGGGAGATGTGGCAGTGTTTTGGCAGGTTGAGGACCAGTCTTGCGGCGGCGTTCTGGATGTTCTGTAGCTTGCGGGTGAGGTTTTTGTTTATTCCGGCGTAGAGTGCGTTGCCGTAGTCGAGTCTGCTGGTGACCAGGGCGTGAGTGACGGTCTTTCGGTGTTCGAGGGGATCCATTTGAAGGTCTTACGAAGGAGGCGGAGGGTGTGGAAACAGGAAGACGAGACAGAGTTGATCTGGCGGTCCATTTTGAGCTCGGAGTCCAGGATGATTCCCAGGTTGCGTGCGTGGTCCGTGGGGGTTGGCGGGTTTCCGAGGGCGGGGGGCCACCAGGTGTCGCTCCAGGCATCGGGGTTTGGGCCCATGATGAGTACTTCTGTTTTGTTGGTGTTTAGTTGTAGGCAGCTGTTTTTCATCCATTTGGCGACGGCTTCCATGCCTTCTCGAAAGTTGCGTCTGGCGGTGTTGGGCTCGTTGGATAGGGAGAGGATGAGCTGGGTGTCATCTGCGTATGACACGATGTTGAGTCCGTAGGTTCTGACGATGGGGGCGAGTGGAGCCATGTAGACGTTGAAGAGCGTCGGGCTGAGGGAGGAGCCCTGGGGGACTCCGCAGGTGGTAGGTGTGGGGTCCGAGAGGAAAGGGGGAGTCTGACCCGCTGCGTCCTGCCGGAGAGGAAGGAGCGGATCCAGTCGAGGGCCTTGTCCTGGATTCCTGCGTCGTAGAGTCTGCGTATTAGGGTGCGGTGGGAGACTGTGTCGAACGCCGCTGATAGGTCGAGGAGGATGAGGGCTACTGTTTCTCCTTTGTCCAGTAGGGTGCGGATGTCGTCTGTTGCGGCGAGGAGGGCGGTTTCCGTACTGTGGTTTTTTCTGAAGCCGGATTGGGAGGAGTCGAGGATGTTGTGTTCTTCAATGAATGTGGCGAGTTGGCTGTTGATGGCTTTCTCGATGACTTTCGCTGGGAACGGGAGCAGGGAGATGGGTCTGTAGTTTTTGAGGTCGGTGGGGTCCGCTGAGGGTTTCTTTAGGAGGGGGTTGACCTCGGCGTGTTTCCAGTCGTCGGGGAACGAGGCGGTCGCCAGGGAGCGGTTGATGGTGTGGCGGAGCATGGGTGCGATGGTGTTGGCGGCTCTGTTGAAGATGTGGTGGGGGCAGGGGTCCGTGGGGGCCCCTGAGTGGATTGACTTCATTGTCTTCAGTGTGTCTTCGGTGGTGAGGGCTGTCCAGTCGTCAATCGCTGGTTTCCGGGTGTCGGGGGTGGTTCGTGAGGGTTCAGTGTGTTGGTTGTCTTCGTCGAAGTTGTCGTAGATGCTCTTGATTTTGTGGTGGAAAAAGGTGCTGAGTTTGTCGCAGAGGTCTTGTGAGGGAGGGATATCGGTAGACTCGCTAGTGGGTTGGGCGAACTCCTTGATGATGCTGAAGAGTTCCTTGCTGTTGTGCGCGTGGGTGGAGATTCTGTCTTCAATCGCTTTTTTCCTCGTTTATCTGATGAGTTGATGGTGGGCGTTGGTGGCGGCTCTGAAGTTGTTGTGGGCTTCTGTGGATTTGGTGTTCCTCCAGGCCTTTTCGAGGCGGCGGCATGTGCTTCTGGACTCTCGAAGTTCGGTGGTAAACCATCTGGCTTTCTTGGCGCGGGTATTGTTGTTTTTCTTGAGGGGGCTATGGTGTTGGTGCTGTCCGAGATCCATCTATGCAGGGTTCGGGCTGCGTGTGTTGGGGTCGTCGTTTTCCGCGATGGTTGGGGTGGAGTTGTTGAGTGAGGAGGTGAGCTGGTCGTCGGTGATTTTGGTCCAGTTTCTTCGTGGAAGCAGGTGCTGGTGTCTGTGGATGGTGGGTGTTCTGAAGGTGAAGTGGACGCAACGATGGTCAGTCCATGGGAGTTCGGTGGTGTGGCTGAAGGTGATGGAGTTTCCTGTAGTGAAGAGGGGGTCGAGGGTGTGTCCTGCTGAGTGCGTGGGCTCGGTCACGATCTGGCGCAGTCCAATGTTGTGTAGGTTGTCCAGGAGGGATGTGGTGTTGGGGTCCAGTTGGTTGTCGAGGTGGAAGTTGAGGTCTCCCAGCAGGGTGTAGTTGGTGGATGCGATGGCCTGCGGGGAGATAATGTCCGTGACGGAGTTGGCGAAGGGTCCGCGGGGTCCAGGGAGTCGGTAGATGAGGGTTCCTCGGAGGGTGGCGGTGGGGCGGCCAGTATTTTGAAGTGAAGGTGTTCCATCAGTTCTGTGGGCTCGTCAGGGAGTGTGCTCAGGCGGAGGCTGGATTTGTGGACGATGGCGATTCCTCCTCCTGGGCGGGTGGGGCGGTCCTTCCTGGAGATCTTGTATCCTTGGGGGATGGCGATGGCGATGTCCAGTCCCGAGGTGGTGTTGGTCCAGGTTTCGGTGAAGAACGCTACGTCCGGGGTGGTGCTGTCGAGGAGGTCCCAGATTTCTGTGGCGTGTTTGTGGAGGGATCGGACATTGAGGAGGATGCATTGCAGGGTCTTCGGTTCGGTTGTGTTCTTGTGGGCGGGTTGTGCTGGATCCGTGTTCTTGGCGGTGCTGCAGGTGTGCCGGCAGCGGTGACAGCTGAAGGGTCCGTGGGAGTCGGCTGGTGATGCTAGCTTGCAGTTGTTGTTGCGGCCTGGGTTGAGTGCGTGGAGTGCTGCTGGGTCGTAGCGTTGGCGGGGCGGAGGTCCAGGGTTCCTGGTGCTGGTCGCGGTCGGGTTGTGGACGGGCCCAGACGGGCTTGCCTTTGACGCGCCTGCGGCCCGCGGCCGCCCAGCGGCCGCGCAGTGACCGCCATTCAGTAGGGGTCGGGGAGGGCTGGACAGCTCGGAGGCGGGAGCGGGGAGCTGGATTGGGCCGGTCGCGCTGGGGGGAGAGGGGCCGCGGGGGCAGCAGCGGCAGGGAAAGGGAGGAAATAAGGGATAAAGAAAAAAGGGAAAATAGGCAGAAATAAGGCACAAAAGAGCAGAGATGCAGAAAGGTGAAAAATAAAAGAGGGTAGAAAAACTAGTGAAAGGGCAGAGCGAGAGGAAGGGAAAATGAGCAGAAATAAGGCACAAAAGAGCAGAGATGCAGAAAAGTGCAGAAAGGTGAAAGATAAAAAAGGGTAGAAAAACGAGTGAAAGAGCAGAGTTAGAGGAAGGAGACAGAGGTCCACTGGACCACCAGGGATGAGGCGCAGGGAAACCTGTGGGTGGAGGAGGGCCTCGATCACCAACACTCGAGAGTGCAGGGGCAGGCCTCACTTAATGATGGAGCTGCGAGGGTGGGAGAGCAATTTCACTGACAATGAGTCAGTGGTCTTGCTCGCCTGTCCCCGCAGTGGCCACCATTAAGTAGGGGTCGGGGAGGGCTGGACAGCTGGGAGGCGGACGCGGGGAGGGGAGCTGAATTGGGCCGGTCGCGCTGGGGGGGAGGGGCCGCGGGGGCAGTAGCGGCGGGGAAAGGTAAAGGGAGGAAATAAGGGATAAAGAAAAAAGGGAAAATAGGCATTAAATAACTCTCCCTCCCCTATCACCCATGCTAGGATGAAGCACAGAGAAAGGCTGCTGAGCCTGGATTTTGGCTGAGAGTCCATCTATGGCCCTTTGCTCCAGTTAAATACTGCTGTGTTCCATAATCAGGCGAGGCTGTGCATCTGCAGGGTTCACTTCTGTCTCCAATGTGATTGTGCAAGATATGGTCAGTGTAAATGTGAGCATGCACATTAGTTAAAACATGCACGCTCACATTTCCACCGAGATTCTCTTATTGAATCACAAGAATTACAAGTTAACTCTACTGAGGCACCGAGTCGACTTAAAATGCAGCAGTAATTAAGAGGAGTTTAGTACCTCGTAAAAAAAAAAAAAGGGGGCATGTTTTTAATGTATTAAAATATTCCTGGGACAATCCCCCAAAACCAGGCCTGTCCTGGAAAATCCAGGATGTCTGGTTATCCGATTTACAAACAGACACTTGACTCTTCTGGTCCAGGCTCAATGCTACAAGTGCATGGTTTTAAGCGCAAACTCAATAGAAACACAAGCCGTGCTGCACCCACACCATGCTATACGCAATCAACCCATGTACGCATTATCACTTTGGTACTGCATATACACAACCCACTAGGCTTCAGAAATTTAACTAACTAATAACCTTGTGCAGGCTCACCGTACGGCCATGGGTAGTCACCAGGAGTCTATCGGCTTCCAACCCCAAGGAAGCCATCGGAGCCACCGTTTGGACCTGAACGAGCCCACACAATAAAACTCCGACAAGAAGTTAGACACGCTGGAATAGAACACCGCAAGCCACTGCAAAATGTGGCATCAACACGTACAGCACTTTACTAAATGAAACATAGATACAGAAGGTGGACAAACTAGGAGGTCACATGGGAGTTAGTTGACATAGAAAACAGACCTGTAAAGATTATAACCACAAACATTTCATTTTTTAGCAGAGTACTTGAAAAAGTTACCTTTAAAGCATAGCATTTCGCTTTCAATGTAGTGACTACACAGCACATAAATATAAACTCGAATTTCTTGTGACAGTCAATTAACTAGAACTTAAACCGTGAGGTGCCAAGGACAACAAAGGGGAGGGTAGTGAGCTTAAGGGCTGGGAGAAAGGATGATAGTAAGGGAACCTTAAAACACGGGCGGGAGAGGCAGAAAAAACAAGGGGGGGGGGGAGAGGGAAGAAATCAGCTGCGCCGTACGGGCTGCAGGGGAGAAAAGAGCCCGATGAACAGAAGGAGACAGCTACAGTCTGAGGAGAGGGAGTGAGTGAGGGGCAGTACCAGGGGAGCCGGTGAGGGCAAGGGGAGGAGAGCGAGCAGGGCCAGCAAAGAGCAGAGGAAGTACGGTGGCCGTGAATCGGGCGGCGTGCTGCGTTACAAGTTGTTCAGACTATAAAAAAAATTACAAAATCCTGAGCAGGCAGTAAAATAGTAAAACAAGACATCAAAAGACCCTGCGCTAAACTCCAGGCCAGCTTCCTACGAGATCAGGTCTTTCCCAGTGGAATCCGAGAAGAACCAGCTGCACTGAGAACATTTCCTCTCAGAGACCGTTCCCTTCGAAAATCTAACTGCACAAAGCTTATAAAAAACTGTTGGATTTGCTTGTGCCTTTTACAAATGGGTATCACAAGAAACAAATAAAACAAGCTGAGCGTAAACACACGATATAGGTGAAGCCGGCGCCATAGTAATTACATTAAAAAACAAGCACCGGTTTGCGGTGGTGGGACACGACAGAAGCCTCTCAGAGAAGGGGGGCTCGAGCGTGAGGCAAGGACACAACGCACGCATAACGAACAACAGACTACGTGTGGGCGGGGCCTAAGGGAGACAGGGCGTGCACCAACCCCACTTCCAAAGAAGCCCGACAGAAAACCAACGACAATAGATCTCGCAAGCGAGCAGCGCATGCGCTGCAACGCAGGCGAGACCTAAAAAGGAATATATTTAAAATAGATCAAAGTAGTTATAGATTTAGAAGTAGTATTAAAAGTGTGGTCTGGAGCCCGACTCACAAAAAAACGGAATCTACACATCGCTCCAAAATCCAGTGCATATTTATGGATTCAGAAAAATCCTCATGACTATGCATAGACATCTAGAGAAATTGTCGATTTCCATACGTGCTACTTCTGCACATCTTTGTGGATCTGTGCCAGCATATGGCACATTCGGTGTGCCTGTGAAGTGAAATTCAGATGCACAAGAAGTCTCATGAACTGAGCCGAAAATAGTTTAATTTCACATTTCTAGGTTCTATGATTATCTTTTCTGCTCTTACCGTTTCAATTTAAAAATTAAAAGCAACTTTCCTAATATATGCATATTTTGGGTCAAAATCTCGTTTCAATACAGACCCACCAATATTAAACAAAACCTCCCTGTGGAGTGATTATTTTGTGATTTACAGTATATTTATTCCATGACTAACTGACTTATTACAAGTTTTCCAATATCCGTTCTACCCACCACTATGCAGTACTAAGCCTGAATGAGGCGACACCGGTTGGTTACATTAATGCCATTAGAAGAACAACATTAGGTTAAAAAAATTAAATGCCATTGAATGCATTCATTAGATTTGTTCTCTTCGAGTCACTTTGTGTAGTACTAAAATTCACAATTTTTTTCTTTACATATATTTTTTTTTATCATAAGCAAGGCAAGTAAAAAGTGAAATCATTAAAAGTGTCCCAAGATAGCACCGGGCCTATGCACCCATTTCTGCCTTTCATGGCACTTTGAGATTACCAAAATGAGAGTGTGCATCTACCCTTACTGTAGTATATACAGAGGAGAAAATGCCCATGGATGCATTCTTTGTGCACCCCTTTGCTCGAAGCTTCCCTGATAGAGGATTTAATTTCCTCCTAATAAAGAGTGGGGTGACGTCAATGTAATAGGAATTTGGCTGTTAGTATCTGGACAGGCGCACCCCACACACTGGCCCCACATGTTGACCCTGAAGGCTCCCATAAGTGTAGGTGTGGTCAGACCCATCCCGGGATGGCAGATTTATGTGGTGCGCCCGTTTCCAAAGCATATACTAAACTGGACACGATAGAGACAGCAATTTTGTTCATAATGGGGCACATGGACCCGGCCCGAGCACATTGGGGCACAACCAAGGCTATACAACATGCTGCCAAAAACGATAGTAATACCACGATCACCCACAATGCATCAAACTTACAACAGGACAGTTGTGAGACCTAGCTGTTTTCAGCCACGTTTGCTATTCCCCTGGACGATACAAACAGCAGTGGTATGTTTCTTAAAGCTCACATAGTCACAGGATTCCAGACATGAACTGTGCAGAGCAGTGAATCAAACGCTGAAACACCTGTTCCTTAAAGCAAAAGGGAAAGCACACTATCATAAGATGTCAGGCAGATCCACAATCGCTCATCCTACCTATGTCCCCCATGGTAGGGCTCTGCAAACCGTTTCCATCATCTCTGAATGCCTACAACCACAAGGGTGAGCTAATTAAATACCGTCATGATTTGGTATCAAAGCGCCCAGGCTACTTTTTGCTACTAAATTGCAAGTGGATGGAATCACAGTTTACCAACAGGAATTTCAGTAAATCACAACGCCTCTTGGTGATCGCAATTTAGCAAACAATGCTCTTCCTGAAGGCATATTGTCAGCATTGGATGTATAGCAACAGTGAGGTTATCTTCCCTTTTTTCAAATCCTGCTTCTTCCCGCCCTGCCATAATAATTTGGCAACTTAAAAAGACCTTGTACATTCATTGACCTATAAATCTGAGAGCCCAGTTTATATTTCCGAAAGGCCTTTATGAAAGGCACAAAGAATCAACACATCTAAAATATCCTCTTTTTAATAGTATAAGCACTTACCCAGCATGCCAATGCCCAGCATGAAGGCATCCATCCCATAAGGCATCACTCGGGATCGGCCCCGGGCAGAGCTTGTCGGGGACATAACCTCCTTTGGCTGAGCTTTCTTACATTCCACCTGCAATAAGTAAAGGGGTCAGTAGGAGAATGGGTGCAATCCTCCCCATCTCCCAGAACCATAAAAGCTCCACCAATCTCTTCCACCTTCCTCTACCCAAGTCACATGGACCAGCACTTCCTGGTAGGGGGCGGGGACCTTTTTTCCAATGAACACCGCTCTACACGCTGGTCAAGATTCTTTCCAGTATGAAATTTCCCAACAATTCTTGTTTTGTCTCAAGCACATCTCCAACCATTCTCTAATCCACTCATGAAAACATTTACCCAAAACCTCTTTGTGCTCTCCTTACCAAAGCCACTCTTCAACAATAATTTTTTGCAACTCGTTCCAAAATCTTTAACCCACACCATACCATCAAATCCCAAAATTCCCTATTTCACCCTCTTTCAAAATCTGTCCACACAAAAATGCACACACTGCAGCATCATTCCTTTTCAAACCCTCCCAAATAACTGTGTCTAAACATTACATCTTCAAAAAGAACAATTGATGGACAGAATGCAGAACAATGTCATACATTCACCCCAGTACAGAGATCTGGGCCTAAACCATCGTTTTTTTGCTCCCCATACCATTCCAGTTTTGTCCCAGCCATATGCAAATCAGTCTTGACCCTGCCCCCAATGGGAACAGTCCAGCCCAAACTGCCAGGCCCCGGTCCTCCTGGACTGGAAAAAAGCATCCTAGGACCAGTTTCGGGGTTTCACCCCTCATCATCCAGAATGTTTTGATTTGTTCTGCATTCCGTTCATCAATTGTGTGTCTTTTGCTTCCTCGCCCTAAGTGCGCCGGGTATGCCCATACGTGGGTCCCGGGCTCACTGTGCCACTGGATTCAAGCTATCCTGGCTGATGAGGGGTGAAACCCCTAAACCGGTTTCAGGATGCTTGTTTACATTCCAGGGAGGACCTGGCTTGGCAGTTCGGGCTGGACTGTTCCTATGAGGCACAGGGTCAAGACTGATTTGCATATGGCCAGGTCTAAACTGGGGTGGCATGGTGAGCAAAAGAATGATGGATTTAACCCACATCTCTTGACTGGGGGTGAATGTTTTGATTTGTTCTGCATTCCGTCCATCAATTGTGTGTCTTTTGCTACACATTACATCTGCCCCTCATTCTCATCTCAGTTCTACCACTTTACAATCCCAAATCCCTTCAAATTCGTTGTCATCTCAAGATGGCTCATTTCCCCTATGTTCTCAGTGTCACATTTCATAAAAACCCTAATACTGCAAGCCGCTTCATTTCTCAATATTCCATTCTGCCTACCTCCCGAAACACTCCATTTATCAATATTCTCTATTGCACTAAACAGCACACCTCCCAGTTATCCCTGTGCCACTTACACTCACCAAAAGGTCCTTTTTCCAATACCCACTTGCAAAACTATCCAGATCCCAACACTCCCTTTTCATCTGTGCTTGTTTTACCTGTTCTAGTAAAACAAAATTCCATTATCACAAGTAGCGCAATATCAGAGTCTAGACAATACTCTCCAGGGCATCTGCGATCCCAACTGTATGGCCTGCAGGCTCTCCGGGTCTATACCGCAGTTTATTTTATTGAGGGGCACCAAGCTTTCACTGACTACGTTGAACATCACGTCACAAATTAACCATTTTTGTGCACTGGATTACTTTCCAGGGTCCTCACAACATACTTTCTCAGTCTCCCCAGCATCACACAGGCCCCTACTATACCACTACCTAGGGCTCTTGGTTATCCTGTTGAGCCCCTGAGCTACTTGAATTCCAACTTTCTGTTATCCATAGGCACTTTGGATTCTACGAACAGGACACATCCTAGGGTGACCTTCTTATCAACTTAACCACTACCCTAGAATTGTTGAAACCCAAAGTGCCATGCTTACCATCTTGTTGTTTATTTCATGGAAATGGATCTCGCACACCTTCTCCACAATGTCTTCAACTTCAAAAGTTACAAAACCGAACCCTGTGAAAGATGAGAGGAACATAAGAATGCATACTGGAGACCTAATACGAGCCACATATATGCCCTTTCACAAAAACAAAAGGAAAGAAATGCAAAAAAAGAAAAGAAAGTATGGGAGTTTTTGGGGGGGTATAATAACTTTAAACATCAATCGAATGGGTGGTTTGCCCTTCCTCTCTTCATGCGCTGTATTTATTCTTCCTCAACTACATGCTCAGATGCAGAAGATTAATTTCATAGTAATAACATACTAGCAGGTATCAGTGCACCTGAACTACGCTATTCCCCTAGCTATGAAATGACATCCGAGAAAGGTTGTGTTACCATTAGAAAGCATCTCTGATGAAGAGAGGCCCCTCCTAAAGCAGTCTGCCCGTGTCTTAAAGACATAGGGCCTTATTTACAGGTTGGAGGAAGCTCAACTCAGTCAAACTATGATGGATATCCCGTCCGCCGTATTAATGCACTTGTAATACAGTGGACGGGGCATCAGCCACGTTTGTGACAGAGTATCTCGTCTGCCAAACTCTAAATAAGGCCAAAGTCTCACAAGACTGATTAGTGACAACCTAGAAATACGCAACCAAAATGGAGAATTGTATTACGCATATCTATGTCATTTTAAGAGTGAAAAATAAAAAACCTTATGCTATAGGAAGGGGGAGATTTAACAGAGGCACTGATAAGTCATAGTGCAAAAGGCTTGTATTTATCAACATAACAGTACTGAGAGGCATGATAAAATCAGATAGGAGGGCTTAGGAGTAACTGAAGTAAAACCATTTCATAACAAGAAGAGAATGCTTGGGAACCACATCCTAACAGAAGAGGTTGAGATATACACAGTAAAAAAAGGTGTGGCACAGGCATGGGAGCCGAATGTGAGGTTACAGCTGGGAACCTTGTCAGGTCTTTATGTGAAGAGAAGGCAGGTAAAAGAAAGAGCCAAACAATCTTTCTGTGCTCTTAAATTCTGTGTTTCTAGAAGGAAAGTGAATCGTGATGAGGCCTCCTGATAGTCATCCTTGCCTAATGTCACAAATATTGGCTCCCTCAACATCAAGATGCTTGATTGCTTCAGATATTCAAGAATCTTTCCTATGCAGTCATCATCTCAGTAATGCAGTGATCTAGTCAACTGTCCCTTGTTTTCGAAGTCCAAAGAGGATTACATGGCTGAAGTCCTTCAGATCACTCAGTACTAGGAGCCTACTATTTCACTCCCAACATATGAACCATATAATGATGTCTGCTGCACACTTTAAGCGTGCCTGCCCTGACCGTAGGTCCTTTTCGGTCCTTTTCTGTACCAGTGCCAGAAATCTGGATTCATCTGCCCTTCGCCGTCCATCAGATCACAAATGGCGGAACCTTCCCTAAAGCCCATCCTTCCCTTTAGGGATTTCTTTTGGTCTGGCCTTTATGCCTGGAGCAGTCCTAACACCAAGCTACTATTTCACATATGCAGCGGTGATTACTGCCTCATTCATTTACTCACCAAGATAACGTTTGGTGACTGTGCATGGATAAATGTGCCATTAACTCACTGTCTTTGTAAATACAGTCAAATGCGTCAGAGAGACACTTTGCCAGTAATTACCCCATTGTCCAGGCCCAAGTTGTAATGGAAACGTGTACCTACTTCTGCAACAGATCTAAAATGGATTGCCACTATGATAAACTGAAGGACTTGCACCCCAAAGCAAGTGTGCCTTTGATCCAGACAATGGCTAGTTTGGAAACAGAGGTAGAGCCATCTTTCAATCCAGAGACAAGACCACTCTTAATGGTGCAAGGAATGGAGCGTGATCTGTATGCCTGCTATTGTCAAGTATAAGTATGAATGAACGAAGGAACATTTATAAAGCGCGTGGTTACCCAGGGGCATCCCAGCGCTAAGACGTCCAGTAAGCTACAAGGAAAGTAAGCTACGAGGAGTTTAATGAAAAAGAAAAGTTTTCAAAAGTTTTCTGAACTTGAGGTGTTCAGGTTCGGAGCGTATGTAGAGGGGAATGCTATTCCAGAGTCTAGATGCGTTATATGTAAACAGTCGGCCTCCACTACGTACACGTTTAATCTTCGGTACACAAATTAATCCTTTTTTCCCTGATCTAAGGACTCTGTTGGGTACATAAGGTTTACTCCAGGGACGGATCAAGGGCGGGCCCTTTCCTGAAAATGACTTATGGGTGATACACAGGGCCTTAAATTGCACTCTTTCCTGGACGGATAACCAATGCAGGGTAGCGAGAGCAGGCCTTGCAGAGGAACGTTTGGGAATGTTCAGAAGCGTACGGGCCGCACAGTTCTGTACTGTTTGTAGTCTTTTAATGGTAGCCTGGGGGGCTCCCAAGTAGAGGGCATTGGCGTAATCGAGCCGTGAGAGAACGAGAGCCTGCACCAGCAGTCGTCTTGCCGCAAACGCGAGCATGGGGAGTATCAGTGATGATCTGAGAGGAAGAAAGTCACATCTCACCTCCACAATTACCTAGATACTGAGACCTACTTTGATGTCACTCAGAATGATTTCAGGGCTCGTCATGCAACACCTCCATGCCGACAATCGTTAATAGGTGGCCCCTATTGCCCATTAATGGAGGTTGTATCACAACCATGGGTATGTTGGCATGTTGGACTGTTCGGTGACCTCTCAATATTATTGTTCACAGGATTGTTGTGGACCACAGCAGGCTCAAGGGAAGGTACAAAGTGGAGGTAGACTAGCCTTGGTAACACTAAATGTGGTTTCAGTTTCAGGGAAGGAAGCATCAAAAAGACCACATCACTTAAGGTAGTAAAAATGATTACGCTGACTCAGTGGCTGCACCTAAAGGAACATGCCTCGCTAGTGACACACTTTACAGTTTACACACTTTACAGACCTAGAGCTTCCTGATAAAGATTCAGAGTCTCTGAATCTTTATCAGGCAGCTCTAGGTCTCTGCTGAAGCAGTTTCATAGGAGAGGGAATAAGATGGATTTATAGCTAAATTGCAGATTGTGGAACTACTAAGACTTTGCTTTTGTTCCTGGTTTACACACCTAACCACATAAGGGCCCAATAAAGAGTTGACTCTTGATTCTGGTTAGCCAATAACAGGAGTTACCAGCTGAATCAGGATTATGAGTAATACAGAAACACCACAGGCCTGATAAGAAGACGATGTCTAGTGGGTACGTTGCTGTCTATGGATCTCAGGGACCTAAGCCCAAAACCCAGCTTTTCCATCTGACCACGTCATAGCCAAACTCCTACGTCTCCTTATGTCACAGATCCCTCTTTGGCACAATTAGGATTGCTCAGCAACAGACTGACACCAGCATTAAGAATATAATAAATAAATGGGAAGAAAATGGTTTATGTTTCCACTGATAAACGCAATGTAGGAGTCCCTTCTAACTATAGAATTACTAAGCGATCCCAGAGTGAGCCAGGGACAAGGAGGTCAGTCCTACTCCATTTATAACTATATAAATGACCAATCTGCAGAGCTACCTCCTACTCCTGTAAGGAACGTCCATGCAGTATAGTTTATCATTGCTTAAATACTAATATGTGACAATGTTCTGAACTACTCATCCGGTCTTTCACCCTAAAGGGATATGGGTGACCTTTTGTGACCTGCATGGAACACCTGCAGTTATACCAATGGGGCATCAATATCAGCATGGTTTGGAGGCATTTGTAGGGCACAGCATAGATCCACTTAATGCCATAGATCAGTGGCTCCCAAACGTTTTAGAACCGCAACCCAATTTTTAGAACAACAAACTTTTGTGGTCCGCCTAGCTTTAATGCACATGAGGTGGGTGATTTTTTTAATGTAACTAAAGCGTCGTGAAGTAGCGTACTGTCATTTAGAGGCGGCAAATGTTCCATTGAAATGGCAACTAAATTTACACAGACATACAGTTTTACATATAAAACTATACTGCACACAATTGATAATGTGTGGATATTGGGTTTCAGTGACTATTTACCATTTAAGAACCACCAAGTAAAGAGTCTTGATTTGTTTTGATCCTAATACAATCTGTTTCGGTCACACTTCAGAATTATAAAAAAATGTGTTTCGTTTTTGTTTCCTAACTGCTGAATGTGTACAGTTCATTTACAGATATTTACATTTTGTTGTGAGTTACAAAAAATTACATCCTACAGCCTTTCCTTTCGAACATCCGTACCCCAGCAAGATTGTCACATAATCTTGCTCTGACTGCAAAGTGAGAGGAGTTTCTAAAAACCAATCCCTGTATTAAAAAACCAGCTATCTATCAGAAGACATAGCCTGCCATTTGATCTCTGTCCTTGAAGGGCAGCAAATGTGACAAGATAAATTCAGAATTTAAAGGCATTTTTATTTGTTGCTTAGACTTTCGTGACCCACCAAAAATCGTCTCACAAGCCACTAGTAGGTCGCAACCAAGTTTGGGAAACACTGCCATAGATCATAGGAAGAAATGCCCTGAGATGTTGAAAACAACTCATCAACATATATTTTACTTATTTGAGTTGTTGCACTCCGCTAAAAGAAGTGTTGAACATAACAACGAGCACGTTTCCAAAGAATGAACTCAACCAGCCGTCCACCTGCTCTTTGTATCTATCGTAAGATCGCCCCATCCTTAATGTCAATCTATTTCGCTAAGGTGGATTACTTTATCTATTGTTAATTTATTGTTTTCTGTAAAGTTCTTCAATTCCCCTTTCTTATCGGAGCAATGAATTTACAATGAAAATAATTATGACGGCGATATGGAGAGTCCTTCTATGGACCAGAGATGTCTGCCACAGGTCGACAAGGACCAGATTCAAGGCAGATATTCATAATGACTGCCGCCTATTTAAGTGATTTTTATTCAGATTCATTGGGCAGATTGTGAAGTCTATTTGTGCATCTAAGTCAGAATTACAAAAGCAAATAGGCTTATTTATTAGCGTGAAACCGTTTTTCTAATGCAGAAAAGGTTAGATTTCTGCTTGTAAATAGATGTACTAATTAAGATTTTTATTTGAGTAAATATACAAGCGGGCTGGGGTTTGGGCAAGTTGAGAGAGCCTTGTAAGTTTGTGAATGCCCTCAAACTTTCACACATGTGAATATTCTTAATTTTATCTCTGATACATTCCCACTCTGAATTGGTCAGATTTACTCCTGTCAGAGTTGGCGGGTGAGTAAAGAAAGGAAAATGCTACTTACCAGTATGCATCTGTTCTTGGCATGTAGAGCTGTAGATTCGTATACTTGTGCATAGATCGCCATCTGGTGTTGGGCTCAGATGTTTGCACTTTGTTTTTGTCTTGGAAGAAGTTTTTGTAGTCACGAGGTAGGTGACTCCTCCTTAGGACGATAGTGCGCATGGGCATCGACTCCATCTCCAGATTGTTTTGCCATGGAGGGTTATGATGGAGTTAGTAAGAAATAGAAAAGGATGTCCATGTGTAATGTATCTAAGTAAGATAGTACTGTAACAGATAGAGGTATCCGGGGAGGCGGGTGGGCGTATACGAATCTACAGCTCTACATGCCAAGAACAGATGCATACTGGTAAGTAGCATTTTCCGTTCGAGGCATATGAGCTGTAGATCGTATACTTGTGCATAGACTATACAGCAGTTACCTCCTTAGCGGTGGCTACCTGTATCTGTTGCAGCGGTTTGAAAAAGTGTTCTTAATACAGCTTGGCCCCCAGCTTGGCCCACACTAGCTTGTTGTTGTTTTGCTTGCACGTCTACACAATAGTGTTTTGTGAACGTGTGTGGTGTAGACCAAGTTGCTGCTTTGCAGATGTCATCTAGGGGAATGTTCCCTAAGAATGCCATAGATGCCCCTAGTTTACGTGTGGAGTGAGCCCTAGGGGAAATGGTTAAGGTGCGTTTGGCTTTAGCATAGCATATTTGGATGCATTTAACAATCCTCCTTGCAATCCCTGTTTTTGAGATAGGATTGCCTTTATGAGGTGGGGAGAAAGCCGCAAAAAGTTGTTTAGTCTTTCTAAAGGATTTTGTTCTTTCAATGTAGTAAAGTATCGCTCTTTTTACGTCTAGCGTGTGAAGAGCTTGTTCTGGTACTGAGTCTGGTAGAGGGAAAAACACTGGGAGTTCTACAGACTGGTTAAGGTGGAAAGCAGAGACGACTTTAGGTAGAAATTTTGGGTTAGTCCTAAGAACCACTTTGTTACGATGGATTTGGAGAAATGGTTCTTGTATGGTTAATGCCTGGAGTTCACTGACTCTTCTGAGAGAGGTGATCGCAACCAGGAAAGCTACTTTCCGGGTGAGAAATTGTAATTCGCATTTATGCATAGGTTCAAATGGGGGACCCATGAGTCTGGTAAGTACCATATTCAGGTTCCATACTGGAGAGGCTGGAACTCGACGTGGAATTATTCTTTTAAGTCCTTCCATCAATGCTTTGATAGCTGGTACCCTAAACAAAGACAAGTGTTGCAGCGAGATGTAGTCTAATGGATGTATACGCTAGGTTATATTGTTGTAGATGTAAAAGGTAACAGATGATGTTTTGAATAGAAGCATCTAGTGGGTTGATTTTGTTATTTGTACAGTAAATTACAAATCTTTTCCACTTTGCGACATAGCAAGCTCTAGTGGTAGGACGTCTAGCCTCTTTAATGATGTTCATGCAGTCTGGCTGGAGATTAAGGTAGCCAAACTCTAAGATTTCAGGTGCCAGATCGAAAGGTTGAGTTGACTGGGATCTGGATGCCTTATCTCTCCATGGTTCTGAGTGAGAAGCTTGGGTGAGAGGCGTAGCTTTTGATGAGGAACTACTGATAGTTGCAAGAGGGTTGTGAACCATGGCTGTCGGGTCCATGTTGGAGCAATCGGGATCATTGTGAGGGAATGCTGTTTGAGCTTCCGAACCACTAGCGGAATGAGCGGGAGAGGCGGAAAAGCGTAAGCAAATTTGCCTGACCAATTCATCCATAGTGCATTGCCTTTGGACAATGGGTGTGGATACCTGGATGCGAAGCTTGGGCATTTTGCCTTTTGGTGTTTGGCGAACAGGTCTATTTCTGGGTGGCCGCACATTTGAAAGAATGGAAGCAGAACTTGAGGATGAAGTTCCCATTCGTGGATCTGCTGTGTTTGGCGACTGAGTAGATCTGCAATTTGATTGTGTAGTCCTGGGAGGTGTTCTGCAAGGAGATATATGTTTTGAGGAATGGCCCATCTCCATATGCTTTGAGCTAGGTGTGAAAACTGCAGAGAGTGTGTCCCCCCCTGTTTTTGTATGTAATACATTGCTGTCATGTTGTCTGTACGGACTAGGACAGCTTTGCTTACGAGGTGGAGTTAAAAAGATTTTAACGCTAGGAAGATTGCCAACAATTCCAGGTAATTTATGTGGAATTGTTTTTGTTGAGGGGTCCATATGCCCTGAATGGTATGGGTTTGAAGATGAGCTCCCCAGCCGGTGAGCGATGCGTCTGCTGTTAGCACTATCTGTGGAACCGGGTCGAGGACCGGCCGCCCTTTGGAAAGGTTTTGTGTGTTCCACCACTGCAGAGAGCGATGGGTGCGGTCGTCTACCAACACCAGATCTGTTAGCTGACCTTGAGCCTGGTTCCACTGACGTGCCAAACACTCCTGTAAGGGACACATTTGGAGTCTTGCATAAGGGTCGATGAGAATGCAAGAGGCCATCAACCCGATTAGTTGCATGAACACTTGCGCTGGTAATGAGTGTTGAGGCTGAAATTTTGCTATTAGAGCTTGTATGGTGCTTATCCTGACTGGGTTGGGGTATGCTAGAGCTTTTGAAGTGTCTATTGTAGCCCCTAGATATTGTTGTATGCTGGACGGTTGGAGGTGGGATTTGGTGAGGTTTACCGTGAATCCCAAGTCGTGAAGCAGTTGGATTGTTTTGTGTGTGTGTTGCACACAGCTGCTGTGTGACTTGGCTTTTATGAGCCAGTCGTCTAAATAAGGGAAGACATGAATGTGCTGTCTTCGTAAGTGGGCCGCAACTACTGCGAGACACTTGGTGAAGACTCTGGGTGCTGTAGTCACCCCGAATGGGAGGACCTTGAATTGGTAGTGTTGACCATCTACCACGAACCTGAGATATTTCCTGTGAACGGGGTGAATGGGAATATGAAAGTAGGCGTCCTTTAAATCCAGAGTGGAGAGAAAGTCGCCCTGTTGAAGCAGTGGGAGCACCTGTTGGAGAGTGACCATGTGGAAGTGATCCTACTGAATGTAGAGGATTAGCGGTCTGAGGTCCAACATGGGCCTGAGAGAGCCGTCCTTTTTTGGAAGTAGGAAATAGAGGGAGTAAACCCCTGTGCCTTGATGAGGCAAGGGGACTGGTTCTATTGCATGCTTTTGTAATAGAGAGAGAACCTCTTGTTTGAGAAGTGTCAGATGTTCCGAAGACAATGGACGTTGTCTGGGAGGAATATTTGGGGGAGTAGAGGTGAGTTCCAGGCAGTAACCATACTGGATAATTTGTCTTACCCACTTGTCTGTTGTGATTGAATTCCAGACAGGTAGGAACTGTGAGAGACGTCCCCCGACATGAGTGGGATGATCGGGGGGAAGGGTAGGGAAGGCACCGTTTGGTGGTAGGGGAGTTGCGGTTATTGTTGCCGCGACATCTTCTCTTACCATTGTTGCCTCCGCGAAAGTATCCTTTGGAGGACGTTTGAGTGGGGCTTTTATAGGAAGAAGAGGGATGTTCTGAGCCAATGGTTTTGGAGCCAGCTCTGTAGAAGGAGCAGCGAAAAGACCTCTAGGGGAAGGGAATTGTAAGGCCCCCATGGACTTAGCAGTGTCCGTATCTTTTTTCATTTTTTCTAAAGATGTGTCAACTGAGGGCCCGAAAAGATGTTCTTGATCAAAGGGCTGATTTAGAATAACAGATTGCACCTCCTGCTTGAATCCGGAGACTCGGAGCCAAGCGTGCCTGCGCAACAAAACGCTACTGTTAATGGCGCGAGATGCGGTATCAGCCGCGTCGAGCGCACATTTAATTGAGGTGTTTGTGATCAATTTCCCCTCTTGTATAAGGTCGTTGGCCTTTTGTTTGTACTGGTCAGGAAGGTGTTGCATGAGCTTTTCAAGCTCGTCACAGTGAGCCCTGTCGTACCTGGCCAATAAAGCTTGGGCATTGGCAATCCGCCAATGATTTGCAGCCTGTGACGCAATACGTTTACCAGATGCGTCTATTAGTTTGTACTCCTTATCAGGAGGGGGGTGTCGCCTGTACTCTGTGAGTTTGCCCTCTTGCGTGCATTAGACACTACAAGAGAATCCAAAGGGACCTGACCTTTAATGTAAATTGGGTCATTGGGAGCTGCCTTATACTTTGTATCTATCCTGGTGTTGAGAATCCTGGCTCCGATAGGGTCCTTAAAAACTTCTGGGGCATGTTTGAGCATGCCTTTTAACATTGGCAGGGTGTGCGTGGACTTTTGCGAGGGTGCAAAGGTCTCAAGTAAAAAATCTTCCTCTAAGGGATCAGAATGTAACTGTACCCCGTGGTATTGGGCAGCCCTATTGATTAGTTGCGCAAACCCAATATTGTCATCTGGTGGTGATGGCCTAGATGGATAGAGGTCCGGGTCATTATGTGGGTCGGGATCTGTGTTGTAGTCATCCCAAGGGTCTACGTCGTGTGGGATGGTATGTGCATCATCATCCCCATGTGGATCTATATTCCCACCCCTATCGGTATGATCATCCTCAGTATCTGTGTTTGAGGTGAAAAAGTATGTTGTGGGGAGTGTGGTGGAGAAATTAGAAGATTTGGATCAGCTGGAGGAGAAGGAGGTGGGGAGGTGTTAGTACTCATCTCCCTTCGTTTCAAGGGTATTTCAGATTTCTCTCAAGAGTCCAGTTTCCTCTTTTTTGGAGGCTTGGCGACGACTTTGCCAGTCTCTGGGTCAATAAAAAGAGTTTTTGTTTTGGATCCGAAAAATCAGGTACAGGTTGTGTGGGTAAAATGTCTTTTTTCGGTGCCGAAGATTTTGGGTCAGAATGTTCTTTGGACCGAGTCTCTGAGGCTTTCTGTGGGGTCTTGGACTCCTTAGGTTTTGTTCTAGGAGTTAGTGGCTCCGAGACTTTTTTCGGCTCAGACGATTTTTTGGGTTCCGAAACCGTTTTCGGCTCCGAAGATTTTTTTGGTTCCGAATATTTGTCCTTGGTATGTTTCGACGCCGAGGGCTTCGGCATCGAGGCGGTCTTTGGCGTTGACGAAGAAGGGCGTGGCACATCTTTGGTCTGGTGCTTCGGTGCCGAAGGTGACTTTTCGGCACCGGAATGGGGTTGGCTCGACCCGAGCCAGAAGGCTCATCTTTAGGTTTCATAGCCAGGCCCGAGGGCGGGGCGTCTGAGATATGTTGCCGGTGTCGACCCGAGGGCGAGGGTGTTACCGGAGCCTTAGGTTTGTTTTTTGGGAGAGGGGTTTTGGTACTCACGGACCGCTGAGCCGGGGTGTGTCTCTCCTCTTCAACGTCGGAGTCATCGGCCTCGGAGACGGAGATGTCTTCTTCATCACCTTGTTGCTCCGGCTGGACATTGGGATCTGCTCCGAAGATGTCCGGAATCGAGCTGCTTCCGCAAGACATTTCGTTACGTCGAGCCCGACGATCACGGATGGTTTTCTTCGACCTGAACGATGCACAGGCCTTGCAGTTCTTGTCTTCGTGCTCCGGGGAGAGGCAGAGATTACAAACCTTGTGCAAGTCCGTGCGTCTGAACTTAGCACCACACCCGGGGCATTTTTTGAAAGGAGTCCTTTCCATTGACTACAGGCGTGGTCGGCGCGGATAGGCCCAACGGCCCATGTCGAAGATCGAGGTTGAGGAGTTTGTTTTAAAGATGCACGTCGAAAGGGAAACGCGATCAAGACAATACCGTCGAGTGGAGAGGAATTGCATGTCGAAGGGGGGTTCGAAACCGACACCGACCCGGAGCGCAGCAAATCACATCCGAACCCGATGGCGGAAAAAAACAATCTGGAGATGGAGTCGATGCCCATGCGCACTATCGTCCTAAGGAGGAGTCACCTACCTCGTGACTACAAAGACTTCTTCCAAGACAAAAACAAAGTGCAAACATCCGAGCCCAACACCAGATGGCGATCTATGCACAAGTATACGATCTACAGCTCATATGCCTCGAACATTAATTTTCCACAAGAAGAATGTTTTCCTAATGGAGAAAATCTACGTGCGCATATTATATATTTTCTCATGAGACAATGTAATTCACAAAACTTCTCCTGGAATAGGCCTGGTAGGGTATGACTTTCCATTGCTTTCAGGCATACTTCTGAAAACTGCTTTGAATTACAGAAATGCATAAATCTACACCCATATAAAGTCATAGACGTGCAGCTGCAGATTTACAACTTCCTTTTAGAATGGGGCCCATTGTACATAAAAGTACGTCAAGTGGAAGCCCTGAGAATTTGCTTCGATTCCAGTTGTCGTGGACCAATTCTGTACAATCCTGCTCTAGACCACTGAGGCTCCCAGATCCTTTTACTTCACTCACGTCCCCTCCCCGATCCACTGTTCAATAATAGATGCATCTTCTAACATCCTTTCTCCCTGCAGTCTATGAGACGTGGTGTGGAAGCGCGTCTACCCCAACCACTGAAATGTACCTGTATTTCACCCCCACACACACTTTCTGAAACAGTATGGCGTTTAACTTACTTTCTACTGACAAAGGTACTACAAAAGTTCTCTTCCATCCAAGCACGCAAGCTGTTTAATTCACATCCATGACATTACAGTCTATCCTCCCAACTGGTGACTGTGCTCAAGAGATATTGTAGGTCCTTATATGCTTTTATGAGGACCGCCTGACGTTTTTTACTTTGTTATATAGCTTAACCAGGCTAAACAGTGCAACTACAAATGATAACTAGTTATTGCCACACCAAACAAGTAACTCCCGCCTTCTCTGGCACACCATGCTTTACTTACCTCGGTGTCGGTTGGTGGTTTTGTCAAACATGAGCATTGCATCGTCCACCTGCCAGAGAAACAAAAACATTGAAAGATTCAGAACCTGTCTACAGATAAAAGTCCACTTCATATCTTAGCCATGTAATACAAGGGACCCCCAGTCAGCTTTATGCACCACTGTCATTGCCCTGCCTCACAGGCTTATGTCGCACTCCTCTTCTATTAAAGATCTTGACTGCTCCATTTGCAAATGAGAGGGCCAGAATCCCTTTCAGGCTTACCCTGTATAACAAGGTGAGAGCCAGAGGACTCTTTGGCAGAGAGCATAGTAACTGATTACATTGTGCTACTGTCTCGGAGTTCTGTTCTCTATCGAAAGGGAGGGGCTTAGAGCCAAACTCCATCCATTTGTGTGCCGACTATGAAAGTCACTGGTGCATCTGCACCTCTGTATGAACAAAACGCAACTAACTGAATGAACAAACATCTTAAACCCAGCACAGGCCCAATCAAGGTAATACGCACACAGTCTCTGTCATTCAACCCCATGCTTAGCTCAGCCAATGTACATACCAGAGACCCAACATTCAACATCACCCACCCATGCTCTGCATTTTTTAACTAATATTCCTACCCTCTGTTTAATTTACCATATATCTGATTGGTCTCCCCTGAAACCTACCCCCTCAGATCTTACTACACCACTCTAAATCTGATTATTCTTTTCTGTTTCACGCACCTTAGGTCTGAATATCCTACCCTCCGTTTCACCCACCCTGGGTGTCATTATTCTATTCTCGGTAACACCCAACCTAGACCTGATTATATTACACTCTGTTTCACTCAACCTAAATCTGAATTTTCTACCCTCTGTTCCACCCACCCTATATCGGATTATTCTATTCTCTGCTTCGCCAACCCTACTTCTGATTATTCTACCCGTTTCACGCAGAGTCCATGAAACCTTTCCGCTGCACATTCCCAAGCCACCATCTCTCAGGCGTGCGACATAAGCATCCCAACCTTCCAGATTAACCCACTACACACTTATAATTCTATCCTTTTTGCGCACTATCAACCCTAGACTGTTATTTTCACCGACAACCACCCACCGCCTGCAACTTTACTTTTCGTTGTTCTCACACTAAACACTGCAAGCTCACCGTTACAGATGCCAGGGCTTCATTTTCACCATTAGACCTCAACGCCTACCAAGAAATCCAGAGGCTTCGCAACTGCAGTTGGCTCCTGCCTGACCTCACTTTCAGCCAGTAGTTGTGCCACAGCAGTCCCACCCCAGTGTACGACACTGCCCAAGTCCTATCCCCTAATCTTCTGTCCACCACTGATATTGCACCTTCTATCTGGGGGGCTCACATGAGACACATTAAACTCGCCTCCCAATCGCAATATTTTTTAAAAGACACATGAACATTTACTCATGAAGCAAACTCCATCTCCCATAACTTTGGATGCATTGTAACTGCTTGGCTGCTCTAGCCGTTTGAACCAGTGTGTGTTTTGGGTGCATCAGTATGGAACCCTATGCATGGATCAACTGGATAATTAAACCTGCCCTTTTAAAATCGCTGATATGTATATTGGCTGTATTCAAGTTTCTGTATGAACGCCCATGTGTGTATCCTTGTGTTACTCATGGTGCTAAATGCTTTGGCTCTCTTTAGTTGTGTCTAGGTAGCACCGATTAATAACTGTTAAATAAATAAAATCCATTGGGAAAAACAGTCTTTTGCCCCACAGAAGGAGCAACAGTCACAGGTACTGGCAGGAACAGATCAATCTTCAGACATTGCACCAACCACGGACCGAAGCACTACTTAGACAGGCGCCTTCCTTCCAAAGCTGCTAATTTACTCCGTGTAAAATATTCTACCGTTTTTTTTCTACTACCTTCCAACCCCTAGACCTCCCCTACCCCCGGGGAAACTTGCTCTTCACAACTCCTCCTCCTCCATCTCCCCAACCCCCTCTTCACTTAATAAAGCTTGAATGTTGCTATGGCACCCTTTCTCCGAGTCTCTTACCTCCCTCTGGGAGAGCGCAAAGCAGTTACAAAAACTTTTGTTAGGTCCTGAAGAGATGTGTGTCGGTGGGAGGTGGTGTTGGGGGATGTGGCAGAGAGGGGGAGATTGGAGGCGAGGGGAAAGATTTTTATGTGCAGTGCTCTATCCCTTTGTGTGTGCATACATCTGTATTTGTATATCCGTGTGTGTTCTGAATTTAAAACCTAACATTTGATGCCAAGTAAGGGGCGCCAGGCCTAACCTGTACATATCCCAGATGGGCCAGTCCTGATTTTCAAGCTTAGAACAGACAGTTTTCTCGCTTTGGTTTGCTCTTTCTCTCCTAAAAGACAACTCCGTGCCGTGCATTTCAATAAGGAACCCGAGGATGCTTATTCGAGTGGCCAGAAACCCTCCATTCTCAGCCTTCTAATCTTTGGAGCAATGCACATCTCTCAGTCTACCAGGCGCATAGATTGTAGCCTGGTCACCGACGTCACCCTGGCTTTCTCAATACGGTTTGTTACTCAATACTAGTGCTTCTTTTGATTTCTGTAATGAAAGGTTCAACATCCCGAGGATGCTGGACCACACACGGCACTGTATGATGAGAGTCCTGATATGTTATTAAATATGCTAGTAGGAAAGTTCATTTGACCTATTTATGGCGGCAATCATTTGATTATATTTAGGGTTATATTACTATATGGTTTGAATTTGAACTTGTGTATATGTAAATGCAACTTTAAGTTTTGTGTTATATATTAAAAAAGCAATGAGGTTTAACTTGGAACTACTGTTTTCTTGTTTAAAAATAAGAACTTTTTAAATAGACTTTTTTGCCTCCGTTGTGACCATTTCTAAGTGCTGTAAATGTATGATATTAATACAGCCTAATTGTACTGGATTTTCCGACTTGATTAGTATGAACTGCTGAGTTGGGCTTGACAGATGTGAACACGTGACAAGCAGGTCACAGAAGATGTCACTGGTGAAAGATTATTCTCTGAGCCATCCTGACAGCATTCAAGATTTTTTTTAAAACACACATCTGTATTACAGACTCCAACTCAACTAAAACTCTTCCATTTAAACAGCGCTCGCTTCTAATGCACAAGTTACTAACTTGTGTAACGATATATCTGTAAGAGACAGTAGTTAGTGACAGATTCCTTACCTTAGAATATCCCCAGGCGTCAGGCTGGATCCGGAAAAGTTTTTTGCGTAGCAGTACCCTTGCGCGTCGGTAGGCGGCGTCGTGCGGCTCCGCGTCCGTCGTCGGCGTCGTGATCGCCGGGATGACGTCGCGGGCAGTACTTAGGCGCCGCCCCTGCGCGCTGGCGTCAGTTCTGTACACGACTTTCCGCGCCAGGAACGCAGAGCCATGCAAGAAGCTGACATAGGTGTCTGAAAAATACTAGGGCCCTGAAAGGGATGTCCTTAACCCTAGAAATCAGTTCGCAGAACGGGGAGGATGGGTGGGCGGTAAGGAATCTGTCACTAACTACTGTCTCTTACAGATATATCGTTACACAAGTTAGTAACTTGTGCATCTGAAAGAGACACGTTAGTGACAGATTCCTTACCTTAGAATAGATACCCCAGCAATACCAGCCCCGGTGGTGGGTCTGCGAACAAAGATCAGACAAGGAAGTCCTGGAGGACAGAACGGCCAAAGAAGCCGTCCCTCCGGACCTGACTGTCAAGGCAGTAATGCTTTGTAAACGTGTGCAGCGAGGCCCACGTAGCTGCCTGACAGATAACCGGCAGCGGAACACCGCGGCCCAAGGCCGTGGTAGCAGCCGTTGCCCTGGTGGAATGGGCACGCAGCCCAACAGGAGGCTCCTTTTTAGCCAAAGAATAGCAGGTCTTGATGCACAAGGTAACCCAGCGGGAGATGGTCCTCTTGTGCACCGCCCGACCTTTTTGGCGCCCACGTAGCCAATAAAGAGCTGGTCATCCACCCGGAAGTGTTTTGTGCGGTCAATATAGAAGGAGAGCGCACGTTTTGGGTCCAGACGGTGGAGCCTCTCTTCCTCTCTGGAAGGATGCGGAGGCGGAAAGAAGGTGGGCAAAGTGATGGTCTGCCCAATGTGGAAAGCAGTAACCACCTTTGGCAAGAAGGACGGACGCGTCCGAAGAACAACCTTGTCTGGATGAACAGACAGAAAGGGAGGTTTGCAAGATAGAGCCTGGAGCTCACTCACCCGCCGAGCGGAGGTGATGGCCACCAGAAAGGCTGTCTTCAGAGTCAGAAGACGAAGAGGACAGTTATGTAGAGGCTCAAAGGGAGCGCACATTAAAAGGTAAGAACCAAGTTTAAGTCCCACTGAGGCATCACAAACGGAACAGGAGGGAAGAGGTGAGTAATGCCTTTTAAGAACCTGTTAACAACAGGGGACTTGAAAAGGGAGGGCTGATCAGGGAGCCTGAGGAAGGCCGAGATAGCACAAAGATAACCCTTGATGGTACCCAGGGCAGAACCCTGTTGGGCCAGAGAGAGAAGGAACAGAAGGACCTCAGAAAGAGGGGCAGAAAGGGGATCCACAGCCTTTGCTGTGCACCATGCCACAAATTTGTTCCACCTGCAGGCGTATACCACCTTAGTGGAGGGACGCCTGGCTGCCAGAATCACATCACAAACTTCGGGAGGCAAGTCGAAAGGAATCAACTGCCGCCGCTCAATCTCCACGCAAGCAGGTGTAGACTGGACAGGTTCGGGTGGAGGACCGTCCCCTGCTGCTGCGACAGAAGATCCTCCCGAAGAGGCAGACGGATCGGGGGATCTACGCTCATATTGAGTAGCTCGGGATACCAAACTCTTCGAGCCCAGTCCGGAGCCACAAGAATGACTTGGGCCCGGTCGTGCCGAATCTTCTTCAACACTCTGGGTAGAAGTGGTATAGGCGGAAAGGCGTACAATAGACCGCAACTCCACTCGTGACGAAAGCGTCGCCGGCGAGTGCCGCCTTGGAAATTCCAACGCGCAGAACTGATGACATTGCGCGTTCTCTTCGATGGCGAATAGATCTAACCAAGGCTCTCCCCACTGTAGAAAGAGTCCTTGCGCCACTTCCGAGTGAAGACGCCATTCGTGATCCATCATGCACCTGCGGCTGAGGTTCGTCCGCCCTGGCGTTCAGGGAACCTGCCAGGTGTTGAACCACCAGGAACATGCCCTGGTGTTCCAGCCATGTCCAGAGGCGCAGAGCCTCCTGACAAAGGGTCCACGACCCCACCCCGCCTTGTTTGTTGCAGTACCACATGGCAGTGGTGTTGTCTGTGAACACCTGCACTACCTTCCCTTTGACAGAGGGAAGGAATGCCTTGAGTGCAAGTCGGATCGCCCGGAGCTCCAGAAGGTTGATATGGAGCCGGGACTCCGCCCGGAGACCAGAGGCCTCTGATCTCCGCCTCTCCCATGTGACCGCCCCATCCCAGAAGGGACGCGTCCGTCACAACTGTGTGCTCTGGCTGGGGAAGGGAGAGGGATCTGCCCATGACCCATTGCCGGTTCGAGAGCCACCACTGCAACTGTTTTGCAGTCCCCTCCGAGATCTGGACGTGATCGGACAGGTCGCCCTGGTGCTGCGCCCACTGGAACTTCAGGTCCCACTGCAGAGCCCGCATATGCCATCTGGCATGAGTGACCAGCAGGATGCAGGAGGCCATGAGGCCCAGCAGCCTCAGGGTCATCCGTGCCGAAACCCAGGATAAGGGCTGAAAGATCGGAATCATAGCCTGAATATCCCGGACTCGCCGTTCGGGAGGATAGGCCCGAAACTGCGTCGTGTCCAGAACTGCTCCGATGAAAAGGAGCTGTGGAGAAGGAATCAGATGCGACTTTGGCACATTGATGGAGAACCCCAGCGAGTGCAGGAGTTCGGCCGTAGTCTGGAGGTGGGAGACAACTGCCTGGGGCGAGCCCGCCTTCAGCAGCCAGTCGTCGAGGTAGGGGAAGACTGAAACCCCTGCCCGGCGCAGATGAGCTGCGACCACCGCCATCACTTTCGTGAACACCCGAGGGGCACTGGTAAGGCCAAAGGGAGCACGGTGAACTGAAAATGCTCGAGGCCTACCGTGAACCGAAGGTAACGCCGGTGGGCCGGCAGGGCGAGGATGTGGAAATAGGCGTCCTGCAAGTCCAACGCTACCAACCAGTCTCCGGGGTCGAGGGCAGTCAAGACCTGAGCTAGGGTGAGCATCTTGAACTTCTCCTTCCGGAGGAAGCGATTGGCGTTCCGGAGGTCCAAGATAGGACGCATGTCCTCCTTGTCCTTTTGGGCACCAGAAAGTAGTGGGAGTAGCAACCACGCCCTACTTCTGGGGTCGGAACATGCTCGATGGCCCTCTTGGCCAAGAGGGCCGTGACTTCCTTCTGTAGAAGCACCAAGTGATCCCCTGACATGCGGTGGAATTGAGGTGGCATGGCTGGGGGTGGTCTCGAAGGGGAGGGAGTAGCCCCTTCGGACAATGTCCAAGACCCACTTGTCCGAGGTGATGGGACGCCAGTGGTGAAGGTGATGGCGGACCCTGCCCCCGACTGGCGTGCTGTGCACCTGAAAGGAGGGACTAGGAGGGCTTGGAGGCCGCGGACGGGTTGGAGGTGGTGGCCTGACCCGCACGCTGGTTGCCCGAACCGCCACGGCGGTATCCACGTCCTCGGCCACGCGAAGGCGCTTGCTGCGCGGGCCGTTGGCCGGGCTGTGGGCGTGACTGGGCGCCCCTTCCGTGGCCACGAAAGGGGCGAAAAGCAGACGTTTGCGTAGGGCGCACAACAGCAAGGCCCAGGGACTTAGCAGTAGCCCGTGAATCCTTGAAACGCTCCAGCGCATGGTCCGCCTTTGAACCAAAGAGACCGACTCCATCAAAGGGCATGTCCATGAGAGTATTCTGGACATCCCCTGAAAAACCAGTGGTTCTCAGCCAGGCGTGGCGGCGCAGCGCCACCGTCGTTGCAAGCGATCTGCCCAGCGAGTCGGCGGTATCAAGGCCACAGCGGATGGTATACTTAGCCGCATCACGCCCTTCCGCAATAGCGCGGGTAAGCAGTGTCTGGACCTCCTCAGAACACTGCGGCAAAACATCAGCCACCGAATCCCACAGGGAGTGGGTGTATCGGCCCAAGAGGCAAGCGGTATTAACAGACCGCAAGCCAGCACTGGAGGAAGAGAAAGCCTTCTTCCCAAAGTGATCCAGGCGCTTGGATTCCCTATCCGGAGGGCGGTAGGGAAGGCTGTTTGGGAGGCAGAGGCTTGGACAACCAAGCTCTCAGGGGTGGGGTGTTGGGAGAGAAACAGGGGGTCGCCCGGAGCCGGGCGATGGCGTCGGGCCACGTTCCTATCCACAGGAGCCCCTGTGGTGGGTTTGGACCAGGCACCCAAAGAACGTCAGTGAGTGCATCGTTGAACGGCAGCACAGGCTCCGAAGAGGAGGCCGCCGGCTGAAGCACTTCAGTCAGGAGGTTAGTCCTGACGGCCACTGTAGGCAACTGGAGATTTAAGGCTCCAGCAGCTCTACGCAACACCGTTGCAAAATTAGCCCCCTCCTCCGTTGCCACGGGAGGAGACAGCATGCCAGAGTCGGGGAGGTATCCAGCCCACTGGCATCCCCAAGTTCCTCAACCCAGTCCGGGTCAAACTCGCACTGTTGTGTGAGAGGGTCGTCAGACCCCTCCCAGCTCTCCTGGTCCTCCTCAGGTTGAAAAGATGGAGGAGGAGGGACATAAGGGACCCAAGGCCTCATCGGGCGCCGGAACCGGCGTCGGGCGGCGCCGGTCCGGCTCCATGTCCGGACCCGGGGAGAACCGGGGAGCGACGCCGCCCGGAGCCCCGGACGGCGTCGGAAGCGGCACCGGGGACATCGGCGTCGGCGGAGGCGTGGTTAGGTCAACCGGCGTCGATGGAGGTTGCGGCACCACCGGAACCGGGGTCGAGGCCGGGGCCGGAGCCGAGGCCGGGGCGAAGGCTGGTGGGACAGGCGACGCCGGGACCGGAGTCGGCGGCGGCGCCGGAGCAACCCTATCTGGGCCCGCGGGGCCCGAAGGCGCACGGAGGGACCTTGAGGCCCGAAGAGGCGGGCCATGGCCGACAGGAATTTCTGTACTTCGGCCGGAGTCGCCCCGAACCCGGGAAGGACGGGTAATGCGGGGGCAACTCGACAGGCACGTCCGGGGCCGCGGGGCGGGGCGGTGCCGACAGGGACCTCAGCCGAGTCGCGCGACCGGCGGCGAAGTCTTAGAGCGATGACGCCGCTTAGACTTCTTGTGCTTCGACTTACCGGAGGAGCGCGAAGACTTGGATTCCGGCGAACGGCGGGGACTCCGCGTCCGGCCCCTCGACCTCTCCCGGGACCGGGGCTTGCTGCGGCGCGGAGCCGACTGCCGGACTTCAAGGAGCTTTCGAGACCGCTCTCGCAAAGCCTTCGGATGAAGTTTCCGGCAGTCAGGGCACGACTTCGTGTCGTGGCCTCGGCCGAGCAGAAGAGACACTCGAGGTGGGGGTCCGTGATGGACATCATACGACCACATACCTCGCAGGGCTTAAAGCCGGGCATCCCTACGACACCTTAGGAGTCGTGAAGACTCGTTGAAGAGAACAGTGAAAAATTTCACAAAAGATAGTCAAAAAGTGACTAGGGCACTGCTCTTCCCGGATCTGCGCTTACTGGCGCGGAAAAGAAGAACTGACGTCAGCGCGC
Organism: Calotriton arnoldi; assembly: GCA_963921515.1. Taxonomy (NCBI): domain Eukaryota; kingdom Metazoa; phylum Chordata; class Amphibia; order Caudata; family Salamandridae; genus Calotriton; species Calotriton arnoldi. The sequence continues at coordinate 1,874,102 of CAWUFW010001064.1, forward strand.
AGGGCGGCGTCTAAGTACTGCCCGCGACGTCATCCCGGCGATCACGACGCCGACGACGGACGCGGAGCCGCACGGCGCCGCCTACCGGCGCGCAAGGGTACTGCTACGCAAAAACTTTCCGGATCCAGCCTGACGCCTGGGGATATTCTAAGGTAAGGAATCTGTCACTAACGTGTCTCTTTCAGATGTGCATTTCCCCCCCTCTTCATTCTTCTCATGTACATATATGAAAATTTTTAGCTTCCACTGAGAGGGCTACACAATTTAAATTATTCACTATTTTTGTACATCATCTCACAGTTGCCTTCGCCAATTTGCTATCCTTTTGGAGAGGTTACCTACATGCCTCGACTATGGAGGCCTTACTTGTGGCATGCATAGTTTTTACCTTATGTACTTTACTTGAGCGGTTTGATAAAGTGCTAATATCCCGTAAATGTCATCGCCGATATCAGGTGAGGAAGAAGGTAGCATTATTCAAGCCAAGTGAGAGAATCAAAATATTATGCATGCACACAGGTTATCAGTGAAAATAGGTCAATGGCTTGAGACAAGAGGTAGACGTCATTAATGGGCCCAAGTCATTAGAAGTTATCTTGCATTTGTAGATTTGATGGAAAATACTTTTAAATAAAAGTCCAGTTGGAAATAAAGGTGTGTCTTAGTTGGAGAATTTATTAGAGTGAAAATATGGTTAAAATTAGAAGGCTTTATGGAGGGCTGAGGAGGTCATATTGTGACACGAGGACCTCCATAAAATGGTGATACACCTGCCTCGCTAAACTTGTGGTTCCCCTGCCTCCTAGAGAGAATCGCTGATTAACTGCAGGTACAGCCTCTGCCGGTCATCAACCAAAGGCAGAGGTCCATCCACCACAGGATTGCAGTTTTACATCATTTAGAGCAGATCTTCAAATCCCTTGACTATCATGGCTGATGCCTTTTCTTTTTCAGAAACAAGCCCTCACTTTGAGGTCGTTCCCAAAAGACAAAAAAAAAAATGTCCAGCAGGCCAAAAAAACATGGCGATCTGCACAGAATGCATTTTCGGCAACAACGGCCTGCCACAAAGCCAGGAACAATACAGCAGACTCAATTCCGCCAATCAGGGTCTAACTAGTGTCTAGATCAGATCTGACAGGATGTAGGATGAGCTGAAAAGATAAAGGTTTCTGAATTATTCTGAATCTTATTAACTTTTCTCTTCATATCTTAAGAAAATGGGTTGAGTTCCTTCTGTCAAGATTTCACACTAATATTGCAATAAAAGCAGTAGTAATAACAATGCAAATGCTCACAGTGGAACACCTACTCATGACTTTCAAGGACTCCAAGCAGCTCTGAATAATGTCGTACATTCAAGGAGTGTGACCAGAACCGAGTACATGCCTTCCCTCAAAAATGTTGAATCAGGTGAATTTGGCCTCACTTCAGGCTTTTCAATATGATGCAGATTACATTCTTAAAGAATAACTGTGCTCCAATGTTGGCCAATACCACACATCTATTTGATAGTACTTCTTGCTTCATCGTTAACTATCCTGTGCCCCTTTACCAAAAAGGGCTGCTAGTTTATTAATGGAAAGATAACCTCCCAGTTTCTGCTGCTTTATATCTCTCTCTAAGTACCCCAATGTTTTTTCTCCTGTCCTCAGGACAGGGTCGTGTTCTTCACCTACTTATCCCTTTAAGTCCTACCAAAAGCTGTCTCTTCTTTGATGAGCTGTAATAGGGAACACTCATTCAAAAAATGGTATTCCTCCCACATGCATAGCCTTATCAGGACCCATAGAGGCACTACTAAGGTACCAGAAGTTGGAAGATTAAAAACAAATTAGAAAAAAAACTACAAAGTAATCTCGGAGGCAGGCAGCCCTTCACATGGGGTCTAACATAGGGGAGGTCCTCAACTCTTCTCCATTGCTCATGTCGTTCAGAAGCACACATTAAATAAACGCTTGTCGGTAAAGATGACAGCGATACCCAGCTTGAGGGAACCTGGCCACTGGAAGGCTAGGATAATCAAGAAACTTAAAGGACCAATTTTCCCTCCACAGTGACCTATGACATTGTAGACACAGGTTCAGGGAAGGTCATGCAAGTGGGGTGACGTAATTTTATAGTGAGTTCTCCCGTTTAAAACCTTAACTCCTACCCTGTGTTTCTGAGCCAAATAATTTTCTATGAATGATTTTTTATTTTATTTTCTTTTTATTAGGATGCTGATGTGCTGCTAAACATGTTGCTCGGTGTAATGGTTTTTTTCAAAGACTGAACACTTAAATAAATAAACTTGAAACAATATGTTATTGCTGGGTTGAACCGAGGATGCCACAAACTAGATAAAGACCACTTTTCCAACTATTATAAAATACAGCCTGTTTCTTCCAGCCCCTCTGATTTAGCAAACCTTCTCTGCCATGTATTTTATCAGTGCACTGAAGCACGTAATCTAATACAGTTCCATTTTAAATTTCACTTTCTCAGTCACTAACAGGAAATTGCATAGATTTTCAACAAAGCCAAATATGTAACCCCTGTTTGGGATTTGTCTCGTCACTGTGATATGATTGAGAGGCATCAGGTCCACTCCTCCAGAGCCGGATACTGACTTCATTTACAGGATACCCAAGATAAATATTCAGGAGATAAACTTACAAAGAATGTGTCTAAATAGAATTCACTCTTATATAGTCGGTGGTGGCTACCCAGTAAAACTGAGCTGTTCGCGCCCCATGAGAGTAGAAGTTCGACAACTCACTATTTTAGTGTTATGTGGAGTCCAAAAAGTAAAACAAGAATATGCAACAAAAATAAAAAGGAAAAAAAGACAATATGCCAACACCTAAGCATCGCTGCTATATGCATGCAATAAAAAAAAAAATCAGTCAATTCAGTGATGTGACTATTTTACTAATGTTTTTCTTTTCTTTGTTTTCTAATAAGATGCCTTCCAGGTGTTAAGGCATTTTTAAATTACCATTTATTTAGTTATTATTATTGTTTGTAACCGAGACAAGTACAAATCACAACCTAACCAAGCACTCAAATCTCAGGCAGCTACAATGTTACGTAACCACTTTATAACAGCAATTTAAAAAGACAACAGAAAATAAATTCCCATCTAAATGGGAAGCCAATGAACAGGGCAAAATAAATAATTGGTATTTAATGATAAAATAAAAAATAAATGAAAAAGCGCACTTTGAGCCAGCTTTGTCACTAAAGAGAAAGGAACTATTTTTAGGCACACATGAACAATGTGCACAGGCATTGTGCAGTCATACAAAGTGAAGGGAGCCAATGGATAAAGTGGGCTTACCCGCTGCCGCAGGCTGTGGTGGGTGGAAGCAAAATGTGAATGACAATTTAACCGATCAATGGCTGAAGCCTGCTGACCAAAAGCTCCCTGTATGTATGTATATTATGAATTAATTTGTTGAAAAAACAAATGTCAAAAAATGAAAAAACGAAAGCGGCCTCAAAGGCCAAACCTAAAAAGGTGAAAAGCCATCTATTCACTGTACGAAACGTGCCACATATCTGTAATAGCTTGATTTACATTCTGTACATAGTACGGGCATCTAGTGGTTAGGCTCAGTATGGCATCTTGACTTTAAAAAGTTACAAACCAACACCATCAAGCAGGTCTTTCTTATCTTTACCACACAACAGTAGAATTAAATCGTTTCTATAACCAAAATAACTGAGGGAAGAAAGGATGAAGACAGAGATACATCTCCTACTTTCTCTGAAAGGAGTTTTCTTGCCCAAGAAAATGAGATGAAGGCACCGTGCAGGAAGAAGATCAGAACAAGATTTAAATGTTTGTTTTGCAGAAAGCGAGTCAGTGGAAGAATACAGTAAATAAGGGTTGGGCAATGGGAGGGACGAACTCAAGCTGGACAGGCTAAAGTAAATAAAGCCATCAAGTAGAATGCCAGAAAATGTGAGTTACAAACCACAAAGCCTATGGTAAGCAATGGACGGAATGCATTCCTAGGTCAACTTTCTGAATGTCCCCAAGATGACTTTAGCAAACCAGATAGCTGTGCTGTCTGGTAGGCTGCGACCTAAAAATTACTTTCTTGCCATGTTATGTTATTGTTTTTTAGCGAGCGTGCAGCTTTTTGCAATATTAGAAACCGATAACATGGCATAACCTGGCGGCATTCCAAATGCCTCAACTATAAGGCTATACTCCACAACTCTATGCTAAGAGTATGAACACTTTGAAAAAATTTCTAATATTGGGTCATATTTATCACTCTCACTTAGTGGGAGTGTATTCCACACCTTTGTGACCTGAACCAAGAATGCTCTACATCAGTTCATGGGCTGCAGATCAAAGTCATCTTGTCAGAAAATAATTATTCACTTTTCTGTGACGAGAGACTAGGCCTTTTCTCTCTTTGGCTCTGGGAACAATGTATGGTACCCTAAACAGAATCTTTTATCGAACAGACCACGAGTGAAGAGTCCTCAGCAGCAGGAAATCATGGGCCGTCTGGTCCCAGAATAACAGTGAGCGGATTGCTGCATTCTGTAATCTGCAGGCAATTTAACAGATATTTAGGGCTATATAGATATATTTCATCTGAGTTTCCAATCTGGAGCATACCATGGGTATCATTGCTTGAATTTTGCATTAGAAACTAAGAAGAGGAAGATATTGTTCTTAGTTTGAAGAATCCAGGTGTGACAATACTTGGTGGGACACTACAGGTTCCATTTGGGAGCCCAGGATCTTTACCTATTTCTCTATATCAGGACACAAGCCCAGAGCATGTGAATACATTTCTGGACATTCATGTTTCTGCCTCTCCTTCCTTGGCCTCGTGTATCTTCATCATAAGACAGTTTTATCCCAAGAATGTTCTTTCTGGTTGGCTATATATTATCTTTATAGGATGACGTGCAAACGTTCTAAAGCCATTGAAGTAGTCAAATGGTACATGTATTAAAAAAGAGAAGAATAGAGCTAATCTCTGACACATATCACTTTTTGACATCTTGAAAGTGAAAAAAATGTTGCATGCGCAATTGTTTTGGTTCTGCACTGTAAGAATGATTAAATCCAGTTAGGTATACTTCCTCTACACCCCCTTCAACTAAACTGTTGGTGATGATTCCAAGGTCAACATTGTCAAATACAGTTTATAGCCCTGATTAAATCAGGGTTCCAATATTGCCTCCATCGGCCTCCTAATCAAACTCATCCAAAATAAACATATTTATAGACTCTGTGGTATGAAAAAGTCTAAAACCTAACGTCTCATCCACTAAAATGTTGTTCTGCAAAAAAATAATAATAATTGTTAAAAAAAGGTTGAAGGTGGTCCACAACAACTTGTACCAACAAATTGCCAGTAGAGGGCAAGTTAGAAACAGATCGAAAGCTGGCCAATTATGTGGGTCAACCTAAGCATTCTTTAACAGGTGACAAACCAAGGTCTCCTCAGACTTTACTGACACTACCTCCTCCTAACAGAAATTCAATAACTGTTTCTCTTAGTAGCTCAACGATGATGAACTAGCTAGATAAATGAATAATGTTTGGAAATATACTATGGTGGGAGGATGAGTACTTGCTCTTTTGCCGATATTTAAAATTGGTCTCTTGTTATAAGATGGAAAGAGTTTAATGTCATAAATGGAGCTATCTTGCATTCTTCTATCTAGAGGATGGTAGTTCCTTCAAAGGCTATATTGAGTTATCTTTCCTCATAATTTTCACATAGATTTTATCAATCTTAGAATGTTGCAGCTGTATCACAAAGCTCTTGGAAAAAGGGACCTAAGTGGATAAACATCTGTTTGTGCAACTGCTGCAGATATTCCATAATTCCTTCTGACTGGGATATTTCCGTTTTAAAGAGAGCATTTTTTTCCTCCCCTCACCTATCATTTATAGGGGCAAAGAAATTTCAAGACAGCAAGTCTACTTTCCTAGTCGTATTTCTAACGCCATTTTCTCTAAAAATGTTTTGATCAGTTAGGTATTGCTTATTGGAAATTAAAACATGGCTACCCTCAAGTATAGGGAAAGTGGTTTATCTCTGGTGCATTGAGCACAAGAACATTTTGGATATACTTGTAATTCTCTCCCAGTTGGTGTATGTTTTTGCTCTGTGATCTCCTACCTGATTTGTCTCGCTTTAGCTCTTTCATCCAAGATCACTTTTAGGAGCCAGCCGGTGTTCCCACCTTTGCTGTAGTAAGCACCTGTGATTCTTTCAGATCACTCTTTCTTAGCAACTACTTCCTCCTCCCCGATTCGTCTAGTATAGCGATCTCTGCTCTCATGGCTTTTTTTGACCAGGTATTGGCTTCTGGTTCTCTGAGTTTAGCTGCATCTGCTCTTGTCGTTATTTTTGGCCGGGGATTCATATTTGTACTGTCTCAGTTGAGGTTCTCTGCCTGCGGGACAGAATCTAATAGATTGGCCAAAGTCACCCCACTGTGTGTCGGGATATTGACATATCTGTTCAATGGTTGATTATATGCAATGTATTAATTTGTCATTTTCGGCACTGGGGTAGATCTGTGAATTGTGCTGATGCCCTTGAATGTGGGTGACAGACAACACACATTTTCACTGTTAAATGAGAGAAAAAGAAAAAATGCACGCTTCATACAGACCCTTTTCTGTCCTCTTACTCCCTACACACAATTGATAACTGCTTATCTGCTTATTACCAGGCAGTGCTAGTTATTCAATCCTAACCCACCACTCACCTCCTACATCTAGCTCTGACATCCCCCACAGCTCACTCCACTTCCCACCCACTAATCCTGTCCAAGGCAGGTCAAGCAGGTGGTGAAGACAAATCCAGCTCTCCGTAAGCCAGAGGGTAAGCCGGGTCTGCTGACCCTGCCCTGCTAATGAGCTGGGACCTAATCTTATTATAACAAGGCATCTGTGTTATTAAACAATCAACGTAACAGAGGTAGTGTACAAGTATGAGCAGAAATGGGCACCGACAGTGGAGCTGATGCTGCGCCGAAGGGAAAAGATATTCACTGCTCCAATGTGAACAGGTTCCTCTTGGTCCAAAGTGGAAAGGTTCTTGCTGGTCCAAGATTGAAGAGTCCATGCCAATTTAAAATGTATGGTTATGGCTGGTAAAAAAGGATGGCTCTTTGTCGGTCCAAAGAGCAAACACCCTCACCAGACTAAGTTAGTCAGGTAGCCAGTGGTTCAAGGAAAACAGGTCGTCACTGGTCCAAGCTGGAGGGGTACTCCAATGTCCAAGGTAGACAGGCTGTCATTGGTACAAGATGAATGAGCGTCACAGATCCAAGGTGGAAGGGCCTTTGCCTGTCCAAGATGAAAGAGACAGCTATGGGTGAATGGACCCTTGAAAGCCCACAATGGATGGGCCCAAGGTGACAGCAAGTTACTAATTCAAGGTGGACGGCAATCTCTGGTTGTAGGTGGGTGATCATTACTTGTACGAAGCAGATGGGCTGTTCTTCGCCTATATGTGTTTGTGGGTGGCGGGGTGGAGAGGCAGATCTTACTGTCCTGGGTACAGAGGTGCTGGCTATCACATGATGTAGGGGAGGATCCACGGTCCAACATGCGGACAAGAAGAGGGTATCAAATAAAACAAGTACTGACAAAGCCAATAGGTCGCACCTATGCGATGGCTTTATCAATGTTTTAAGACATGCTGCACATCAGAACGAGCTGCTGAGCAACATGGCTTAAAGTTTAAAAACAAAATAGTAGGGCTGTGATGTGGCCAGCACTGACCGTGTCTTAGTGTTTGGTTTTTTACAAGTAACAAGGACGGGGGCGACGATGGGGGAAGCAACAATAAAAAGACAGGGGAATGGGGTGGATGTATGTGCAAGCAGGGATGGCGTGGAGGGGTGGCAGGACGGAGTGGCAACAACTCGGAGAGGTGGTGGGTGGGAGGGGAAAGAAGCAACACGGGCAAAAAAAGTACCTCAATCAGCGCAAGTAGTGGAGATACACTAATTAAGAAGAATAAATCTGTCCTCAGTCCATGCGCCAGAGACTACACAGGAAGTGATGCCTGTCTAATTAGGAGGCAGCAAAGGAGAAGTGACACTGAAGCCAATGGATGATAAACAATGTGCAGACAAAATATCAGAGAAAAAATATTATGTGGATAAAATATCATGTCAAGAATAACAAATACTGACACGGTAAGTTTCAATAAGTAAGCAAAGTTTTACTATATGTAACTCACATATAAGCACCTTGACAATATATATATCTTCAAGGTAGATAGATGTGGAGTTAAGAATAGTAAATCTATACTGACCTATTTGCACTAACCTTCTTGATATTGTGGTCCTCGATATTTTTTGACACGATATTCTGTCCACCAGACTTATGTTTCTGATATTCTGTCAGTGATCCCCTTCTTGTAAACAATAGTGCCTCGCAAGCGAGAGCACATGCGCTAAGGCAAGGCTCACACAGGCTCGTTCCTAAAAAATGTTGAGATATGTTGTGAGCGATGAATGTCAGAAACAGAAATTGCACAGGTGTCATGGGGCCCGATGTGTGCACCATATCACAGACTCTGAGTTGTGCTCCTGGGATTAGCAGCTTTGGGGATGGTTGTCTGGTGAGTATACATTAGGAAGAAAATGGGGTAAATACAAAGAAGATCATGGCAGACAAGTGTTGCCGGCCCACCTCATCCGCAAAGTCCCTGCAGCATCCCAGGCCCTCTTCAGCTTCCCAACTTTCCTGGGAGGTAGAAGAAAATAATGCAGGAGTGTGAAGGAAAGGGCAAGGAGGTAGGAGTGAGAGAGTAAGGGCAACTCCGAAAACCCTTTTTTCTCCGAATTTACACCACACCACAGATGAGAAGGGGAAGGGAGCATTATCAAGGAGAAGTGCGGGGAGGGAAATAGCGTATAGAGCATTCTGCAGAGGTACAGACCCCTCCATCGCCGCTTGTCACTGCTAGATTAAGTAGTTTTTCTTCTGCGTTACATCACTTCTGTGCATTAAGAGGAGGCTAAGGTTGGCAGATTTGTATAAAAAACTACTCTTGAAATTAATAATTAATTTGCCTACGCGTGTGTCTTCTTGCTCTTTGGTTCGTGGGAACTAAATCTACTCCATGGTTTGTCGTCAGCTTTGCCCTCTTCCCACTGCCTTCCTCCGAACAGGGCTGAAGGCACCTCACAGGGTGTGAACTCTCGAGGGAAGGGCGGTGCACTCTGGTAGGAACAGGCTTGTGCTTTGGGGAGTCGAGTATATTCGCATGTATAGTATGCAGGTATCCACCGCTGGGAGTTCCCCAGAGCAGTCAGGTGATAATTGCTGAGCTTTCATCTGCACAAAGATATTCCGGTTTTATGAAGCAAGAAGGGAGGGCTTTTACTTCCTGAAGAATGGTCCTGGACTTGTATTTCTTTTGCAACCACTGCATTTTGTTAATGATCGAATGGCATTGTGTGATGCAGATCTAACTTCTAGCATAGCAGATTTAGATTTAAAATGTGCTAGATATACAAAATATGGTATATGCTAGAGCTATGTTCGATACAAATTGTGACTTTTTTCACGAAAGTACCAAATAAAGGGTATAGTAGAGATCTATTCTGAACTAAACCAGGCTAATATGTAAACTATCCAAAATGAAAATACCATTAATCTGTTATGTGGCAATCTAGACCATATGTTGCGTGAACTAGAGATTTCAGCACCAGAAAAGGCTCTCACATCTATGATGTACAAATTGTGGCGAGCACTGCCAATCAGTGTTGTCCCAAACAAGGCTTCGCTATTTAGAATGCATTATATTTGTTGTAATCGTAATTACGTTTATATAGCGCTTCCCACCCCTGAAGAGGCGTCGAAGCGCTTTTCCGGCGAGTAGCTTGCTACTCCAGAACCCAAAAGGGATTAGTGGTGAATTAGTATAGGAATATATTAAATTAATTTGAGCGGTGGGCATGTGAGTTTGCTATTTGGACAGGTAATAACTGTTCTTTACAAAGGAAAAAATGATATTTGTTACATAGTGATGGGTACTTGACCAACTATTATTATGTATAGAATCCATTAACCAGGTCATGTTTTGAATGTAACAAATATGCCAGATTGTGCATTTAATTACACAGCTGAATCCACAGTGGAACTCATTTATGAGGTCAAGGTACAATGTATTCACCCATGTACCCTTCCCCGTCTAAGACTAGATTAAAAAGTATCTACAGGTGCTTAAGAGCAACAGCTTTGGGTACTTAGCTTAGAGTGGTGCCATTTTTAGGTCTTGCCTACAAACAGCTTTAGTGATCCTGCATGCCCCATGCAACAATAAAAAAAATTATATATATACGGTCTTTGGGTCAGACCTTTTCAACCACTGGTCTGAAAAACTTCCATTCACATTTGGCTTCCGACCACCACGCATACAGCATGCAACAATGGATCCGCTCACTTCAGCGATTGGCTCTCTCGCACTATGAGTGATGGCATTTTAGCAGTTCACATGTCCACATCCAGCTTAAAAGCAGTACACTTCAGTGCCAGTGTGTGGGCCAAGGTCTCCTTTCATTTCTCATTTTTTATTCATTATTTTTCTTTTAACTTCGATTTCATATGTAACAAAAATGTATAAAGAAAAACCTTAAGCACTTGTCAAATACACAACTACTGGCTTTGCCAATGCTTCTTTGTCTTATGTGGTCTGTGTTTAGTTTTCACCCTCTACCTTTTTCAAAACTTAAAGTCCTATTATAGTGCCATTAAATATGTCTTACAGGACCATACAACATAGAAAACGACCCCAAATCTTTCCCCGTGACTCGTTATCCAGACAGAGAGCCATGTATTTTACTGTCCACTCCTGTCTCACACACCATGACTGAACCACACCTGAGGATAAATGATGTGGTATTTCTGGACAACCCATTGAACTCAGTCTGAGGAGGAGAAAAAGCTGAGTGGGACGATAAGCTGTGGTCTGCAGGTAACCCTGAGGCCGATCGGTGAAAAATAACTTTCTATTTTCCACAGGCCGGTGCCTCGCAGTATAAGAAGTGAAAAATCACAAGTCAGGCATTTAATTTACTTTTCCCCACCCATACCAGATGAGACAAACAGTATTAGGAAATGTGCCTACTTCGGTTCCACGTGCCTATTCGTGCAGCAAGGGCTTAACCCGCTGTGCAGTGTCCTGTGGTTTGTTTGTTCAGCGCTGAGGCCGCAGCAGAGTGCTGTAAAAGGGGTGGTCAGTAAAAGATGGGTACACGTGGGGGACAGAGTGACAGGAGAGAGAAAACATTATGTAACGTCATGCTAATCGCTCGTTTAGTAATCACTAAATTGCATACGGGTGGGCACACAGTGATTGCGGAACCAGCTTGGTCAAAATTCGTTTTAAGAGGATGTCTAATAAGGCGGTGTCTCTGAAGGGCCCGAAGGCCTGGGGTAGAGTCAGCCACGTGAGACGCAACAGGAGGTTTACACAGCCCTGTCCTGCCGTGAAACCTACTGGCCTGTCGGATATTCTCAGTAACTTTGCAGGCAAGGCCGCATCTACGCTTAGCTGTGCACCTACCTACACATGCACATAAAGAAATATCTTAAATTAAAAGCCCGGGCCGCCTGTGACGGGAGCTGAGGGAATGGCGGCGCGCTGGGCAGGCCGCGGCCAGGCCTAAGTCTGACTGGCAGCCTGGACGGGCCGCACGGCTCTGACCTCCTTTGAGGGGGCTCCTTGGGAAGCGCCCCCTGCCAGGCGAGGCCGTTGCTCCTGCTCCTTGTCCCCCCTGCTCTATTCTTCGGCTCCTTTCTTCCCCGGGCCCCGGTTTGGCATGCCAACGCCGATTTAGGCCCGAACAAAAGCGCCTGCCGGTGACGGCTTCTCTTGGGGCCGGTTGTCATGGCAGCCCCGGCCCCAGGGGCCGCCGGCCTCCAATCACAGCTGCTCGAGCGGATTAGCATGAGCTCTAATGCTCTGCGCTGAACTACTCGGGGCACAGACAAAGGCACCCTGCTGAAACAAGTCTCCGCTTCCCAAGGCTGGCTCCCGAAGGGGCCTGGCCGGCCCGGTGCAGGGGACCCGGCCCGCCGCCCGCTCCCTGGCCCGGCCCTGCGCCCTCGACACTCACTCCGCTGCTTCCCATAAAGTTTTCAGTCCGTGGCTAAAAGGCCCCGTGCCTTTCTCATACACTGCGCTTCCCTCCCTCCTGACCACCAGTCCTTCCGCGTCACTGCTTTCTGTGAAGTTTTCAGCTCACTACTCGAAGTGTGTGGAAAGTAGAGGGGTCTTCCATTCCCCTCTGCCCGCAGTCCTGCCCCTTCCCTCCACCCGCGCTCCATTTTATCTATTTATTCACCATTGCAGGCTACCTCACTGCTCCCTGTTTACAGCTCATGACAAAAGGAGAACCTGCCCAACTCCCCTGCTCCACTCTACCCACCACAAACCCTCCCGTCACCCCGCCAGTTTTTTTTATAAAGTTTCAAACCCTTCACACAAAGGACGGCGAGGCCCCCCTCCCTCCCCTCTCTTCTGACCTTCATCTGGTCACCGCTCTGTTTCCTATAAAGGTTTCAGTCCGTGACTCAGCATGTGGAAATATCATGCCCTCTGCGGTCGCTCGTCAGTCCCTTCCCCTACCACCCTCTTCATCTGATGTACTGGCCAGACCCTTCCAAAAGCACACCCCGATATTCGAAACCTCTGTAGCTCCCTGACGCCAACATGCCATCTTCTCTTCCCGCTACCGCCGTCCCTATCTTGTCTGTTCACCATTCCGTGTTACTTCAGTCAGTGCTTCCTAAAGTTTTTGGGAGGTGACCAGTGTAAGTAAAGGAGAACTCCACCTCCAGTCCCCCCTCCCTACCCTGGCACCTCACCGCCTTCTAAAGTTTTCAATGTGTGACTTTAAGAGGAATCTACCTCCTTCTCCCCACTCCACTTAACCACTCTCCTGCTAAACTTCCACGCGACGTCACTGCTTCCTAAAGTTTCAAGCACGTGACAAATTGTAGGGGAAAAGATAACATTCCTCATCCCTTCTCCTTTCCGATACCCTTTCCACCTTCCAGTATCCCTTCCACACTACCTCACTGCTCCTTAAAGCTTCCGGCACCTGACAAAATGCAGGGAAATGGAACTTTCCAGCCCATCGCCCCTTCTCCCCAGTTTTACCCTTCCCACTCTCTTATTACCTCCCCAGGCTACCTCTCTGCTCCCTAAAGTTTCATGCACACGACAAAGTGTAGGGCAAGGAGAACCTGCCCGCCTCTCCATCCCTTCTCCTCCACTCTACTCTTACCACCCTCCAGCTACCTACCTCACTGCTCCCTAAAACTGTCGGTACATAAACAAAGTACAGAGGAAGGTCAATTGTCCTCTTCTATCTTCTCCCCACTCCTTTTTCCCCACAGCTCTTCAACAAACCGCTCCGTGCCTGCTTTCTGCAGTACCTTACACCCACTCTTTTTTTCTGCAGTTTTATATAGCGCGAACTCGACCCAAAGGTATCAGCGCGCTTTACATGAGCACCAGTTGCATTACAGACGGACACATTCATTTTTTAGACACGGAGAGATTAAAGTGATTTGCCCAGAATCACGGGATGCTCAAGCCTCCCGCCACACTCGAGCCTGGTTTCCCATTCCCAGCTTCAAAATCGGCCGCTATAGCCGATAAGCCACATCCCCTCTTACTACCTCGTCTCATCCCCAGAATCACTGCTTGGTAAAGTTGGAGGCTCGTGGCTCTAAAGTGCAGGATAGGGAGACCTGCCCTTATAATTTATTTCCATATATTGCCGAGTGCTGCATAGCACCTTGGCTAACATTTATATATAGCGCTATATGGTTTTAACATGTTCGGCGCCTTGCCGTCGACGGACTAGCTGCCCGTCTCTCACCCCTGTTAAACACGAGTACCGGTCAGGAGGGGTGCTAGGCACCCAGCGTTTACAAAGGAATAACGGAATGAGGAGAGGGGAGGGCAACTTCCATATTTATGCAAAGTCCAAGGATAAATAATGATGAGAGCTGCAACACAAGGCAGGCTGCAGAAGCCAAAGAGGGCTTCGTTTCCGGGTCGCGACCCCATTTACCGAGCCGCTCCTCTTCGATCTAAGTTCCGGGCGAAAGTTTGCACAAAACATAGTAGACAGAGAGGGGGTTGAGAGTTAAGACACGATGGGCATGGGAAACACCGAGTGGGGAGACCACTTGTAAAAAAATAAATACATAACAAAAAACATTTGGCAAGGCTTCTTTCACTGCGGGGAAGTCAGCGACTTACAAGCACATACAGACGTTTCCACATGGCTGTTTTAAAATGAAATACATACTTGACATTTTTTAGCTTACTTGATGGCATTGTTTTTTTGTAGTTGAATATTTCTGCTTGTGTTTTTTGTCCTTGTAGTTTTCCGATACTTTCCGTCTAGGGCACATTTATGATTCTGGCCTCAATACACGAGAACAAGTGCCCTACCTGTATCCCTTACCTGGTAACCTGAATTGTGCGGAGAGTGACATATCCTTCCCTCCTTTCTCCGCCCCATTCCTTTCAAACAAAACCCTTTTAAGTGGCAGCCAGGAAGTCAGCAGGCAGCTGGATCTCAAACACTCATCTCTGCTCAGGTTTCTGTAACATAAACCCTAAACCACCACTGCTCAAAGTGCCATAAAACAATCAAAGGCTGAGAGGAAACACCTCGTAGGCCACTGATGTGTGCACACCCCTTCATCCCCAAGGGCATTCACCAGGTGGGCGCACACGCATCCCCCTCATCAAAACCCCCAAAATAATTTATAGGTTTACACAATATTTAACAAAGGCAGCGGTATAATAACCACCTAGATCAATCCCAGCAGAGCAAAAACAATCCATACGAGCTATATCTCTATACCAATCACTGCAAGGAGGAAATGCAGCCAAACGTCTATTAATGGCAATATTCGCTGGCTGTAAACTCAGTCAAACACACAGTATAGCCAACAATCACCGACAGGAAATCTAGTCGAATACCTTATCCGTTTCAAATCAATACAGGCAGTAAACCCAGACAAACACCTATTTATGCTAATCATTATGGGTTGAACTCAGCCACTAATCTATCCATGGCATAATCACTAACAGGAAATTCAGTCAAATAACTATTCATACCAATCACGATAGGCAGGATCCTCAGCCATATAACTCTCCATAGTAAGCATTTGCACACATGCAGGCATGCTTATACACAAGTAAACACACTCAGTCACTCGCCCACTAACTGTTGATGATGCTCCCAGTCAGACTTTTATGCTTTATTCACTAGCCATCTTTTCGGGGTAGGCACCCTGCAGGCTTCCCTTCTCTTTCTTTGCATAATTCCTCTTAGTGCCATGTTCTCCTTGAATGCCCCTGGCACTCTGGCCTGCGCCCCTGCAGGCTTTCCCTTTCTCCTGCCACTAGCCATGTTTTCATATTTCGTCTTCCCCTGGACCTTCTCTCCCACACCATTACAGGCCTCCGGAAAAGTGGCAGCAACTAGTAGGGTCATGTAATTGTGGACCCCAACCAACACTCTACAGTGACTGTTTGCAGCGTCTCCCGTCTTTGGGCCTGGAAGGCCAGAAGACAACTTGACTTCAAGACATGTTGACAACTTTCTCATCTGCCCTTTCCTCATGTGAAGGAGCTGCTAACACACTGAATCACCTTACAGTGAGCTGTCATGTGCTAATGAATATAGTCTACAATGTGGCTACATTAATATAACAACTAACTAAAACCAGTTTTGCCTCACAAATATTTTTCGGAGAACTTTGTATTTTTCTATGTTCTATTATTTCCCTTGGGTGTTCACCTTGCATGTTCTTCCTACCATAAAGTTAAATTCATTCACACCTACTTTCTGAAATGCTC
The DNA here is from genome assembly GCA_963921515.1 of Calotriton arnoldi. Lineage (NCBI taxonomy): Eukaryota > Metazoa > Chordata > Amphibia > Caudata > Salamandridae > Calotriton > Calotriton arnoldi. Next base: position 1,889,986 of record CAWUFW010001064.1, read on the forward strand.
ACATTTCACACTATACATTTTCTACTGGCTCTTTTTTTCATACATGAGATAAATTCTGAGCACATCTGAGTTAACTTGATGCATACCAGTAATACTACAAATATGCATGTAGAACCAGATAACTCTTTACCTTGCTGCACTTATATCCTCAACACACACGCAACACATGGGAGAAAGAGGTACCACCCTTCCCTTCCTCCTCCCTACTGTAACATTAATTCACACCAAAAAAAAAGGGGTATTCAAAAATGATCTATTGTCGGGGGGCGTAGCCTGCAGCCGGAGAAGATGGTAGCACACAAGCGCGGGTCCGGCCTCCTCTGTCGTTTTTCCCCCCGATATCCGCATAGATCCGATTTAAATACACACATACCTGAGCGCTACGACATCGTGTGTGGCCATCTCGTACAACAGGCGTTCCGCTCTAAAACCAGAAGCTGCTAGCCGCGTCGGAAGTCTGGGGCCTGCAGATTCACCAAAGCCACAGAGTGACGCAGGTGCATCGTAAACAAGGAAGATATCGAGGCGGGAGGAGACCACCACTCGCCGCCTTGCTGGAGGGGAGAGCCTATCCGGGAGATAGGCTGTGGTGTAGCGGAAAGCGGAGTCGGCACCCCTGTCCAACAGCAGACTTGTCGAGGATCCCGGCAAGAGGTGGGCAGAGCCTCGCCCGACCGGGGCAGCGGCCGCAATACTGGTGAGCGGTGCGCAGGGACCCTGGGTCGGGCGGTAGTGATTCGCATCCATGGCCGGTAATTGGGCTCCACATCAGTACTGAGAGCATTGACGCATACCGATCGCACAGGGCTGGCTGCCCGACACACTTGCAGTTGATGGGACCTACCTCCAGGCTACAACCCTGCACGAAGAGTTTGCCATAACGCGGCGGGCGAAGCTGCTCACCAAATGTACCAAGGCGTGACCGGGACCCAAGTGGATTCGGTCAAATTCAAAGATCAGTGAGAATTGTGCTGAGGCCCGGAGCGGGCAGAGACAGTGGGTCGTCCTGCCTGTCTGACAGGGACTCAGAACCCAAGATCCCGGGAGACCGACTGCAATCGGCATTATAGCGACAAACTCGAGCGGCCCAGGTCGCTGGCGGCCTACTCAACAGCAATCAAGCACCGTAGTAAAGCGGCTCCAGAACAGACGGGCACGGCCATACTGAGTGTACATACCACACCACCATAAACAATGCAAGCCCACACGACTGTGGAGTGGGTGCCAGCAGGGGAACAGCAGGGGAAAACCGACAGGCCGCGGGGAGGATCCTGTGGCAGGATGCGGTGAGTACCCTATATATACCTGTGCTACACCACTGCCTGAATCACCTCGGGCATAAATATGGCAAGTGAAAAAGGTGGGCGTGGCTCGCAACAACCGAAGTTAGATAAATATTCGTGGCAGGAAGGGGCGGCGGCCCAACCGGACACCGAACACGAACCGCTGCAGAAGCAGCCCGAACAGGGCTACTCCACCTTGCAGGATATAATGACAGCCATTACCGAAGTGCGCACCTCCCTGGAGGGGCGCTTAGACTCAGTATCCACAGATATCTCCCTGCTGCGGGCAGACCTAAGAAAGATGGACTCTCGAGTCAAGGAAGTGGAAGATGTCACCCATAGTCTAGTTGCGGATACTAAAACTCTGGAAAAGCAAATCTCAGAGCTGCAAACTAATAGCAACACCCTAGCGGCACAGTTGGATGACTACGAAGGCCAGTCGAGGAGGAACAATGTCAGGATTCTCGGAGTGCCGGAAAGAGCGGAGGGACCAGCGATGGACCTCTTCGTGGAGGACCTAGTCACGAAACATCTGCAGCCTCGGAATCTCTCCAACAATTTCTATATCGAGCGGGCTCATCGCGTACCAGGAGGCAGGCCCAAGCCAGGTGCACCTCCAAGGCCCATCCTGGCTATAATCTTCAACTATAGGGACCAAGACATTATCCTTTAAACTGCTCACACAGCTCCGCCCTTGAAGTTCGAAATCAGCACAATAACATTTTTTCCAGACTTTACTATAAAGGTACAGCGACAAAGACGTATTTTGCTGGAAGTAAAAAAAAGCCCTCAGAGAGAAGGGGATGAAATATGCCATGTTGTTCCCAGCCAAGTTGAGGGTTGAGGCGGAGGGTAAAAGCTGGTTTTTCACCGCACCAGAGGATGTCTGGGAATGGCTTGAGGGATGGCGGAGAGTAGGAGATCCGGACAACCCAAAACGGCGTGGACGGGGACCAGGAAGGACGCAGATCCGACTAGATCCCAGACAAGAAGAAAAGGATCTTGCAGACAACAATGACTAAATTACCTGCTATTCTTGCTAAAACTGCATTTCATGACTCACCTCTGAAGGAGTCTAAGAGACAGTGAGATGTCTGGCACGGCCAGCAAGGCAAGATCTCCAGGAACTGGGGAGTCGTTTAACGAAACTGAGTGACACTGCAAACGGGACAAGCGGTTCTGTACCGTGGAAGGGACTGGGGGAGCCGTCGACATATTGCAGAATGAAGAGATGGCTGGGTATAATAATGACTGTTTATATATAATCCTTATAGTAGTGACCTAGTATAAATTTGGGGATGGGCGGAGGGGGGTCAGGATCATGGCTCCTCTGTTTCAGGGACGGATGGGCGACGGGCACTCTGCACAGTTGGGGAGGCAGGAGTTTTTGATACCGTCATGCAGGGAGGCAGGGGGGGTATTTTGTTAATGTGGGAGTTTGCTATATGCTATGTGATACTGTTTATTTGCAGCGGCACCATAGAGTGCTAGAGACGATTCAAGGACCACACCTGTCACCACAGACACAAATTTTGAACATGCAGCTTAGGGCACAGGCTAACCAAATTTGCACACTGGGTAGATTCACCTAACATATCGCAAGCAAGAACCGAACAAATAGCTACTGATAAGACACAGGTGACAGAAATGTCTACATCGATGGGAACTACGGACACGTCATTACAGATGCTCGCCTGGAACGTTAATGTTCTAGGGGACAAACTCAAAAGAGCTATAGTGCTTCAATATATCAAGAGACTAGCTCCCGACGTTGTCCTACTCCAGGAAACCCACCTGATTGGGAATACCTGTGCGGCACTTAATAGATGGGGGTACAAACTCATCGTACACTCAGGATTTACCTCAGGGTCTCGTGGGTAGGGATTTTGGTACGCAAGCAATTCCCCTTTACGGTGTCCAGCATACATACGGATGTGCAGGATAGAATCGTGGGAGTGGCCGGATCCTGGGAAGGCATAAGGGTAAACATCATGACGGCATATATACCCCCAGCACTGCACACCGTGGTGCTGTCAGACATGAGTAAGATGAGCCTAGACTTTCCGGAGGGCACACTAGTGATGGGTGGAGACCTAAATATGACCCTCAACTCCCTCACCCTTAACACAATTGCAGATTTTATAACTGCTCTCAGCCTATTAGATGTATGGTGAGAAGCACATCCCAATGCAAAACAATTCACATTTCACTCGGGGGCACAAATTAGTCTCTCTCGCATTGATCATATCCTCACAATAGCAGAAGATAAACAACATTTCACAGAAGTCAAATATTTGGCGAGAGGGATTTTGGACCACGCACCACTATGGGCTAAATACAGTCTGGGTATAAAATCAGCGCGTAATGCCATATCGATCAATCCATGGTATCTCACAATCCCACATATCAAAGCCAGCATTATTGAATCCACTAAATGTTACTTCAGGGAAAATGTGGGATCAGTCCAGTCTCCCGGACCAACTGGGAAGCCTACAAGGCGGTCATAAAGGGGCAGGCCCTCTCACTAATGGTCGGGCACAGGAAAGAAAAGAGGGCAAAGCTTGATATACTGGAGCATGACATACTCGCCTTGGAGCAATCCCCCGCCTCCCTGGTGGAGGAGGATACCAAACACACAGTAGACGTCAAGCAACAGGAATATAGGAATCTAGTGACGGAAACAGCAAGAGACAAACTTCGGGAGATGCAGCATAGAGTCTACGAACTCTGAGACAAAGCAGGCAAACTGCTTGCCTGGCAAGATAGACAGGAAAAAGCAGATAGGTGGGTAATGACTATACGAGAAACGAAGGGGGAATGGCCACGCGACCCCCAGGATATCGCAGAGGCCTTAGTGGCCCACTTTACACAACTTTACTCCTCAAAAGTAACAGACGTGGCGGATGACACCAAAGAACTATTAGTAGATATCCCAATCCCCACCCTGTCAAACGAAGATAGACAATCGCTTGAGGCTGACCTCACAAAAATAGTTGCAGCTATAACCTGCATCCAATCCGGCAAAGCCATGGGGCCAAACGGTATCCCAATTGAACTCCTTAAATACACAGCGTCCGAAGTGGTGCCCCATCTCCTTAGTATGTATGAAGAGAGTAGGCAGATGAGTAGACTACCCAGGGATCAAAGGCTGGCATCGATAGTGGTCATATACAAAAAGGGTAAGCCAGCGGAGGAGTGCTCCTCATACAGGCCGATTTCCCTCCTGAATGCGGAGGTGAAAATTCTGGCTATGGTCCTCGCTCGGCAGCTGATTCCAGTGGTGACCAAATTGGTACACCAGGATCAATTCAGCTTTATGCCAGGGCGCAACACTGCTCTTAACCTGCGACGATTGAATGGGGTGTTGGGCCGGAGGGACTCCATCCGAGAAGATGCAGCGCTACTGTCATTAGACGCCCGCATGGCCTTCGACACGGTTGAATGGCCGTACATGTTTGCGGTCTTGGAGCGCATGGGTCTAGGCAGGAAATTTATTGCCTGGATTCAATTGCTAGATACTGACCCCATGGCCCATGTGGTGGTGAACGGACATCGAGCATCTTTACCCTAAATCGGGGAACAAGACAGGGCTGTCCTCTATCCCCGATCCTGTTCGCTCTAATATTGGAGCCTCTAGCGAGTTGGATAAGGGGAGATCCCATTATCCAGGGACTAAGATGGTCAGCGGAATGTGAAGACAAAATTTCGCTCTATGCAGACGACATACTACTGTATGTTGCGTCGCCACGATCCTCCATCAACAGGATATTGTTATGTTGTTATGTTAATCGGTACTTATAAAGTGCACGGCTACTCCACAGAGTGTCCCGGCGCTGGAAAGACCCCGAGATAGAACAGAGAGCGCCAGACAAAGGATAGAAGAGAACCTATTGCTGAAATAGCCAGGTTTTTAATCGCTTCCTGAAACTGAGAAGATCCTGTACCTGTCTGATAGTGGCAGACTGTTCCATAAGCGGGGGGCTATCACTTGATAGGAGCGGCCCCCAAGATGGGAGCGTACAAACTTAGGATTGATCAACCTGAACTGCGATGAGTTGCAGATCTGTTCCAATTTTGGACGATATTCTGGCTATACCATTAACTGGTCCAAGTCGGTGGTGTTCCCCCTATGGGGACCTGCTCCGGCCTGCTGGTTGCGAGGCAAAAATTGAGACACAGGGATTTGTCTACTTGGGCATTTATGTCACTTCCAATGCTGAAACCTTTTATGAACGCAACCTGCTTGCCCCACTGGCCCGCCTACGGGGAGATGTGCAGCACTGGCGCACTCTGCCATTATCCTTGTTGGGGAGAGCAGCCCTATTCAAAATGATGGCATTGCCACGGTTCCTCTATGCTCTACAGAATACGCCCTTTGAAATCCCAGATGCTTACTTTAGGTCCATAAACGGGGAAGTCCGAAATTTACTCTGGGATGGGAAACCACCCCGTATAGCAGCTAATAAACTTACCAGAGGCTGGTACGACAGCGGAATTGCCCTACCAGATATTTGTGCATACTATTGGGAACCCCAATTAGTGATAATAAATAAATGGGCATGCTGTACACAAGTAGATCCGTCGTGCCGTATAGAGGAGTGGTTGCTGGGAACTGGGGGGTACAATGAAGCATTGTATACTAACCCAAAAAAACAGAATCTCAGTGGGCCTACGGCCCAAACGGTCTACACTTGGCACAAAGTCACTACACACCTTGGATGGGAGAATAAACTGACACTTGCCACACCCCTCTGGTGGGCGGAGCGCCTGGGAAAGCTGAGCCGTTACCAAGGATTTAACAGATGGGACACCATAGGCATCTCAAGGGTGAGTGACCTTTGGGCAAGGGGGAAAATAACTCCATTTGCTAAACTTCAGGAAGAATATGAACTAGCTGGCACAGAACTCTTCAGATACTCACAAATACAACACGCTCTCAGGGGGTCGGTCTCGGTGGGGGAGGACGTACCGGAAGCCTCACCATTGGAGGACAGGCTCCTGTCCGACTACATGCACCGCAAGGCCATATCCCTGACATACAATTTTTTTTTTTAAAACTTACCCGACCCGCTCCTTAAGCTACGAGAGCGTTGGCAGGCTGATATTGGGGAATTAAAAGAAGAGGACTGGAGGGAGGCACTGGCGTCACCTTGTGAGGTTGCGGTTTCCTCAAGACTGCGACTGGTACAACTAAAAATACTCCATTGATCATACATCACATGCTCCACACTGGTCATAATGGGTCTAGCTTTGCTACTGTAGTTGTTTGTTTTTTGTATTCAATAAAAAGATATAATAAAAAAAAATGATCTATTGTCTCATAGGGAGCAGCTCAATATTCTACAACGGGAAATCCCTTCGTGTTTAAATACTGCCCTCACACACTAGTGTCATGCTTCATCATAGGGCGCGCATCAACATCCTGACGCAGACCAACGTACAGAATCCTGACACACCCTGTGTTCCATGTAACAACATCAGGAGAGAGACCCTACAGGAATCTGCTTGCAACTTGAATGTGAGTAGAACCCATCTTGCACTGTGTTTTCACTTCTTCATGCTAAGTTGGGAAAGTATAGTTCCCTACGCTAAGCATATCTCTTACTTTAGTTGGCATCACTGTAATACAGACTCTGCTATGGTTGCGATAGACTGTGAGGTGCTCTCTAGTGGCAGATCTCACTGTCTACTACCAGGCAATGAAGATATTCTACAAGAACCCTACTTGAAGGAGAAAATTAATCCTGATTCCAGTGAGTATTCCTGCTTACTGAAATGGCACATAATCTATATTGTAGTATGAAAGGGCTTAGGAGACACTGAGGATTCTTTTACGTTGCAACACATCACTTGAACAGATTTTCCTTCTGACTAGCTCTAGCCATGTTTCCATATATCCCCTATCCTGAATCCCCTTGCCCACTCCTACAGAGGCTGTTAGGACACTCGCTCCAAGGGTACTATAACTGAGACCTCTGTTCATCCTCCTAAATTGATATTTAGGCTCAACTCATGTGACACTTTTTCCATTATCCTAGGGTCTCCCGTTCACCTGGGTGTACTCCGGTTAAGGGAGTCTGAAGTAAATGGTTACTTCCTAGAGGGAATCCCCTGTTTGGAGATGGTGGGCATCGACAGCCATCGGACAGTCTGTTCTATGACCAATCTTTCTTCTCTAAATAAGTACATAATGTACTGTTAGAGTCATCTAAAGTACAAACCAAGGCCCTTATGTGTTTCAACGCATTTCCCTGTAGACAAAGAATGGGTAAAACCCTTTGATACATCAGACTCCAAGTGTCAAGCATTGCATCCAATGTGCCACGTCACATTTTCTTTCGAAACGGTGGTGAGGTCTACTCCTTAACATTCCTACTTGATATAGCGTTTGTTATTTTGCATTATTTGCTTTTTCTTGCAGATCTATACATCATCCAAAACAATACATTAGATCAGGGATACTTCAAGTACGCCCCAGGGGTCCCACAGACACCACATGGCTCGCATGTAACTGCATTACTTGCCAACGACAAACGCCACATATAAATATGTAGCACAACTAAGGAGACGGAATACTATACAGATAGCTGCCAAAGCACTGACATGCTTTGCATCTCGCTATCACTTTCTCCCAAAAGTACTTGTCAACAAAATAAGGCACAGGGAAAGATACAACGCAGCACATGCAAAGGAATATTTCCCATTGGTCCAACACAGCTTTTTTTTTTTTAATCTTTTTAATTTAACAAGCTCATGAAGCCACATACAGGTTTACAAGCGCATACAAATAATCATTCAGGTATAAAGTTACAAATCCCATTGTCTCAAGGCCAGCACAACATTATTAGTATTGCCCAGCTCTGGCAGGTTGCCGCGAAGTTAGCGTTGACCCAGTTTACACAGTCTGTGAGGCCCAAGGTCATCTCCATACACAGGACCAACTAGCGCCCCCTGAATCACCCAGCGCTGACACCTCACCTATGTCTATGTATTTCTCCCAGGGGGACCATATTTTTTCGCCTTTCTTCTTACATCCCCTACTATCATATATAACCTTTTCCGCATGGTAACACCAGTCAAGATCGATCTCCCACTCAGCCACAGTTGGAGGGATGGGTGATCCCTACCTACGCGCTATGTTACACTTTGCCACTCCGGCAGCCAGGGTAAGCCAGGTTCTTGTATGTCTAGGCCAATCTTCCTCTCCCTTAACCATCAGTAGGAGACCCTTAGCATCCAGAGGCATCTCTGCTCCCGTGACCCTGGACATTATCGCCACTATTTCCTGCCAGAAGCGAGCGATCACCGGGCATTCCCATATTATATGGAAGAACGATCCCTCCGTCGGGCAGCCTCTTATGCAATGGGAGGATTGTACTTTACCCCATTTGTATAACAGTGTGCGAGGGTAGTATGATCGATGCAGAATTCTAAGTTGTATCAGCCTAAATTCAGACCTAATCGCTATCTCTCTAGGCCCCTGCAGCGCATCGGTCTCTCCTCGTTTTATATAACGCATGCATGAGCTGCGCATAGGGAAAGATCTGGGTGGGCAAGAGCTGAAATTCGGTTTTCAGGTCCTCAAAAGAGAACAATGCTGTTCCCCTCCAAATGTCGCCTAGATGGTCAATACCTATGGCTCTCCACCCCGAAAAGCCTGTCAAGGTGGCTAGTTCCCTCAAGTGGTCGCCCACCCCTAGTGGTGTCATCGCTGTCAAACGGCGATACCACCCTAAGTATTTATTTGCTGCAAACCAGCACTCTAGTACCGTTGCTGTATGGGCCGGTATATCTTTTGGGAGCCTTCGTTGTATAGAGCAGGGCCTCATGATTCACATTAGGCATAGCTTCCCTATCCATTCTGTAGGCCGGTTCCTCTCTTCCAGTGTATACCCATTAGTTTATAACCATCAGCTGTGAGGCCCAATAGTATAGTCTGGCGTCGGGAACTACGAGGCCACCGTCATAGACCCCCCCTCTGTAATTTATTGAGCGCTATTCTAGGTGTTCCTCCCTGCCAGATTAGGATGCGAAGTTCCTGGGCTACCTGTTTAAAGAAGGCGGCCGGAACCGGGTAGGGTGCGTTTTGCAACACTTAAAGGAGGCGCAGCAGGGTCATCATTTTGTAGAACGCTGCTCTACCCATCAGCGTCAAGGGGAGTGTACGCCAGTGCCTCGTATCCGCCCGAAATCTTTGTAGTAAAGGATAAAGATTTTCTTTTAAAAAGGATTGACGGTCTCGGGATATGTACAGGACCAGATACTTAAAACCCTCCTCCACCACTGGAGCCGCACAGCTAGTCGGCAGCCTCGGAGGGGGTCAAGCAAGGGGCATAACTACCGATTTTGTCCAATTTATAGTAAAACCCGAGTAACTGCCAAACAACTCAAAAATGTGCAGCACCCGGGCGATGGAAAAGTAGGGTCTCGATAAATATAAGAGTATATCGTCGGCATAAAGAGAGATACGCTCTTCCCAGCCTCCCGGTGCCTGAATACCCCATATCATCAGATCTCTCCTAATCCAATGTGCCAACGGCTCCAATGCCATGGCAAATAGTAGCAGTGACAGAGGACAACCCTGCCTGGTTCCCCTCCCTAGCGAAAACCGACGGGACAACGTCCCATTAACCCTCAGCTGTGTGAGCGGGTCATGGTATAGCAATTTTACCCACTTAGAGAATTTCGGGCCGAAGCCCAATTTGATTAGTACTGCGAATAAGTAAGCCTACTCTATACTATCAAATGCCATTGAGGCATCAAGTGCCATTAATGCCGATTGGGGAGATGCGGGGCGGCTGTCATATGCAGGACTGCTGTCATATGCAGGACTCCGTAGAGTCGTCGTAGGTTGTGACGAGTGCTCCTACGCGGCATGAAGCCCGATTGGTCTACATGAATAAGGGTCTTAAGGACCGCCGTCAATCAGTTAGCTAGATTCTTGGCTAATGTCTTCACCTCAAAATTTAATAGGGAGATTGGTCTGTATGAACTACAGCTCTCTGGGGGTTTCCCCTCTTTATGTATCACCACTATCGTGGCCAAGCGTTAATCTACAGGCAGTGTGCCTAATTCGGTGGCTTCTTCGAGCATGAGTAGTAGTGGATGGGTGATTTTAGAAGCCATACCTTTAAACAATTCGACTGGAAGGACATTAGGGCCCACGGCTTTACCGGACTGTAGGGATCCCAGCGCCGAGGCCAGTTCTTCTTCGGAGAGGTACGCCTCCAGAGTATCGCTCATGTCTTTGGTGAGCGCCGGGAGTGAGAAGTCGGCCAAAAACTCGGCGCAGTCTTGGGCAGATCTGCGACTCGTAGGGGCATACAAGGCTTCATAATAGGACGCGAAGGCTTCTGCTATATGTGCATTTGTTGTATGAACGGCGCCTCCTGCATCTCTGGTTACTGCGACCCAGGACCTTTCTTTGTCCCGTTTGTCGAGCAAAGCTAAGAGCTTGGAGGCTTTTTCCCCCCACGTCGTAAATCCTACGCTGTGTCGCCAATGCATACGCCCGCGCTACATTTTCGGCCAGCGCGCGGAGCTCTCGTTGTCGCAGGGTTAGTCTATGTCGAAGGTCCGAGCTGACGCCGTCGGTCGCCTCCTGTTCCATTTTTATTATTTCTTGCTCCAATCCAAGAAACTTGGAGGCCTCCTCCTTTTCCCCCCCGATTAGTGTCATCGCCTGCCCTCGCAGTACCGTCTTAAACGCTTCCCAGAGCGTCACATGGGAGTCCACCGTCCCCTCATTTTCTTCAAAATACAGTTTCATACCCTCCTCAAGTTTCCCCCTCAGTTCAGGGTCACGGAGATAGCAGATGTCTATCCTAGGGAATCCTGTTCTACTAGTCTTTGGACCCGTAAGAGTGACGCATATAGGGGAGTGGTCTGAGATGCCCCTAGCTAGGAGAAGCGGTCGTGCAAAACTCCCCACTTGGTCTTGCTGCGTAAGCATGTAATCTATTCTAGAGAAAGACATGTGCCGAGCCGAGTAATATGTGAATTGTTTGGCTTGTGGGTTATGTGCCCTCCATATGTCTGCCAGCCCCATTGCCGTGAGGAAATCCGGGATAACCCGTCCCCCGGGGTGTTCCCCTGCTCTACTTAACCGCTCTAACTCTTGGTCCATCACTGCGTTTGCATCTATCCTCATCAGGAGGACTCCCAGTGGAAGTTCCAGCAGCAGTGCACCTATTTTGGGAAGCATGATCGAGTGTATCCTGGGCGGTACATATGCGGAGCAAAGGGTCAAGGGGGATCCCTCCCAGCTGCCCGCAAGGGCCACCCCGCATCCTGCGTCATCGCGTAACATCCTATGGATTGTTAGGGGGAGTGATTTGCGCACCAGGATACCCACCCCTCTGGAACCACCCGAATACCCCGAGTGGGCCGCTAGCTTGTAACCAAAGCGATCCAAGGCTTTATATTGACTACCTTTCAGGTGTGTCTCCTGAAGCAATACTACTTCCGGGGCATGACGGTTAATATGCTGGAGAACCAAAGTCCGCTTGATCTTATCCCCAAGGCCATTCATGTTCCAGGACCAGATACGGATTTCATTTGTGTCTCTTTCCACATCCGGCATACCTTATAGCCCATTGTACCTCTACATCTACATGTACTGACCCTGAACCATGCATGCCTGTAGTGTAGATTAGTGGATCCATGAGCATCAAAAACAGTAAAACAAACTTACAACATAAATCCCTGAACTCCCCCCTCCCTGCATCCCTGCTAGGTGAGTTACAAAACCCCCACCACCCCAACATGCAGAGTGTCTGTCGCCCAAGTGTGAACTTCATTACAACGAAACAATGAGGGGGGTAGCGAGCGCCAACTGCTGTAGATTGTCCGGAGCTTAATACGGATACATTAATGTCCCCAACGTAATCTGTGTGAACGTCTGTTATGAACTTGGCTTAAGGAGAGGGTGCGCCGACCGGTTGACACTCCCGCCCATTCGTGGAGGCGCATTATCTAATTAGCCATGGTCTCTGTCCCCTGTCTCTCTCCCATGGCTTCCCAGAACCCAGGGGTCCCAGCATTCCCGACCTGATAAAAATGTCCCATGGAGCCCCCTTGTCACTTATCTGCACCACGCTGAATGTTGTTGTCTGGCTGGGAGGGCAGACTCTGGCTCTTCTGCAGTTGGTCATTTCGAATCGGCGATTGTGCTCGAGTCTTTTTCCGCCCAGCGATCCGCAATCCCTCCAACCAGTCCCACACGGCCTCAGGAGAGGTGAAGAAGTGCGACTTCCCATCTGCCAGCACTTTAAGTTTTGAAGGGAACAGCATCATATATTTCAAGTTCCGTTCCCTGAGGGCCCTCTTGACCGAGTCAAATGCTCTCCTCTGGCGCTGTACCTGCAATGTGAAATCCGGGAAAAATCGAATAGTGGCATTATCAAACTGGATATCAGCCCATGTTCGAGCTGCCTCCAGGATAGCGTCTCTGTCTCGATAGTTGAAGATACGAGCCCCTATAGAGCGCGGGGGCGCCCTAAGGCGAGAGCGCGGGCCCAGCGCGCAATGCGCCCGCTCCACGGTGAAGTAGTTGGACAATCTCATTGGCTTGAGGGTGTGGGTGATCAGGTGTTCCAGGAAGAGTTCCACGGATGATCCCACGGCCCCCTCCGGCACCCCCACGACTCGAATGTTATTATGCCTTGCTCTGCCCTCCTGGTCCTCCAGTCGGGCCAAGATGTCCGCGTTCTGCTTTGTGAGGATTGTGACCTGTTCTTCAAGGCGTTTAGTCTTGTTTTGCAGACTCCCAATATTGGTCTCGGCAGTGGTTGCCTTTTCACCAAGTTTCCGCAGGTCAGCCCTGAGTAGGTTTACTTCTTCTGTGACAGAGTCCAGCTTCGGTTCAAGGGTGCCCTTAAGACCCGCTACCGCCCTCATAATATGTTTAAGGGATGGATCTTGTTCGTGTTCTTCTTGTTCTTGTGGAGGGGCAGCTTCCTCCGCTCCTCCGTCGCAGCTCATGGTGACTGTATACTTGTCAATCTGGTTTGTCTGTCCCGAGCCCCTATTGCGCCCCATTATGAGAGAACCACCCTGAGCCCAGGGGGCGGTACGTCCATTAAAGATGTCTCTAGTGGGGGTCCTGACTTCGTGGGCTAGGATACGTAGCTGCGCCTCCGTTATTTCTATGCTATATGCCTCAGGCCACACCACTCAGCCGAGGGATCCCTCGTGTGTAGATTGAGGAGGTGTGGGGGGGAAGAATTTGCCGAAAGGATCCTTTATTCGTGCCTCTTTTCCACTGTCTCGATGCCCCGCACACCCCCCCTAGGTGTATACTTCCGCTTCCAGACACAGGGCCCCCTGGAGTACCAGCAGGACTCCCAAGTATCTCCACTCTGCCGTTGGGTCGATCCACCACACTTGTAGGGGCTACGGGCCAATTCCTATGTTGAAAGGCCTCTCAGTCTCTCCAGTTTCAGAGCAGTCCCTTGGGGCTCACATGAACACCCCTTCAGCCGTGTACATGCGCCTGTATATGCCTCATAGAGCCAGATTAGATGTGCCTCTGATCAGCCACTGGCACGCTCCCGCCTGGCCCCGCTCCCGGCCCGGGTGTCCGCCGGAGGCCTCTTTACGGATCCGATGCGTGCCGCGCAGCAGCAGCGCGTCTGGGAGGTCAATCTCGGGCCGCCGTGCCCGCCACAGTATGCTGAACAATGCGCGAACTTGCCTGGGCCGACGCAGTGTCACAATCGCCGCTCCTTCTGTCCGCGCTGGCCCGGCTTTCGTCACCTCACAGGGAATCACGTCTCGAAGGGTCACTCCGGATCAGGGTTTCGGGCAGCACTGCTCAGCGCGAGACCGGCGCCATGTTTGGATGCGGTCACGACCGTCGCTTCCCCGTCTGTAGCTCCTTATTTTCGGCCGGACAGGTCGCTTTCCGGTCCCTCACCGCCTCAGTTGCGCTCCCAGCCTGCCAGTACTTCACTGTTGTGCGGATTGTGCCGGATTCAAGCGGGGATATTGCAGATGGCTACCGGAGCGCACTCAGTGTGCGGCCATCTTAGTCGGGCTCAAGCCACGCCCCCTGGTCCAACACAGCTGAGCTATGCCAACAGCACCAACCATCAAGAAACCTCATACAAAACACAATACAGAACAGCTCAAACACAGCTCAGATGCTCCTTAGTCACCTACTACAAACGACAGTTGAGTCACGTCATGTACAATACAATTATTTAAAGCTATAGCTGTCCCTATTCATCAAATAAAAGGCACATTACAACCCTAAAAGTTGCACAAGCAATCAGTAAAGGCTTCCAGAATAATTTCTCTGACATCAATACCATACATTCATAGCCTGATTCAAAATACCTAGTCAGCAGTACCATTGTTTTTTTGGTTATTTAGTAAACCAGCAATCAACCTCATAATATGCAGGACACACCACACACCCTTAATAAAGGGCCATCACATCCTAAAAATGAACGTAATCTTTAGACGACGGTCTGTGATGAAAAAGTTGGAATGATATGGAAGCGTTTCAGACAAATCAACAGCACTACAAGGTCGTGTGAATGGCTAAAAGTGCACTCCTGGAACGTGAATAACATAACATACCATACTGCAGTCGTATACACAAATCCCTCCCGAGCAATAACAATGAAGTGTACAGACAGAAAACCCTCCAAACCTTTATTTGTGGCAATCAGATAAGGCAGGAAACCCAGCAAAAACAAAATCTATTCATGCAAATATTCACCAATAGAAAACTGGCAAATAGATATTCTGCTGTTCATCAGTGGAAAGAACCCCAACCAAACACTACGTATGTTAGGTACCGCTGAGAAAAAATTCAATCCAACAAACACCAATAATATGAACTAGCAGAAAACCAATAAAACGCCTATACATCACAATCACTAAGGACAGGATACTGAGTCCAAAAACTATTTATACAAATTACCCCAGGCTGGAAAATACAGGCAGATATTTATTTATGGCAATCATTTCAGTGGAGGCACCATCCACATCCACCACCACATGCATGAAACCCAATCATGCACCCATCTTTAATAACCTTCAGTGGAAGAAAACCCAGCAAACTATCTTACCAATGTTATTTATTAATGACAGAATACACAGTAAAACACACAACTATGTTTTAATCAATGGAAAGAAACCCAGACATCTATGCCCAACCGTCGGACGGCACTTCTTCAGGACCTTGGTGATCAGTGATGCCCCCTACTGGGGCGGAAGGTATCTCCGCTATTCGGGGATGACCTACTTATGTGTGCCGGTGTCCTATATTTGGAAGCCCGTATGGTTTTCCACCTCAAGTTGAGGGGTCTAATTCTTCATAGGAGGACTGGAGGGTCCTGATCGCTTTGGGGGACACTTGGTATGTAGATCGGACACTGCCTTCTCACCTACCCCGCTCCATCCAGCCTCAACATTCAGGCTGGATGGAGCGGGGTAGGTGAGAAGGCAGTGTCCACACCGGCGTCCAAATATAGGACACCAGCACACATATTTAGGTCATCCCCGAATAGCGGAGATACCTTTCGCCCTAAGAGGGGGCATCACTGATCACCAAGGTCCCGAAGAAGTGCCGCCCGACGGTTGGGCATAGATGGCACGAAACATGTTGACCACCTACTATAAACGCTATCCTGGTACCTAAGGACCAACAGATAGCACCACTGTTTTTACTTAGTCCTGGGGCCCATATCTGATTAAATAGTTTGCCTATGGGCTCCTGTGCCTATTTTAAGTCACTTTTTTACACCAGATCTCACCACTCATACTGCCCACTTGCACTCATCATTTACGGCGTCCTCAGATCAAAAGAACTCCGCTAAAGCCGCCACCAGGCCCGTCAGGCATTGCAGCGCCGGCTTGACAAGGAGCGCCCAATGATGAAGCATGACACCTCAACAGGTGTGTGAGGGCATTACGATCTGAATTACAGATCTCCCAGCGACACATACTCCGGCCAAATAGCACAAATACGTGCGTCTGTCTGGCAGAGGAACTACCCCTCACACTTGATAATCCTGATGTTAGTCTCTGGAGGAGCACAGGAGTAGGACCTCTCTAAAGATTCGCTCTTCCGTCCCCCCTCTTTGATTTAAGGAAATATTTATCCAGTCACATATCTGTAGCAATCTGGACAGACAGGAAAACAAACAAAACATCTGCCTTTCCTCAGGCAAGAAGATACCAAACGTCTTTTTAAAATGGTTATACACATTTAGGATCCAACAAGCTGAGCAAATCTAGAAAGCCCTGTTTTACTGTGGAGTTCGCAATCCTCATGGTTTCCAAACCCATTTAGACACAGACCCAGGACCCAACTGTCACAATCAGGCAAAACACAGGCCTATGCCAGTACTATCAGAACAAGGCAGGAACAGGGAATTGCAACAATCACAAAACAGGAAATCCAGCAATTCGTCAATTTATAAATTTTATTTTACACTGCAACGTCTGCGCCATACGCATGGTCAACGCACCAGCACACCAGAAATACCTAGCTATTGCCCCAGCAGGGACCAATACTAAACACCTAAGTAGAATATTCATCACAGGTAGGTACCTTTACCAAAATCTATTTATAACTACCACAGCCACCACACCAAATACTTCTAAAAAGCAATCCTAACACACTGGCAGCAATAGCTACCGTCCGCCCATAACAACTCCAGCAGCCAGGCATAGACACCCAATGCATGCCACTAACAACCAACTCTGACAGGGCAAGGTTGTCAACACGCACCAAGCCACAGCAAACAACAGAACAATTAATCAATCAACCATTACTGCAGCACCACAAACAGACACCTATACCAAACACTTACCCATAACAATCAGAACAAATATAGGGATCCTCAACACATCACTGAACCATAACACTAGATTAAAGGAACCCCAGATATTTACTGGCTCATTACTACACAAAAAGCAATATCTCTCAGAGAAACATAGCTACACCACCATAAGGAGCAACCTATGAACTATACTATATCAAAGAACCACTAACCAAGCAGTGATCCACACTTAATCCACAGATAAGTATCACCAACCATTCACTTATCCAATCCATAACACAACACAATAATCCCCACCACAACACTAAAACATAACTTCACCAGTGTGAGGAACCTCTATCAAACACTTCTTCATAATAAATCTCCAGACGAGAAAGGGCTACTTCCCCCTGCATCTTTACAAGACAACCTTCAAAGACTTAAATCCATACAAACACCTTTATAAAGGAATAGCTACAAAGATCAACCCTTTTGAAGCACGATACATAACTGTATCAGAAAACAACTACACAACAATCAAGCAGAATCCAAAACGAAGATCAAATCATATAAGTAAGCCTCTGGAAGCATATCTAATCAAACCCCTCTGCATAAGGGTCACCTACAAATAAGACATCTGCACACCCAAACGTGGTATGTCTAATCATACATTTGTCAGTAAAATCACATTAGTGTACCCCATTCAAAAGAATTATTGACATGTATAGTGCATAAAAGAAACCACCTTTAAAGTTCATACATCACACTCTCAATTAAATAGCATGCTAGTTCTCACTGCATACGTTGTTGACTACACGGTGTATACAGATGAATACATCACCCAAACTAACTCACTCTGGATGATCAGAGGTTGAGAAATACAACCATAATGAGGATAAAAGTTTAGGTAGGCCTCCAAACATACTCATCAGCTAGCCAGGCTATCACAGAACTCATCACTGACACTCACTAAAGAGAATTAAGACCATGTTACAACTTTTTTCCCCAAAAGAAACTTTTCCCAACAGTGCATCTTTTTAATTGCATGCCATCTTTAAATTAGGGATTCACAAATCTTTGATTGTTCTCATCACATTTTATTGTTGTAATCAATAGTATTGTGACGCATTAACCAAATCTTCAATTTTTCAATAATACTAAATTAGTTACGACTTTAAAATTTATCTTGCGCCACCAAGCAACCTATCACTCCCTTTTGTAGTCAGGCGACTTTGAGAAAACATTCTGTGGACAAAAAACAACCATAGTTTGGTCTGACCTTCCCCCAAGATAATGAACACTTTTCAAATCATATCCGCACTCCTAGAGGTTACAGGCTGAAGGAGAAACAGGACACATTTCACAGGAAGCAGTCTCTAGCTTTGAGCTATACATAAACAGACATACCTTGCCAAACTGTTCAAAGTATTGCTTTACATCCTCCACCGTGGTATTCACTGACAAACCACCAACAAAAATCTTTTTCGTCCGCGTTACCATCTGAAAAATAGACAAAAACACGTTAGGCATGGATAAAAGGAGCCCTTCTCCAAGTCTGGGTCCAGTCACCAGTGGTTGCGGCAAATGGAGTAATTAGAAGGGCATTCGCCTGGCAGGTTCTACAGCCTGTTTAAATAGTATTTTAAGATGATGACGAAGGGGCTGCACTACAGCCATTTTGGCACAATCACAGTGGTAGTGGAAAAGATATCACCGGCTCTTTGACACCGACTTAGTATCACAGGAAATGGGACCATGTGGTCCCTGACCCCAGTTATCTCACAAGAGGCATTATGCAAACTTTGACTCTCATGACATCAAAGGAAGTTAATAAAGATTATGTGATACATCAAACCAATAAATAATGCTAAAATATTAGATAGACTTTAAAAGCAGGCAAAGGACTGACAAAGGGAGTGTGTGGTTTTGTGGTAGGGTGACCAGAATTTTAAAGCCAAAAACCGGGACATTTCACAAAAATAGAAGGAGGACTATAATTTTACTTCAAGCGAGCCCACAGAATGACAACACTCCTCAGCAGAGAATTACAGAACAGGCAGTAAGAACATACATAAAATACATTGTTTAAACCCAGTAGCTTGCCTGTTAATTATATTGCTTTCTTGAAACGACTGCTAACTATCCCTGCTATGTAAAACATAAAAAAACACCTTCCGCCGTTTTCAGTCGACCCTCTCAAAAAACCGGGACATGAGCTAAATTTCCTGAAATCTGCCGGGATAGCTGGAGAAAAACCGGGACCGTCCTGGCAAACCTGGGACGCCTAGTCACCCGATTTTGTGGTGACACAAATAGCACCCTTGCCACCAGTTACTGCGCCACAGAAAGAGTGCTCATTAGCTCCATGGGGGTTGCTGCAGGTGGTGGAGGAGAACAAAACATCCCCACACGATGGCAGGCAGAAATACTTCACCAGGCTAAAGAAATGATTTTCCGTGTCAACAATACGCCTTTGGGACCCAGAGCTGGTCAACGCTCTGCTGAATGGTTAGTGAGACAAGCAGGACTACATACCAAGCGAGCATCAGAGTCTGGCACTTGTACCCCAAGGCACTGGGTGTGCCTTAATAAGAGGTAGAATATTAGTTTGGGAGCGGTCTAATGACAAGAGGAATGCACAGAGCATGAGATAACAAGGACATACGGAAGAACATTTAGGCAACATTTTCACGTTGAACACTTTTTATTGGTTCGCCTCATTCCAGTGGTTGCGATAGCTGAGGGCATGAGTAAGAAATAATGTTTCTGACCACAGAAGAAAAAAAGCTCAGATCTAGACAATTGTTTATCATCATGTGATCCAGCATGGACTTGCCTAGCTTTTAGCCATAAAATGAATAAAAGCCAAGCGAGCAGGATCCCAGAAAGCGCAACAGCAAACCTGAATAGTGTAGAATTGTCTTAAACAGGCAATTTTTAACTGGATTAATCTCTAGGAATATCTTTCGACATTGTTACGCCTGGGTCGCATTAAAATAACAGGTATTTGTAAACAAAGTTTGTGTGCTATGCACTGACCACAAACGGATAATGTAGGAGATCATACAAGGGGGATCAGATGTCAATTTCACACTCCAAGAAAAAAGGGCTTGTCCATTCTTCAGTGTCCAACAACCTTAAGGTTACCATCTTTCTTCCATCGAGAAGTACATCGGTTAACCTTTCCTGTCAGAATTCAAACCAATCCCTCATTGACAGCATGTGCTTGAGCTAGGAACTACCTTGCTTTTATTTAGTTACTTATTCAGACATTTCTATTTTAGATTTTTGGAATGTTTTTGGTATTGTTTCTATTTAATGAGTTTAAGCATTTCTACCATATACACTGCATAGAGTAACATTGAATACAAAACAACAAAGTTAGCTTCGGAAGGTATATTTACAAAATTGAACGTTATAAAGTCCAAACCAAGTACTATGAGGCATTAACCTGCGGTATAATAGGGTCAGGTGGGGGGGACAGAGTGTATATGGGTTTGTGTGCTCCAGAGACGCATCATATCTAAGGTGATCAAATATCAGAAATCAACAAGAATTGGAGTACAAATTAATTGAGGCTTTGCACAAGAATCTAGACTAGACGCATCACACACAAATATTTGTCCGGGATCGCTTCCTCATGGGGTTCACTGCGCATCATGTTTTTTTGCTGAAGACCCTGGCTGTCGTTAGCGGAGTCAGCCCCCAATCCCGTAGTCTCCATGGGCTCCAGAGAAGCAGCCCTTCATTTTCAGGTGGGAAGGCTATCACGTGTCTGGTGTCGTTACAACCTGAAGACAAAGGTGGGGCCGTCAGTCCTGTGATTCCAGACAATTAGTTTGCTGGGCTGGGTTATAGAGAGGAAATATGGGGTGTCAGGGCCTGAAGGATTCTGGGACTACTTAGTCTCACATAGCCATGTCTTTGTTTTACAGCCCCTTGTACCTGAATTGTTTGATAAGTGTGAAGCATCGCTGTAACCTTGTCAGAGTGTTGGCACTAATGATGAGGTCAGGTGCGATGCAAGAGAGGACCAAGCAGACACCTGTCCATCTAATGCTCACCTATCAAACACCCCTTCTTCCAATCAATGCAGCGTCTCTAAGGGTATCTGAACCCTCTGCAGATTAAATACGCATGCCTCTGCTGTCATTAAGGGTATATCGTTGATATAAACATACATCTGTATAGATCAGGAAGTTACGTTGGGACACTGCGTACACCCACAGCTTACTTATCAAAAATAAATAATAATGCTTAGCTGTGCAGCTTAGTGACACACAGCCCAGAGCAGAAGAGCAGATGGCTCGGTGACAAGCAGAGTGCACTGCAAAATCCCGTGCACATCCGTCCCTTTTCATTTAGTAATCCTTGCTTGAGAGACAGACCCATGCCTGGCACACGGCGGATCCTGGCAACAAACACAGGGGAGGGCTTTTAGTGCTTATATTCAGGCATTTTATTGACCCATTGAGTGTGGCAGTCGCTTTATTGAATTAGCCATGGTCAGAGGGAAGAGAAGTTGACACAACCCTACTGGGGTAACAACTTTAACATAGTCGCATAACTTGATTTAACCAATTTAGGTATCTAAGAAGCTTACCTCGGAACCCTTTGGAAACCAAACGTGCTGGGAAGCCTTACTGACAGCTGACTGTATGCTATGTAAGCGGCATATAACAAAACCAATACTGCCTGCAGCATAGCTGACCAGAGTGGCCAACATGAAGTAACACTAGCACCCGCAGAGCACCGCTGTAACAAAACACATCCTACCAAGAACCCATCTTTAGAGCCCATCAAAATCAGTACTAAATCTACGTAAAGCACAACCCCTGTGGGAAAGTCCGTGAGGAACTCCAAGCTGCAACATGTTTAACATGTCTGACCATGGCCTGGGATGCTCCATTTTTGTTCTGGAATCTGCTGCGGTTCCATTGGCTATCTAGAATGAGGGAAGCCTCCAGGCCTTGCATGGTGGGGTACTTTAAATGGAGGCTTAGTAGTGACTGGCGTGCCCTTGTAAACCTGCCTGCTTGGTTTTTACATATCAGCTTGTGTGGTGTATCTCGTTTGCAATTTAAGTAACTGATTCACAAAGTTCTTTTTCTGTCGCATATAGGTCAGGGACCCCATAACAAAGCCTAACGGGCAGAAAATGCAAAAGTCACAAAATCAAAAGATGCATAAATGCCATGCTGTGTTCGTAACTTCTTTTATCCTCTGGGAGCATGGGATACGTATACACTGAAAGAGGGTGACAAAAAAAACAGGAGGCCGGAGAGAGGACTGAAACTGCAAAAAATCCCCATTTGCATATGCAAAATCAGGGTTCAGATGTACTGCCCAAGGACAGGAAATTAAAATGTGTTTTACATCTACAAATGTGTAGATGCAAGGGAGGCCCTACCACAAAAACAATCCTTTTATTGTTGCTCAGCACATCAAGGTGGAATAATGAATCACTTTTTTTCTAAAACACTTGGTCATGAGCAATAACTTTGCGTGAGACTCACGAGAAGTGATAGTGAGTAAAAATGCACCCATTTTGTAGGAGTATTTAACCCCATGGACTATTTAGGCATGATGCTGGTGACAAGCTTGCGCATCACCAAAACAGAAGCATTTTACCACCAGAGCAAGTGCATTTTACTCAGTATCTTTACGCTTCAAAGTTGACACCTATGTGAGTGAGCCCACAGCTGATTATACCTTAAAAATTGCATAGTAGTAGATTTGTTTCTGGTGCAGGAGGAGTGTGATGGAAGAAACCACTGGCCAAGTGACACCCACACTGCTCGACTGTCTACCGCCCCCTTAACAGGCCAGCAGATTAAAACACTGTTGTACAGGGCTGGCTAATGCTGCAGAGCCAAGTGGGATCTGTAATTATGCTACAGAGCTCAACTCAGAAAAATAACTAGATCCGGACCAAAAATATCATTAAGGGCACAGATTTAAAGCAGCTCGGGGGAGGAGGGGTGGTGAAGAATGAAAATAAGTCATCTCTCCCTCTCTCGAAATCTGCAACATAATTATTAGGAGTACTATATTTGTAATTTATGACGCTTTGAAAATTGTATCGTGATGTGACCCGTTCCTGCTCTATTTCTGTAAATCTTTCTCCATGCTTCTAAAACATCTTTAAGGTGACAAAGTGCCCAGCTTTCTGTAAAGTGCACTACTATCTTGCAGAGTTATGTCCATGCTAAAGAAATGAGCCAAGTTTTTATTTTTACTTGGGGGTTATATTAGCTAAATATCATATGAAATCATGTCTTGAGTCAATAAAATGCTAAAAACAAAATTATAAAAAAGGCAAAGCTTAAGAATACACTTCTGCCAAGCAGTGAGGATGTACTGCAGTTAGGCAAAGAATTCCCTATGAAAACACTCATGTCCACAGAACACACTGTGGGTTAAGTCAATCTCAGAAGAGTTGTCTCTGAGGTGCTTGGTGTAAAACATACATTGTAATCATTCACATCTACCTCCTTCTTTGTATAACATAAAGTCAGACTCCAGAACTAAATGTAATACATTTGAAAAGCTGCATTTTTGATTGGCGACACATAAATATGTTTTCAACAAACAATAATAGCAAATTTCATTTCAAATCTCAAGAAAATGAAGAGGAGCTAAAGAACAGAAAGCAGGAGTCACAATATGCACAAGGTTTGGTTTCTAGAAAAAGTGAAGAACAGTATCTTGGAAACAGGTAAAAGAGCTGAGCATAGTTGGATGACCAGGGACTCTGATTTGTAACTTATTGCGGATTTGTAACTCAATGCTGCCCAAAAAATCTGCCTCCCTGAAAACGCAGTACGTGCCCCAGAACCTTTACAAACCAGTTGCACTGTCTGCAAATGCATTTAAGGGTTGTGGGCAGCCAAATCAATGTGAAATGTATTACTCAATGACTTCAAGCAAAGACTTTGCTGTTCAAATACAACAGAGAAGAAAATACCTTTGTCAGACAGGCATTTAGATGATAAAGAATATACATCATTTTTCAAAACAAAATGGCTGTACCAACTAGGTTATCCTTTTGCTATAGTAAATGTTCACCTACGATTACAGATTACCTGCTGGCTAAAAATCCTAATGAATGTAAGATGGCATAAATCACATATGCAAAGTTTTCCAAAGTTAGGTTGAAACCTAAAACAAGGGTGTCCGGCCTTGGCCCCGGACAGCCAGATAAATTGTAAGTCAGACTTTTAGGATAGCCACATAAAATATATTAATATCTGCAAAATCAGTACAATCTGGCTCTGTTGGTCCTACGTTGGACGCAAATAGCCTAAAGTGGGCCTTTTTTCTTTAATGGTCAAACAAGTTTGGGTTGGGAAGATCAAATGATCACTTGATGAAACTCTGCTCACATCTTTCATAAGATGAGTTAATAGGTCATTATTGATAGTGTCTGTTAGCGATTCTACAAGAAGAGAGATAACGTGCACCTGTCAGGCAATGTAAAGTCTGTGACTACCACTCTCTACATGGTCTATAAACAGCAAGTATGAAATGGCGACAATGTTCTCTTAATAAACAGACGAGACACTTTAATAATGGAATGTTAAACGCTTAAACAAATTAGAAACTGATAAGCAGTCCTCAGAAACTTAGCACACAAGATTAATCTTGCAATGTTGTGCGAGTTGCACTTCCTCTTGAAATAGCAAGATGGGACAAAAAGATAGGACTAGTCTGGTCTATGGCTCAGGGAAATAGTTCGAAATGGGCAGTGAATATTAGTTATGTAAGATTTAAATTGTCAAAACTGAATAAACACCGACATTGAGAGGCATATCAGTTATTAGAGGGTCACAACTTGTGGCAAGCATTTGCATGGCAACTAACGTACCAAAAGTCCCAAGAAACATTTCTAAAAGCCCATAATAAAAAAAAAACATTTTGCTATTTGACAAGGTTAATATATATTTTGATGGCTTCCAGCAGAGGATTTAACTTTATATTTGACCTCTGAGGCAGTGAGTACATACACAGAGATGGCATAAGAACTAGCCTAGTAAGTAAATGATGTACCACATCGTAGGGCTAACCAAGAGAAATACCAGAGAGGATTGGCACCCAGACTCTAATATATGGTCTATAAGACAAATAATGAGTAGTTAGTCTCTAATATGACAACACCATCTGGCCAGACCTATGACACATAGGGCCTGATTTAGATTTCGGCTGACGGGTTGCTCCATCACAACGGGGACGGGTATCCTGTCCGCCAAAATATAAATCCCATAATATCCTATGGGATTTATATTTCAGCGGATGGGATATCTGTCACCGTTGTGGCAGTGTAACCCGTCCACCGAAATCTAAATCAGGCCCATAGTCTGTAGGTTATATAGGATATTCCTGCACAATTTTACAATCAGAATTCTATCTGGGACACAGGTGCTATACACCTCCAGCTCCCACAGAAGTGAGCTATGCGGTGGAAATTGACAATATAAAGATTTAACAGCAGAGTGGCTTTCGGCCTTCTCTTATGGTCAAATCTTGTGGGCAAGACTGCAGGACTGGCAAGTTAATTAAAAAAATATTAGTCACTGATAAAATAATTGGTAACAAAGTTGTTAGTGTTATGTGACAGATTTCATTTTATGTTGAAAATCAGTCAAAAAAGGGTTGCTGGAGCGACTATTACCATCTTCACAGCATCCACTTCTGATAATAAATGTGTATTATAAATCACTAACCAACGTTTTATCTGCTACATTTAGCCTGGCCATTCTGCCCTTGATTTTCTGAATCAGTAGGGCCTTGTGTCGGCTAAATTCTCAAGTGTTATCTCAGTTCTCACCTCCCAATATTCTTATGTTCCCCATCACCTCTGGCCACACCTCTTAAAAACCAAAACACCAACCAGGAGTTCACTAAATAAGGGATTGACACCCATCCTAGAGATGGCCCACAACATAATACCATTACCACACAACTACTAAGGGCCTTCCATAGAGCTTGGCGGAGGGGATACGATGTCAAAACGTGACAGATATCTCATCCGCTATATTACGAGTTCCATTGGCTATAATGTACACTTGTGTGAAGGCTAATCAGACATCGGCCACATTTGTCCCAGAGTATCCTTTCCCCCAAACTCAAAATTAGGCCGTAAGACTCCTGTCTCAGATGAAAAGCTTGGAAACGTGAGGAAGGCAATTGGATGACCAACAATGCTACAAACCAATAGCAGACTGCGACCGCGCACTATTAAAAAAAAAATGTCATCCATAACGTGTGTGAGGGCCGATTCGGTGCTGTGCCCCCTCCGAAAACCGGATTGATGCTGGTCTAGTAGTTGGTACTTCTCTATGTGAGCACAGAGTTGGGATTGAACACATTTTTCAAGGAGTTTCGCTAGAGTAGGGATGTTGGAGATGGGACGGAAGATATTGAGATCAGATTTGTCAGCGTTGTTTTTTTTAGAATAGGTGAGACCTGAGCTGCTTTTAGGCAGTCAGGGACCATGCCTTGCGCTAAGGAAGCATTTACAATCTTCGTCCAGGTGGGGATGAGAGCGAGCTTGATCTCTTTGAATATGGTCGTGGGCAACGGGTCACCGAAGTGGTTGGACGGGTTGATGGTCTGAAGAATTTTGTCGATGTCTTTTTCAGTAAATGGGGAAAAGGTGCCCGATGACGCATTGTTCTTAGCGATCAGGAGGGGCGAGTTATACTTTTCAGAGGTCAGGGGGTGAGGCGGCAATAGAGGAGGGTAATAGGGCCTTCTTAGAGGCGAGGTCAATAGAGATGAGCCGCGATTTCTCCGTGAAGAAGGCATCAAAATCTTCACAGGAGGGAGGGTTGCCAACTGGATCTGAGAGGATTGGAGTAGAAACCGATTGCTGTTTGACCAATTCGAAAAGTTTCTTGGGGCGGTTTGCCGCTTGGTCTAATTGTAGTCTGAAATAGTCAGCCTTAGCTCTCTTGATCAATTTGTTGTAGAGGCTCCTGACCTCTCTCAGAAGTTTTAATTGGTCCGAGGAGGGATTGGATCGCCAAGAGCGTTCAGCTGCTCTAAGGTTGCGACGTTCTGTGTTTAAGTTGTCGTTATACCACGGTTTGGATATTTTAGATGAGGCATTTTTAAGTTGGAGTGGTGCAATGTCATCCATGATGTTGGTAATGGTCGAATTGTAGGTGTCAGTTAGTGTTTGCACCTCGTCCAGGTCGGCTTGAGAGGAGAGTACAGATTTACAGTGGTCAGCGAGATTGCGGAGGTTTACTGATCTGAGGTCCCTTTTCCATACCTTTGATTTCAGAGATTGGGCCTTCTTCATCACCACCTCCCTGTTAATAAAGAAAAGAATGTTGTGGTGGTCAGACCAGTCACACGGGGTTATGGAGTCTAAGGTGATAGTCTGTTCCTTGGAGATGATGAGGTCAAGAGTTTCTCCTTTAGTATGGGTTGGTTTGTCACAGTGCTGAGTCAATTCATGAGCATTTAGAAAAGATTTAAGGCATGCTACCGCTGGATCATTAGGGTTAGACCAATGCAGGTTGAAATCACCCAGGAAGATTTGTGACACACCAGAGTCGATATTGCTAGAGATGATTTCCAATAATTGTTCAATGAAAGGGAGGTTGTCCCCAGGGGGCTGGTAGAAGGTGTGTAGTTTGCAGATCGGTAGGTTCTTACTTGAGATGCTTAGACCTAGGTATTCACAAGAGGAAGGGGGAAGAGGACTCCACGTGAGAGATCGAGAGAGTGTTCCTGTGGATACAGGCTAGCCCCCCACCCGTCTTTAGCGCTCTGTCAAGCCTGATAATATCATGAGTGGGAGGAACTAGGAGGTCTAAGATAGGAGTGGATGCGGGATTTAACCAAGTTTCAGTGAGTAAGATAATATCTAAGTCATTGTGTTGGATGAGGTCAAAGATGTCTGATGCGTGTTTATTGGCTGATCTGCAGTTTAGTAATACACATTTGAGACGTAGTGGATTAGGGGGGGGGGCGAGAGTCTGGGAGATGTTCACCCTGGTGAGGTTGTCAGAGTTGCTGCATCTCAGATTGCGAGGAGGTTCTCTGTCCGAGTTGGAAAGGATGGGGTGAATTTGCCTCGGCGGGGTCATGTTAGAATTGGCAGTGGACGCAGGGTGGCACTCACTTTTCATTGGGCAGGGTCGGGAGTATGGAGAGGGAATAGGGTTCGTAATGGAGGGGGCTAACAGCTGACCTTTGTGCTCACTATCCATAGTGGAGGCTCTGGGCCGGTTTGTAGAGCTGAAAAGAGAGCTGATCATGGGGAGAAGATCATTTGATAGGACTTTCAAGTCGTGTAGCTCCGTCGTGAGAAGGAGCAATTGTTGAGAAATGTCCTCTAAGCGCGTCGTCAAATCTGAGTAGTGGGCGGGGGGTGTAGAGTGTGAAGGAGAGTCTAGCGGCGTCGGGGGACTCGGTGAGAGCCTGTGAGGTTCGTGGTGGTGGTGTATAAGTCCTGAGTAGGGAGCTGATCAGTGGGTACTAGAGGACCGTTTGACGTTGGGGTTGTAGTCTTCCCGAGATGGGGGAGGTGATTGAGCTGAGGTTTGGGTAGAACAGGGGTCGAGGGGGAACGTTGCCCAGATTCTAAACTAACTGGGAGCAAGGTTAAAGGGATGGGTGATGGGTCATCGTCATAGACTACGAGACTGTGGTGCTTGAGAGGTCCACCCAGCATGAGAGTCATCCAGTATCGGACGGATAGTCGGTGAGTGGATTGCGACCGGATTAATGTCAGGCGGCTGAGAAGGAGTACTAGACGATAGGCATAGTCCTACCCTGGGCGATGCGGTACTGGGGTCACCAGACGGGGAGGGGTTTAGGGAGAGTGGAGAGCTCACAACTATTAGAGATGGAGTACTAGATAAACTCATCGAGGAGGTTGTGCTTGGGTAGGGGTCGGTGGCATTGCCGTAAACTGCTTTTTTGAGGGTGGGGTAGATATTGGCCATCTTAGCTAGATTGTCATTAGATGCTTGTGTTAGGATGATCCCATTATTGTAGAGAGTGATAGTGGTGGTGACCTTGAGGGATGGCGAGGGAGACATTGTTAGCTTAAGACCATGCAGTGTTTTCTTAGATCCTGTTATTCGCAGCGTGGCGTATAGCACGGTTCGCCAGCACGCCCTTTTTCGAGTATAGAAGATGAGGTCATTAACCAGAGTTCCCTTGTTTATGCAGAAATAGGGGTCAGAGATTAGAGTATCTGGTCTATTTTTGAGGATTCGATGTTTATGTTTTTTTGCAGCATTCTTGGAGAGATTAGATGGGTAGTTGATGATGAAGGCATTGAGACCATTGGGATCGGGGCTTAACTTCATTTTGAACAAGAGACCTCGTGAGGATGGGGGCTCATAGAGGATAATATGGAGGAGAGAGGATGCGGCAGCAATCCTTAAAGAAATCTCAGTGGAAAAAGGTGAGGGGGGTAAGGACATCACTTTTGTAAGCGCAGAGGTCTTGTTATGTAGATCCAGTGAGACAAGCCTCCTATTTAAGTCATTAGAGTTGTGGCATGTTCTATATGATTAGCAGACATAGCATCAAGACCGGTGTTAAGACGGAGGATAAAGTTGTAAGCATCCAGGAGGATCTAAATTATAACGTCACCTGAAGTTCAAATGGTGGTGGAATGCTCCTCAAACATGTAGGCCTGGCATTAGATTCGAGTTAGGACCAGAGAATAAAGCTGCTGAAGGCACTCAGAAAGATCAAATTTTAGCGTCCAGTAGACAGTTCACGGGCTTTAATAACCCCTTTGGTAATGATATAGAAAAACCACAGTTGAGGGAATCAGTTGAGTAATGTAGTGATTATAACTACATTAACATCACTGTTTAGAGGCCTATAATGCAACACAGCATGTAAATAGCGAGGGGAAAAAAAAACCAAAGAAACAAAACAAGGAACCATATAGAAGCGGCCAGTATAAAGAAAGGCACTGCCCGGCAGATCATTTGTCTTCAACCGCCGCCATTTTAAGGTCAGGCAGTGATCAGTCGGCGATTCCTCAGACAACTGTAGACGATCTGGGTTTTGAATACATTCAATCAAGCTTCGAAAAATACGACCTCCGAAAAGTGCTTGCCTTACACCTTGTTTGACGTAAGCAGCCACTCACGAGCCGAAAATATGCCCACGGCTAATTAAGGAGCCGCCATTTTGAGTCCAGGCCAGCATTCAGCCCTAGCTCGTTGTAAAAAACAATTTTCCACAAAGTTGAAGAAAAGTACCTGTCGACTTGACGCATCAAAATACCATAGGCGGAGGGGCCGGACTCATCTAGCAGCTCCCTTGACACCTAGCAGTGCTCCATGAGGGCCCGGGAGGGCGACATTCCTGAAAAGCCGTTGAAATCCAAGGGGGGGGGGGGTGGAGTCGTTGCTGAAGAGGTTGATTTCGGGGGAGGGGGGTGTCGCCAGGGAGGGTTTGACCGGAGATTATCCCTGGCTCCCCATGGCCTCGCAACCGCCAACCGGGTCATCACAGACGAAATCGAAAGTGGGCGGCCGGACTCTAGGTTTGCGTAGACCGCCAACCGAGTGAAGATGCAGCGCCGCAGGAGTTTGCACCGGAAAACACATGACACAGGAGCTCGGTAACTGGCAAGCCGGACTTCGGGCAGGACTCGGGGAAAGCCCGACAATACTAGAGGACCCAGTTAAATCATTGGCGACTCGTTGGCGAATCCGTTGAGCATCAGGGAAGTCCGGCGAAATGGCGCCCGCCTGGAGGGTCATCCCCGTTACCAGGCTATCATGGACCTCTGAGAAAAAAAAAAAACAGAGGAGCCAGAGGCGGCAGAAACCCAAGGCTCGATGCAGAGTGATCCAATCCCAACAGTAACGGACTGTGTCGAACGTTAATGTGCTGTACTGAACTGTAGTCCCGGCCCGTGTCCAGGCAGTGCCCAGGGAGGGTCGGAACGAACCGATGCGGCCACAGGGGTCGAAGCAGCAGGTAAGGAATAAGTCCAAAAGTTTTCTTCTTCTGTGCAGTGCTTCGGTAGCGATATGAAATCCAATCCAAAGCAGGTTGTTGGAGGGCCAGTGAGACGGTTTAAACGGGGATAACTACCAAGTTGGTAATCCCCAAACCGGGAGCTCCTTGAGAGGCTCCTATTCGGCGGCCATCTTCTTTGTCTCGTCACAAATAACACTTTGGTATAATAGATATTAAATTCCCAGTATTATAGATCATGTGTACAAGAAGTGAACCTCTTAAAGCTTGTGATGGGTGAATTTGTCTTCAAAGAAAGTACATTAGTATCATTTGGGGACACAGAGAAAGCTTATAAATAACTGCACTTACTTTTTTATATTTCTGAAAGTGATACAAATATTCAGAACTTAATGTGAGAGGGAATAACATTTTTTCCAGATAAACAGGATGATTAGATATTCATTCGATGGTTTTTACATTTTCAAATGCTTTAATTTGTTTAAAAATGTAAGCTAATTATGGACACAACTGTTAAGGTCACGGACTAGTACACTACGATGTTCTTGTTTAGATATATTAAGGAAATTATCTCAGAGCACCAGTGAGGTGAAGAGCACACAGCAGTGAAAAGACTGTTTATACAAGTATTTTCAAATAAATTCATATATTTTCACAGTTAGTCCATCAGACAGAAGACAAAATGGCCATAAAGTGCAGCATTTGAAATACAATATAAAGTATATGTTTGCTTAAATGTTCCCCAAAGTGTCAATTCTTAATATTGTGCCTTAAGTGTGAGAATAATGAAGATGGTCTGATTCATGTGTGCGAGTGGCCTAGAATTACTCTTTCCTACTAAGAAATTAATGAAAAGACAGGGTGGCAAGAGAGAAAACAGCTTTTGTATTCTTGACAAGGGAAGCAGCGTTTACATCGCATGCGGTACAACGCATGCGATTACAACGACCGTGTTGTTACAACGCTAACCATTACAACGCAAGTCGTTTCTACGACTTGCTGTAGGGGACGCTCTAAACTAAGGAATAGTATCATTTACTATTCCAACACCTTCCCTACTGTTGCACACGCTGGAGTTGGAATAGTAAATTATACTATTCCTAAGTCCAGCGCGCCCCCTACAGCAAGTCGTAGAAACGACTTGCGATGTAATGGTATGCGTTGTAACAACGCGGTCGTTGTAACGACCGCGTTGTAATCGCATGCATTGTACCGCATGCAATGTAACATCGCATATTCCTTGACAAACTGGTTAGTATATTCACCCTGGATATTTCAAAGAATCCTACAAGGATTTTCTTTCAACAGTGTCGATAATACAATGAATACACCCCGTCTGACATACACCTAAACACAGTCAGGACTATTGGCTTTTTCAATGGTTGTTCGTCGTTTAAGATAAATGAGTAATAGCAATGATTTCGTGCTGAATAATTAATATTGAAAATGTTTCAATTCTGAAATTGTGAGACTGTGAAGGATTAGTTACTTACCTGTAATCCTAGTTCTCATCCAGGGGTATACTCATCATAGTCATAATCTATGAATAATCCCCGCCCACGTGCGGGATCCCGGAGTATATAGAAATATATATATATATATATAAATATATATATACACATATGTGAAACATATAAATGCAGCCTAAAAAGTTTCCAACATGGCAGAACTGCCGAAATTACATAGGTTTGCATTGTAAAACAAATACTCTCCTAACCCATAAGGAAAAGAGTACATTCACAGCATAATTGTGATATACCAATGCTTTATTGCCACAAGGAAAAACTTGTAATTGCAGGCAGTCGCCTGTAGGCTGCATTGCAGAGTAATAATGAAACAAGACAAAAAGAAAAACTGGCACCTTGCCTTTAAGGCTTCCAAGGGTTAGGGTACCGTGCCTTTAACCCCTTCCATGCTCATGACGAGCTCAGCTCGTCATGCTGCGCAGTGCTCGTGTGCGCATGACGAGCTGAGCTCGTCATGAACCCGTCCGCTTAATGCAACGCCTCGCACAGGGCGAAAATCGGCCGCGCATGGAAGGGGTTAAGGCCTGCCAGAGACCCTCTGCTCCCATCATGCACCACAGGTGACAGTTAGGTCAGTTCTTTTGACGGTGTATAATGTAGAGACACCTGAGTAGAGGATGCAATAACATAGAAGAACTCCAGTGATGCTCGTCCGGGGAGGAGGGAGGGTCGACTTATGACTATGATGAGTATACCCCTGGATGAGAACTAGGATTACAGGTAAGTAACTAATCCTTCTCATCCAGGGGATACTCATCAATAGTCATAATCTATGAATAGAGTAGCAAGCCCATACCCAGTACCTTGCGGACGAGCAACGGAGTATACAGAACATTACATTCAAATTGCAATCATGCAAACAAATTCCTCAAAGAGGCCTGCCCCACCTGGGCATCGGCCTGTGCATCAGAATCTAGACAGTAATGACGTGTGAAGGTATGAACCGACCGCCATGTGGCTGCCTTACAGATTTCAGACATTGGCACATTGCGAAGGAGAGCTGTGGTAGAGGCTTTCCCTCTGGTAGAGTGCGCTTTAGGTCTGCCTGGTAAGGTCTTGTTAGCTAACTGGTAGGATAAAGCTATACAAGAGACAATCCATCGAGAGATGGATCTTTTAGATGCAGCTAGACCGGTGTTAGTAGAACCGTAGTTAATAAAAAGCCGGTCAGACTTCCTAAGTGTGTGAGTTTTATCAAGGTAAAACTTCAGCACTCTCCGGAGATCTAAAGAGTGTAATGATCTCTCGGGGGAGTTGAAGGTTTAGGAAAGAAGGTGGGCAGCGTAATAACCTGATTGATGTGAAAATCCGAGACCACCTTCGGGAGGAAGCTCGGATGTGTACGTAGCACCACCCTATTGGCATGAAAAACAGTATAAGGTGCCTTACAGCACAGGGCCTGAATCTCACTCACCCTGCGTGCAGAAGTGATGGCTACCAAAAAGCAGCCTTCCAGGTCAAATGCTGCAACGATGCCTTATGAATAGGCTCGAAAGGAGCACCCATAAGTTTCAGTAAGCACAATGTTAAGTTCCCAGGGACGAGAGGGAGATCTCACTGGGGGGTAAACCTTCCTGAGACCCTCTAGAAAATCCTTTACCACTGGCATCTGAAAGAATGAACCCTGGGTCGGGGACTTCCTGTAAGCTGTTATAGCAGCTAGGTGAACCCTGATGGAGGGATATTGTAGGCCTGACTTTGCCAAGTATAACAAGTAGGGAAGAATCACTTGCTCCTGACCTTTAGTCGGATCAAACTGGTTGTCCTTGCACCACAGGTAGAATCTCTTCCACTTGAAAGCATAAGATTTCCTAGTGGAGGGTCTCTTTGCTTCCTTGAGAATAGACATACAATCAGCAGGAAGGTCTAAATGTCCATACTGTATGACTTCAGGAGCCATGCAGTCAAACGCAGAGACGAGAGGTTGGGATAAAATACTCTCCCCTCGTTCTTGGTCAACAGGTCCGGTTGACAGGGAAGCCTCCGGTGTGGGACTTCGGACAGCTGCAGGAGATCCGGATACCACCACTGGCGCGGCCACTCTGGTGCTATCAGGATCATTCTGGCATTGGTCCTGTAAAACTTCTGTATGACCGCAGGGATCAGAGGGAGAGGTGGAAAAGCGTACAGCAATGTCTGCGACCATCCTATCAAAAGTGCATTCCCCCGTGATCCTTGTTGTGGGAATCTGGACGCGAAGACGGGGCATTTTGTATTTGCCGCGTCTGCGAACAGGTCGATGTCTGGCACTCCCCATTGCCGAAAAATGTCCTGAGCGACTTCTTCGTTTAACACCCAGTCGTGTGCTTCTACGAAGTCTCTGCTGAGAACATCTGCCTGCACGTTCAAGGTTCCTGGAAGGTGAACGGCTACGATCGTGAGACTCCTCGCCAGAAGCCACTTCCATATGGTCTGTGACTCCAGAGACAGGACCCGTGACCTGGTGCCTCCCTGCTTGTTCAGATAGTACATTGTTGTTGTGTTGTCTGTCTGAATCTGAATGGAGCTGGACTGTAGGGACGGGTACAGCGACTTGAGAGCCAGATGAACTGCCCTTAGCTCCAAAAAGTTGATGTGATAACTTTTCTCTGTCTCGGACCAGAGACCTTGTACCTGAAGCTGGCCCATGTGCGCTCCCCAACCCTGCAGTGAGGCATCTGTAACTACAGTCTGTGTCGGAGGTACTTGGTGAAAGGGGACCCCTTGCAGAAGGTGAGAACGTTTCATCCACCATTTGATGGAGTCCCTGGCCGCCTGAGGAAGAGAGACACGATCTTCCCAACGGCCTGAGTGCTGAGTCCATTGATCTTCGAGGGACTGCTGTAGAGGCCGCATGTAAAGCCTGGCATTTGGCACAATGAAGATGCATGAGGCCATCGATCCCAGCAGTGATGACACCTGCCTTGCTGTAGGATGTATAGTGCTGAGAAGTGCGCGGCACTTGATCAACATTGAGGACAACCTCTCCTCCGAAGGACACACGCTTGCCGTTGCGGTGTCTAGGGATGCGCCCAGATAATGTATTTTCTGCGTGGGGTTGAGAACTGACTTCTTGTAGTTGACTTGCAACCCCAGTGAGTGAAGCAGGTTGAGACAGTAAGTGAGATGGTTCTGGAGTAGAGAAGGTGTTGAACTCTTCAGGAGCCAGTCGTCTAGGTTGGGGTAGACGAAGATTTTCCTCTTGCGGAGGAAAGCGGCTACCACCGCCATGCACTTGGAGAACGTCCGGGGAGCGGATTTGAGACCGAATGGAAGTACTCGGTACTGATAGTGCTGACGAGACACCTGGAACCTGAGGAACTTGCGATGTTTCACTGAAACAGGAATGTGAAAGTAGGCGTCCTGCAGGTCGATGGCACACATCCAGTCTCCCAGATGAAGATGTGGGAAAATCTGGTGCAGGGCTAGCATCCGAAATCTTTCTTTTCTTATAAACCTGTTCAGCAGGCGCAGGTCGAGGATGGGCCTGTACTCTTTGGCTACTCCTCGTTTTGGACCAGAAAGTACCGTGAGTATACCCCTTGATTTTGCTGGTGAGGTGGGACCTCTTCTATAGCCTTTTTGGAGAGGAGGGTACACACTTCGCCCTGTAACAATACATTGTGTTGAGGAAGGCACGTCAAATGAGGGGCAACTTGCGGAGGAGGGGGTCTTGAACCTCAGCAAGTAGCCATGCTGTACAATATTTAGCACCCATCTGTCTTTTGTTATTGTTTCCCACTCTTCCAGGTGAAAAACGATACTCCCTCCTACCGGAGTGGCAAACGGGTGCGGAGGAAGCAATGTCTCACTGTTTAGGAGGCTGCTTGGAGGAGGACTGCTGTTGCTTATTGTTCCCTCTGCCCCTGCCAGGACGCTTGTTCTGGTATTGGAACTTTTGTTGGTTTTGGGAGGACCATTGAGGGGTTTGAACCCTCTGTTGGAAGGGCCGCTTGTCGTTCTGACGGAGCGTTTTCGAAACTCCTTCCGCTTCTCCAGTCCAACTGCTTTGACTGTGTCTAGCTCGGCCTTCATCTTTGTCATCTCCTCATCAGCATGAGAACCGAATAAGGAGGAGCCGTTGAAAGGAAGGTTTAGGATCTTCTTCTGGGCGTCCGGTTTTAGACCTGTGAGGCGCAACCACGCTGAGCGCCGTGAACAGATGCCCTGTGAGTAGCCGTGTGCGGCGAGATCTGAGCGTCAGCCGCCGCGCTGATGATTTGATTGGCTACTAAGCCGCCCTCTTGCAAGATTTCATGAAAGTCTTGTCTATCTTCTTTAGGAAGCTTGTCGGTAAACCTAGACAGGGAGTCCCAAAGAGACCTATCATAGCGCCCAAGAAGGGCTGAAGCACTTGCAATCTTCATCGATGATGCTGAAGTATTGCACATCTTCCTGCCATAAGAGTCCATTTGTTTACTGTCCTTTTCTGGAGGAACAGAAGCGGATGAGGCTGCGGAGTGCGCTTTCCTGGCGGCTGCCACAATGATTGAATCCGCCGGAGGATCAGACCTAAGGAACAAGGGATCCTGGTCTGGAGCTTTGTATTTTTTGCAATCCTCGACGGAACTGATCCCACTGTGGCTGGAGTAAGGAACGTGGTCATGGCTGGTTCTAAAAACCTGGCACCAGAGGTAGCAGCGGTCTGGGAGCTGTACGATGGTGCAATGTCTCGAAAATGACCGATGTAGGGATCACAGGAGTACATAAACTGATGTTTAGTTTATTAGCTCCTCTGCCCAGTACGTCAGAGAAAGTCCCAATGTCATCAATAGGAGACACCCTTGAAGGTGGTGTAGATGAGAAAGTTGGCGAGTAGTGCCGAATGGAAGACGAAGAACAGGTAGAAGATGCTCTGCGCCTCCTCTTATGTGGATGATCGTGCGAGCTGTGACGACCTCCTGACCGAGATCGGCGTGTAGAAGGCGACCTTTGTCTTCTGGAAGGCGACTTAGAAAGTCTCGTTGCGTAGTCGTCCGAGCCCGGACCTCTGCGGGCACCTGTTCCGACCCCCTGCAGCCAGCGAGGGACAGGCCGCAAAGATTCTTTTCAGCAACTGTAGGAGATTTCTCTGGTGAAATCTGTACAATATTCAGCCCTGGAGATGACTGCCTTGACGTCGAACGGGATGTCGACAAGGTCTGCGTCACCCTCGTCGTCGATCTGCGCTCTGATCTTGATCTCGGCGTCGACCGCCCACGGCGATGGGGGACTTTGACGTCGACTGTCGGCGTCGACGGGGAGACTTCGACGTCGCCCTTGACGCTGCCGCCCGATCTCCTCGACGGCGAATGATCAGTAACAGGTCTCGGCGTCGACCGCCCACGTCGATGGGGGGCCCTGATGTAGCCTGACCGGCGCCGATGGGGGATCTCGACGTCGACCTCCTCGATGTCATCGACCTCCTCGACGTCGAATGATGGGACCTCGACGATGCTCTCGACGTCGGTACGTCCCCTCGCGTCATGGCCTTCGACGGTGACTCTCTCAACGTCGACCCCCTTGAGGGTGGCGGAGAATGCCTCGACGTCGGTATGTCCCCTCGCGGCATGGTCTTCGCCGGCGAGTCTCTCAACGCCGATCCCCTCGAGGTTGGCGGAGTGTGCCTCGGCGTCGACGGAAGCCTCGACGTCGACGGAGTTTTGGACAGTCTCTCAGTACCCACAGCCTTCGAGCCTGAAGTGCTGAGCGCCGACTTACTTGGCTTGTCCCTTGACGTTGAAGAATGTCTCGGCCTCTTCGACGGCGATCTCGACGTCGACGGCGAACATTCAGGCACCTGCTTCTTCCTGGACTCAGGAGAGGTGGAGCGATGCCGTTTTCGGTGTTTACTTGAAGAGGGAGCTCTATCTCTATCCCTCTCCAGTAGGGCATGAAGCTTGATGCGTTCTCTGTCGCGCTGGGTCCTCTTCGAAAACTTCTGGCAATGATAACACTGGTCAGGATTGTGTGACGATGGAAGGCACACAATACACACCGAGTGTGGATCTGACAGTGCCATCTTCTTGCCACAGGAAGGACATTTCCGAAATAAAGCAGGCATTCTGACTGGAAAGATTTTGGAACAAAAAAATGCCAAAAGCCAGCCGAATATACCTCTAGGTATCAGAAACTGTCAAAATTTCCAAGGTTTAATATCAAAAAATTATCTTTCAGTCAAAAACTGAAGAGCAAAAACTCCAGGATCCTCACAGAAGGAGCCGGAAAAAGAACTGACCTAACTGTCACCTGTGGTGCATGATGGGAGCAGAGGGTCTCTGGCAGGCCTTAAAGGCACGGTACCCTAACCCTTGGAAGCCTTAAAGGCAAGGTGCCAGTTTTTCTTTTTGTCTTGTTTCATTATTACTCTGCAATGCAGCCTACAGGCGAATGCCTGCAATTACAAGTTTTCCTTGTGGCAATAAAGCATTGGTATATCACAATTATGCTGTGAATGTACTCTTTTCCTTATGGGTTAGGAGAGTATTTGTTTTACAATGCAAACCTATGTAATTTCGGCAGTTCTGCCATGTTGGAAACTTTTAGGCTGCATTTATATGTTTCACATATGTGTATATATATATTTATATATATATATATATATATATTTCTATATACTCCGGGATCCCGTACGTGGGTGGGGATTATTCATAGATTATGACTATTGATGAGTATCCCCTGGATGAGAATTAAACATTACTGAGGCCCGTGGTAGGGGTAGTGGTCTTCAGAGTGTCTCAATTACTCCTTTTATGTTCACTGTATGTTCGACATGTACCCACTTTTTCTCTTCACACCTCCTTCAGCTGCATATCTTACACCTCCTCTTTTTCCTCTCCAGCACCCTCATTTCACCCTTTCCTGAATGCACTTCCTCTCATCTTCTTCACGACACCATCCTCCAAATGCACCCTCTGACCTGTAAGCACTGTGTTTCCTTTTACTTTCGCCTTGACAATATTTTGACACCTGTGTACGTCTTTTACACACATTTCCCCAGAATCACATTTGCAACTGGACTACATGACCGTTGCTCTGTGTGCTCTGCAGAGAGGCCAAGGATTGGATGACAATGTATTCTGAACCCCTTTCTGACCCACTGACAGACACAGCGAGAAACGTGCACTGCCTTCAGCCTCCACTCCAGAACTCTAAATAGAGGCCCATTATAAACACCTGGAGTTGACTCAGTTCAAAATGTGCACTATTCAAGATTAATATGCTTACTAGAAAAATACAAAAACAAAACATCCTGGAACTAGCCAACAGTCTTAGGAAATACAAGATTAAATAAAACATGTGAAATATAAACAGGAACTAAATCGCTGACATGGGTTACCTCAATGTTTGTTACGTTAACTGTTCAGAAATCGATGAGTGTTTTTACCAGTAAAGTTAAGGACATGAATACAGGGCCTGATAGGGACCCTTTTCAATGTCGGTTTTAAATTACTACCGGGTCTGAGACCCAGAGGTAGCCGGCCCACTAAAAGCGCTGCCATTCTGTACGTTGGTTTACTTGACAGAATGCCATTGATAACTCAGATGGTAGTGTACCCACGAGGCACTAACTGTTTTAGGGTAGCTCTAAGCGTATGGGTGAATTTCTAAGTGTTGACTTATTCCTACAAACTTCCATGAAGCAGGAACAGCCAGGAAGCAAACTTTACATTAAAGTGCGTTTTATGTAAATTTCTAGGTCTGGCCTTTGAGACAGCTTTAGAGATGTCTTGCTGGCTATTGGTTTTCCGAATACATGCATTATATGCATACACAGAGGTCCTTTTTGTCAGCAGGATTTTTAGGTCTCGCCTACGCAGCGCGCAAGCGCTGCTTTGGAAAGACCTCTTGGAACCACTCCGTACTTTTTTGGAAACTCATGCATGTACTGCACTGTTTCCAATGAGTACTCGTGCATGT
Source organism: Calotriton arnoldi (assembly GCA_963921515.1). Lineage (NCBI taxonomy): Eukaryota > Metazoa > Chordata > Amphibia > Caudata > Salamandridae > Calotriton > Calotriton arnoldi. The sequence goes on from CAWUFW010001064.1 coordinate 1,930,417, forward strand.
ACAGTGTTTACCTTGTGGGAGTGAGCAGCGGCACCATCTGTTTGCAATTATCGCGCCTGCCGCTGCTCGCTCCCGCAAGGTAAATGCTGTACATGGACTTCCGGCCGCGCTCCACTGAAACCCCTTTGAGTGGTGCACTCAGCATATACAGGCATCCAGTAAGCGCCCGCCGCTGCTCGCTCCCGTAAGGTAAACGCTGCGCGTCGCTTTAACTTTCGCGGCCGCGGGCCGCGCTTGTCTTTCAGCGCTTGTTTTTTATCGTCTTGTCCTTCTTTGATGATTATGATGCGTATTGCTGCAGAAAGCAACATGGGCTCTTGTAGTTCCGGACATAGGAGGCTGCCATTGTATGGGGGTGTTATAGCCAGGCCATGCTGTCCTACGTTTTTGTTTTGATATTGGCTCTGGGGAGTTTAGGCACCGCCGCACAGAGCTCCCTGGCATGGCTGGACACGGGGCCCGAAACGGCGGAGGGAGACTTGGAGTTAGAGACAGTGGAGACCGGGACTGTTGACGTCTCACCCACTCCCGACCCTTTGAAGTTCCCCGATGCTTCATCCCCCCTTGACCTCACTCAGGCCCCTGGAGAACTCTCTTCGTCTATCCCCTGGGAGGACCGGCAGCCCCTCCAGACTCCAACCAGGACGATGGAGATCTCTTACCCTCTCTGGTCCGGGCAGTCCCTGGTTCTCCTCGCGCTGCGGTCTCCGCTCTTCAAGCACCTGTAACCGACAGTAGGTATCACTTCCCTCCTGCTTGGACAACTTTTGCTGTGGGAAATCACTATCGAGGGATACTGGGTAGACGACAGCCACTTGGCCGTAGTAATCCGTATTGGGCTGTACTATCCTTCTCCGCAGGGATAATAGATGTGTAATAAATTGTAACAATACTTTTTTTTTGGTACCTCCTCCACTACACCATAAACCGTACATTTTAACAATGCTATAGCTGTACGTGATTAGCCGTATCGGAACTTGTCAAGAGAGCTGTAATGACGCACATTATCATAATTTTTTTTAACAGGGCTGCGATGCTAATGATGGCAAGTATATAAAGTTCACAGGTCAGCTATTCGTTTGGGCAGTCTCATCCATTGTATGTTTATATATTCCTGATAAATTGCCCTATGTGGCATGGGGTGATGCTCAGCAAGTCTTTAGTTTTGAGTCATTTGCACTTTGTGGCATGTATTTTCATGTTTTCCACTAGATGCAGGGCCACAGGGATTATGCAATTCTTCTACCCTGTTTTTTTCGCATTACTATGGATTTGCGGCATATACCACATAATCCATCATCTGCTGCAGAATTAGAGATTTTAGCAAGATTTTAGCAAAAAACTATTTTGTTTCTAGTTTAAATGGATCAAAAGTTACTAAAATCACAGCAACAAATAGGTCTCGCTTTTGGGACCTTATAAGTATTTAGTTATGCAGCACAATATCCTTGGTGCAACAACATCAACTGTTGCATGGCTAAACACTTATAAGGTCCCAAAGGCGGGACCTATTGGCTATGCCAATGCTTGTTTTCCTATTAGCTGCCTTCACTTTTTTGACTGCGTACAGTCTGTGCACATTGATGGCACCCATTTAAAGTAGTTCCTTTCTCTTTAGTGACACATCTGGCTCAAAGTGTGTTTTATTTTTTTATACCAACTTCAAGTGCTGGCTATTTTTGTTTTTACCGGCACTTCAGGTTTTTAGTTAGACAGTGATTCATTTTCTGTCTCCATTTTAAAGCTGCTGTTATAAAGATAGTCACACTGTAGCTGCCATGCCTGGTGAAGTGGTGCTTTTCTCAAGCTTCCTTCACAAATAACAAAACTAAAATGCATGGTGTAACTAAACGGCTTGTTATTTAAAAAAATATCACTATTAAAATGGCCACCTCAGAGATTTTTTTTAAATTTAAACATTTGAATCGCATGCAACTGGCAACCACGCTTATATGGCTGCATGTTTTCTTTTTTTTCTTTTATTATGTGCATACACTTTTTTTTTTATCTTTGCACATGCTTGCGAAAAAGGCTAGACCTATTAGCTTTGCCAATGCTTGTTTAAATATACAGTAAGGAGTACA